>QPKB01000012.1:1771919-2371919 GCA_003546025.1 Camphora micrantha | reverse complement strand
CAAGGCAATAATTATTCATATTATATTTTTACATTTAGCTATTATTATCAAAGAGGAAAAAGTGATATGTAAAATGATTTATATTTACCAAATGCGTAATGAAATAGCAGATGGTATGTCAGGGTTGATGATGATTGTTGATGAAGATCTTGTATTTAGGCCAGTTACACCTGAGAAAAGGGAAGTATAATTATGTTAATGTATTTATTTTTAAAAAGTACAGTAAATATATTTGTTATTTTTATACCATTATAATGTGATTTCTTTGTTCGTGTGACAATAATGATTGGCTTTGTATCCAACGCTTTTGATAGAACATCGATTTCTGTTGCCATAAAGTTGTTCCATATAGATAGATTCATCATTGTCAAAATAAGAATTATAAAAAAAAAAAAAGAGGGATTAGTAGTAGAAATTGATAATTTATAACATAGAAAGTTATTTGAGTGTATAAGTTATTAAAAAAGGGAGGTGGCATACGCTAAATCTGTTAGCACTATTTGTTGAAGTGGAAGGCTTTCTGATTTGACCATCTTTGGGGGTAGTATGTCGAGAACCACAGCAATTATGTCTGTAAAATTATATAATACAGAATAAGAGATTATATTTTTTTTTAATGAAGAAAGTATTGTAATGAATAAAATTGATACATGTCTATTTATATTGAAAGGATGATGATAGTAAAGAAATATTATTTGAGTACAAATTTTTTTTACCTATTTCTGCGTCTGAATCATAGTTGTTAATATCAGATAATGGAACGAAAGTGTAAATGTTGCTGCTGATATCCTCTTCCTCTTTGATTACTTCTTCTATGAGACATTGACTATTTATGATCCACTGATATTTTGTATCTTCAAATTGATATCTTGGATGAGCTGGGCGGACAGATATATTTGACACATAGTAGCTCTTCAATACATTGAACGTGTTTTCAAATAAATCAATATCGCTGTCGAACATAGTGGCTCGAACTCTCTTTCCCTGCATATATTTTAAATGAATTATGCGATAAGAGAATATATATATATACATATATAGTTCATAATTTACCTCAGAGTCACTAAATATTAAATTCTGATAGGTTTTGGTTCCAGCTCGTGACTGACGAGGAATGCTTTTCTCATTAACCTTGATTTTGGCAGTCCAATTTGATGTGCGTTCTGTTATATCCTGGATTTTTTTACAATCTTTAGGCATATTGTTCACCTGTAAAAAAGAACTGTTAAATAATTCAATGGTTAGAATTGCACAAGTAATTTTTATTTTATTTTTTTGCATGATTGCCAAAACAGAATATATATTAGCAAATAAAATATATTTATATGAAATATTGTGATTCAAATTACCTATAACAATAGATGCTAAATAGAATTAGCAAGTGCAAGTATTTCTTGGTATACAACATTTGAAGTGCATGTATTTTCTGATATGTCATCTATGGCTGGTTTAATTAGAACTTTTACAGAAGCTGCTGTTTTTGCTCTGGATAGGGCAACATATAGTTGACCATGTGAGAAGACAGGCTGTGGAAGATATAAACCTACATGTTCCAATGTTTGACCTTGTGCTTTATTGATTGTCATGGCAAAAACTTAGGCGAATTGGAAACTGTTTCCTTTTGAACATGAATGGATAGCTGTCATTTTGGGCTGGCTGAAGTGGAATTCTTGTATGAAAACTCGTTTTCCATGATAGTGACCAGCAATTATTTCTGCATCAATAAGATTCTTTGTAAATGTCCGACACACTAACCTTGTGCCATTGCATAATCCTGTGGTGGGATCGATATTCCGCAGCAACATTATTGGACAGTTTACTTTAATATCAATTCATGAGGAGGTAGTCCACTTGGTGTTAGGCTGTTTAGGAATTCTTCTTGTGGAAGTTGCTCTGTATCATCTATTGCTGAATCAAAACTGTAATATTTGAGAGCTGAACCAGGGAAGTGGTTTATGAGTAAATCATTGATCTCATCAACAAAATCATTTTTTGGACTTAATATTGCACGAGTTGCCATGAAATGTGAATTATTGGCATTTTCTTCTAGATTTGGGAATGTAGCTTCTATCAAATCAGCCATCGATGTCATCTCATCTTTGAAAGGAATAACCATGGCATTTGGAATCTTTATTTTATCATTGTTTATAGCATTTTCTGTCCCATTTCCAACTTGCAGCAAAAACTGGCTAAATAATGGATCAAATCTTGCTCTCATATTCTCAGTTAATTTGATTTTTTCTAATGTGGGCCACAATTGTGATGTAAACTAAACTTGCTTTGATTGCTTCATGCCTATTTGTTCTTGGGACAACAGGAAGGACTTGACGAAAATCTCCTCCGAATACAACTACTTTACCTCCAAACGGCAATTGTGATTCCGTTATATCTTGTTGTAACATCTGATGGGAATGCTTCAATTGCTTCCTTTTTTGCCATTGATGCCTCATCCCCATATAATGAGCTTTGCCATTTGAATTAATTGAGCTAAACTTCCCTGTTTGGTTACATGACAACTCTTGATCTCTTCAATGTTAAGTGCTATTTTGAAGCGGGAGTGTGCTGTCTCTACCACCTGACATTATAGAGAGCAGCAACCTCCAGAAGTTGCAGACATGCAAGAGCAATAACAAGCCTCTTCTGATTCTTCACTGTACTTAAAGAGCACGGTAGAGATATGTGTTTTCCAGTTCCACCAGGACCATCAATAAAAAATGCTCCAGATTTTGTGACTGAATATTCTTTGCAATATAATATTGTATGCTTGCTTATGTTCTTCATTAAGCGTATGTACTGCCAAGTAAATCTTGTTCCGATACTGAATAATTCAACTCTTCTTCACTTCTTTTGAATATGATATTGCTCATTCATTTCAATATCCTATTATTAAACAAAGGCATAGTCAGTAATGTTTTTCCCATGACTGTAAAACAGAGTTATATGTTTGCCAATACTTTTGCCTGCCTTCTGTCAGATGAAAGTCGAAGCTGGTTATAATCTTTAGACATAGCATCTTCAATTTTTCCCACAAAGATTTTAGGGATTGCTTGGGTTGCACAGTAGACTAAAATGAGTAGCGAATAATCGACGCAAACTTGTGGCATTTGATACTGAGATGCCTCTTGCAAGCACTTTTCTCAAAACTATTATCTGATTCTAGATAAGCCCGAAGTTAATGCAGCCTCACGAAATGATGATGTTTCAATCCCATTAAAGCAATGCAAATCATGAAACGACGTCGGCCCCCTGACATGATTCAACAATAAGCGTAGATAGTTATCTTTCACCTTCAATTGGATTGTGCAGTGATGATTCTTCCAATTGCAGTTTCTTTCTTCTCTCGCTCAGGCATCTTGATTGTCATGCCATAACAAAATGTTCTGGAAAATCTCTGTAAAGCCATTTTCGTGCCTCTGTGTTAATTTTATTCATTTCAAAAAATTGAGTCAACATGTGTCCTTGATGCACGGTCATTGGAAATTACATGAAGAAGATTATCTTGATTCTTGAATGATATTATTTGTCTGTCCTCTAGATGCAACTGTAAACTTCTGACAGATGGATAAATTTCATTAAGTAAGAACTTATAAATTCTTCCATGCGGCTTCTGGGGTGAGATCCATCTTGCTGTTTGAAATTGTTCTATCTCATCAATATCAGAAATATCCTCATCACCAACAATATGGAAAGCAACACAGTCATGACCCTTATAGATATACTTGTATAAGTATTTCACTGCTTTAATTGTTGAGCAGGATCTCAACATTTATATGACAATCAAACTTTGCAAGCAAATATGGATTATATGGTATGACCCATCGGTTGTCTAAATATGCACCCCCGTACTTTGACTTGTTCATTGGTGTTACGCCGCCTATATATTGGATATGAGTTCTTTCCTTGAGTTGTCGAAGAACAAAACTCTTTGGGGTAATGGTTTTTTGCAATTACCATTTTTTTTTTCATGCATACATTTCGCGGATTTAAATTTCCACAAGGTCCATGCATCATGTGTTTCACAACTGCTGCATATAAGTGTGAATTTTTAGCTTTCACAGGTAGTTCAGCACAAACAAATCTGTCATATGCATCTGGCATGATGATTTTAGAGCCTGGCTTCAAGATAAGTAAGAAATGAGCATGTGGAAGTCCTCTCTTTTGAAATTCAATAACATATACATAAGCTGCAATTTGTCCAAGTATTTGTTTCTTGAACAAGTCATCTTTTAACTCTTCCAGTTTTGCTCTAAATCCCCTTGCAATCAAATCAGGCCTATTCTGTGCTTCTTCATATGATCTAGCTCTTTCTTGATTTCAGACCAAGAAGGATTGCATGTCATTGTTTAAAAATAGATCAAGCTTTCCGAAAACGTTCAACCAATGCCATTGCATCTATATAACGACGTCTCATGTCTCTTGGGCCCCCTATAAATGATGCTGGTAAGACAATTCTATGTCCAAACTCTAGAACCATGAGTTTCTCCAATTGCGACACTATCAACAAGTCCTTGATATAAATCAGCTCGGATTTCATCCTGTCGATAACGAAAGTAGTCTAAGCGAGAGCTCTCCAGCTTGATGTACATGTCTACAACATATTGCTGCAACAGACGACCTGAGTGCAATAGTAGTGAAGCTGTATTTCTCCTTATTTGCAATTTGTAACAATAATACTCACGACAGGACACACTGTTTCTCTTATTAACCTTTTTCTGCATCACTGGAGAACATGAGAAACATATTATTATTATATATTTAATATTAATTGTATAATTTCAATAAGCAATATATTGTCAATACCTTGTTTCTCTTTTTCAAGGAGATTTTCTATTGATGATATTTGGGAAGGATCAACAGCCGTTCTGTCCTTGACAATATACAGTGGAGTATTTTTTTGTTGAATCTTTCTATGCCTTTATGCCATCCAGTATCACCATTATGGAAAATAATAATGGATATTGCAATGGATCATAACACCCAAAATAATATATTGTAACTTTGTGACTATGGCCTGAATGACTTTGGGACAATTATATCACGTTCAACAGGCGTATTGAGTCATTATTCTCTATCCATATTGCTGCTACTTGTGATTCCGATGGAGCATTATAGACTCTTTGATCTAACCCGACATCACACTTGATCACAATATGAAGGCTTTCCAAAGTAGGTACATGCCGAAGGCTTCGAAAAAATGAGCAGTATGGATTAATTGATAAGATATTGAGAAGCTTTTGAATGATGCCTAAATTAACTTTGATGATGCCTGCATTCGGTTCTCCACTTCATGATCCGTATCATAAAAATAAAAGTTGAAAGCAAGAAGGATGTCCATCAGTCGGTACTAAGTCATTGATGTAGTGGTATACTTGACCTTGTACCTTGAATGTATATATACCTTTTGTCTCTTTTGCAAAGTTCTGTATCATATTTTACTCGAATTGATGTAAATGCGAAAGTGTTATTGTATGTACGAACATATTTTCTAAATTCAATAGCATCTTTCGATTTTGACTTGAATAGCAACTGGAGTTCTTCAGGAGCATCGTTCGAAACCAATGATAATTGACCAGAAGAGCAACAGAAGCCTGCAGGCTCACGATAAAATCTCTTTGCATTGCAAATATTTGCATGTCGGAGAAGGTGGTTAAAATAGATGGTTCTTGAGGTATATTTTGAAGAAGTGCATCAATGCACATGGAGGTAGAAGGGATTTTATCTACAATAAAAAGAAAAGTAGAAATGAAGTATTGTTTAATTATTGTGAAAGGATTAGATAAAGGGAATACAGATAATTATACCTGTCCTTCTCCTCTTAGGCGTTTTTGATGTAAACGCCCGAATACTTTTTGTCATTGTGCATTCTGTTGATTGAATGAATGTTATGATAGAATTCTAATATTCAAAAATAATCAATTGTTGAATTGAGTTTTCTTGCAAGATTGGAAGAAAGAGCATAGTTTTATTATGAATAAAACTTTGTTACTTCTTCCAAGAAAAATGAAGTATATATGAATTTTTTATTACCTCCAACAACTTCATTATGTCTTTTTGATGAAGCAGGATGACGGCCTGCTTTTGACGTTGATTCTATTCAAAGGATTTTCAAGAATATATCAGATGTATTCACTTTAACTATTTAATAAATAAAAGTTGCAATCCTTTACCAATTCATAACTGCTGTAGAATTCAATTTGTTGTTTTCCCGTCATTTGATGTTCTTGATAGAACATGACCGACCTCATTCACTAAGATAGCCAGTAAATTGAAAACCAAATAATTGTTAGTAATTTATGAGAGTTTTTTAGTAATTTAATACAGAAGTTTGGGACTTAAGATAATAGAATATATTTAAGTTTTGTTATCATTATACCTGGTTTAAAAACAGTCTTGCGAGATGATGATAATTGTGAATCAAGGGCAATTCTTAATTTCTTCATTTTGTATGCTTCTCTTTTTTTTCTCCGTAGTCTCTCCCTTCTTGCCATCACTCAACATTTGTATAATTTTTGAATATATTCTCTTCTATCTTATTTTCACCATTTTCTACACTGAGCGAAAAAAAGACAGATCAATAATAAATCATTTATGACAGTTTCTTATCAACAATTTTACAATGATGAGAAGACGACAATGAAAATTCTTATGCAATGGTAAAGGATATAACAGCATAGAATATAATGAGTAAGAGACAATAAAAGTATAAATTAATTTAACGACCATGAAAATCTAATTAATAATTTATTTTTTATAGAATTACACACATAAATAAAGAATATATAACCATTATGAGCAATGACCATACACTGATTAATCATATTCATTGACAGAAGATGATAGATGGAAATGAACATAACAATCTATTTTCATACCTGTTATTGTTATATATTGTTTGTAATACTAAAGACCATGAAAGGGCTCACATGAAGCAAGTGGTTCTTTACTGCATAGAAAAGCAAAATATTTAATTAATCATATCCTATCGATATATGATGAGAAGAATATAATGTTAGGAAAGTGTAAATATCAGAGTAAAAATAAATTATTTTTCATATGAGTATTCTATATATTATGTGTTATAGCAAAAGCCTGTAAAAGGTTCTAAGATGAATAATATAGATAATCTGTTAAAACATTATCAATCTAATGTGTTTTCTACTCTTTATGTCAAAATTAAAAGTATGTATATCTCCTTTAGATTCTAATTCATTAAATAAAGTAAGCTTTCTAACCTAAAATTTATGTGTGAAACTCAATATGACTTGAAAACAATAATTAAAAATTAGATACAACAGTAATTTTCTGTCTTATGTCGAAAGTTCAAAAATTATTATAAAAAAATTATCAAATTTGTTAGGAATATGAATCATTAAAGTTAAGGGTACGTCAAGAACATTTTTAATTTCTTCTTTCTTTTTGCATTTATTTTATATTCTTAGTACTTGTTCCTTCTTATTATCTCACTGAAAGTTCTTGTGATATTTTCTGAAAGAAATAAGCTCAATAAGAAAGTGACTGTTGTACTCTTGTTTGTTCATACACTATATATAATCTGTTGTTTGTATTTTTATAACCATGAGGAAAGAAATGATAATAAATTTATAAAATTTAAAAGCATTATTATATTGCTGCTGACATTTAAGTTTTATACTATTTTGTCTTTCACATTTGTGGACTTTACTTGCAGAATCATCATGAATTGGTCCCCAGTTAAATAGGTAGGAGGGAGAAAAGATTTCAATCACAACAGAGAGAAATTCCCGCATTAGTGATTATATAGATGGCTTTGGATGGGACCCCTAACTTACACCATTTTTAATATACTGACAAGATCAATAAATATTCTAAAATGTTATCTAAAGAAATTTATTAATTTATTTATATAACTTATATGTGTTACCTTTTTATATGGATGATTGGAATCCCAGGTTTTAATTACTTCAACCACATGTTTTATACATAATGAATCAATTCAAGTTACTCTCTTATTGAGTTTTTGTGGTATAGAAATTAATAGAAGGAATGGCGTTAATAAATTATGGAAGCAGTAAATGTTCATAAGTAATTTAAAAAAAATTGTGTTCCGATTACGTATAGTCCAAATGCAAAGCAGAGTTGATGAATATCTCTCTTTGTTACACACAAGTTTACAAATTCAAAAATATCATCCTGGGAACAGAAGTGGATATCATGAACCCATTCAGTTCTTATTGACTGGGTGATGGATGCATTGACAAAGAAGAATGGAGTAACCAGACAAACTAAATCTCATGCATGACTGAGGCTTTCTAGTTGTACTCTAGATTATCTAGCATTTTTTAGAAGAAACTAATTCGGGTCAAAATCCCACATTGCCGAACTTAACCAAAATAAAATAAGTTAAATATGTGTTGGCCATGTTAAGGTTTGGACTGGCCTGAAGCCTGGATCTTAAAACCCACATGAATCTGAGAGCATTTTGAGTTTGATTGACTTAGGGGATGGAGAAAGGAAGTGTAGAAGAAATTAAAATCCCATAATTCAGACAAAAGTACAAACAATAGAAATATGATGTAGTGTTTGGAAATGGCTTAAAAAAGGACTGCAAACAGAATGCTTTTTCAATCAGATTAAAAGGTTGTAATCCAATCATAAAGTAAAAATACAATCAACAAAAAGATCTCCATAGCATCCAAAAAAATAAGAATGATATGAATTCCAACTAAATATGGTCGACAAATAAAATCTCCATGCAATTCAACCATCACTCCAAAAAAAAATAATAATAAACAATTATTGAAAGGAGAAATCCAAGAATTTAAAACTTATTTTCCCCCCAATTTGAACAATCTTATATATCCCACTGTATATGAAAATGTGTGAGTCAACTAAAGAGTGTAACCCACAGTTGGCATGAGACATTCTTAACTAGCTAGCTCATATAATTTACTTCTATAAATTGGTTAGATTGTAGCTTTTGGCAATTTTTTTCGTGATATTTTTTTAGGTGAAGGCACTCATTCTAAACCATTCATGCATATTCAATTGTTGAAATAAGTTTTCATGTGCACGCCCATTTAAAGTATGAAGCAAGAGTCTATATTAATGTTTATATCTCCCAATTTATTATTTTTTAACATTGCTCCTTAAATTCTTAACACGAAATATGACAGATACTGAGTTGAGATATTGGAGGAAACTAAAGTAAACAAGTGGGTACATATAAATTTTTTTTTGAAGAGTTAAATTTCTAAGCGTCACCTAGGTTTTCATGTAACAAGTACTATTTTGCAATTATATTATTTATACCTTTTACACCACCTGTAATTATGAGGATTTTACAAGACAACTGTATAAAATATTATAGATAATATTATAATGTGAAAGCTTTATATTCACATATAGGTGTGAAAATTAAATTATAATTAATTGTAATGTATTTATTTATTCTCAAATAGTTTAGATATATATTTGAAGAGTAATTCTCTCCAATATTTGCCAATATTTATTATGTTTTTTCTATTATCATTTATTAACTTTTGAAAGGCCTTCATTAAGTCACATCACAACAATGGTGAGTGAGTTCAAAATGAGAACCCCATCAAAACATAAAAGAGAGACAACACCAATCACATTAAAACGACAATAGAATAAAGAAAGGCCAGATAAAGCTAGCTGCCCCATCATTCATGCACCGAGGAGCACACACTGAAATGGTCCTTCAGCTGGTGTTGGGGGGGCACAGTTTATACCCTTGATAGGCCATCCTTTTCTCCTCAGAAATTTGAGAAAATGGAATTATAATGTGACCAATGTGGGCTATGAGTATTTTGTTTTAGCTGTTTGTGAATCCAGCTATTGAGATCTTTATAGGGAAGAGGCATTTTTGCCAATAGCTATTGATGGAGAGCCCCACTTTTGAACTGGCAGAAATATGGTTGCTACTGCTATTTAATGATTAATTTGGCCACTGCAAGAAAAAAGTGAGCAAAACACAAAACCAACCTCTCAATAACATGGCAATACTCACTCTGCCAGCGCACTCATCGTCCTCCCTGGTCTTGTCTTATTATTTATTTGTCTTTGTGCAAGTAGTATATTATTTCAAATGCATGCAACTATGTAGTTATATATGCATTGCAAGATCATTTATGCATATTAAAAAAGTATTATTCTTTGATCAAGATAAATTCGATATCCATTTTTGAAAGAGCCTCAAGAATTTTTTGTGCCACATCCTTATTTAAAATGAAAATAACATCTTCAAAATGCAAAATCTTTAAAATGCGATAACAGTAAAGACATATTAAAGTATGTTTAAAGGTATGTTACGAAAACTAATAACAATGAACGAAAGCAATAAATCTACCCCAAAAAAAAAAATAAAAAAATGCAACTCTCAATGTTGCTCCACTCTCCATAAGGCCAACCACTAAATGATTAAATAAGTTTCAACATTCCATCTTGTTTTTATAAGTAATATTGTTTTACTCATTACTGCTTATATTCAAATTGCAGGAACTTCAATATTAGCATTAAAAAGAAAATGAAGTTATAACAATGAGAAACAGAGAATGTCGCAAGGAGGAGGATTTGGATGGAGAGAGGCGAAAAGTGACAATGGAGATGATGAACTGGAAAGGCTATTGTCTATTTGTTTTTAATATGGAGGTCACACATTTCATTTAGACCCACACTAATTAGGGCTGGAAATCCCCAAATGGTTGTTTGAATATCATTTTTTTAATACAGAGATTACATATTTTATTTTTAGATGACCCAAACTAATTAGGATTGGAAAGGGTGATGCAGGAATATATATCTTCTACAGATCAACCCACCCGTAATTTGGGTTTGAAAGCCCAAATGATTAATTGGATATTCTGTCTATTCCCCTTTTTTTTTGTTTGAATTGCTACTACCAGATCAGCCACAGTTAATTAGGGTTTGAAATCCCCAAATTGATAGTTGGATATTCTGTTATTCCTTCTTTTTTTTTTTTTCAATACAGAGGTTAGATTAGGGTTTGAATCCCCCAAATGATAGTTGGATATTTTGTCTATCTTTTTTCTTGTTTTCAATACAGATGTTAGATACTACAGATGTTAGATATGTCCTGTTCCAAATAGCTTTAGCAATTAGGGTTGCAGGCACGTGCCCTCAGTTGGGTTGTATAAGGAGTGAAAAAGGAGATGAAGAAAAAAGCAACAAATGAGAAATCAAGAAGAGATTAAGCAATCACAAGAAAGAAGTCTACTACCCTTTCAATAAAAGAAAATCTTTACCTTTCAGCTTTGGTTGAGATGGGGAGAGGAGGACAACAGTCGTTTTTGAGATGCAGCAGAGGTACGAAGAGAAGTTTTTTTCGAAAGCATATTCCTTTCCTTTTTCTTTACCTCTTTGATGCAGATGTCCCTTACCAGTTGAGCCAGGTTATGATATACATGCAAGTAGGGGCCCATTTCAAATGTGTAGAGAAAGGAAACAAGCAGCACATTTCCTCTCTTTTATAAAGGGTAGTAGATTTCTCGAGTCTCCGGTTTCTGTTTTTGTGCAATCCGGCTTCTCTTTGGTCTCAACTCATATAGAAACCAGTAAAATCCCTCAATGGGGCATACTTATTGAGATTTTAATGGTTTAAAATAAATAAATACACTTTATGTGTTTATAGTATTTTTAAATTTTACATCAATTTAAGTTTGTTGCACCGCTTGATTGACTTTATGATGAAAAGTCGATCCGTGAAACAATTCGGGATTGATATAAAATTTGAAAATACCTTAATGCACCTTAAAGTAGTTATTTTGAACTATTTAAATTTTAATAAGTGGGTCTCGTTATGGAGCTCGTACAAATCTACACAAGTTGGAAGAAGAATTCCACACATAAAAAGAGTGGCATACCCATGATTAGATTTGATTCTTAAACCTTTGGGCGGCATGAGTGTTGCCAACTAACTAAAGAACTACTTATTGTAAGGATTTCTCTAGGTTAAAAGCTCCGAAATCTTCTTCTCTTTTTCTTTTTTTTTTTTTTTTTTTGTGATGTCTTAGAGATGGTGGGTACCGAGTATAGTGGGCTACTTAACGAGGGAGTTCTTAACCCTAAGATAAAAATAAGGATTTTAACGGTGTGATTGCCCTTAAACATATAATAAAAACTCTATAAGAAATATTTAAACTTCAATCACTCGGAATAAAATGTCACCTACCCATGTAAATATAATAAAATGAATATTGCATTGTTCAAAGTAACAGACCATTTCCTCCGTCTAATGTTAGGTATGTTTTTTTTTAACCAAAAATGAAATGTTAGGCATGTTTAGTGACTAATAATAAAAATACGTGTAGACGTAGGAAGATTCCAAACGTGGGACTGGGATGGGAGAGGCGTGCATTGTTTTTTTCAAAAGTAGAGGGCAGCGCGTGATGCCTTGTGCCTGTGGATTGGATGGATACAAGCAGTGAAGCACCAAATGGTCGTGTCATGGAGAGACGCAGTGGTCCCCACCCATCCATCATCCCACACCTTGTTTGTTTTTTCCGCTTTATTTCTCTATTCTTCAAAGGGGTTTGACAAAATTTTGTAATGGTTGTTTGTATCCAATTGGTTTGGAATGGACCGGTGGCAGGTTGGCAAGTTATCAGATGGATGGATGGAGGTGTCACGTGTGTAGGAAAAAAGAGTCTTTGCCATGCATCATCATCTTTTGCTTGCCTGTACTCAATTTATACTGCGGAGAAAAAACGCAAGTGGCTTGGATGGATGGATGGATGGATAGACCATCATTGAATGTTTGCCAAATTTTTTTACTTCATATGTGAAACAAGTGCAAGGTTGGGAAGTACCTATTTGGTTAATCATGGCAATTTTCTCTTCTTTGCTATCTTAATTTTATTTTTTTATACTTAGAGTAATGATGCTGTGAGGATGGGTTTTACTGTGTTAAATAACTGCTAGTGGGGCCCACTAGAGACCTTTACAGACAATGGGATAGGGGGGTGTCAAAAGATCTAAGTAGGTTCCATCTTGACATCAAGCTTTGAATTCATTTTAATACATTTAATCCCTTCTTCCATCATCCATAAGTTTCATGATTGACTCTCATTTCAAGTGTCCAATTCATTCGGATCAATGCAAACTTCATGAGATCTACGACTATACGAGAGTTGTATAAGGAGATGTGCCTCACTAAGTGGTGTGAATAGTAAGAATGCAGTAAAGACTATTCTTACCGGAGCATTACTCTATAAGTATAGTGGCAAAGTTAGGATGTGTTTTAGAATTCGGAGAAACAAGCAGTGGTTGATGATACTAACGTCGGTAACTGTCTTGTCACTCTTCATTATTTTTCTAAGTAAAATAAGTTAGGGTTGACATTAGCATTCCCATACACACGCGAGGCCAAGAATTTTCACATTTTGCTAGGAAATGCGTAGGAACTTTATATTCTCCTTGTTGAAAAAGGGAAACGATAAATTCGGCGCCTACTTTGACTGGTTCGGTGCAGCGAAGGTTTCTGAAGTTCCAAGATTTTTGGAGCCCGTTGAGTATGCTTTTTCCCCTTCCAGCGAGGATTCGGATTTTCCACCTCTCACATTGGGAAAAAACAAGTGCCATAAAATGGAAAATGGAGATTTTCTCTTCCGCGGCGCTACATAAACGCTCCTTAAAAATACCCCTCCTAGATTGCATGAGGTAAACTTTAAAGATTTTCCTGGAGAAATATCGAGGAAAATCATGAGAACTAAATCAACTTTTAAACAATCAAATACAAATAGAAATAGAAATTAAATTAATTAATGTCTTTAAAATTTTAAGTAGTATATCATTTTTACCATTTATTTCCACAATATCATGATTTTTTCATATTATTTTCAATTTCATTGATGTTCTGAAAATATTGTCAAATTAATAGGAAATTAATATTTTATACTAATGTAAAGTTTTTTTTTTTTAAATGGTCAATAGTTGTGACAATGTATGAGCACTAGTGCCATTTTTCTCCATACTTGAAACACAACCGATCCAACCAACAAAAGAAAGGTCACCAATATGAATGCCCAGGAGAGAAAAAGAGTGAAGAGTCTTGTAAAGAGAACTTCAAATGCAACTATGCAATTAGACACATTGCTACTTGCCAATCTGGTTAGGGAGTCAAATGGGCCAAGGTAGGGCTGAGTCCTGGTGTGTCCAAGCACAATGCATTTATAGTTGGACCACAAAATTAAGTCTTGCCTGGCCCTTATGGCTTTACATGTCAAGCCCAAGCACACACTTGCAAACAATGCCAAGCCCAAGCCTGCAATCTGGGACCTAGTTTTACATTAAAAATGGTCTATATTTTCCATCTAAATGTTGAAATATGACTTTCCAAGCTAGGTCTCATAATCTTTTTGACTTACAGGTTTAGATCATAGTACATAAATAATTCCAAAGGTAACAAGCCTTATCATCTTAATAAATTGCATTTGTTTAGTTTTAAAACTAAGAAAAGTAACTATGATTCTTTGATGTATGAATGATAAATGACGCGGAATATGATTATGTACTACAATTTATTTGATTCAATTTACATATAATATATAATGTAGTAGGCTACAAAAGGGATCAGGGTCGAACTAGGCCAACAAACTTTTATGTAGAAGCCTGACCCCAGCCCTTGATATTGTACTGACTTATTCAGGTCAGGCACTGGTCCACAGGCCTTAAAAAACTTGGCCAAGCCCTGCATGAAGCAAGCTAGGTTTAGAGGCCCAATGGGCTAGCCTGGCCCATTTCCAGTGCTAACTTCACCTACTCCATCTCTCATGAAACTGCAATGAACTCAATTTGACACAAATCAAAACATTCTCCAGACAAAGTCACTGTGTAAAAATTGTGCTTATAACATTGGTAAAATTGAGTCCCTTAAAAATCTTGAGTGGGAGTTATTTGGCCAACCATTGATCTGCATCAGATGCTTCCCATTTCCTTCCACCCAATGACTTGAGGTGCACCTTTGAAAACTAAACCCAAAATCTCTTATATTACCTCTCATCAAATATCACATTAGGATTGTTCAGTCTCCCACAAAAAAAGATGGATGATGCACTAAAGTGTGCATAAGCATGGCAAAGATTGTTTTCTACATGCTACAAAACATTGATATGGAAGGAATGATCCATGGTCATTGCTTCATCGGTCGGAGACTTGTGCGGTATACGTGAGTGCATGAGTTAGAATATTCAAGAGTAAAAGAAGAAAGAAAAAAAAAGTCACAGTTTTAAATCTCAATTTGCAACCATCCTACCCAAAAATCACATGAATGTTGTACCTTGTAAACGGTGGTGCCTCAAGAGTCAAGTCTACTATATGACAAGAGGTATCAGCTGGTGAGGAATCTCAAGAAGAGATTGGATTCATGTGGATGTTAAGGCACAGAAAAAGAATCCTCAGGTCAATCCAAAATGTGTCTAGGCAAACAAAGATAGCTTTTGCAACTTTGGATTGATGACAATAACTGCACTCCAATGTGCGTACTCCACAGTTTTGTGCCAACTCATTATCCCACCAAACAGATTTGTATGGAAAATGTCCGGACCAACCATCCCATACAGGAGAGGGATAGAAGGTCCAAAACCACTTTGGTTGCAGGAAAGTGAATGGCATTTATGTTCTGATGCACAAAAAGAGGAAAAGAGGAGGTGAAGTGCACATGCATGAGCCTGTGAAGCATTTATCACCAACAAAGTTCTACTCAAAAGGTTTTCAACCTAAAAAATCTAGGTATGGACCCTCTTTTTGACTGGATTGATCATTGAGTTTGGGTCAAGTAGGTCTCTGATTAATTTAGTAATATATTCATAGTACTACATTTTAATGCAACAAATAGTTGAATAAAAGATGCAGCACAAATGATTAGAGCTTAACTTTGCATTGCAGCCAATGCATACTTACTTAGGCCTGGTTTGTTTGCATTAAAATACATGGGGTGATTAAGAATTAAGATTAAAGGCGAGTTTCCAAAAATGAATATCAAAATAAACAAAGATTATTTGATGTTCATTTTTCAAAACTCACATCTAATCTTCATTTTAACCACCCTATGTAATCAATTTCTATGTATTCGCAAGTGATAGCTGCACTATGCGGAAAGGCAAATTTTCAGTTGATACACTCCAGCACCTTCTTAGAGTTGTCAACTCGCATTATTAGATGCATATATGCACTACAGATTAGAGTTTATGAAAATTAGGCAGATTAGATTTTTCTAACGATCGAATTTTAAGCGACGAAATCCACAATCAAAATTAATCCATTTCAACTGTTTATATCATCTCTTTAATCAGATGAGTAAAAAATGTCTAATCAAGCCAAATCTTTGTTGGTAAACCTAACACACAGGTCTCACCCATGCATTTAGGAGTGGGGGACCCCACGAAGATGCCATGAGTTGCAAGTTGATAATTGCCTGTCACATGAGCCTGCCAGCCCTTTTTTATGTACCAGTGCAGTCTTTCTGATACCAAGACATTCAATATAGCCCTTCGCCCTCTGTTTCTGATTTGATGCAGGGGTCCATTCAGAATCCAACCCCATTACACACTTACCCCTGTAATTCATTCTAATTTGACTTCTATCCAACAATTTTTCCACCATTGGATTTAGTTAAAAAAGATCTATCTTTGCAGCTATGGAAGTTTAAAGCTTAAATTTCAGGGCCATGACTGCTTTATTTTACCCTTCCTTTTGTCCTTTTCCCATGCATCAACTAATAGGAGGGCTTTTTTTTTTCTTTTTTTTTTTTCCATTTCCCTTTTTTTAGCCTCAACTCAACTAGATGCATTGCCTAGAGTATGATTGAGCCAGGGCCATCTATCTGATGTGCCAATATTTCAGTAGTCCAGAGTCCAGACCATTGATCAGCTCAAGAACCTCACCAACCTAAAAACATTAATCCATTGATCCACATACACCAAATGGAAGACCAAAATTAGACCATAGTACCATCTACTTTCAGCCTGAAATTTAGGGAATGCCAGTGATTCTATCCATGATGGGGGCCTATAAAATCAATGGCCTATATCACTGTACCCAACTCATGCAAAACCATGAGTTGAGTGAAATAAGGGATCTAATTCCTTTTGAGTGAAGGAAAATATAAATTTGAGTAATAATTATGTTCTGATGCATTCAACAAGTATACAGAGTATTAGAAATGCATCTAATCTGTAAAAGTGGGGCCAAGGTTATGGGATCCAGACCCTTGATCTAATTTTGACATGACCCGCTAATTTTCAAGAATAGGGATCTCTAATCATCTAATATGACCCTTATCATAGGCCCTCATTGTGCATGTGTTCTTCACGGGGAGGGGGTGAGTTTCATTTGCACAAAAGTTTATCTGATTGCAGCTCAAGGTTTTTTATCTGATAGTCATAAATAAACCACATGGACCGAGTCCCTTTTAGTGAAACACACTTTAAAAAATGACCTTGATATGGTTAGAGAGACAGACAATAAGTAATCACTTTTGTATCAATTGGTCACGAGAAATCTGCATAATGGCTACCTGCTGCAGAATACCCTTCAGGGAAGTTATTGTCTTCTTGAAGATAAACCTTCAGAACAATTTCCATAATCTTTAGAACTGTGACTTGTTGTAAAGCGTCAGTCTCCACTTTCTGATTTGCCAGAAGCAACTTGAACAATCTAGCACAATGAATCTTAATGCTGATACATACAAGATGTATTTTCTGCCAATTGCAACCCGGCTCTGGTAAAGAAATACAGATGGCGCTTAACTATGATTTGTAGAAGCTAGTTCAAAGATTCTGTTTATCAATAGTGCAAAATGAATTAATAGAAGCACATCACCAACGATTCATCATCATCATCATCAAAGCCTTATCCATCTATGTAGTGTTTGCTTTTGTGTGCTCTACTTTTCCATTCAATCCAATTAAAGACCATATTGGCTATAATTTTACAATCTATAATGCCTTTCCTTCCACTTCATTTTGGGCAGATTTGTGGGGCTAGTTTTATGTGGAAAAAGTGAGGAGTGTGGAAACACTTTTCTACACTATAGTAAAATCTACATTTGGTATAGTTGTTTTTCTACGAGAAAAAAGTGCAGAAATGAGCCAAAATTTCAGCGATTCCGCAAAAAAGCTTTTCCTCTTTTTTTCTTTTTTTTTTTTTTTTTTCCTTTTTTTTCCTTTTTTTTTTTTTTTTTTGTGGGGGGGGGGGGGGTGGGGGGGGTGCACACTTCAATACTTTTTAGAGAGGGTATTTCTAATTTTCAGTTTTTAAGTCAGCAGGTCAGGGTTTTTCTAGATTTATTGAGTTTATATGTTATTCAAGTCATGTTAAAACTTCACTTGCATATTCTATTCTAGTTTAGAATTTAGAAGTTTATAACTTCTATTGTGTATTCCACTATTTTTAGTAATCCGTTGCGAAATCAATTGAGATTCTTTATTTTTCTATATAAAGCACTGTCATGAAGATTCAATAAAATTTATTCCTTTCCAAACACGTGAGATTTCTAGGTTTTATTGTTTTGGGGAGAAGTTGATCTCTTGTTTCCACGCACCAGTTATGCCAGTTAAATCGAGCTTGGATCTAGGCCTGTTAGGCAGGCCTGCACATGCATTTGGAGCCAACAAGGCCAGACCTGTATACATGTTAAGGGTCTGAAACTTTTAACCGGCCAGATTCGGGGCTAGAGTCGTATGACTGAACTCTTATGAGGCTTTTTTTCTGTTTTATATTTATATATCGTGATATCCAATATGCATGGCCAATAAAGTAACATTAACATAAACATACATACTCCACACGGAAAAGGATTTTAATGATTCTCTCATATAGTTAAAAACCCATTCTCGGTCCTAAAGCCTGGAACCGACTCCTAATACGGAACCTGAGCTCATTTCCCAAACAAGTACATTCAGACCTAAGCTCTAAGGTTTATGTAGAACCCAACCCAGATTCGGACTGAATTGCACACTGAATCGGGCCCGGTCACAGGTGAGTTCAGCCCAAATCTGGCCTGTTGATAGCCTCAACTTAGATTCAAACAATACAAATCAAAAGGAAAAGGGTTTGAGAGATGGAGCAGCATAAACTCAGAGTGAATAAGCAATAACCGGTCTTCACTTGAGATTTTGAAGTTGGAACAAAAGCATTTGCATTCATTACGAGCAAAACAATTGCATTAATGTGGAGTGATAAATAACGCTTCCATTAGAATAGCAGATACTCTGACACTTTTACTTTTTATATCAATTCATTGTAATTTAATTACTGCATACAAGTCAACTAGACATCAAACAAAGCCAAAACCAATTGGTGTAAAATAAAATTCCAAAGAACCACACTTAGAAGGCACATGAGGCATACCTTGTAAATGAGATGAGTACATGCTACAGCCCTGGCCCCAACGACCCAAAAGCACTTGGTGGCCATATCTAATTAACAAAAACAATAACTTAAAAAATCAGCAGCATTTCCTCAAAAACTTAACTACTTACTATGATGAATCTTTGTTTTTTTTTTTGGAGCATACAAGTTATAATGTTCTCTACGTGGGTAAATAAATGGGTAAATAAATTGCATTCCAATATTCCATGCCTGCTTCTGTTAAATCAAGCTCATGATGATCATTTAAAACAAATTTTAAATTAGCTTGTTGCCCGTCCATCATAGGAATAAGTTTTTTCTTTTTAGAAACCAATGACTTAATGAATCAAGGGAAGAACAATAACAGAACAAGTTGGTGGACAAAACTATGCACACATAAGGTTGAAGGAAGCTTGCAGGCACAGACCAAACAGAAAGTAAAAGGTTAGCAAAATTGTGATCGTTGAGAAATCAACATTAAATAAAAAGGATTTATTATTTATTAAAGGTGTTGGCCGTGCCTATAAGAATTACTGAGGGGTTATATGTAAGTTCTTTCTTTTCTTTTCTTTTCTTTTTTTCTCAAATCAGATATAAAGTAGTAATTGAGGATTGCTTATTCGTTTTCTGGTACGAATGAATCTCTCTCTCTCTCTCTCTCTCTCTCTCTCTCTCTCTCTCTCTCTTACTCCTCTCTTCTTTCCTTCCTCTTCAATTCTATTCAACTACAGCTTGGTATCAACGAAGTGTAAAGTGCACATGAAAGTGGTGCATAAACAATGTGTGTGAACAGTGGGTGAGCAATGGTGCATGAACAGGCCATGAAGAGGATTCCAGCATGTGTTGTGGGGTCCATGTAGAGTTTGTTGATCCATTGAAACTTTTTTTTTTTTTTTTACAATTTTTAGTGGATCAAAGAAGAGAAGATTATGACATAGCAAATATATTTCTATTGTACCGGGCAGATGATATCTATGATAATGCATTAGATAGTTATAACCTTTTCTTCTTAATTATATATGACCATTGAAGTGGTGATATAGTTGTGAGACCCACTGATCTTTCGCATTTGGCTCATTGAACAATATGAATTCTACAAGTGAAATATTATAACATGTAATTTGGTGATTCAATCAAAAAGGTTCTTCTTCTTCATTTTCTTCTTCTATTCCTTCAAGTATCTCCACTATTTCCCATCAAGGGTCCTCATATGATGAGAGCTCATTTTGGATAATTGATCCTGGTAATTTGGGTGTTGTTCTCCTACATATAACAATCGTCAAGTCATGATAGCTGATGGTCCGTATACTCTTGTTAAGGGAATAGGAACTGTCAATATTTCTCCATCTTTAGCAATTGTGCTTCTTGTGCTAGACTGTCCACTAACTTACTGACTGTGAATAGTCCTACTAGAACATCATCACATCTAGTAGTGACACACTAAAATGTATTTTTGCTCATTAGGCTCCCTCCATTCAACAACCCATGGCTTGATCTTCTCAGTGATCAGTTGAGGATGCAATGCCTTTGCAAGATTTTATAATTTATTTCCTTCTAGATTCTCCAAGAAATTATCGAAGGCAAGACCTCTCATCTAGCCTTAAAAGGGGCATGAGGACTACTCATCCATGAGGGACCAAAAATAAGGCAACACCTAGTTGATAACAATCAAATTTAGAAGAAATGGACCAAACTCTATGAAAAAACTTGGACCAAACTCTATGAAAAAACTTACTGTGAATAGAAAAAAGGCTGTCAATGTTCTCTTCTGGAACCCAAACACAAATGGAATTCACAATTTAGCAAAATTTGAGATGTCAACAAAAAGCTAGTAATCAAGTTACTAAATACAAAAATGATTATAAAATAAATTTCAATCTTTGTAAATTCGTTGGCTTCGTACT
Source organism: Camphora micrantha (assembly GCA_003546025.1). Classification (NCBI taxonomy): domain Eukaryota; kingdom Viridiplantae; phylum Streptophyta; class Magnoliopsida; order Laurales; family Lauraceae; genus Camphora; species Camphora micrantha. The sequence goes on along the minus strand of QPKB01000012.1, from coordinate 2,350,647 downwards.
TGGGGAGAAGGCCAAATACAATGACATTTTCACCTTTTGCCAAATGTTGCAGTATCGCTTATCAGCTAAGTAAAATGCTAATGCTCTTATAACAATATTGAAACTATATAGCAATAATAAGGCATTCACCTACATGGGTTACATACATAAAATTATATGTCTTAAGTTCAATAGAATTATATAAAGATAAAAGGAAAGAAGAACAGACCCTCATAAGAGCCTTTCCTTGAACAAGTGCATATGGAACAGGGCCAAAATTCCGTGAATCATTTGATGCAAATACATTATCACCTTGAACCCAAACATGCCCCTTCGGTACCTATCGTCCAAAATCATTGAATCCACCAGTCCAAAAGGTAAAGTTCTAAATTATTTCCCTGACACAGGGAAAAAGGAAAAAGAAAAGCTAATGAAGAAATTCAAATTAGAACATACAATGATTGTCTTCCATCTGTCATGTTGCCATGGATCATAAGCAAAAGTGACGGAGTCACCTTCCATGCCAGTGATGCGCTTTGTTATGGTCTTTCTAGGGTTTTCGGGGGAGCGGACAAGGACGATGTCGCCATGTCCAACTCCGTTGATACGGGGGGAGATCCGCTCCACTAGAACAAGATCACCTGTCAGATTGAGGGTCGGAAGCATGCTGGGGCCACACACCTGTATATGATCAATTCAAATAACGAAGGCATTATTCGAAGAGGAAATTGGGAAAAAAATGAGAGAGAGAGAAAGAGATGTAGAAACACAAACGAGAGCTATGGAGCAGATGTAGTTGTTGGTAACATGGCAGAAGCAAAGGAACTTTGCTAGAAGGAATGATCTCTCTATGCCCTCTTTGGCAACACTTCTCCATGGAAGATCTTGCACCCGCTTTACTAAACTTCTCATACTCTCCATGAGAATAATGCCCTTGTCGGTTCTGTCTGACAGAATTGAAATTTGTAATTTATCTATGAAGAGCTACATATTGTAAATTTGAATGGATATTGGTATCTTGTGCCATGTTAATCTTCTTTTTTTGTGGAAAAAGGAAAAACCACATAAGGCTATTTGATTAGTTCCACAAAAATGAATGTTTATGCCACTGTTGAGCACCATTAACCTATCCAGACAGTAAATATTGTGGGTTGTGGCTACCAAGTAGATGCGCCACAGCTAATACAGTTGATGCGGCATTGCGACTTGGATGACACTCAATGCGTGGATAATTATGTCTTGAGACTTGAGAGATCACCAAGTTCACAACACATACCAACCACATTTCTCATTAATAAAGATAAATGTTTAAGAAATTTTTAACAGAATCATTAGAATAGTTAACAAACTATCTCTTTGGCGATTAAAATATGGAAGCGTTAATTTTTAATGTCATTAGTGATTGTGGGGAGTTTTTAATACAGGACAAAAAAAGTGACATCCATCACTCAATTTTGACAAGCTGGTGAGAGGAAAACATGGAACCACCAGGAGTGACAATGGGGGTTAAATAATGTCACCTTTCCAGATCTTGTGGAAAGTGAAGAATCAAATGATGCAGAATTTATTGCGATAAGTGAGGCATTACTGATGGTTAAAGTTAGTACGTGGGTTCCAGTGGTCTTGCTCTTACTATAGAAGGTGACTCTTCCAATGTAATAGGATTCACTACAAGTTTAGGATTTGGCCATCACGGTCATTCAAGTATTCAATCCTTCTTTTGAGGTATAAACACCTTCAGCATCCCCATCCAGTCCACAAAATCTTCCAACTCATTTTCACTAAAATGATGAATAAAAGAAGGCAGCCATATCTAGCAGCCAAGGAATATAAAAGAGGAAACCAGGTCCTCAAGCATTCTTTACCACACCATAGATTCATCCAAAGACTCAATCAACATAGTACACATAGTATATAACGCACATGGCGAATCAAGCCTTTCTTTAGTAATTTTTACAAGAAAATTCCCCACAGTCCATGTTTGGAGGAACCGTCATCACCAGGCTCCCACCCTCTGAAGCCCCTTACCAGGCAAAGCCCTATTCACATCCTCAATAAATTAAATCCACAAGCCTCCTTCGCATAATGGTTTAAACACTCAACCTACCTTCCCAAGTGTTATATATGATTACATTGAATCCTCTCTATCCGCACGACCACGCTCATTAGAATAACAAAGAGGACAGAAAGTAAACCAAGCGATTGGCAAAAGCTGAATTAATAAGAATGACTCAACAGGCCAGAGACAAGCATGCTCTTCCATGTAGATAATTCCTTGAATCATTCCATAACCATATCATACCATAACCAGATCCTATCAAAACTTTTTAAGGTAAAAAAAAACATCTCTGTAAACGCAGAAATGTAACAAAATGGATATAAAATTAACCATAATTCATGCTCTTATTCAAAGTGCTTAACAACAAGGATTTGTTTGTTGACAAAGAGAAATTGGGTGCTCAAGAAAATGTGGGGGTTTGAAATGTAACCAATTCCATACAACTGTCAATAAAATTTCCACCACAGCTCAACTTATTTAAGCGCATCTTCGCCCATGGAAACATTCATTTGCACTTTATTTCCACAAAGATCGCATCTGTTTCAGAAGATGGTAACTAAAGACTTCATTTTTAAAGCTTCAGCCTCTACAGCTTGCAAAATCCAACCCCGAATCGCAATATGGGTTTCTATATCTTGAATCCCAATTTGTTTTTCCGCGACCAAAAATGGATTTCTATATCTTGAATGAAGAAAAAAAGGCCCCATACAAACATACCCATAAAGGGTTCTCTAGTATCTTATGCGATTGAGCTAGAGTAAAACTGATGTATCATAGTAAAGTAGAATTCAAAGCCATCTTTATCATAAAAATCATAAGGTGAATAGAGGGAGAGAGTGAGAGAGAGAGACCTGGAGAAGGCGGTGGTAGGGTTGGAGTCTTGGAGGAGGGGAGAGAGGGTTACAGACGGCTTCCGCTCCCACAGGGTTTTGTCGGTTTTGTTTTGGCGGCATTTATTGTGTTTGCGTGGTAATAAAGTATACTTCTTATATTTTGTTGTTTTGTTGAGATGTTGTAAAATAAAATTTTCATAGATAAAGAAAAATATTTTTTGGAAATATTTTTTTATAATTTTTTAGTATTTTCCGACTTTATGTTTGATGTGATTGTCATTTTTTTTATTTATATTTATATTTTTTGTGGCATTTAATAGAAAATTATTTGACAATGCAAAGTTAAATAGAAATTTAATATAAAAAAGGGAGTAAATTTAATTTGATTAATAAGGTCTCTTTTGGTCTCTTTTAAGTGAACTGCATGTTATTTTTGTAAATCGGTAAAAAAAATTATTAGGAGAAAAGCCAAATACAAGGATGCAAAGCAAAAAATGATAAATAAGAGATGGTACAAGAGCATTGTATATCATACAACCCCAATTACATTACCATGCAATGAGATAATTTTGTTACCCATGGCTTAGCTAACACGTCTGCCATAGGGTTTTTGGATCTAGCCTCATGATGAAGGGAAACAATGATTGCAGTTGAAAGCTCCTTGATTTCATTGAAAAATAATTGAAATTTCTAAAGTCTCACCTTCCGGTTTAATACCCAAGTTTTCATATCAGAAGAACCACTTTCAACAGTAAGGGCGCCTTCATTAATTATTGAGAACAATCTAGGAACTTTCAAAATAACTAACACCTCTACTTCATTAGAGTCACAAATGCCTACATTCTTGGGGAACATAATTAGTACCTTTCATTTCCACTTCCACAACGCTCCCCCAATTCCCGTTGGCCCTAGCTTACCCCTTAAAGATCCATCAATGTTGAATTTAAACACCCCAAAGGAAGGGGGAGACCAAGCGATTATTCTCCTCATCTTAAAAGGACCACAACCCATACAAGCTTTCTAATTGTGAAAAATATCATTTCAGGTAAACATCGATAACTCCTTCCTACTCAAAGCCCACTTAGCAATTCTTAAAGATACCCTATAAATCACCTTTGTTGTTGTAGAAGAAGAGCATTTACAGATCATATATATCATTTCCTTCCAAATTAACCATAAAATTGCAAATGGAATTATCCTCCATAAGATGCGCCATCAACCAACAAAACACCCACCACACCAAGTATATGTATTCTCTGCAATATTCTTTGGATAGCACCATGCCAGACGGCATTTCCTTATAAAATTGCAATAGATTGTGATTGCCACGGCACAATGAAGAAATTAATGGTTAACAGTCCCCTCGTAGCCACACATAACACAGAGGTTTGAAAATATTGGATGATTGTAATTCATCTCCTTATTAGTTTATCAGCTGTGAAAACTTTTATAGCAATTTTTAACAAAAAAAAAAAAAAAAAAATTTGCTTCAACCCAAGGAAGTGCCAACCCCAACTACACATGGGAAGAAAGAGCCCAATGGGTGCGACTTTTGTCCGAGGGCAAATAAAAAGACTTTGCCGAGAACTCCTCAGAAGTCGGATGTGAAAGGCTTTTAAATCCGAGAGCTCTTAGAATCCGTGCAAATAAACAAATTAGTAAGAATACTTAACAATTTCTCTTACATACCCCCTTCAATTTGTCGAAGACTTATTCTAAAAGGCACAATCCACACCGTAGAGCTGCTACTTATCTCAAGACAGTCACCAAAAGAGGACTCCTTATTAACCGAAAGTGTAAATAGCCTTGTGAATAACTCACATAGGGGCCCTACCCCTACCCAATCATCCAACCAAATATATAACATTCATGCCATTTCCCATTACAAAATCCACCCCTTTGTACAAAGCTTGCCCCCTTAACATTATTCTCATCCCCAAAAGCAACAATAGCCCTCTAAATACTAGATCTACAAGAATTGAGCCATTGCTTAGGCTACCACCCCACTTATCCTCACTATATTTAGAAGCAATCAACTTACGCCAAAGAGCCTCTTTTTTCCTCCCCAAACCTCCTCCACCATTTAGTCAACAACGTATAATTCTTGTTTTTTAAGTTACCAATACCAAGGCATCCATTGGATTTAGGTTTAATCACCTCGCTCCACTTCATTAAGTGTAATTTCTTCTTGTCAGCCTCACTATCCCACAAGAAATCCCTTTGGATGCGGTCTAGCCTCTCAATCGTTGCCTTTGACATTTTGAAGAGAGACATATAGTAGACCAGAAGATTGGATAAATGAACTTTAACGAGAGTGATTCTCCAAGCCAAGGACAAGTAAAAGAGAACTCTACGTTGTAAGCTAATTGAATAAGCTAACATAATAAGGGGTCATTTGCCCTTATACATATGTAAATGTTATGTATGTAACTGCTACCTATGCTACAAATGCTGCACGTGCAAATCACATATGTAAAATACATAATCATCTTTGTCAAAAATCACCATTTCACATAAGCAAATGAGTGTATCCATGGTTCTAAATGTATTTGGATTCTTCATATATTTTTAGAATCCATAAAGAACCAAGATATAGAACATTACGTCTTTATGCTTACCATTATTCAAAAAGAGTTTCGAAGAACTCAAATCATGAATTAGGGGGCCGTATGACTCCAAAAAATTAGATATATAGCTCGAAACGTTTTCACAAGTTACTCATTTGTTGTAAAAATTTAAGATAAATTAGCTTCAAAACAATAGGGTTAATTAGTCCAATAAATAAATGAAATTGTTGGGATACAAATTGAGGCCTACATGAACAAGAAAAAATCTTTGATGGCCCATGCTAGGAAAAATTACCTATAAATATCATCAATCAAAACAAATTTAATACACATGAAAATCACTTACATATATAAATGACCGCAAATAAATAAATAAAATTTATTTTAATTGAAGAAAAATTTATTCCAACGTTGTTTCAAATGACAAATCTTTTAATTGGTTTTCATGGAGGATAAAAGCGTGTAGGTGAGCCCACAACTATGAGCAGGATAGGGACCATTTGTTACATGTCCCTCTCTCTTATTAGAGATTAGGTTAGGATACTTTGGTTTTTCCATTGTTCATTGAAATAGATGGTGCATCTAAAGGGACCCATCAAACCAGTGTCCACCAAATCACACTGGGATCCACATATTCAACGGATATGATCACTTCACAAATCACAACCAATTTTTCAAATTTCAATCAACAACCTGTTCAAAGCGGGACCCACTCAAAACTCTCCATTCTCTCCGAGCGAGACCCACCACAACATTACAAAAATTCGTCTATACTCCTGCGGTGCACGCTAAATACATGTGCCTTCTCTGCAATTACCCGCTTTCCGTCTATATCACCCCAAACCGCCTTCAAAGAAAAACCCTTCTCTCTCTCTCTCTCTCTCTCTCGATCGATTGAGAAGAGAAGAGACCCAGTGAGGTATTAATCTGGGATCGTCTCTTCTCTTTCTGCAGATCCGATCGAACCATGGCTGAAGAAGATCCGACCAAAATACCCGTCGGTCAGCCTCGTTACGGCACCTTCTCTCATCAGCACCCAATCCAACCATCTGCACCTTTTCCTCAACCTGGAATCTCCACCATGCCTCCATCTTCGACTTTTTATCAAAACCCACAATCACAGTACTATCATCCAATCCCAGGTATGTCTTTTTTTTTTTTGATGGATTTCGATTCTGGGTATATCCTGAATGCCTTTTTTTATTGATTAGAAAAACACCCAGATCGGAATCATAGGTGTTTTTCGAGTTTTGGGTTTGCATGTCATTGAGATGGTTTTTGGAAAATCTGATGCAAGTTGGTATTTTTATTGGGGTTCAGTTGGGTACCAGGCCTATGGAGCTGTTGTAGAAGGTATTCCAGTTAGGGAGCATCGGATTCGGGAGCATCGGCTTCCTTGCTGCGGTATTGGCATTGGATGGATGTTGTGAGTAATGATATTTTTGATATATTTCAGTTTTGTATGATGACCAAGATGTTATTTGTTTGTTTTTTAATATATGGGTAATGTTGGAATTGCGTTTTCTTTAGAAATTTAGATTTGCTATGATTGAAATAACTAGTTGGGAAGATTTCAATGTTCATTGAGTGAGTCCTTTGTTCATTGTGGAGACCATTGAACTGTTACTGTTGAAGATCAATCAAAAATGTAATTTTTGCATTTGAATCCGTGGGAATATTTTGGGTGTGTTATGCTTATAATTCTGAGGAGCTTATGGAGTAAGATGAATGCTAATTTAACTCACAATGTTTGTGTGATTTATTCGAGCGGTTAACTGGATCTTTCTTTCGTAACTAGATGAACCATTTGATTCTTTTCTTCATAATATGGGTCTAGTTCAATTGTATCAGTCAATGAGTATATTCTTCTATATGTCAGTAAGCTAATAGGAACTTTTAAGTTACAAGCAATTGAGTGTTCTATAATCTTATCATGTGGGGGTTGGAACAACTTGATGGTTGATGAATTATATGCAAACCTGACAGTCTGACACTGTATACTAACTTCAGAGCATCCCGACATGTAAACCTATGTTTGAACATGCAGCACTCTGTGGAAACCTAAAACTATGTCTAAACAAGTGAAGCTACCGGAAATTGATGTCTGTTCAAGTTGTTTTTGTTCAATTTAACAACGGCAAGTTTTTTATAAGAAACATATTAAGGCTCTTAAAGGTTGTCTTTTGGAGAAAGGCTCTTTGTCTCTCTTAAGGTTTTGCATTGACATTTGTGGAAGTTATTTGTATCTTAATCACGAACAGTCATTGGAAGTGAGCATGCCTTTTGTTCATTACCTTACACATTCAATTGTTATTTGTCTGCTTTCATGAGATGACTGTTGGTAAAATTATAAAAGATTCCATTTTGCCCTTTTCTTTTTTATCATTGAAAAGCTTGGTTTCTTAGCTGCAAAGGTATGGAATTCCATTGGTTTAAGTCAATTTTGTTCATTCATCTCCACAGGTTTGGTAAGTACTCGTACTTTTTTGTGAAGTTTATATATTTTATGTTGGTTGTCTTTTTTTTTCATTTTGGGCATGCTCCTATTCACTAAATCATGTAACCAAAACTGATGGTAAGATTATATATGCTGGTGGTGAACATGATTTCATGTGTATATGCATCTCTTTTAACTTCGATTGCATCTTTTGTGCTTTGTGCTCTTTCAATTTTGCAACTTCTAGTGAGCACTTGTGGCTGAAAAAGCTTCATTGTTTTATTGCATGAAAGGTTCCTTGCTGGCTTCTTTTTTGCTGCTGTTCCTTGGTATGTTGGTGCGTTTATTTTACTCTTTGTTGGAGTAGACTACAGAGAGAAAGCAGGATTGCTAGCATGTACAATTGGGGCAAGTATCGGTTCCTCATGTTGGACTTATCTTATAATTCTTAGTTTATGTTGATCTAAAAATTGATTTGCTTGTTAGATGTGCTTTTATGTATTTTGTATGCCTCTTTCTATTAATGTCCTTTTGAGTTGTGTATTATTTTCTCCTAACCATTGGTCATTTAAAATGGAAATAACTTTTTACTGTTATTCTGTTGCCCTTTTTCTCGGAGGCTATTATTTGTTCCAAACTTTGCCTTTTAAATTAAAATTTATCCTTTTTTTAAAGTTTCTATTTCCTTTGATCCCCTTTTTTTTAAATTTTTTTTATTCATCTTCTTATTTCTCCATTATAAGATACACCCAAATACATAAATTGGAGTTGGAGATGAGCAAATTGATTCAAATTAATTAGTATGGAACATACACATCTGACAAAAGTTAAAAATATTGTATGTCAAGAACATAAAAGAAAGTTTCTTAAATCAGACATATATGTTATATTAGGATTCCTTTACTGCAATAAGTTTCATCAAAGAAACTTATTTCTAAAAATGGCATAGGTGCTTAATATTTATCATCACCACAACCATAACCACCAGCACCAAAGCCTTGTATTTTGAGTTTGCTTTTAAAAATTCTACTTTTCTGTTCGTCCCTTTTTGCAGGTTGTTCCTAGTCTTTGGTGGTCTCCCCTCTCTTCTAATTCATTTTATATGCCAACACTTTAATTTTTCATACATAGGCATTTGCAGTCTTCGCTGTACATATCCAAACCATGTCACAAACATGCCATGATTTTATGTTCTATTGAAAGAACCAACAATTTCCTGTTATATTCTCATTCCCAAATTTATTTTTTTCATGTTACTTTGCAGTATAGTTATCAAAATCCTGCAATTCGTATCTTGAATCGTAAGGAAAACGATTCGTATTTATACAATGAATCCCATTCACAGATGAATCTTAGGATTCAATTGTGAATTTTATGATTCGATACTCATTTCATCGAATCTTATGATTCAAGCGATTTGGTTGAGCGAGAATATTAACAAACTTTCTCAATGTACTCATAGCCACATGTGCAATCATTTTGTTGTTTTTCTTCTCCTAATTTCCTGCTCTGCCACCTTTTGAAGATGTTCTATACTCGACTATCACATAACACTCCACAACTTATCTACACTTAGCCACCTTGCACTAGTCCTATTTGGGATATTATCTTCAATGATTTCTTTTTTGTTTTACAGCTGGACTTTAGAATCGAAATTTATCCGAGTGGCACTAATGAAAACTTGAGAAATCTAGAGTAAATGGCCGTAGAGATCCCCCAATCATGCATTAACTGTGGGTTTGGGGTGGTGAAAGAAAAAAGGAAGTCTCCTGAGAAGTTAAAATTTTTAAATACATGTCTATTTGGCATGGATGAAAACATAGAGTTCTTAATGCAGATTGTTTTCGATCCATCAATTGGACTTAAACTGTTGTTTCTCCTATGCAAATGGGGCCTTATTAGCCATAAGACTTTCCTCTCGTCCTCTCTAGAGAAAGCAAGGCAAATAGACAAAACGAGTGAAACCTTTTATTCCCCCAATTTTATTTGAGTTTTTCCTTTCTCAATAAATAAATAAATGAAACATTTTGAGCTTTAGGTTTTTGTGTATAAACAAACCCATGGATCAGCTGCATTGACTGACAAATATGAGTTTATCAGTCAATAAATGCGATTTTTTGTCTCCATCTATACTAATTTCCATTTTATCAGTGGGGACCTATGCTTAGATATGCATCAGCCATTATTTTGATCCATTGTAAGACCATAGAAAGGATTATAAAAAAAAAAAAAAAAAAAAAGAAGAAGCAGAACCATAATTACCATGGCGTCATCATTTCTATTTATTTAATTTATTTACTTCTAAACTTGCTTGATTAGGCGATAAGACTCATTGCTCTTTCTTTTACAGCTATTCTCGTAGCAATTACTGTAAACTATAATTGTCATTGCATCATCATTTCTTATTGTAGCTTATTTCTTCTATTTGTATAATGTATTTACTTCTAAAAATGCCTTATTCTCTCTGTCTACAGGCTATTCTCGTAGCAATTACTATAACTTTTGGCATATCAAAGGAAAATCTTGATTGGTAACCTTTTCAAGCTGTATGTATGGGGCTGGGTGCTGTGTCTAAAGTTCTTCTTTGACTCTGCTCATATTTTATATACATTATCAACTGTATTTTATTGTTATCTTTGTCATTTTCTTGCTGTGGCACTGGAAAATGGAAGTTGCTGATGCTTATGAAACAATCAAGTGATTACTTTCTACCAGTGTAATGATTGCTTCAATTTATCTGCATTATGAAATGAAGTAGCATCAACCTTAGATGTGAATTCTTATATTCATTGTGAATCTACAAGTTTCCAATATATAGCTTGACTCATTGAAACATTGTTTACTGTGTGCTTGCCATTATATTAAATTGTGGGATATAGTGACATTGAAAAGAAATTGGTCTAGTGCATCTCTGTTGGAGTACTTGTTCTCTTTTAACATGACTTGAAACCTATACAGTGCTTCTGAAGAGTCATGAGGCAAGGAGTAGAGGTTTTAAGCTTTAAGCGTGTTGGCAAAGCAGCTTATCATTCTCTGGAATATTATTTTTTCTTTTTTTAACAAAATCTAGAAAGATAAGGTAAAATTAATAAGACTGAAGGAAACATGAGAAAGTTGTTGAGATGCACATAATAATTCAAGCATAGGAGTTTTTGGGGCTCTTGTTATGTCATACATTACATCTGGTACTAGGTGATCAGGCTCATTTGTTTCATGCTCGACACATGACACATTCAGATCCAGTCACTGACTTAACAGCCATTAATTTGGTCCTCAAGGGCCACTTTGTTCAGCTGTTCATTTCATAAATTCATGAATAGTTTCTGCCATGCATACCAATTCCATTGACATTGAAAAAAAATAAAAAAATCATCCCTATTTAAGGGGATATGTTCAACTGAACCGTGACCGAATTTCAATATAAAACATAACCCAAATGATATATTGGATTATGTCCGACTAAGACTATTTCATCGAAAAGGTAGGAAATATGAGAGTACCTAAAATATGTTTCCTAGCACTTGTATCCAGCATAGGACTGTGAAAACCTGCATACAATTGAAATGAAAATACATTCTAGTTCTTCTCTATGGGATATTCATTTTCTATGTCGATCGCTACTAACAGATATCATTATATTGAACTCTCAGGACAACATAAAAGAAACTAGGCATCTTATACAAATCACATTATTATTACTGGTACACAGCGCATGCCTATATTTTCCTGACAAAAAAAATATATATATATATATATATGGTACACAGCGCATGCCTATATTTTCCTGACAGAGTAGGCTTCTTAGGTTGTGCATTTTGTTTATACTGTTGTTGTGAGTGTGTACATGCACTAGACGATATGTCATTCATAGTTATAGAAGGATGACAACTGCAAATGCAACCAATGAGTAGCGTCAACTACAATGCCAGCACCACTACCACCAACCACCTCAGAGTTGGTGTGGGATAATTTGAGCTCCAAATTGTGGCTGAAGAGTTATGGCAGTGTATGGAGCCTGAGCATAGGAGGGTGAGAACCCAAAAGAAAAATGTTGCATAATCATAGTTAGAGCAATCTTAGCTTCTAAGATGACCGACTCTGGTCCCATCCGAATAGAAAGAATGCAAGGGAATCCTTTGAGGCTGCAGAAACTCCTCTGGAGAACCTCTCTGGTTTGAACTCTACTGCGTCTTTTCCCTAAAGTTCTGGGTCATGATGGATGAGGAGCGTTGGTAGATAGAGATCCACATTGGCTGGGAGGGAGATCTCTCCCAGTCTGGTTTGTTTATTAGTATGCTGAAGTTGACCAGTCACAGGTGGATATAATCTCAGAATTTCATTCAAGATCATGGTTGCCTGGATTGGAAGATTGCAGGCATAAGCAAGTATATTTGAAAGTCCAAAATAAGATGGCCCTACTGATATGCTGTGTGAAAAGTGAAAACTAGTGTTATTCAGCAGCCCTTCCAAAATGAAGATAAACATTTTGTTTTTTTATTTTATTATTATTATTTTTTATTTTTCCCTGTCATCTAGAGCTAAGGTCTGTCTTGGGATGTAATGTTAAGGGTGAGAGGCCCGGCGACTCCAGATGATTCTACTTGTGGGGCACTTGTCCTGGTGAATCCCCCTCATTCTTTCTGTGTGGCTTATGCAGCATGGGTGAGCATATAAGCTTCCTTGATGCAGTTTATTCCGAAGACCAAGCATTCACTCAAGGCCATCCACAGTAATGTACTTGAAAAAACACACAAGCTTTGCGTCATAAAAACTTGTATTCTAGAAATGACTTGGTTATAACTGAGTCAGGTTCACCCTTTTTTGTGCATCTGACAGTTACAAATCATGTAAACCCCACTCTAGAACGTTTCACACTTCTCTTCTTCTCTATTCCTACCTAGACCTCTGTCCGATCCTGCTCCAATGAGTGCCTCATTGGGTTTGGTGCCAATTCATGAGGGGGAGTGGTGCTGTGTGGGGTAGCTAGGGATCATACGGGGTTGTCACTCATTTTAATCCTATGAGCAGTGTCATTTACGGGGCTACACACACAAGGATGCATGCACACAGCCCATTTGCCTGCCTGCCCACCATGACTTGCCTTGTTCTTACCACAGAATCTGCCCCTTACAGACGCACGCATGCACGCATACGCTATGACATGCCTTGTGTGTGTGTGGAAGACTTTCCCATGACACACTCAACACACACGTGCACATCATGACATGCCTTTTTGTGTGCCACAGACTGGTCGTGATACAAGTCAACAGACACAATGACATGCCTTGTGCATGCCATATGATACAAATTACAACTAGTTGAATATTTTGGCCGAACAGATGCTTATTTGTTTTTTCATTTGTTCTGCTATGTATTTTTGATACATGGAAACCTGAAACTGCAGTAGGCATTGTATTGTTTTTCTGCCTGCCTGTACAAATCATTTTTTTGTTGCTGTTCGTTAGAAGTTGAAAATGACATAATCCTACTGGTTTGGTATGTGAAAATTAGAAGTGCAGCAGCCTTAATTTTTGGTTTCGTCGAGTGTGTTGGGGATGTATTCCAAATGGCCTGAGTCATTTTTCATTTGTTCTGCATTGCTATTATAGGCTGAAATCACATTAGGTGGAATACTGATTTTCTGCCTTGCCCAAACTATTCATTGTGTTCTGCTCGTTCATTTTGATATGGGGCAGAAAGAAAATCATGTAAACATCTCTCACTTGATATCCATTCACGAAAAAATGTTCAAGCCAATTGAGAGTTGGGGGTATGGTAAATCTCGTAACTGTAGAAGATAAATCTTGAAATGCAAATGAAGAACTCCTTTGAACCAAGGAAGTGCTATACTTTGTTTTGAATCCTAAAAAGGAAAAAATCAAGTTGATGTGATGAAGAACACTTACAATCTTAGGTGATTTTTACTTTCGAAATTGGGGGTGTCCTTCCCACATATCTGCAGAACCTCTTCACGTGCACGCTCATGCCAGCTTGGATGCATAGCTAAGATGATTAGTGTCCAGGTTATCCAGCAAAGTAGAACAGTTTGCATTGTCTATAACCTCATCAATTGTGGGCATGCTGTTTGAAGATTTGTTTTCTTGTTCACCATTGCAGTTACTAGATTGTAACAAGAAGCCTGTGAATCGTCATTGCTTGATTCTCTCATTTTCGTTGCCTGTTCCTTCTTGTGGATCACATCTCTTATGGTGAAAGATCGAAGATTCTTATAATATTTTGATTGATTTTTTTAAAAGTTACTAGTCTTCTGGTGAATTATTAGAGTGAGATCCATTGAGGATTAAACACTACAGGAGAAAACAAAAAAATTTTTTTTTTTAATTGATTTGGATTTTTCTTAGGTGGGCCTATATAGTGGCCTCACAAAATTCTCAGGGGGGTTTTATTGGATATATTTTTTTTCTCTTTTGTTTTTGTGTGTAAAACTTGTAAACAACATCAATGGGCCTTAAAATCTTCAGTGAACAGAGAGAGAGAGATGCACATTTTCATTGAACTTTAATTCGAATACAATTTCGGGCCTATTTTAAGATTTACTTGGGGCAAAATTGATCCTACCGATCATCAACTGCCTTTCCCTTATAAGAAAATCCTAGCTCTGCCAATGCAAAGTACAATCTTTTCTATACCAATTTTACTCTAAGATGAAATGAGCTCAGGCATATGTATAATATTTAAATTTTTTTATTTGAGTATTTTAAAAGTTTCTGATCATAGTGGCCCATTTTAGTGAAATCTGATGAGGACTCTATACTACATGTGGAAGTTGTTTTTTTTTATTTTTTATTAAGACCTTTTAATCCTGCCGAACTTCTCATGAGACTCTTAAGTGGTTCTTTATCCTCCTCTTCTTCTTCTTCTTCTTCTTCTCTCTTCCTGTCTATGGTATAGAAGGCTTTGAAATCAATAGTGGGCCACAAAAGAAATTACCCTTTTTTAAGAAATTTTACTCCAATACAATCTGTGTCCATTGCCATTTTCTTTAAGTTAATGACGTCCATCACTTGCCCCTCGAGAGAAAATCCTGACTCCACTACTGATGGAGTGCTGGTCTGTGAGGGCCAAGGAGCTTAGTGAGGGAGAAGAATGCAAACCAAGAAAGGAGAAGGAAGAAAAGGGGACAGAAAAGTTGTTCTGTCATTCTTTTGCATCAAACAGCCCAAAGGGCATCTTCTGAAATTCTTGAAAAAAAAAAAAAAAAAAGAGACAAAATGTGGCCTGACGGTGAGCTGTATGACATTTCAAATGTGTCTTTTATTTTGTCCTGTTTTGAAAAGTCCCAAAAAGGTAAGCCCCATTTTGAAAACTTCCCTTCCAAATATTCATAATAATACATGACTTCTGAATATTTTAAATTTCCAAATCAGGTAACTATGATTCTCTATGAGGTTCTTTGGTTATACCCACCTGCGGCTGTCATTGCTCGGTCTACATACAAGAATGTGAAACTTGACCCTGAAATTGGGGTTGACGATGCGGACGAATTCAAACCAGAGAGATTCTCGGGGGGAGTTTCAAAGGCGTCGATCGAATAATCAAAGTCATTTTCATTTCATTTGGGTGGTGTCCAAGGATCTGCGTTGGGCACAACTTCGGGACGATGGAAGCTAAAATGGCCTTGGCCATGGTTCTGCAACGCTTCTCATTCAGTCACATCACCAAGCTGTACACATGCTCCTTGCACTGTCATAACACTTCAACCACAACATGGTGCTCAGATAATCATATGACGACTCTGAGATCTTCTCAGATTCAAGAAAAGTTATGGCATTGACATTTGAATTTACAGGAAATAAGAACAATGTTGTTGTAGAAGAATGACAGGCATGTTAATATTGTCATGAGATTCCTTACACACCACTGTCATTTGAAGTTGCAGTTGGAATTAAGATACAAAGACAATAATATTATGGATAGAGAATATGAAGAAGATGAGAAGTTTAGGATGTCAGATTAATGGTCAATGGTGAATGATAGATAAAGACATCACTTTAAACCGCATGGAAAGGTAAAGGAGGCAAATATGGATAATATTCACTCAGGACCATTTGTTAGCTTGTCCTCATCAAGCAAGCTCTCAAACTTCTGAGGAACTTGCACTTAATTAATTCTAACACCTTATGGTTGATGTCCTTCCTGTTTTTCTATTGGGCTCTTTTGCTTTTTATGCCTTGGATTTGGGCTATGGGCAAATGCTTGGAATTGGGATGTGAGCTGCTTTACTAATTAGGTTGATTCTTTGCATTTATCATCCTCATGAGCTAAACTCCTGATGGTAAGAGTTTAGATCATCATCAGACCTTGGTTGCCTCGCTTTCTGCTTAATATTATCAGGATCTGAGATTTATATCTAATGCGAACAATAAACTCCTGATTATCCAAATGTGTGGACCCTCATTTATGTGCAAATTAAGTTACCTGTTCGCAAAAGAGGTCCATGGCAGTCTCAAACCAAGCCTTGTTCTTTGAAAGCTTGTGGTCTGTCCACTCAATAGATAGCTCAGATTAGCTGTTTGATGTTACTTATCTCTCTCACATATGCCCAAGTTTGAGTAATTTGTGAAAAAACATCCCAAAAATTCCTATTCTACGGATATAATTTTCTGTACTTTTGTGGGCCCCTAATTCCTGATGCAAGCCATATGATACTCTCATATTAATGATAATCATCAAGATTTTTAGTTTCACATCTTAAATCTTCATGAATCTTGAAAAATTTTTGAAAAAAAAACTCAGACACTTCTCAAACAGTTAGATGTACTCATTTGCTCATGTAAAAATGGTGATTTTAATCTACATGGTGTGTGATTTCAATTTCATCCTATTTACACAATTGACATGCCTTCAAGTGGGTTCCATAAATTGATTCTCACATTTCAAACTTCAGGTCAATTCTCGAATGAACATTTTTCAGTGTTACAAAAAGTCTATCCAAAGCACATGGTAGGACCATAAACAAGAGACGAGGAAAAATAAAAAACCAAGAGCTTGGTTTTTTCAAAGTTCAAGTGCAGTTTCCTGCACCTAAAGCAGCCAGCCATGCAAAACCATTGGAAGAGTGTGGCAGAATCTCAACCAATCCTACTCCAGACCCAGTAGGTCCCACCACAGAAATGCTGAGAATTTCTAGGGTGTTTTGCCTTTTTATAACGAGTCCAAATTCCCTCTTTCAGCGAAATAGGGAAATATTATTTCGGCCTATCTCCAAGCATCACCTATGTAAAGCTAAAGTAGGAAAATACTGTTTCGGCCTATCCCCAAACGCCACCTATATAAAATGCCTATTTTTCTTCTATAACCCGTCCAACTGGATTAAGAACAAAAATACCATTCCTCGTGAACCCTCATTCATGTGTAAATTGAATTGTCCTTTTACAAAGATGCACATGGAAGTCTCAAATCAAGCATAGATCTTTTCTACTTATTTTTCACCGGACTGACCAAGGTTCGTAGCTTGGATTTGCTGCTCTTTTCGCAGATTTGGGCCCTCTCGGGTCCCAGCACCCTTGGAGGATCATAGCTTGGATTTGCTGCTCTTCTCGCAGATGTGGGCCCTCTTGGGTCCCAGCGCCCTTGGGTGGGGTGCCAAAAAAAAAAAGTTCAATTAACTCAATTTAACGTTTGTTGCATTTTTCAAAACAGCCAAATATTAACATTTTAATATTATTCAATCATTCCAGTAAGTCAACTTGATGTATATACTTTTCTATCACAAGATGAGAAGGAAGAGGTGGTTAGAGCATTAGCAGACTCATTCAGAAAGGGAGAAGAAACAATATCTCCCTCTCTCTCTCTCTCTATTCTCTTCTGGGGAGAGACAATCTTCCATAACTTTTGGGAAGGAAGAGAAAGCAGAAGTTGGCAGCAAAGATGGCTGATGTTCTCATCATCTCTCTAATAACCTCTGCTCTATTGATTTTCTCTTGGATCTGGAGGTTGTTCTGGTGGAAGCCAAAGAAGCTTGAAAGGTATCTCAGGCAACAAGGTCTCAAGGGCCCCACCTACAGGTTCTTGGTTGGAACCCTCAGAGAGGAGTTCAGTTTGAGCAACCAAGCACAGTCCAAACCTATGGATCTGTCTCATGCCATTGTGCCACATGTTGCCCCCTTCATCCATCGGACGGTCATGGAATATGGTACTTCTCATTTCTCAAGTTCTCTCTCTCTCTCTCTCTCTATATATATATATATATATATTAAAGAAAGTAAAGAAATATACTGGCTGTTTATCAAATTATCAATTTGATCACACATAATCTGAATTCTTGACATTCAGCCCCGATTATTTATGTGAGTGTAGTATTTTTCAAGAAGAAAGGGTTGTTCGGTTGATTGGCAACCTTAAAGCTCACTCGATCCTGAATATACCACTCTTACTGTTGGTCTTACTGTTGGCATGTAGCCCATACTTGATCGCCACAAAATAGCCTTAAAAGCTTCTGTTTGTGTGCTGAAAACGTCACTTCTTCTTCTCTTTTGGCCTGTTTCCCAAGAAAACTACATTTTATCGTTGGATTGCTGGTGAAAAAAAGGACCCCTCTTATACATGAATCCATGTCCAAAACAAGGTTCGGTGACACGTGAGTTTATTGAGTTTAAAAACTTTCTTTTAAGTACAAAACAAATACAAAACAAATGTGTGACCCTTGATTGGTCCAAAAAGGGGATCCGGATGGGCTTGATATAAAAAAAGCAAGCAAAATAAAATAAAAGAGTAACTAGATGGGATAAACTTGGTTTTCTTGGTGATCCCAAGTCCCGCGGCATTCACTTTCACTTACCACATGTGTGGGCTCGCTTAAGGTCCTGCCCCCTTGGGTGGGATACTAAAAACCAAAAAAGTAAAATGGATTGTGGCTATTTTAAAAAAATGATTGAGGTGACTTCCAATTCATAGGTGATGGGTAATTGATCATAGCTGGGCCTATTGCTCATAAAAAATGAGAAATGGATTGTGGCTATTTTAAGTCTCACTTGTATGTCTGCACTGTGTACATTTGATGCATCTAGGCCCCACACAGACACAACCTAGCCGAAATTCCTGACACAACCATTACTTTTGCTGAAACCCATATCTGCTCATTGATTTCAAAGAAACAATCATATGGTATGAGCCAATTGCACCTGTGATCTTATGTGGGGCCCAGCTGCCCAATTAATGGTAATTCCAACTCCCTTAACTTGGTACCCCTCATTAGCAATGACCATTTTTGGTCCTAATTAGAGAGACATTTTGTTTTTGGATTAAATCTTACGAGCCTCTTAAATCAGGAGGTAATCTGTAGTCAATATTCATCCACCCCTACACAGTGATTTGTGATGGTCCCTTGTGTGACCCACAAAAAGAATCAGACTGCAAAAAAGGTTTGATTGGATTGTACTGTAACAGGCCTCTGAATTTTGGTATAAGATTTATTACAGAGAACTCTCTTAGTTATGAACTAGACCTCATAATTTTTCAACATGAGAAATGCAGAATGCCTGTTATTACTACAGCTGTTGCTCTCTATTCATTCTCATCTATAGAAATTGCTGAAATTGTTAAGGGATTGAAAAGCGCAGGTAAAATGCCATTGACTTGGTTTGGGAGTACTCCAACAGTGAACATCATGGACCCAGAGCTGATAAGGGAAGTGCTGACCGACAAATTTGGCCACTTTGAAAAGTTGAAATTCAGCCGAGTTGTTAAGGTAATAGTAACGGGCCTTGTGTCCCATCAGGGCGAAAAGTGGGCCAAACACAGGAGAATCATCAACCCTGCCTTCCACCAAGAGAAATTAAAGGTTTCATTATTCGATTACAATGTTCTATTTAATTCATCTTTACAACCAAATTGCACCTATTTTGGCTATTCATAAGTTCAGTACCTAGTAAAACTGATACTTCATGAGGAAATTATATGGTGTAAGATGTTATGGTATGGGTCTTGGATCTAGCCCATTTTTGTGTGGCTTGGGTCTCTTTTTAGCTGACCCAAACACTGTTGGGCTGGTCATGGACTTGGGGGCCTAATTTTGGGTCTCGACGAGGAGTCGGCCAGTGTTGTTCCCAGCATGGCCTGCTGATAATTACACTCTTATTTTGAGTCCAGATACAATATAGCTAACCAATGTAAGCTTTCTATATGCTGTGGGCCACAGAGGATGCTACCAGCATTCCATACTAGCTGTTATGAGCTGATCACCAGATGGGAGGAATCAATTGGTTCTGATGGGTCTTGTGAATTGGATGTGTGGCCTGAATTCCAAAATCTCACTGGAGATGTCATCTCTAGGACTGCATTTGGTAGCAACTACAAAGAAGGGATGAAAATATTCCAACACCAAACAGAACAGGCTAGGCTTCTTATGCAGTCTCCTATGAGTACAATCATCCCAGGCTACAGGTATTATTTTTGTTTTCTTGGTTAATTGCACCTATGATTTTAAAATTGCATCTATGATTTTAAATAAAACATCTAAAAAAAGTGCGCCTGGTAATATCTAGTTCTCTGTTTTGCTCTTAAGTTGATTTGAATGGCATTGATAGTTCAATGTTATGAATTGCAGTACAATTCAGTCAATGACTTCTCATCTATTTCAGGTTCTTGCCCGTTAAAGTAAACTTTAGGAGAAACAAAATTGAGAAAGAAGTACGTGCTCTACTAAGGCACATGATAGAGCAGAGAGAGAAGGAAATGAAAATGGGAAATGTCAGCAATGATGATTTACTAGGCTTGCTAATGGAATCCAATTTTAAGGACTCTCAGGAACAAGAAAATTCTGATTCCATCGCCATGACAATAGAAGATGTGATAGATGAGTGCAAGCTCTTCTACTTTGTTGGGCAGGAAACCACTGCGATTTTGCTAACATGGACAATGGTTGCATTGAGCATTGATAAAAAATGGCAAATGGAAGCAAGGGAAGAGGTTTTGCAAGTCTTTGGAAAAGATAAACCAGATTTTGATGGCATAAACCGCCTAAAGATTGTAAGTTCTTACTTTGCAAGTTCTATTTTATGAATCAAATGTTGCTTACATGTAGGCATCTATATGTAGTTTAGAGAAAGGGCCACTTAATCTACTTTGCATTGAATTCCTGGGAATTCATTAAAAAAAAAAAAAAAAATCGGTTTGAATACAGGAGTGTTAAAGGGGTGAGGACTGAGGAGTGATGACAATATGGTGAAGACGTATAAGTATGAGTGACCCTCGTTGTTTTAGGATTCGATTTACTAGGGCGATGTTTGGGTAGTCATTTCCTACCATATGGGAGGCTTGTTATTGCCTTTTATTGATCTTCATGTTTACTTCAATTTTAGCCCATTCAATAGGAAATCATTGCTTATTAATTCCTGGGAATTCAATACTGACCAAACAAATGGAATCAAAGATTTTATTTATCTTGGCCGGCCTGATTCATTAAAACCTATTTCCTTATGTTGCCTGTACTATAGCTCCATTGACTCGAAATATTGATATTAATACATGACTTCTGAATACTTCTTAATTTTCTAATCAGGTAACGATGATTCTCTATGAGGTTCTTCGATTATACCCACCAGCAGTTGTCATTGCTCGGTCTACATGCAAGAATGTGAAACTAGGTGATATCTTCCTTCCACCTGGTGTACAAGTTCATATGCCCGTGCTGCTACTTCATCATGACACTGAAATTTGGGGTGAAGATGTGGATGAATTCAAACCAGAGAGATTCTCAGAGGGAGTTTCAAAGGCGTCGAAGAATCAAGTTGTTTTCTTTCCATTTGGGTGGGGTCCAAGGATCTGTGTTGGGCAGAACTTTGCCATGATAGAGGCTAAAATGGCCTTGGCCATGATTCTACAGCGCTTCTCATTTGAGCTATCGCCAAGCTATGCACATGCTCCATACAATTTCCTAACACTTCAACCTCGACAAGGTGCTCAGATAATCTTAAGAAGACTCTGAGATGATCTCAGATTCAGGAAAAGTTATAATATGTATAATGATATTTCAAAAGCGGAAAATAAGAACAATGTCATCGTCGATGAAAAGCATGGGAAGAGTGTGGTGGAGTTGGCCTGTCTATGCACTTAGAATCTCAGCCAATCCTAATCCAGACCCAGAATGTCCCACCATGGACAAGCTGAAAATATCTTGTCTGTTCGTGCCGTTTAGATCATCAGAACTTGGTTGTGTTGCATTCTGCTTTACATGTAAACTTGATTACGTCGAACTCAGATTTACCTCAACAAAACTTCTGATTATCCAAATGTGTGAACCCTCATTTGTGTGTAAATTTACCTGTATACAAAGATGACCATAGATCCATAACTATCTAAACCAAGCCCTGTTCTGTTGTGGCTTGTGGTCTGTCCAGTCAATAAATAGCTCAGAAATTAGCTGGTTTCATTGTAGCTGGAGCCCTTCCGAGAACCATCTGTGGATTGTATGAGGCATGGTTGTTGGAGGTGGGATCAATCAAAGGAAGGATTATGTGGAGAACAGCCTTCCCGACACTTTTATGGATCATTTGGAAGGAGAGGAATTCTCGATGCTTTGAGGACTCCAGCTCCTCGGCTGAAGATCTGGCGTACATGTTACACCCCTATCCGAACTAATCCTAATTAAGGCTAATTAATTAAGATTAATGCTAATTAAGCATGGATAATTGGATTAACTAAGGTTAATGACCCAAGAGAGATAAATCAATCTCAAATGACACATTAAGCCTAATGAAATGGATTTGAATGAAATAGAATGGATTAAAAAGAGTTTAGACTCAAACAAGGTGAATTAAGGACTTTTTCGTAAATACGGATTTACACGTATTCCGTCAAATACGAAAATTCTTGGTACCAACGTGTGTATCTCGAAGAGTACGTCAACTTTCATAATAAGCACGATTCCATTTGACATCAAATGGGCCAAGTGAGGAGTCATTTGACTCAAAATGAGAATATGCTAAATAAGTGGGGGTTTTGGTGTTAAGAGGCTTATATTAGAATGAGAAGGGAGGAAATGAGTCCATTTCTCATTTTTGGCTCAAGAACCCTAGAGCTCTCCATTTTCCCTCTTTTCCTTTTCCATTCCTTTTGTTGAGAGTGAGCTTGTGAGTGATTGAAGTGGATTTTGGAGTGAAGGGCTTCAACTTCATCTTCTTCCCCAAGCAAATCCACCATTGTTGAAGTGTAGAGCTTGAGAGAAAGCTTGAGAACCCATTTCCTTTGAGTTACAAGTAAGTTATAGACCTCCCTTATGATTTCCAAGTTGCTAATGAATGGTTAGGTATGATTTTTAGCACAAATGACTCATGGGAGTTCATTTGGATGTTATTGTTGATTAGGGTTTAAAAAGGGATTAGTGTGTCCAAGCCCAAGCTAAGCAAAATGGGGTTTTTGGCTAATAGCTTCCAAAAAGGCAAGTATAAACCTTGCTTGTGATTAGTATTAACCATTGTAATTGTTCATAGAGATTGCATGGATTATATGCATTGTTATATGGATTTTGGGTTTGTTATGAATGCTTAATGAAGTGATTAAGGTAGCTAATGAATGATTAGAAGTGTGATTATAGATGAATGTGAATGGATGATGCATGAGGGGGAACAGGAGGTTCCCATTTACCATGCAGGTTGTAGAAATGTGATTGAGAAAGGAGAGGAGAAGGAGAATGAATTGCACAGAATTCGGATTGGAATTCTGCACAGTTCGCTCGAGCGAACTGGACTCTGTCTGGACGAAGTGAAAACCTGCGCAGTTCGCTCGAGCGAACAGTTAGTTCGCTCGAGCGAACATGGTTCTGTGGGAGTTCGCTCGAGCGAACAGTGAGTTCGCTCGAGCGACCATTGTTCTGTCTTGGGTCCGCTCGAGCGAACCTGTTTCTGGCCCAGTGACATTATTTAGTGAAAATTTTGGCTAATCGATCGGACCTAACGGTCCGACCGATTAGGGGACTCTGTTAGAGTCCGGTGAATTTTGGGTTTTGGATTTTTACGAGTATTTGGAGTATAACCCTTAAGTATAAATGCGTTTCCGATTAGTTTTAAGACTAATCATCGGTTAATCAAATCATGAAGAATTCATGGTGTTTTAATGAGAATAAAAAGGGGTTCCTTGGATGAACCATATAATGGGACAAGGCCTAAGCTCCATGGGTGTTAATTAAGGGGTTTGAAATGCACATATTAAATATATAAATGTGACGTCCATCAAGAATAACACGTGCATTTGGAAACCAACGATTACACCCGAATGGTTGTTTAGCATTGAGATATGATTGAGATGGGATTGAGTAAAACCATATGTGGTTAATGTTATACTCATTGTGTCATTGTGATCAATCTAATGAGATTGATATTATTGTCATTCCTTTCTTTTGTCATGAAAGGAATCATTGAGTTTAATTGGATCCATAAAGAGGATTTCTCACGGAATGTTATTGATCATTGAGTCTGGCACTACCTAGCGATTGTATTAGAACTCCAAGTGAGTTCAATGAATATGAATGACTAATCCTGCTGCAGCAGATGGATATTGGGGTGTTCCGGAGCTCCGTGGTGATGCTAGTGTCCCTGGCCCGGACACTGGTAAGTCCCACTAAAATTCCGATCATATCTTCGGGTATTGATTGAAGCCTCCCTTTGAGGGGAGATGGTAAATGAATAATCCTTCCTTTGAGGGAAGATGGAAATGAATTGAAAAGTAATGCAATGAATGCTATGGTAGTTGCCAATTGGTACGGGTATACTGACTGATACTGACTGTCATTGTTTATTACTGTCATTGTAGAGTTGTCTAGATTTCTCTAGCATTGAAATTGTCATTATTGCAATATGAATGTATTGATATACTATTGCAAGAATTGTTTATACATTGCTGAACCGTCGTGTTCATTAGTGTTATTGATGGCATTACAGGCCCGATTGCCCTTGCCGGCATTGCAGCGCCCCCGGCGCCAGCGGAGGAGGCCGCTCCGGTTCCTTCAGGAGGTTTGATAGAATGGAACCGGCGGGATACTATCTGATTGGGTATCCGAGTGCGATTGGAACCCTTGATTAATGTTTTGGAAAAATATTTTGAGAGATTGTCTATAGATTCATTTTGAGAATGTAATTAACACTTTGGACTGTAATTATCTATCGTCTGCATATTATTTTTTTGTATATGCAGCGTTGTCAAATGTATATTGAAACAATACATGTATAAGGACTTTCTTTTTGTATACATGTAAATGTTAAGTTGTTATTGTCAAATATATATATTGTTTCCGCAAAAGTTTTATATTTGACAGGTACTTTGATTGATATCCCTTGTGGATCTCGTTTTAACTTTGGTTAATTCGGGGTTGACGGGAGTAAGTATGGGGTTCGCGGCTCGGGTTTGCCGGTCCTCGGGCCCGAGTCGTGACAGTACAAGATTAAATTCACCATCGCTTCATGGGTGTCCTTCCTTCCTCAATTTCATGGAATTTATCATTTTGAGGAATTGGTGGGAGGTGGCCTTCCTTTAATGTTGCTACAGATGTTATTGCTCCTTTCTAGCTCTCTCTGGCTTTTGTGGTTGTGAGTTTAATTTTGGTAGTGTTGACTTGTGTTTTTCTTTTCTTTCCATTTTGGCTTTTCAGTATTTCCTCATGTACTGTTAAGTTTGATCAATGAAAGTTAACATTAAAAAACAAAAAAACTTATCCAGCGGGAAATTTGATACTCATCTACCTCTGAGTTTGTGTAGGGGCTGAAGCTTGTCTGTGGCCAAAATGTACAGTTATGAGTCCTAGTATTCGGCCATGAATCCAGCTTGCAGGCAGGCATTGAAGGTGGGATAACTAGAGCTTATTTATGAACTATATCATGTCCCTTTCTGTTAAAACAGAGAAATAAAAGGTTAGTGGGGTCCTCAAATTAAAACCTCTGGAACAAGTGTTGATGATAAAATTTAAGAATAAATTTTTTGAGTTCAATGGGCTCTTAATGAGAGCAATGTGATAGTTGCTGGTTTTGCAGTGGAAGGACTTACTTGAGAGACTATTTTTTTTTGATACCTAACGTTGTTTTTTTGTTGTTTGTCTCTTATGTAGTTTGTCCTTTTGTCTTTGTATTTTCCCTTCGCGTTGAAATAAAATTTAATGTTATAAAAAAAGGGACTCTTAATGAGTCAAGTGGTAAAGCTCATAAAAAGAAATGATCGGCCTACTCCTTCCTCACCTAGAATTGTACTTGTCCGTACAAATAGTGGCGGAACCGGAAAATTTACTTTATGAATGGGGGTGTTCATGGGAGGGGTGGAGCTAGGCTGAGGCATATCCAAGCCAAGATCGACTTTAGGAACGTAGGACCATATGCGGCCCAATTCCAACACGGGCTGTAAATGTCAAACCCAAGCCTTTGATTTAGTCTATTCGGCTTGGCCAAGCTGGGTTTTTATCAGTTGGATGGGCTTTCCAGCAATTTTTTGGACAAGTTATCATTAAATTCCAACCACTCCTTATTCGAGCAGGGTTGGGCGTGATTTAGGCTTTCTATCACTTGATCCAACCCCATACCAAATATTAAACAGTTTGAGATTAGAAAAAAAAATATAAGGTTTTTCCAAAATTTCTGCCCCCACTACATAGAAATCAATATAAGAGAGGCCTGCTCTTTTCTTCTCCCTACTTTTCTTGCTATTTGAAAAGGCCTATATATAAGTATATAGAACTTAAAATGCATTAAACTTTATTTTAAGAGGAAAACACCCAAAACATCTCCTTAGATGTCTTGTTCACTAAAAAGGCCCTCATAGTTCCTCTGTAATAGTGAAGGCCCTTTCGCTAATCTTTAGAACTTTTGTTGAGCAACAATATCGTCGCTCATCAGTCAAGTGGCAATATTGTCGCTTATATTTCTTCCTCATGGTCTTTCTTCCTCTTCTTCCTCATTCTCCTCCACTCCATTTCTCCCCCAACCCGCCGCATCCATTCTCTCTCTTTCTCTCTCCAACGATGTTCAATCTTCCTTCCTCACTTCCATCAAAATTATCTATCTTATTACTCTAAAGACACCGTCTTTCTTCCATTATCAGAAAACCCACATCACAGGCTTTCATTTTCATCAAAAATCACTCTTCATTCGCCCTCTACAACTCTTTTTCTTCTCATATAAAAAACACACATTAGCTCTTCATCCCTATAGAAAAGAGCTCCGTCTGAAAAATCTAAAGAAGTTTCATGAAATGAATTTCTCTAAAAAATGATAATGCCGGATTTCTCCAGCAGATTTAGCTCATTCTTCTTCATCTTCCTCCATTTAGGGTTTGTTTTTTTGGATTTCACTACCGTTGTTGAGGAATTTATGTTTGTAGGGTTTTCTAGCCATAGACCCAAGGAAGCCTAAAAATTCACAACATTGAATAGTGAGCTTTTCAGCAGGTTGGGTGAGGAATGGAATGCTGGAGATGGAAAAAGATAAGGAAAAAGGGGAAAAAAGGTAAGGAAGCAAAAACATGATATCGTCGCTCAGCTGATGAGCAACAATATCGTCACTTAATAGAAATACTGAAAATTGGCGGTAGGGCCTTTATTATTACAGAGGAACTATGAGGGCCCTTTTGGTGCAGGGGGCATCTAAGATGGTTTTTCCAATAACTTTTGAGAGCTACTAATGCCACACCCAAAGCTTCTCCTTCTACAATCCATTTTTTCATAACCAAAATATTAATGTGTGAAATTACCTAAAATGACATCCACCCCAACCCCCTTCTTTCTACACTCACCCACCCCCACCCGACCCCCTAGCCCAGCCACCACCGTCCCCTCCGGTAGCACCGTCGGAGGGGGAGAGGGACAGGGAGAGGGAGAGAGGGTGGCGGGCAAAGCGGCAGAAGGGAGAGGGAAAAAGAGGGAGGGAGAGAGACATAGAGAAGGAGAGAGAGGGAGATGGAGAGAGGGCGGTGGCTGGGAGAGGGAGAGAGAAAGAGGGAGTGGGGAGGAGGGAGAGGGCGGCGGGTGAAGGCAACAAGAGAGGGAGGGAGAAGGCGGCGGGCGGTTGTGGGGAGATGGGGGAAGAAGGGAAGTAAACCGAGAAGGATATTTTGGAAACAATGACGTGTGCGGAGAGAAGTTTTGGAAAGAGAAGGGATGTGGAAGGAGAAGCTCGGACCGTGACATTAGCCGTGACATTAGCCGCTCTCATTTGTTCTTATTTTAATGAGGATTTAACCGGAAAAACCCCTTTAGACTTGTTAAAGGCCAAAAACACCATCAATGTGTTATATAGACCATAATAGTCCCAAAGGCCCTATTTGATACTTTTTTTTAGTTTTTCTTTGAGCAGGGATATCCCTGCTCCTTTTACCTTAAATGGTCTCAAACCCAAAACCATTTTCCCAATTTGGTTCTTTTGCCCATTTTATCTTAGCAAAGACTCATCTTCTCTGAGCAAGGATTCATTGAAGAAGAGAGGAAGCAACTGGACTTTGCAGATCCCCTGATTGAAAAGGGTAAATCAATGAGAAGAAAAATGCTTCACCGACGCTTCATCTCTTTACCATTCTCAGAACCAAATATTCATATCCAAGTCCAAATCCAAAACCCCTCCATCTTCTCCATACAACATATGTAACATGCACCCATTTTAGTATTTTTCATTTAAGTACTTTTCTTCATTACTGTTACTATTCTTCTTTTTTTTGTCTCTCAAAGAGAAAAGTAGAGCAGAGGAGACTCGTCTTCTTGATAGCTAATCCTCTCCCGCCTGTGTTAGTGTTGTGGGCAGGGAGCAGGGATATCCCCGCCCATCCCTGCCTGTGTTAGTGCTATGAGCAGGGATATCCCCGCCCATCTGAGCCCAAATAGAGTTTCATAAGTATGGATACAGCCAGCTGGGCGGGGACAATTCTATAGCAGACACATTAGTCAATCGACATTCATACATAACTTCCACCTTCACGTCCATTTTTATGTGAGCAAATGTGGATGCCTAATTCTATCATCTTCTATTACAGTCAAAGCTAATGCACATTTGTATTACTCTTTTAAGTAGGAAGGTTTGGGCTCCATTAAAGAGGTTGGCTGTCTAGATTTACTATCTCTACATTTGATTAAACCTATAACATTAATCTCCACATGTGTTTCTGTTTTACCCAAAAAGTTGATGTTTGAAACTACTTATTAAAGCTTCCATCTCCTTGATGGATAATTAATATTTACTCCATTAAGGAGATGGTTAGTCCACATTAACTTTCTTATGATAAAAGGATCATATTTCACTAATACAAATGAGCATTGGCTTTGGTTGTAATAGAAGATGATAGAATTGGACATCAGCTTTTATTTACATAAAAATGGTTGGATATGGGGATGGGCATGGGCATTGACTAACATAGAAATGATTAAACTTTGAAAATATTGACTAACATAGAAATGATTAAACTTTGAAAATAGTTTTGAAATTCTATCAGTCACATACACATGGGCTTTAGCCCAATAAGGAATGGACATTTGGTCATAATTCCTCAATTGAGAGATACAATTCTGAGAGACAACACCCACAATACTCTAGTGGGCGGGAATATCCCCGCTCACAACACTAACACAAGCGGGGATATCCCCGTTCACATCACTAATTTGGACGGGGATATCCCCGGCTTAACTGATAACACTCTGAGAGTCAGCACTCAGGGAGGCGGGGATATCCCCGCCCACACGAAGACTGGGGTAGCAAAACCCTTTTTCCCCTTTTCGTTCTTCTCCCATCTTCTTCTCCCTTCCACGACATTGAACCTGAGATCCTTTAAAGAAAAAGAACACCAAAAGACCAGATCAGAAGAAGAATGCGACCGTCGCAATTACAACTTATTCATTTTCCCTTCCATTATCCACTTCTCTCTCTGTAATCTAATCACCATCATCTATTTCAATAGTACATATACATTGAAGAGAAGAAAGAGGGAAAATGGTTAGGGTGGTGTACAAATTAACCCTCCTATGGAGTACAAATTGCTGACTGGTTCACTTGGATGATGGATCTGGACCATCTTCTTAGTTGGGCACTCTGTTTTAGTGCTAAGGTTTGCTTAGGGAGAATGTTCGCTATCTTTTTCTGATGAAGCTCAGACAAGTTTTAGCCTCCTCTTCTTCATTAGTGTTGGTAATGGCAAAAGAAGGATTGAGGTTTTGATCCATAGGTGGTCGAGCTTGAATGTTGTGGAAGGAAGAAGAAGATGGGAGAAGAATGAAAAGGGGAAAAAGGGTTTTGGGACTTTTTAAAGTAAAAGGAGCAGGGATATCCCCGGTCAGAGGGAAAATAAAAAAAAATACCAAACAGAGCTCCTGTGATCACTATGGTCTTTATAAAACATTGATGGCGTTTTTTGGCTTTGACAAGTCTAAGGGGATTTTTTTGGTTAAATCCTCTATTTTAATCAATAAAGAAGACTTTAAGAGACTAATATAACAGAAGATAAAAACGAAGCCTATATATAAAAACAAAGAGTACACATCCAAACCCTTGTTTTCTTGGAAACAAACAGTCCAAATGGAGAAGAAAGTGACAAACATAAGGAGGTAATGAAACATGACTCAGTTTGCTTTTTTAAAATGGTTGAACCAATGGGTCCCGGTCATCTGCCTCATGCCCAGTATCATTCCAAACAGTAAAGTCTGTGGAATTAAAGGGAAACCCATCGGTCCAATTCATGCATATTTTTGTATACCTACAAGCCAAAGTCACAAGATAAGAAATAAGAGGTGGTTATGAGAGTCTTCTTTAGATGATATAAGAAGAAACACTCTCTTCCATCTCTCTTATTCTTACATAGCTTTTGAAAATTGGAAGAGCAGAAAAAAAGAAAAAAGGTTGCAGCAAGGATGAGTGTTTTTCTCTTCATCTCTCTCGTAGTCTCTGCTCTATTGTTTCTTGCATGGATTTTGAGATTATTCTATCGGTTCTGGTGGAAGCCCAAGAAACTTGAAAGTTATCTGAGGCAACAAGGGATCAAAGGACCCACCTACAGGTTCTTGGTCGGGAACGTAGGAGAGGAGTTCAGTTTGATGAAACAAGCAAGGTCCAAACCCATGAATCTGTCTCATGCCATCGTGCCACGTGTTGTTCCCTTCATCCATCGAATGGTCAAGGAATACGGTACTCTTCTTGTTGATTGATTGATTGATTTCAAATGAAGTATGATATGGTAAGAGCCAATTGCACCTATGATCTTATGTGGGGCCCTTGTAATGGTCATTGCTGCACCTATTGGCACTGACCCATGCTTGGTCTTAATCAAAGAGGATCAAACTGCCAAAAAAAATATCAGGATTCAGAGCTCTCTTTGTGACTTTGTTGTGAATTAGACCTCATAATGTTTCAACATAAGAAAAGCCTGTGATCTTTTACTTCAGCTGATGCTTATGTTCATCTCATCTATAGAAAATGCTAAGATTGTTCGGGGGGTTGAAAAGTGCAGGTAAGATGTCATTGACTTGGTTTGGGAATAAGCCAAGGGTGATCATCATGGACCCAGAGCTGATAAGGGAAGTGCTGACAAACAAACTTGGTCACTTTGAAAAGTCAAAATTCAGCCGAGTTGCAAGGGCAGTAATTTCTGGGCTTGTAATCCATGAGGGTGAAAAGTGGGCAAAACACAGGAGAATCATCAACCCTGCCTTCCACCAAGAGAAGTTAAAGGTTTCATATTTCAGTTCTAATCTGTTTAATTTGTCTTGACAGCAAAACTGCACCACTTTTGTCTTTCCATTAGTTTTGTACCTGGTAAAAGTAAAAGTACTAATTCTTCATGAGGAAATTACATGGTTTTAGATGTCATGGTATGAGTTTGTCAAAAGGATGGGCCTACCAGAAAGCTTTTTGATCTAGCCTGTTTTTTTTTTGCTAGGCTTGGGCCTCTTTTTAGCTGACCCAAACAATGGCGCGTGGGTTATGGACCTGGAGGCCTAATTTTTGGGTCTCGACTGCAAGTGGGCCAATGTTGGTCCCAACCAGGCCTATTGACAATTACACTCATGTTTTTAATCCATATACATAACACCATCATCATCGTCAAGGCCTTGTCCTAAGTATCTTGGGGTCTACAAGAATTCCACTTCTCCATTTCGATCCATCTTGAGCCAAATCCTTATACATACGTTGCACTTGTTCAGATTTATTTTTACTACCTCCATCCACGACTTCTTTCCCCCTGTTTAATCCATATACATATATGCTATTGGTTACAGAGGATGCTTCCAGCGTTCCATACTAGCTGTTTTGAGTTCATCACCAGATGGGAGGAATCAGTTGGTTCTGATGGGTCTTGTGAGTTGGATGTGTGGCCTGAATTCCAAAATCTTACTGGAGATGTCATCTCTCGGACTGCATTTGGTAGTAGCTACAAACAAGGAATGCAAATATTCCAATACCAAACAGAGCAGGCCAGGCTTCTTATCCGGTTTGCTAAGAGCACACTCATCCCAGGCTACAGGTTTATTTCCTTTTGTTTTCTTAATTGAGTGCATAATGATTTTCAAGGAAACATCTAAAAAAATGCACTTGCTAGCATCTAGTTCTCTGTTTAGGTCTAAGTAGATTTGAATGGCATTTATGGTTCACTTGCAGTAAAATTCATAGGCAATGACTCCTCATGTATTCAGGTTCTTGCCCACTAAAGTGAACAGTAGGAGAAACAAAATTGAGAAAGAAGTGCACGCTCTACTAAGGCGTATGATTGAACAGAGAGAGAAGGAAATGAAAATGGGAAATGTCAGTAATGACGATTTACTAGGCTTGCTAATGGAATCCAATTTTAAGGACTCTCAGGAACAAGGAAATTCTGATTCCGTTGCCATGACGATTGAAGATGTTATAGATGAGTGCAAGCTCTTCTACTTAGCTGGGCAGGAAACAACCGCAATTTTGCTAACATGGACAATGGTTGCATTGAGCATTGATCACAAATGGCAAATGCAAGCAAGGGAAGAGGTTTTGCAAGTATTTGGAAAAAATAAACCAGATTTTGATGGCACAAATCGCCTAAAAATTGTAAGTTCTTACTTTGCAAGTTCTTTTTTATGAATCAAACATTGCTTATATGTAGGTATCTTTAATTAAGAGAAAAGGCTTATTTGCCTACTTTGTGTTGAATTCCAGGGAAAGCATAGACAAATTGGTTTGAACAATGAGTACTAAAGGGGTGATGAGTGATGAATATATGGTGGAGACATATAAGTGACCCTCACTATCCTATAATTTGATTTACTCGGGTGATGTTTATGCAGTTTTGCTACCATTTGTAACCCTCTGTTGATCTTCACCCCTCCAGTTATAGCCCATTTGATTGGAAGACATTGCTTATAAATTCCCTGAAATTCAATATCCAATCAACCAAAATTAATAAGACCTAAGATATTAATTATCTTAGCTTTAGCCAGTAAAATTTATTTCCTTATGTTGCTTGGACAATCACTACATTGATTCGAGATATTGACATTAATACATGACTTATGAATGCATGGAATTACCATATCAGGTAACCATGATTCTCTATGAGGTTCTTCGATTATACCCACCTGCATCTGTCATTGTTCGGTCTACATACACGAACGTGAAACTTGGTGATATTGCCCTTCCACCTGGTGTAGAAGTTTCTATCCCCGTAGTGCTACTTCATCATGCCCCTGAAATATGGGGTGAAGATGCAGATGAATTCAAACCAGAGAGATTCTCAGAGGGAGTTTCAAAGGCGTCGAAGAATCAAGTCGTTTTCATTCCATTTGGGTGGGGTCCAAGGATCTGTGTTGGGCAGAACTTTGCCATGATAGAAGCCAAATTGGCCTTGGCCATGATTCTGCAGCGCTTCTCGTTTGAGCTGTCGCCAAGCTATGCACATGCTCCATGCACTGTCTTAACACTTCAACCTCAACATGGTGCTCAGATAATCTTAAGAAGACTCTGAGATCTTCTCAGATTCAAGAAACAGTGAGTTAGTGACCTTTCAACAAAAGAAAATATGAACAATGTGATGGTGAATAAGGCATATCCGTCCCAATTCCATCCTTGAAGGATGACAGGTATGTTGGTGTTGTCATGAGATGCCTTCACACCATTGTTATTTGAAGTTGCATGGTTGGAATTGAGATAAAGAAACAGAAGAATGTGGATAGAGGACATCAAGAAGATTAGTAGTTTATGATTGAATATTAGTCAAATTTGAATAATAAATAAATACATCAATAGTCAAATTTGAATAATTAGTAAAGACATTAACTTGTAAATTACTAGTCTCTTTGGAAATCTTGAACTGATCATATCCATTTAGGGGTGCGTTTGGTAACGGCCGCAGTGCTTTTCCTCTTCTGCATTCCTACCACTCCACGTAGGAATTCCTGATCCCATCTGTAGAGTAAAAAACACGTTAAAAGACCCATTCCAACATTGTTTCCACGCTGCACCAAATGTCGTCGAGGAAGGTGTTGGATTTTCCATCCATTTCTGTGGAACATGCTTTTTGTACAAACAAGCCTTTAAGAGTACGCTTGATAAAAGGTGAAGAATCCTTACATCTGAGGATTCCTCACTACCCTTGTAATATGGATTCCTCATAGAGGATTTATACAAATAAAGATTTCACATTGATATAGGTGCGTATCAATATATATAGCTAAGAAAAACTAGTTTCATTGCGCAAGTCCACAAAAGTGAGGATTTCCAAATCCTATGTGGGGAGGTCAAACATGATTTTCATTGGCCAAATGTTGGTTTTCCTTCCATGACTTTGAGGAAAGCAAGAATCTTTTCCACAAGAATTGGGTTGCAAAATGTGACCTTAATAATTAAATAAAGAGATCGATTGGTCGTAGAGATAATAAATAATAACAAGAACATAATATATATAAATCACAAACGCTCATTGCATGTTCTTTCTACCTAATTTCCACTTTTAATTTTTGAAACTGATACCACTAGGAACCTCTACAAGTAGGGACATCCAAGGAGTAAGGTTTTGAAGGCAGCTCAGTCTTTTAGAAGTCAGTTAAACAGCACCAGCAATCAAGTGAGTTCAGGACATGAGTTAAGTAACATGTCATGACTCAAGTGTACTTAAGCCCCCAATTTGAACAGACCAGACCAAATCTGATCCATTTTATTTTATACTTTTATTTAAAGGAAACACTTTAACTGGGCCAGACCCATAATCTAAGTGGAACTATCAGACAAGAATTTATGAAGTGAATTTACCCATTGTCAGAAATTTGACCCCAACTCCTAGAGTTTTTTTTGTTGCAAAAAACAATAATAAAAAACACTTCTAAGTTTGATCAGACAAGATGAAACAGAACCAAGGTTGAGCTTACAAACCTGCAAGAAGAGATGAGTTGCTATCAGTAGTGTTGATTTTACTGTTAAAAAACTCCTGTCCAGATCTTTCTACATGCTGAATCCACAAATATCCTTCCAGTGGTCCAACCCATATTATAGAGTGGTTGGTTCACAAATACTCCTGTTGTTCATCCATTGATAGTTTTAAACTCACAGGAGCCAGTAAAGCCTGATTTTGGGTAAAAGAAAGGAGCAATTCAGCTGTGATCTTTCTTGCAATTCCCTATTTTGTTTAGTTTTATTTAAAAAGTTGAACTAATTTTTCATGATAGAGAATATTTTAATATTTTTCCATGGAAGGGATAGAAATGCAAGATTCCTCTCTATTGGGGAAATAGAAATCCATGAAATACGCATTTCTCTTATTGGATAAAAAAAAACTCAAAGGTTTCTTGCTTCCACCCTTGCGTCCCACTCCAGGATGAAATTGATGAATCTTAAGTTAGGATAGGCAGAAAATGCATGCATCTGATATTCCTTACCCGGCCAATGAATTATGGGACTCTTAAACAGTTCGTGATCTTGCATTTGTAAGATTCAATTCAATGGAGAACATGGGTCAGTGAGGGTACCGAATGGGGCTTAATTTGTCAATTCCTGAGAAGGTCAGCAAGTGGTATAGGGTTGAATTGATCACAATCTGGCCACCACTTAGAACAAGGAGAGAAGCACATATTCTTTTATAGATTTCACTTCAATTTGATGTATAGTCTATCTTGTTTCCTATTTACATGTACTTCGTATGGCAAATGTGGGGCACTGGTTTAGACTTTCCTGATTGAGGAAGTTGTGAAAATTAAAGAGGCCCCGCCCTGCTATATTAAGATGAATTCGACATGTATTTCATTAGAGGAAATCCTCACACTATATAGGCCAATGACAACCAATATATAAGATTATTCAAATTCAATCAAGGATCAATCAACTTTGTAGGTCAAGTTGTGAGGCACCTCTAGGGGCAGACCTAAGTGCATCCATGTGGGGGTGGGCACACTCATTGGACCTTGGTTCGCTTCTAAATCTGTAATGAAAATTCTGGTTCAGTTTTGAAAACCCACATAAAAATCCTGCGTTTGCCCCAAGAAAACCCATATAGAAATCCTGGGTTTGTTCCCAAAGCCCAATTGCCTGTTTGGATCTGCACCCGTCAAGCCAAAATTATGGGTCCGCCACTGGGCACACCCATCCCACACCACAGAGGAGGGATCAAACCCTCAACCCCTCAACCCCTGGTCTTGAGTAAAAGTGTGTGTGGGTGTGATTATTTACCAAAGGGAAAAAGAAAAAAAAACCAAATCTTTAATCAATCTACAACCAACTAAATCATATCTTTAAGAAGATCCATATCTGCATGGATCTTGTGGCCTAAAAATAGATATTACCCAAATTTATTGTGGAAAGGAATAGGTAACGTACCAACCATCAGAAACAGTTCACTGCCGTTTTGTTTCTTTGGTAAATGTTTCAAAATGGAATAAAATTTAGTACTCAATGAATTATAGCATAGGAAACCCCGGAAAATGAAAGTGGTAGGAAGTGGATGCGTTGACCATTTGTGTGGATAGTCTAGTCTGTTGTGGCATTTTCAACAGTCATGACAGGTTAGCCTTTTGTTATTTACCTTACAAAAAAGAAGAAGAAGAAGAAGAAGAAGAAGAAGAAGAGGAGATGGGTTATCTTCTTATTGTTTCTGTTACCATGTCATGTGTGTTGCTTCTCTCACTACTTTGGAGATTGTTTTATTGGGCATGGTGGAAACCCATGAAGTTAGAGAAGCTGCTCAGGATCAAGGGTTCGTAGGTCCTCCCTACAAGTTGTTGATAGGCAACATCATGGAGGAAATGAGGTCGATCAAGAAAGCCTGGTCAAAACCCATGAATCTCTCTCATCAAATCGTGCCACGTGTCACTCCCTTCATCCATCAGACTGTAAAGAAATATGGTATTTCTTATCTTTCCCCTACTCTGATTTTTTTTATTTTTTCTCTTCTTCTGTAAATACTCACATAGCTACACACTTTTAAAGTTCCTCACCATCACCACAACTAGAGATTTGATTATGGTTATTTCCATGGAGGGGAGGTACCTAACAACCGAGCTACGAGCTACCAGTAGATGGAGATTCTCTACTCTATTTCATTACTTCAACAAAGACATGGAGTAGTAAGAACAAAAAGAAAGGAGCCCACACCCTCAATGAAAAGGGACCCATTAGATAAAGTCCGCAAAGCGTGACACCCTAAATTAAAGGTCTCCAAAGGTTGTGGATTAATGGACACCAATGTCCACTAGCCAGGCTAGAATGAGTGAATTCTATAGAATTTCAAGAGGGATAACATTTCCATAGAAGTCACCTGTGACTTTATTAAGGTAGCTTACCCCAATCTATAGATAAAAAAATACATAAGAAATTTTAAATTCAAACAGTTACAGAAGGCTAGCTTTTAAGGATAAGGGAATCCTATGGTCTTAACTCTTAACTAAGCCAACCGATTCACTAACAAGAGTCACTTCTTAAGGAACAAAAAAGAAAAGAAAAATAACAACAAAAGAAGGCCTTCTTTAGTACTTAATATTTGTTAGATATTAGGATATGCAACTATGTCTTCAAGATTTTTACTTATTGGGGAATATGTTTTCTTTGATGAGAGTGAGATTGTTCTGTGACAAAATGTGGATATTCTCTTTTGTTTCTTTTCGTTTTGTGTTTCTGAAAGTTTATGAATTTCAATTATTGTGGTTGTAATGCACTTTTCACAGTTTTTAGATCTTGATTGAGTGGGAGAGATAAAGACTTCTCTCCACCTGCATTATTAGATCATGTGAATGATAATAGATGAAGAAGAATGCCCCTCTAATTTCAAGGGGAAACTGGGTCCCACTGTGACAGGAAAGTCGACTCGTCGAGTCTGCTTTACTTGCACTAATAGTAAACTGGATTAGCTTTTCTTCTTGGGGGTTTAGGTAGTTGTGAAAAGTGTGGGTCCTAATACCCACTAGCTAAATTTTGTCATGGGATTTTTTCTTTCTGATTTGATGATTGATCTACGTAACTCCACCATTAGGCTGCATATGGATGATATGATTTCATGGAAATGGGGTAGATTTTCAACGAAAATCGCCTGCTACGTTACGTAGCCACTGTATTATTGGTTGTAGCGGTCGATGCCTCTACGCTATTTTGAAAATAACTGCGTTACGGTCTAAAACCTAGTAGAGCAAGTAGTTTTAATTTTAAATATTATTTTTTCTATTTTTTTAGCTCAATAGCCTTTTCTAAAGTTGTCTATACTCTTACATGGTTTCAACTCACTAAAAAAGTATAAGATTGGCAGTTATGCAATATTCATGTTTTTTTTTTTTTTTTTTTTTTTTTTTTTTAACCACTTCAAAAACTCACATCGCTCCTTTGCTACTATCGCTGCAAGCGCTACGTATCACCCGCCACGTAGCGTTTTGGTTACTGACCGCTACGCCCGCCGCAACTGTTATTTTAATCCATGCACTGTACGTAGAAATAAACATCCACAAAAAAAATGAAGTACCTTTACATAGTGTCTGTGAAACTTGTCTCTATGTAGCCTTTCGTTTCCTTTTTATGAAGTTTGTTGATTTGTTTTTAAATGGCCTTCCATGATGCTGAAATTCACGGGTCACTTTGTTTACTTTATTAGGAAACTATAAATTTTCATTTTTAGCTTTTCTGACCTTATATCCACGGTACGTTTGTGTAGAATAATTTTCGTAGAAATGGATTCATGTTTTCTTACTCTTCTAAATAAATTTGATCAG
Organism: Camphora micrantha; assembly: GCA_003546025.1. Classification (NCBI taxonomy): domain Eukaryota; kingdom Viridiplantae; phylum Streptophyta; class Magnoliopsida; order Laurales; family Lauraceae; genus Camphora; species Camphora micrantha. The sequence continues at coordinate 2,311,652 of QPKB01000012.1, read as the reverse complement.
TGCAACCTCAGTTGCAGCAGTAAATCACAAATAAATAGTCATTAAATCTACGCTTCCTCAAAGTTCGGGTTTGACCACCCCTCTCCTTTGATTTCCATTGCCGCTCTCACTTTCCTCTACTACAGCTTTACACAAACAGGCCCTATTGTACATAAGATTCCCTAGTCAAATAAGTTTTGTTATGCTTGTCCTCGAGTCTAATGTTCCTAATTTGTAACAAGAGTCATGTATATGATAATAATCTTTGTTGTAGTTTAAATTTTTATTCGAAAGGAGCATAACACCTTCTGAGTATCCTAGGCTAGTCATTTGTCTTTAGGCTAATGGGCGGCGGCTTCAGTTGTTTTCAGTTGAAAAACTTACTGCTCTTTCAATGAGGGGAAGGTGGGGGTGTGCAAATCTTTTTATTAAGAACTTCTCCTTGTCTCTATGTTTGGCTTTTAGTGGAAATGAGTAGCAATTATGTTAGGCCCCATTGTTTACAAGAATACATTAGGAATGACCGTAAAATGACCTTCTTTTTAATGGAAATTTAATCAAGAAAAGATGAGAAATGAATGTTTAGCTATTTACCTATGAAAGTCTTGGTCCGATGTATTTCTCCAACTTATAGCCTTCGCCCCTCGCCATATACCATTAACACCCGTCAATTTAATAGTCCTTTTATGGAGATCATTTGACCATGAATTTCATTGTGACCCCATGCAAACATACATTACCTTGGCAGACTTATGTTTTTTTTACTCTTGAGAAAGCAAAAACCCTGGGGAGAAATAGAGAAGCATAATTATTTCCACTTCAATAATGAATACTCTGATTTTCAAGATTTATGTGAAAGTGAAAGGACTTTCTCCACCTAGTGATATATCCCCACCTTCAGTGACGGTGCTTAGTCTTAGTGCTTTTGACTGCTGCTGATGAGGTGACAGAATTCCTCACCACCCACATGAATCACCATGGCAATTGGACAATGCCATATGATTTGTGGCCTCTAAACTTAAATACAATTAAAATATTTGGTCATATTATCAAATCTGCAGGCTTTTGAATTATCATCTAAGCAGGGTGGGTCTAAACCAATATGGCATCTAGGATGTGCCCCAGTGGTAATGATCCAGATGAGCCCCAACAACACTGGCCTACATGAACTAGGGAGAGACCGGGCTCATCCAAACTTATCCTTCTTTGGCTTGGGCATGGGCCCATTTTCGCCTGCGGTCTAGGTCCGGACTGGTTATTTTACACAAATAGGTGGCTTGAACTGGGCCTGAAAATCCAATGAGATTGATGTAGGCATGCACCTCAAGATAAGAGGCCCAACAACAGGCCCACTGTCTGCTATTCATCAGTCCTAACTCATGGTGGGCCATCCAATTGGAGCAAGCCCATAGATGACTGACCCAATGGGCCTAATCCATGGTCAGCCAGATCATTGGCCCAATTATATCTGCTTTCTTATCACAGAAATTCTTGATAGGTATTCCTAGATAGTTTACATTCTTAATTTAACAAATTCCCATTAAGACTTTTCTGGGATACTTTCCTACAAGAGAAAAATCTAGGGAGATCTAGTAAAGTAATTGATTTAACATGTAATCAATAGGAGAAAGGAAAGAAAATCTTATATTAGATCTCTGTTTGTTTGCATGGAATTGAATTGGTAGGAATTATATAAGAAATGCATTCTTGTATAGGAACAAAGGGGAAGATCCATAAAAGGCCATTAAATAACCTCCCCCTCAATGGAAAATCAATTAAGGAGACATGAAAATGAAGACTTAGCATCACCCTAGCAAATCAAATCCCAGGAAGCTTCAGAACCGGATTGCATGCGAACTTGTTGGGCAGGGCCTCATGGTCCGGGCCAATTCAGCTATTTGAACTTTCTAAGCCTGGGCCCGGCACTGGCGCATTGGCGCCAGAAAGAACTCATACTTTCACTTATTTTGAAAGTTGCTCCTGTGGTGGTTGATTCCCCAAGTTTGGTTGGGACTTTTCTTAGCATATCTTCCCTTTTAACTTAGCTTATTGCTCCAATCATTTTGGATTTTTTTTTTTTTTTTTTTTTTTTTTTTTTTTTTTTTTTTTTTGTGTGGTGATGTACAGTTTTCAAAATCACAGTTTTTTTATTTTTATATGGTATTGCTTACAATTCATTGGCTATGCATATCAGCCTATTGGTAATAAATGCATTTTTTTGTTTTTCCCTTCTCTGTTTATAAAATTCATAGTTCTCTATAATTTGTGCTAGATTTGTTTTAACAAAAGAATGCAGATATAAGAAACCTAAATGCCTATACTTCTCTCATTGTATTATGTAACAAATTTATCAGGAAACCATACTTTTAACACAGATTACAATGCGCTTCAAGTGGAGCTCAGTTGTTTATTATATTGAGGCTATGCTCGGTCATATTAGGATGGTGTTTTCTTTTGACTGTTGAATTTGATTTTCACTATTATGCTTGTGAATACTGCTAAGAGATTGGATGACACAGGTAAAACGCCTATGACTTGGGTTGGAACATGTCCTAGGATTTTTCTACTGGACGCAGAACTGATAAGGGAAGTTCTGTCAAACAAGTCTGGCCAGTTTGAGCAGGTCAAAATAAGTCCAATTGTGAAGTTTCTAATATCAGGGCTTGTGATCCACGAAGGCGAAAAGTGGGTCAGGCACAGAAGGATTATCAATCCTGCCTTCCATCTTGAGAAGTTGAAGGTTTGTATCAAACTTAATGAGCTTTCTTGAGGATAACCAAACATAATTCATTTTTTTAAAAACATATTCCTACAATTGAAAGTTGTTACTTGTTCTAAAGCAATGTGGACTGATCATCAATTATTTCCTTTTTGGTGTTTGTAGCTAATGCTACCAGCATTCTTTACTAGCTGCAGCGAGCTAATCGACAGATGGGAGAAATTGGTTGGTCCCAGTGAGTCCCTTGAATTGGATGTGTGGCCTGAATTCCAGACTATGACTGGAGATGTTATATCGAAGACAGCATTTGGTAGCAGTTACGATGAAGGAACAAGGATATTCCAACTACAAACAGAACAGTGCCAGCTTCTTATCGATGACGCAGAGAAAGCATACATCCCAGGCTACAGGTGGATTTTCTCTTTTCTCTCTCCTATTTTCTCACATTAAAGAAAGAAAAATCACTTTACCAATACATCTTCAAAGGATAGCAATTTGCTAACTGTAGTATCAACGAATCCATGTCAATGTATATGCATGTTCAACATTTTCCACTTCAGTTGATTCCATTAGCTAGGCAATTTTACTTGCTTTCATAGCACAAGATTGAAAATCAAAGGGAACAGAGTTGAATGTATTAGCTCCTTTTCCAACAAGGTTAATGCATACAGGTTTTTACCCACAAAAAAGAACAAGCGAAGAAAGGAAATCGAAAAGGAAGTGCGAGGTCTACTTAGGAGAATGATTGAGAAGAGAGAGAAGGAGATGAAAGCAGGTGTCGCAACTAAAAATGACTTACTTGGCTTGCTAATGGAATCCAGCTCCAAAGATTCTCAAGACCAAGGTCACTCAAAGGGTGGCGGAATGACAATTGAAGATGTCATAGATGAGTGCAAGCTGTTTTATTTTGCTGGGCAGGAGACAACGTCAGTTCTGCTAACATGGTCAATGATCCTATTGAGTATGCATCCAACCTGGCAAACGCGAGCAAGGGAAGAGGTTCTGCAAGTATTTGGGAAAAATAAACCAGAGTTCGATGGCCTAAACCACCTTAAGATTGTGAGTATATGCTCTTAAACATCCCTTCAGTAGATTATGTGTTGCTTGTGAATTGACATGCATAATTATTGCCATATTCTTCCAGGATCATGTGCTCTTTCAGTTGATCACATTTCAAAGTGTATAAAAGTAAAATTAGGTTGAGATATTCATATTAGTAATTCTAATAGGTTTGAGACCTGTGATTTGATGCAGTTCAGATGAATTTCTGTTGATTTACCTTGAAATGCTGGTTTGATGGAGACAGTAACCAAAATATGAGGGGATTCTGCTTGTAGTTTCTGAGAAATGATCACATATAATATAAAAATCTGCACTATTGGTGCCACCTGTAAAAGGTAGATTAAAACCATCCATTTCTTGGTTGGAATTGGAGTGATATTTTCTGTTGAATTGGAAGTTTGCTTCATAACAAATGATCCCACAAATTACCTAGGTGGAAAAACACATCACAAACTAACAGGGAATATCACTCTCAATTTAAAAAGTATTCCACCTACTTGCAGTTAGTAGTGGTTGCTTCTTATCCAATGGTTTATATCGACAAGTGGACTCCCAATTTTTAGGGGAATACATAAGAGGAACTCATCTAGGCAGCTATATACATTCCACTTGTCTTAGCTTTTTAGTGAACTATTTAGTTATGCATTACATTTTCTTCACTTTGATCTGATCAAAACTTACAATTTTGGACGCAACCCAACTGGCCATCTGTTGAGGCTTATTTTTAATACTAATTTATCTTGGTGATTGATATTAATCATTAGATTTGTGTTTTGATTTTTAACTACTGAAATCTTGAAATCTCTAATGTAGGCAACTATGATTTTGTATGAGGTGCTTCGATTATACCCCCCTGTGGTTGGACTTGCCCGACGCGCTTGCAACACCACAACAATTGGCGGGCTTACCATTCCAGTTGGTGCACAAGTCTCTCTACCGACGCTCCTCATTCATCATGATCCCAATTTATGGGGGGAAGATGCAGATGAATTCAATCCAGAGAGGTTCTCAGAGGGAGTGATGAAGGCATCCAAGAACCAATTCGCATTCTTTCCATTCGGGTGGGGCCCTCGGATATGTCTTGGCCAAAACTTCGCCCTTTTGGAAGCCAAGCTAGCATTGAGCATGATTCTACAACATTTCTCATTTGAGCTCTCACCATTCTATACTCATGCTCCCTTTGTTATAATTACTCTCCAGCCCCAGCATGGCGCTCAGATCATCTTACGCAAACTCTGAGAGATCATTTCAGCCATGAGCTATACTAGTCACAGTTTGAGTTTATCATCTTTATAGTCATTGTAGTCATGATCATCAAATTACAATGTCATATTTGATGCTCCAGAAATAAGATGATCACAAGAACTTAGTATTCAAAGACATTGTCTTGTTATTTGTTAAGCTAAGCATTTATTTTTTCTGGTGTAAATTAAGCTAAGTATACTAGAGTCACTTGAACTGAATCTAATGCAGTAGGAATAAGTCAAAAAAGCCAACTTTATTATATCAGATGAATATCAGGAAGAAGACCAAGAATGTGTCTCCTAAAATGATTCAATGGCTTATCATCATCATTACCGTTATCATCTTAACCTTACCTCATTGATCTGGGATTGGCAATTATTATCTTTTGTTATAAACACTTTAATTAGGGAATGATGAGATTTCAGATATTCTTGGTGGAGTATAAGTCATATTTGTTAGTTCAGGTTTTGGGTTTATTAAGGATAAAAATGAGTGAGTCTGGTGAGGCCCATCTTCCACTTGGATCTGGACTCAAATCAGAAGGGGACGCATACCTGGACCTGGACTCAACTCCGGTCCAGGTTAAGGACCTATAATTATACCCGAATTTAAACTAAAGATCATATTAGACCTGGATTGAAATAAAGGGCTTGGACCTGGACCCAAATCAAGATGAAAGTAAATTATATACTGTTATAAATAACATATTTAAGTACATGTATAATGTATGGTAGTGGTGGGTGGTGTTGAGTCCCTTCTGGCTATGAAACCCATGGACTTGAACCTGGATTAAAAAAATTTCACTGCCATGTACAGTGGAGCAAACCCAGAACCCAATTAACAATAAGTCCGAGTATTAGACCTATACCCCCCCCTTTTTTTTTTAAACATGGATCCTTAGGTACTGGAGAAAGACCATTCCTTACCCAAGCTGCCAACCCAACCTGCAGATTTAGAGTTTGGCTCGACCCTTTTTAATTTTGATTCAAGTTTACATTGACATTTCAGGCTCCATTAATATGGGTTGGGTTTCATTCTTGCTATTCTACCCACCAATCTAACCTGAAACCAGCCCAACCCAGAACGATGACCTGTCAACTCAACCCAAACCCAACCTCTTAACAGTGAGTTTGTGCTGACGTTTTATATTAAGGATGAGTTTGAGTTGACATTTTCAACCTAATTAATAAATGAGCGGGATTTGGTTGAAACTATACACATCACCCACATTTTTCAACCCAATCCAGTCGGACACACTGCCACTCCTAGTTTTCAGCAGCCATAGGGAAGAAGATGGCTACATCTTATTAACTTAATTAAACTGGCTAATCCTAGCACAGGTATGCTGTATTTGGAGTAGTGGTAGCTTGAGTTGGAGCTGTGCCGGCAAAAATCATTTTAGTATTTTTTTTTCCAATTTTATACTTTTTGGGTGTTATCTTTCAAGATTTTATTGTTAATGATATTCTGAAAATATAGTAATACCTTGAGATAATCATATTTATTTTATTCTGAAAATATAGTAATATTTTGAAATAATCTTATTTTAAATAAGTATTAAAATAACATAAATAATATAATATCACAATGATAAGATGATAAAAGATGGAGATGTCTTTTTGGTTGAAAAAAGGAAAAATAGGAAAAGTGAAAAATAATGCGGTGTGAAGGTCGCAAAAGGTATTTTCATAGCTCAGTTGGTGAGGCACATCTCTTCAACAGAACAATCGGAGAGATCAATCCTTGATGTAGTGTTGATGGTGAGAGACTTGGGGCAGTGTGTATGAGCAATTTTGGTCATTTTAAATAGTTGGAGATAGAAATTTAGCATTTGATCGATACTTCTAATTTGATATCGCAAAAAAAAACTTGACTGCTTTTTTGAAATAATTAATTTAAACGGATCCTCTTTGGAAAAAAGCGAGTAGTGTGGATAATCTTCTTTTAAAAACATTTGCTAGTAAGTGATAAAAATATGAAAAATAAGGGGTGAGAGAAGGAAGATGTTGTGATGGTTGTTGCAGATGTAGATAGATTTAAATTTGTTGAGAATTATCAGATATATTCATAAAGTGCAACGTGATAATTAAGAAAAGCCAATCCCATTGTATTATCAATCTATAGTATTGAGAATGTAATCTCATAACTGTGATCATTGTATTAACCAGCTGATATGTTAAAAGTATGGCAATCATAAGGAATGACAACAACCCCAATGTCCTAAATGAGGCAGTTTTGTAATTCATATAGAACTTAAGCACATACTCATCTGTTTAGGTGATATATAAGAGCTTGGGGTTTTTGCCATGCACATGGACATCTGTTTAGGTGATATATAAGAGCTTGGGGTTTTTGCCATGCATATGGACTTGACACAAGAATGAGGGCTAAAATCTAAGCCTAAGGCCCAACATTCATGAGTTTGCCTCACAAGAAGCTCCTAGGAGGCCCAAGATGGTTATAGATGACTATGAAGCCTTCTATACAAGTATGGGATCCTTAAATAGAGTTGTAGAGATGAGAATAAAAGATGCAAAAATAGAAGGATGACTTGTAAAGACAAGGATGGAAGATCCTAGAGTATCTGACTAATTAAATCAGAGGCACGTGTTTATATCTCATGCATTCATTTATAAGATCTCAAGCATCTATCTCATGAGTGTATTTTCTGTAGTGATATAAGTTCTGGTAAAGATAAGGATGAAAGATTGTTGTAGAGTATCTTAGCTATTAAATTAGCAATACATGTACATATCTCAACCATTCACTTGTAAGGGTTAAAAAACTCTACGTCTATATGAGTGTCACCACTTGAGTTTCAATTTGAAGAGAAATGGAAGATATTGCCTATCTTATGCTCAAAATCTCATGCATTTTGTTGTTGTCATTGACTCTGAAAATCTTGAATTGGGTATGGTGGAAACCCAAGAAGCTGGAGAGGCAGTTGAGGGAGCAAGGGTTCAAAGGTCCTCCTTATAGATTATGGTATGGTAACCTTAAGGAGAATTATAGGCTGATGGGGGAAGCTTGTTCAAAACCGATGATGAATCTAAACCATCAGATTTTTCCGCGTGTAGATCCATTCCTTAACAAGATAGTCAAAGAATATGGTAAAAACTACACACCATTGTACAAATCTGTTCTTGTTCTCTTGTTGTTGATAATTTGATTGGTTATTGATTTTTATGTTCTTGTTTTAACTCTTTTTTTTTTTTTGTATGTTGCTGATTTTATAAGATCTTATTGTGTTTGTTTTCGTGCCATTTTACTTGGAAATTAAAAGTGGGTGTTTACTATAAAACACATAAAATTCCTTGGATTACTTGTAGGATTAGGATTCTTCGTTAATGTATAAGCTAAAAAACCATAAGATTTTCCTTAGATTGGAGGTGAGTGAAAATCTAATCCGCTCAACATCAGGGAAAAATAGGCTTGCCCATTCTAATATTTGGTTTGTTTTCTATAAAACAAATAAAATTCCTTGGATTACTTACAGGATTAGGATTCTTCGTTAATGTATAGGCTAAAAAACCATAAAATATGACTTAGATTGGAGGTGAGTGAACATCTAACCTGCTCAACATCAAGGAAAAATAGGTTTGCCCATTCTAATATTTGGTTTGGAGGCGGTTTATTTTATCCTTGGAGGTATTCTCCTTCTCATCTTTTCTTGTTGCAATCCACCATGGAGGTTGGTGATGGTTGTAAGGGTGTTATGTGATCCTTTAGTTATGTTTAGAGAAGATATTTATAAACCCATTTTATATAGTGGAAGATTTGAACTTTGGTCCATTGGTTTCTCCCTTTACTTTGAAGCATTTTTCATGTAAAAAACTGGTGTGCGCACTTTCTCTCTTCTCTATTTTATTACTTATGGAGTGTAGTTGTGCTGTCTTTATTCCCATTAATTTACACATAGAAGGAGAAAGAGTGGTGCTTTCCTATCAAGATCTTAACAACTAGGACTTTCTTGCACAGGAAAAGCGATAGTTGATTGATAATATTTTTTTTTTTATTTTTTTACTAATCATTTAAAATTAAAAGAATTTAAATTTGAAAGTATCTTAACATTTTCAAAGACTTAGATTCTCATAACTTTGTGAGCGAATTTAAAATATGAAAATAATAGGATTTACCATAGTGAGTCCAAATTGCTCAAAATAATTGTGTTCTCCTCCTTTTCGAATGGAGTGGAGAGTTGTATCTTACTTTAATAAAGGTAGGACCCATTCTAGTTAAGTTAAATGTAAATCACTCCTTGTATGATGCATGCATGATAAGATGCAATCTAGCCTAATATGGAGTGATGATATCAATCTAAAAACTAATAATTAATTATAAATTATAAACCATACCATCCACACTATCTGGCACTGAAAATAAAGTGAGTAATTTGTAATGATACAAGGCAATGTCACAAATGGCTGGATAAGGTTTCAGCCACTAGATATTGAAGATCTAAGGCTGGTGGCTAGAATTAAATGGGTTGTAGGTGGGTTGAATGATTGGAATAGAGGCTTTTGATTGTCGGATGATGGGATCTTGTGGCTGGTGGTATGGATCTTATATTTTGGAGGTTAGTTATAACGACGAAGATGATGTAGATCTAAGGGATGCTGGTTCAAATCTAGAAATCTAGCAGTTGGATTTTGCTTATACAGTAAGAAACTCCTAGATTAGAAAATTTAGGGCTAGCTGATGGAGAAGATAATGTAGATCTAAAGCTCTTATGCGAAAAGACAACACATGAAGGAAAATAGAGGAAGAGAAGTAGCCTTCTTGTTGGGCTCTCACCAACATATATAGCATCATGAGCATCACATAACATGAAGAAGATGACATAATGTCTTTTAACATGGAGCCCTAATGGCTTGATGCCATCATCACATAAAATAAAAGAAATTAAAAAAAATTGACCAAAAGGAAAAAAAAAAAAAAAAAAAGATTGAGAAATGGAAGAAAGGAGGAGGGACTTGTGGTATTGGGATTTGTGCGCAATGGGATGTGCACACAAATTCCAAAGCCCTTCAAAACTGTTAAGTTGTGGACCCCCTTTTTCTTTATTATTATTATTATTATTATTATTATTATTATATGTGGGCACTTCTCTTGTAGTTTTCTTTTAATTCCCTTGTGCCCCTCTTGTTTTCACGTAACTTATTTATTTTCTTCCATGTGGCACTTCCTATTGTGAGGCCTTCAAGATGATCGTGCATATGGAGCCTTTCATCAATAAAAGAACTAGATCCAATGAGACCCAACTGCTGGATGTCATCATAATTGTTAATCCAACCGTGGATTCCCAAAATTTGAGCAATCAAAGTTGAGACGCGCGTCATCCGTCCATAGAGTAGCTTGATCCTCAACCCTATACTCACATCATTGGTAGATCTTGAAGGAATTGAGGGCATTAGTGTCGATATCTCCATCAATCTACTATTACTTAATAGAAACCCTCATTGGATGCATGTGATTTTTTAATAGATATACAATGCTTGCAGTACGCATGGATGTTGATAAGGAAGGATTTAAATTCATTCACCAAGTAATAATTAAAAAGATAACTCTGAACTTGTAATTGTATCATAATTTCAAAGTTAGAAGCCTTGATCCTTTGAATGCTTCACTTACACTTCTCCTAAGGGGTGTGGAACTTCACAATGGGGCCCACCCACTAAATGTCCCAACCCCTCAAAACAAAATCATTGCCCTTAAGTGGAATTTACCCAAATTCTACTCTAATAAGAGTTGGTCCCACCATAAAATAAGGCACATATGATGAAGAATATCGTATGCTCAATCTTATCTTACAGTGGGATCAACTTTTGTTACCGTAAAATCCAGGGCAATCCTATTAAGTGGAACCCATGAAAATTTCATACACCCTCGATAAGTGGGATCCATGGTAAGTTGCAAATGCCATCCTACAAGCAACTAAAAGTAAAGATTCATAAATGGCCATTAAATAATCCTCTCCTTATTGAAAATGAATAAAGGGGAGATGAAAAATCAATAATTTCATGGAGAGAATGAGATCTTATATGGGATTTCTCATTGACAATTCTATAATCTCTCAGGTATGCAATTCAATAAAACTTCTTTCTTCATCTCTCACTTTTATGGATTCATTGAACAAGTGTTATCCCTTGTGTGAAGGCATATTGGACTAGTGATCGATGGTGATGACTCCAAAGGCAGGTGTGTGAAGACTCCATCCATCATTGGCTTAAATGATTAATGTTCCAGGTATCTAAAATAAATAACTAGTGGGAGGGATCACGAACACAATACTAGACTCAATTACTAAATGAGAATGCCTTGGTCCTCAGTTGCAGCAGTCATGTGACTGCATGAGTTTGAGACCGCTTGATAGCAAGAAAAGAAGAAGAATTACTTGGATTAACTTTTGTTTAGCCGGCCCGTTATGGCCGATATGAAACCAAGTAGGGAATGGGGGATGTCAATTAATGAACCCTAATTACCTTTGAAAATCCTAATATTGACCCTTTATGCCCAAGCGATAATCAATTTAGTCAAGTTCCACATCTTTGGTTTGATCAATAGGCGGGTGTGTCTGGTTCGGTCGGGTCTTTACTTGTATACTTTAGTATGTTGTTGTTGTTGTGTGCGTGTGTGTGTCGAGGGGCGCTAGAAAACTCCTAAAGAGGGTTTTTTTTTATTACAAAAAATGCCCTCCTAATTGGGCGCCCACTGTGGTGCATGACAATCATGAAATGCTGTTAGATGGAATGATCTAGATGAAATATACCCATAAAAAGATTTTCAATTCCATTGTACTATCCTAATCCCTTGATCCATAGCCCCAAAGTTTAATGTTTTTTAGAGGCATTACTTTCTTATGATTTCAATCCAACAGTGAGTAAAAGTTGGATGAGTTTCAAGTTTGGGTTTTATATCAAGTCATGGGGAGTAGTATGTGTGAAATGATTCGACTGTCTTAAAGTGGCTTCACGCCCTAAAAGCATAGTTGGATGAGTGTCAAATTTAGGCTTTCCAGCATATCTTCCTTACGAACTTTGAACTTAGCTTGTCCCGCCAGTTTTTTTTTTTTTTTTGTTTGATGTTTAGTACTTTTATTAATAATTTTATTTTTTGCTACAATGGGGACTTGTTTCCTATATATTCTCTCACTTACATACATATCTCTAATCAGCTGAGCTATAATCCAAAACTTTTAATGTTTAGTATCTAAAATCTCATTTTAAGGTATATAATGGTATTGCTTACAATTCACTAGCTATGTCCATTTTGATAATAGATCTCTATAATATGTAAGATCCAGTGCTAGTTTGATTTTCACCATTATCATTATGAATACTGAGATTGTTTAGAGAATGGCTAACACAGGTAAAATGCCTTTGACTTGGGTTGGAACTCGTCCAAGGATCTTTATTCTGGATGGAGAGCTGATAAGGGAAATTCTGTCAAACAAGTCTGGCCAGTTTGAGCAGGTCAAAATAAATCCAATTGTGAGGTTTTTAATAGCAGGGCTTGTGACCTATGAAGGCGAAAAGTGGGCCACTCACAGAAGGATTATCAGTCCTGCCTTCCATCTTGAGAAGTTGAGGGTTTGTATCAACTTTAATGAGCTTTCTTCAGGATGACCAAATCGTGATTCTTTCTTTCTTCTTCTTCTTCTTTTGTACATATTCCTACCATTGACAGTCGTTACTTGTTCCAAAGTGATGTGAATGATCATCAGTTTTTTCTGTTTGATATTTGTAGCGATTGCTGCCGGCATTCTCTACTAGTTGCAGTGAGATGATCAACAGATGGGAGAAATTGATTGGTTCCAATGAGTCCCTTGAATTGGATATGTGGCCCCAATTCCAGAATTTGACTGGAGATGTCATTTCCAGGACAGCATTTGGTAGCAGTTACGAGGAAGGAACAAGGATATTCCAACTTCAAATGGAACAGACCCAGCTTCTCTTTGATGACGTTCAGAACGTAGAAATCCCAGGCTACAGGTTGATTTTTCCTTTCTTTTCTCTCTCTTATCTTCTTGCATTAAAGATAACTAAAGTACATTATTAATACAACCTCAAAGGATTGCAATTTGTTAATTGTAATATCATGAAACTATGTCCATGCGTGTACAAGCGCAACATTTTCCTCTTCAGTTGATTTCATTAGCGGTGCAATTTACTTGCATTTATAGCACATGATTGAAAATCAACGGAAAAAAGTTGAATGTTTTAGCACCTTTGCCAACAAGGTTAATGTATACAGGTTTATACCCACAAAAAAGGCCATGCGAAGAAAGGTAATCGAAAAGGAAGTGCGAGGTCTACTCAGGGGAATGATTGAGCAGAGAGCGAAGGAAATGAAAACAGGCGTCGCCACTAAAAATGACTTATTGGGGTTGCTAATGGATTCCAACTCCAAAGACTCTCAAGCAAAGGGTAACTCAGAGAGCGGCAGAATGACAATTGAAGAAGTGATAGATGAGTGCAAGCTGTTTTACTTTGCCGGGCAGGAGACAACGGCGGTTCTGCTGACGTGGACAATGGTCTTATTGAGTATGTATCCAACCTGGCAAGCGCGAGCAAGGGAAGAGGTTTTTCAAGTATTTGGGAAAGATGAACCAGAGTCTGATGGCCTAAACCAACTTAAGATTGTGAGTATATATATGGTTTGAAACATCCCTTCAGTAGATTATATGGCACTTGTGAATCATACATGCATGGTTATACAAATGAAAAATATTTCTTTTCCACAACCAAATTCTTCTCAGACCATGTGCTAGCTGAATAGATGATTATACAGTTTTTGGGGGGAACAGGAACTCATCTAGCTAGCTGCATATACTCACTTCTATTAGCTTTTTAATGTACTATTTAGCTATGCATTTCGTTTTCTTTGTTCAGGTTTGGAGTATTCATATGCTACTATGCTAGTAGAGTCCTGAATTGTGTCAATAAGATTTTATAAGATTAGATATATCTGGTCGAATCGTCGAGTTGATCTGATCAAAATTTCATTTTCAATTTTGATAACAACTTCACTTGTCATCCAGTTGAGTTGGGTCTCAGGTTTGTTTTTAATACTAATTTAGCTTGGTGATTCTACTAATCATTAGATTTGTGGTGCGACTCCTGACTACTGTAATCTTGAAATCTCTAATGCAGGTAACCATGATTTTGTATGAGGTTCTTCGATTATACCCCCCTGTAACTTTCCTTAGCCGAAGCGCTTGCAAAACCATAACAATTGGCGGGCTTACCATTCCAGTTGGTGTACAAGTGTCATTACCGACGCTCTTCATTCATCATGATCCCGAGTTATGGGGGGAAGATGCAGATGACTTCAATCCAGAGAGGTTCTCAGATGGAGTGATGAAGGCATCCAAGAACCAATTTGCATTCTTTCCCTTCGGTTGGGGCCCTAGGATATGTGTTGGCCAGAACTTTGCCGTTTTGGAAGCCAAGATAGCATTGAGCACAATTCTACAGCATTTCTCATTTGAGCTCTCACCATCCTATACTCATGCTCCCATGTCTGTAATAACTCTCCAACCCCAGCATGGTGCTCAGATCATCTTGCGCAAACTTTGAGAACATCTCAGCCATTAGCTTCCCTAGTGATGGCTATCATCTTTGTAGTCATTCTCATTATTAGCAAACTGTAGTGTCATAGTTGATGCACCAGAATAACTTGATCACAAAAATAATTAGGATTCATTTCAAAGGCATGGTCTTTTTAAGCTAAGCATCCTTGAGTCACTTGAATTGAATCTATTGCACTAGGAATGAGTGAAAAAACCATCTTTATCATATGAAATGGATGCCCAGAAAAGCCCAAGATTGTATCCCCTAAAATGATTCAATTATGCTTAAATTCTGGCTAAAAAAAATTATACTTAATTTTTTAATGATAAAGTAATTTTTTAATGATAAAGTCTCTATTAATAGAAAAGATATAGTACAACCAAAAAGGAGGAAGCTGCATATTACCCTAACTTCTCTTACCAATAAGGATGCCATCTTGTACTGTAACTACTACTAACTACTACCCTAATTATAGTGGCGGACCCAGGATTTTAGTTTGGGTGGAGGCGGACAATGGTCAATTGAAAATATTAATAATTTTTTTGCTAGATTTTTTTCACATTAATAATAGAAAAAGAGAAAAAAATATTGAATTTAAATAGATTAAAGGTTGATCTTTTCTTGTTATATTTTTCCATATCTAATTTAAAGATAAAGCCAATTGCGTCAAAACCATTGCCAACTATCAATAATCTCCATTTATAGCATAGGTTAAAACGTAGTTTTAAACAACATTTTCTTTTTGTAAGGATCCCTACTATCAATACCAAATTCATAAATAAGCATTTTCAATTCCTCAAGAAACTAGAGAATATAAAAAAAGAGCAGATGATAAAACCAATAATAAAAAGAGACATCATCTAAGAAAAAAAAAGGTCAAAATCGCATAAAGGCATAGAAGAGCAATCAAGAGTATTCATCTTCCTTCTTCAGTCACAAAATAGAAACGAGCTACGTGGTCTTACTCTCCCGTAGAGATGGAAAGAAAATGTTGTTTTTAGTATTTCTCTTCCACCAAAGAAGAGAAGAAAAGAAAATTGTTGACGTGGGGTGATTGCTTTAGCTTTTGTGGGACATGGGCCAAGCCCCAAATTAATTTTTTGTGATTTCTGGATCTGACCTGGAGTCAAATGCACATGGGTCCGCCCCTGCCTAATTATACTTAGGTTCTTTTTAACATCTCTTATTTTTGGCTCTTATTGTCTTAAAACTGTTTGAAACCATTTTTAGACTGTTTGAGAACTCATCTTGCGGAGCTTGTTTCAAATGGGTTTTAGATGATTTGCCTCCATTCGAAAAAGTAAGGAATAGGGGCACATTTGAATCAGACACGAGGCTACAGTGTTTTGAACGTCCTCATACGACAACCCATTTTTTTCATTTTTTTAAAAAATCTGTATCCTTATGTTATGATCCGGACCGTTAGAAGTTAAAACATGGCCACGTGTCAAAATTTCAGTCATCTATCTATCTTGGATCTCGAGATCTTTGCAAAACATCGTGAGCCATTAATCAAAATTTCAGACGTCCTCGTAGGAAAGTCCGTTTTTTCAATTTGTTTTTTAATATCTGTACCCCTACATCATGATCTGGACAGTTATAAATATGTAGAAGGTCAAACACGGCGATAATCGTGAGCCATTAAACTGATATGTTGGACATTGTGGGGTCCATAATCACGATCCGATCTGTTGGTTCTCTTTGGAGGGCCAAAAATGGCTACAAATCCAAAAATGAGCCTCTAATTCCTAATGGATCTTGAGATATTTACAAAAACGTTTTTGACTGGGTTTTGAAATTGTGCATAGGCACTCTAGTTTTCTCTGTTTTTTTTGTAAATTCAGGCACCATAAATCATTATCCAAACCATTGGATACATTCAAGATCATGCACGACTACGGGTCCAAAATTTAGCCGTTGGATCATCATAGATTTTGAGATATTTACAAAAAAAGACAAACATTTGTATCTACTTTTTTTAAGTCAATGGCCCCCAAATGCAAGATCCAAACCAGCAATTCTCTTTGTAAGGCTAAACACAACTACGACGTCAAATTTCAATACTTGAATCTTCATGGATCTTGAGATATTTATGAAAAACTTTCAACAATTGTTCTAAAAATATCTATTTCAATCAATTTTTCTGTGTTACCAAACCAACTTTTTCTACACCATCTATTTTAAACAGGGTCATTTGAAACATATTTGTTTCATATAGATCAGAACGCCAAACAAGCCCTTAATAATTAGTATTGCTTATCATCAACATCAGCATTATCATCTTAATCCTTTATCTTATTCATCTGGGGTTGGAAATTCTTATCTTTCATTATAGAGACTTTAATTAGGGAGATCCAATTTGGGACTTTCTTGGAGGACCAGAAGCTTCCTGGCCATTCAAAACTTTTTTTTTACCAAGTTTACTGAAGCTGAGAATTTTGTGAGAATAATTGAGTTACATTTGTTAATTTCGAGTTTGAGGGTTTAGGGATAAAATTTAATTTGATTCTAGCTGGGCCCATAGTGTAGCTGGATCTGGACTCAAATTAGGAAAAAAGGGATTTGTACCTGGACCTGGACTCAAGTTCACTCTTAGTGTTGCAGGACCCATATACTCATGCTCAAATTTAGACTAAAATCCAAACAATACCTTGACCCAGATAAAAGGCCCTGCACCCAGATCCAAATCAAGATGCAAATAATTATATACTTGCATACATTATAATGTATGGTACTGGTGGGTTGTTTTGGGTTCACTGGGTCCCTCAGAAATGAAACCCATCTACTTGAACCTGGACACAAATTTTTTAGTGTACCCAAACGCCAATCTGAATGAAGAATGGGTCCAAAATTTGGACCCAGAGCACCCAATTTTTTCAGTTAAGAGTTCTCAAATCTCAGGTACTGGGGACCAATTTTCAATAAATGGGTCAATTTGAATAGAAAAGTTATTAGAATACTGGTGGCTTGACATGGAATTGTGCCGCTAAAGATCCTCTTCATCTCTGTGCATGCCTTTCTTGTCATTTTGCCCACCACACATGCTTGTCTCTATGGTAAATGATAATGTGATACAATAATTCATGTAAAGATACAAGGTACTCAATGCCAAAGAGATTGACGTAACTGCTTAGAACAATCACTACTATTATACATTAATCAATACAACCTCCATTAAATAACAAATGTACATAAACGAAGATTGTCATGAGTCGATACTTACTATGTTGTGTGCACCCTAGAGCACAACTAGATGGACCCATGTTTTAATTAACTTCAGAAAACGTCCACAGCTAGACTTCACTCAAGAAAGACATAGGACTCAGAGAAACTTCATTTGGGGCTCTATAAGTACTTGGGGACTGGGTTACTGCTTTTCATGCCACCTTTTACTTATCTGCCAATAGCTAGTGTAGCACTTTTGAAGTGAAATGGAAGACTTTGTTATTGCTTTTCTGACTGTCTCATGTATTTTGGTATTGATATGGATTGGGAGACTGGTGAACTGGATATGGTGGAAGCCCATGAAGCTGGAGAGGGAGCTGTGGAAGGAAGGCTTCAGAGGCCCTCCTTACAGATTGTTATATGGATGCCTCAAGGAGAACTCGAGGATGACAGAGGAAGCCTGGTCAAAGCCCATGAATCTCAACCATCAGATTGTGCCACGTCTAAATCCATACCTTCACAAGATTGTCACGGAATATGGTAAATATTAACAGCTTCATATAGACTAGCAAAATGCTCCCGTGCCTAGCACGGGCAATTGAAGTCATACAAAAGAAAAATCATTTAATCTTATGATATAAATAGGAAAAATTGTTTTTGATCTCATACGTTTATATTATAGAAAGTCTAAAATAAAAATATTTTTCAAAAAGAAAAAAATTATATGCTTATAATTATAATCACTGATAAAGAGGATGCTATGCCCTGTGTCCTAATCATGAAACATAGAATAATTAATAGGCTTTCTTAGAAATCACACAATTGAAAACTTAAATAAATAATTAATATAAGAAATTTGAAATTTTAGTAGAAACTTGAATTATGATTTTTTTGTATATATTATATTGAGATGAAATCGAGAAATTTAGAAGAAATTTAAAATATGATATTTTACAATTAGAAGGGATTTTGTAGTTGGGTTCAGGGTACGTAGTTATGAGTTTCTGGATTTCGACTTAAGACAGGCGGTTTTTATTTGCGTGACTCATCTTTCCATTAATAATATTGATAAAATCCCCACCACTTATCTTTCTTCATGACAAGCTTTATGCTGAAAAGTTATTATAGCAACAGGTCTTTATAAAATAAAACAATTAGTTAAGTTGAAAAATAAATTAATATATTTATAAGTTCTAAAAACTTATTTAAGTTGAAAAATATAATAGATAGATTCAAATTTAGGATTTTTCCATTACATGGATCTACCTTGGCATCATAGATCGAATAGCACATTATTATTCATTGCAACAATAAATGTCATTCAATAAATGACATTTTTATTGAATTTAATTAGATTAAATAAGATTAAAGGAGAATTGTATATTGGGATTAATGATGGTCCCTCGGTCAAAATTATGTAGAATGGTCAAAATCAATTGGAGTTGATTTCAAATTGAAATCAGTCTCTTTCATATATAAGAATGGTGGTGTTGGAATTATAGCTTGGTAAATCCAATAAGTCACGTTTGTGCGGCCTCTTTTCCATGGAAGTGAAAATCTCTTTCCTATTGGTATACACCGTTTTAATTGTTTGGTACAGCCCATTATTACTCTACAACAAGAATTCTTTGAAAAAAAAGAGGCCCTAATTAAGTCTTCACTACTTCAAGGGATGGTAATTAGTGAGTGCCATTTAGCCGGACTCACCCATTAAAAATAGGGTGTGGTGTAGGTACTTATTTTCAGCCCATTTAGTTTTAGTTTTAGATTTGGAACTACTGAGTTGGACCCAAAGATATTTGACAACTTAAGTGAAAAAGGTACTGGTCTTTATTTTTATTCTTTTGACAATTTAAAAGTGAAGGGCCTAAAACTTGTATGGTCAAAGATATTCAATGCCAGTAGGAAAAGGTATCGGTCATTTTTTTTTTTTTTTTATTTCGGTTAAACCCGCCAAAGGGCTGAACCTAATTGAGAGCCCGCACATATACTGGAATACAGCCCACTCAAGTAAAAAAAGGAGCCCACACATATAGAAAGAAAGCCCACACAAGTGGGAAGGAAACGCACACACTCGGGACGAGGTAGCGTACTCAGAGCTTGTACCCTCGACAATCAGGTGAAAACTGCCGCTCCTTACCAATCGGGTAAAGAGCTGTTCTCAAAAGTACTAGTTACCACCGAACTTAGTGGTAGAGTCACCGCAGTTTCATGGCAAATGATCTCTAGTCCTCACGTTGTAAGTCCCACTCCTTGACCAGTCATCCAAAGTAGCGAGAAAAACCGAAAGTGAGATACAGTGACTAGATATCATAGCTATCCTTCTTCATTTTTTTTTTTTTTTTTTCTTTTTTGATGGAAGATATCATAGTCATCTTAACAATACCTAAGAAATTAAGGGATAGGGAGACAAAAAAAAAAAAAAAAAAACACTAATGGATAAAAGGATAGTCGAAAGAAGAAAGAACCTAGGCCTAGATAAAAAGGAGCCTTGATGCTCCATTAAAATTTCACACACATAGAATGATAATTAAGGGCACATTTATGTATTGTTGTAGAAGAGGAATGAGGAAATGTCCATGGAAACGCCTTCCTCTTCTTAAAGGGAGGTGGGTTGGACTTAGCTTTTTGTAATTTTTCTTGAGGAAGATTAGCAGCACTTCTGCCTTACCAATCATCTTCTGTGGAAACAGGGCTACACAAACATGTCATAAAGCAAAAAAGTACAGCATACTCTTAACACTAAACTAGAATCATAGCAGCCCCCGAGTGAAATGAGATCCTCAACTTTGAGAATAATGGGAGGATCCCTTGTTCTAAACTTAAAATCTCATTCTTTTTCAAGAGCCTAATGATGTTTTGATCTAATTTAGATGAGAGGAGGACATGAAAGAGTTCCTTTCAAAATTTAGGCCCGTAAGTGGTAAAATTGTTCTCTTTTATCTTTTAGGAGCCAGATGATGTTTTGATCTAATGTAGATGAGAAGAGAGAGAGAGAAAATTTGAGGATTGACCTGAGCACTTTGATGATTTATTTATTTTTCAAATTCAGACCCGCAAAAACTGATTTTTTTTTTTTTTTTTTAATTGAGTAACACAGGTAAAGCATCCATGATCTGGTTTGGACCAACCCCTAGATTGATTATCATGGATCCTGAGATGGTAAAGCAAATCCTCTCTAGTAAGTTTGGTCACTTTGAGAAGCCAAAACAACATCCTATCACAAAGTTGTTAGCAACAGGCCTTGCCACTTATGAAGGGGAAAAATGGGCCAATCACAGGAGGCTTTTATCTCCTGCCTTCCATCTAGAGAAGTTGAAGGTTATTTCCTATCCATCTCTGCTAAATTTAGATACATTATGATGAATTGGTAATATCTCAACAGATACATTGAACATTTTGGTAAAATGGATAATGCTTTGCTTTGGTCAAATAAAAGCACCAGGTGTTATATTTGATGCTAATATAAGAAAAGTCCATTCCACTAAAATTATTCAAACTAAATGCAATTTGAGGTAGATCTAAGTGCATCTTAAGTTTCTACATGAACTAAATATAGGAAGCATTTTACAATAATTTCCATATCATATCAGACCATGTATGATAGTTGAGGCTGATATTCCCTGGGACTGTTACAGAGGATGTTGCCTGCATTTTCAACTAGCTGTAGTGAGTTGGTCAAGAGATGGGAAATGTTAATTGGTTCCAAAGAGTCCTATGAGTTGGATGTGTGGCCAGAACTTCAGAATCTTACTGCAGATGTGATCTCGCGAACTGCTTTTGGAAGTAGCTATGTTGAGGGCAAGCAGATATTCCAACTCCAATCAGAACAGAGTCTACTAATCAGTAAAGCTCTTCGAACTATGTACATCCCAGGATTCAGGTGCATTTTCTTTTTATACAGCACTTCCATATATTTGTTTTGTTTTGTTTGTCTAGTTTGCTGTGGGATGCCGCATTTTCTTCATAAGTAATACTCATTGCATAATTTTGTATAGGTATTTGCCCACAAAAGAGAACATTAGGATGAAGAAAATACATAAAGAAGTGAGAGATCTCCTGTGGGGTATAATCAAGAAGAGAGAAAAATCCATTAAAAAGGGAGAACCATGTAATGATGATTTGCTAGGCTTATTACTGGAGTCCAACAATGAAGTTCGAAAGGAGAACAAGGACATTAGATTGACCGTTGAAGAAACAATTGAGGAATGCAAGTTATTTTATTTTGCTGGACAGGAGACCACATCAGTATTACTAACATGGACCATGATAGTTTTGAGTATGCATCAGAGCTGGCAAGAAAGGGCAAGGGAAGAGGTCCTGCAAGTGTTTGGCAGAAATGCACCAGATTTCGATGGCCTTAACCGCTTAAAAATTGTATCACTTAAACCCATCACTTGCTAATTTCAGGGTCTTCAATGTCATTAGTACAATGCAATTATCTAACATGGTGAATATTTTTCTGTTGTTTCTTCCAACACAGGTATCAATGATTCTATATGAGGCTTTGAGATTATATTCCGGTGGGAGTCTGATTCGACAAACATACAAGAGAATGGAACTTGGAAAATTCTCAATCCCACCTGGAGTAGAACTCGCACTTCCAATGCTTCTAATTCAACATGACCCAGAATTATGGGGTGATGATGCAGACGAATTCAACCCAGGGAGATTTTCTGGTGGGCTTTCAAATGCATCAAAGCATCAAATGGCGTTCTTCCCTTTCGGCGGGGGGCCGAGGATTTGTATTGGCCAGAACTTTGCTCTGATGGAAGCTAAAATTGCATTGGCCATGATTCTGCAACAATTCTCATTTGAGCTTTCTTCATCATATATCCATGCTCCAATAACTGTTATTACCAACCAGCCAAAATGTGGAGCTCAAGTCATCTTGCACAAACTCTCAAGTACATCAAACGTGTGCGATGGCCAGTGTAAACAATCCTGTTAACAATGCCAAGAATGCAAGTAATATCACCCAACAAGGGAGAGAGTCCTAAAATGAGTCCCACAGGATTATACTAGTTCCCTTCTGAATATGATGTTGATTATTGTTGTTGTTGTTAAGATAACAACCAAATGGAGTGAATGGTGTGTTTAGTCTCATGGTGGCTCCCGGTTTGATTATGATGAAATTCTTTCACAGGCTAAAATTGTAATGGGTCTTTGTCTTTTGAGGATTCAGATTTAGTTGTGGCTAGTAGACTTAACCGGGTCCCAATCATTTCAATAAGTTAAAACCTGGCTAGTGCCCACCAAAGCATCTTGGAAATGGAGAATCTAGCCTCCCCCAATATCATCTCAATGTCTTTGACATGGAGCTTGTTAGGTTGTGTCTTGTATTTCCGAGTCACTCGGTCTCGGTCGGTCCGCTTGGAGGAGATTTTTCTTTCCCGTGGACGTAAACACACTCAAATAACCACATAAAATCTTCTTGTATTCATCCTGTGTTTACCTGATCGTTTGCTTGTGTGCAGGTGATTGTGTCGATCACAAGTATTTCTGCTGTGCCACAATATAGTTGTGCCTGGCTAATGGTCTGGGGTTGGCCAAGTTGCTATGCTATCCATGTGACCCATGATCTGGTTTAGATTGATTTAGATTATGGGTTGATTCTATGGGGATCACAATAATAAACAATCTATCATTATTTTCGTTGAGGATTAGTTCATATGGGTTGAACTCTTGACAATCTAAACTAGTGATTTAAATCTTGATCAACATCACCACCACCACCTAATATTCTGATTGCAAGTGGTTCCTGCCACCACATTATAGACTTTATTTTTATCACTCAGAAGAAATAGGGTAACTGACTACAACTGTTGTTACATTTATTTATTCACTTAACAATGCACCCTCCATAACATAAAAACAGTATATGGACAGACAACGCCATGTGTTGATGACTATCCAAAATTTCAATGTAGTGAATAAATATACACATGAGATTTCACTTGTATGAAAAAATCCCTTAGTTTTTAAGTAATTCTCATAATCACACTTTTGAGTTTAATTCCAAAAGGAACAGAACTTTTTCAAGAAATTAAGTGCCTTCCAAACAATTAGCCTTAACAAAAATAATACCTTAAAAAAAATTATAAAACTTCGAGAACAGATTAAAACTACAAAAAAATACCTTATCAATGCTAATAGAAGAAAGCAATTCAAAAATAAGAAATCTAACCAAACTTTCTAAAAGATTAGACATCCAAAAATAAAAGAGCTCCTAGAAAAGAGTTTAATATTATGAAAAGTAAAAGAAGAAAAAACCATACACCTTCCAAACAAATTAAATTAAACTTTCAAAAAGTATCATGAAAAATAAAACATTGAAGATAACAAACCTTCCAAAACAGATTAAATTAACCTTACAAATATTGTTAAACTTAAAAAGCTCAACCTTTCGAAAAAAAATAAAAAAAAAAATCTAATAAGTAAAAAGGAATTAGAGAGACACATAAATCCCTTTGCCCATGTGCAGTGTATACACAAGGATAGAGAACTCATAAACTCTAAATATATGAACCATGAACCTAGAACAATGCACGAACAGTGCATTAATTCAACTGTCTGTACTAAAGCAGACATTTGGGTTGTATGGAGGGTAACAATATATTATGAACTTAGGGAGGAATATTATACAAGCTCTTTTGTCAACGATTCTCTGAAGCTTAGGGAGGAATGCTCTACAAGCTCTTTCATCAAGGATTCTATGCAGGAAAAGACATCAGGCATTTTCCAGCCTAGAATTGGCTAAAATGGTTAGCTCACGTTTGATTATTTAAAAAATGCTCTTATTTCATGAGATAATTGGGGCCCACGGGTGTTTGGTACAATGTAGAGCGGCCACTTGTATCATTTTGAAAACTTTATAAGATTATCTTATTCAAGATGTTGTAAATTTTGCATTGTCCACCTCCATACCTCCATCCATCTTAGCTAAAAAAACTCAAGAGAAGAAAAAGAAGCCCCCCTATCTTTTTTTTTTAAGAGGCAAAAGCTCTAATTTATAAATAAGCTCTAAATCACAAGATAATTGTTTATTTTTAGAGTTACTGAAATGACCCTAACTAAAGATAAATCACCCATTGTTTACTATAACACACACGCACGCACGCAAGCACGCATAGAGCTTAAATTCCATTGTGATAGTTTGGATTGTAGAAGATAACTCATAAGATAAAAGGCCCATGTATACTAAACTAGGCCCATGTATAATATCCCACGTGTGGGATTGAGTCAAACTCTGTACAGCTTGTTTTGTCGATTTACTTCCATGTAAAGAGATTAGGATATCTTATTCTTTATTCTGATTGTAATTACTACTGGATTACAACCTATGATTAGGCTAAATAATTGTATAAAACTGGTTGGTCGATCCTCCATTGAGGCACGACAATTTCCTCCAAAACTCTTCTCTATCTTCTCTTTATGCTATTTCATGGTACCAAAGCATAAGTTTTGAGAGTTGGCTCTTCTTAGTTTGAGAGATCTCCCTGCTTTCATCAATCAAGTACTCCTCCCTGGTGTGATTTGTCTCTTTTTTTTTTTGGCTGCTGATATTGTTTGGAGTGCCCCTGATCAACCATGGCCCACCGCCAATCAATCACTTGTCGCCAGCAACTTCCATGATGATGATCGACTATCCCTCAAGGTTATTTTGAAAATTTTTCTGGATTTTTTCATCACCACTTAAGGTAGTTTCCAAGCTCTTCTTCATTTGACGATTTTTTATGTATTTCTCAAAAGGATTCCTTCAAGACCGTCCAGACTTGTGGATCTATATCCAATTCCCATCAAACTTGGACTAGAGGACATACAATTGATCTCTTCCAAGATGATCAACTTTGATATGTGATTGGACCATTATGTGGTATTTTCTTTGGACTAGGTGGATAAGGTTTTTATGTCAGTAGTACTTATAGTAGTAGGTTTAGTTATTGATGCATCAAGATAACCAAACAGTCTTTGGCCTTCTACAAATTTCTTTAGATGGATATCGAAGGGTTACACATTTTTTTTAGTTTATGTTGATGATATGATTATCAGTGACAATGATGTTGCTGGCATTACTGCCCTCAAACAACATCTTACTCGCCACTTCTGAATGAATGATCTTGGTTCTCTCACTTACTTCCTAGGGTTTGAGTTTGTTTGTAATTAGGGTTCATCAACGTAAGTATGCTACATATTTGGTCACTTCGGCTCGACTTGATATTGATGCTAACATCTTTGTTATGCCTATTGAATTGAACAACAAAATCAGTACGGATGATGGCTCTCTCCTAGCCGATCCTTCCATTTTCCGACGGATTATTGGTAGTCTGCTCTATTTGATTATGACTAGGCTGGATATTTCTTATGCGGTTCATATTGTTAGTCAATTTGTTAACAATCCATACAAGCCTCACCTTACTGCTACTTTGCCCATATTCCGCTATGTTAAATGCACTCTTAACCATGGTCTCTTTTACCCTTCTAGTGCTTCTCTACGCTTATTCGCTTATATAACGCTAACTGGGCTAGCTACCCGGATACTCGGAGATTTACCACTGGCAGGTGCATGTTTCTTGGGGAATCCCTGATTTCCTAGAAGTGCAAGAAGCAAACCACCATTTTGAGATCTTCTGCTGAGGCAGAATATCGAGCAATGTCGTCTGCTAGTGTTGAAATCATTTGGCTACGCCGTCTTCTTTGTGAATTAGGTGTCATTATTGGAACTTCTACACTTCTTTATGGGGACAATACTAGTGTCACCAGAATAACAAACAATCCGGTTTTTCATGAAAGGACAAAGCACATTGAGATTGACTGTCATTTCATTCGCCGGCATGTTGTTACTAAGAAGATTACTTTGCCTCATGTTTCTACTCATTATCAGTTGGCAAATATATTCACAAAAGCACTTCCCAAACCTCGGCTTAATGATCATACTAGCAAATTGATGTTTTGTATCTTTCCACATCAATTTGAGGGGGAGTGTTTATTTGTATGGCTTAATAAAAGTTAATAAGTCTTGGTTAACCGGGCCCCTGTATTGCCCAAGTTGTACTGTGATTAGAAGTAGGGTTTGAGTGTAACAGGGTTTGGGGTTGATATTATAAATAGAGACTCAGAGTCTCTAGGATGTACACCTCTTCTGATTGCATAGTGAATTCTCCCGTCTTCCTCGTGGACGTAGGCCAAAAGCCGAACCATGTAAATCTCTGTGTTCTCTTATGTGTGATTGATCTCTTCTCATAGGCCCTTGATCAAAACAGGAAGTGTAGAAGATAACTCATAAAATAAAAGGCCCATGTATACTAAACTAGGCCCTTGTAATTATTGCTGGATTACAACCTGTGATTAGGCTAAATAATTGTATTAAACTGGTTGGTTGATCCTCCATTGAGGCACGACAATTTCCTCCAAAACTCTTCTCTATCTTCTCTTTATGCCATTTCATGGATTTGGTAAATATAGGCCCACTTTGGATCAAGAAAATGCATTTTTCATGACTGGAACAATTTGTAATATCTTTAATGAAATATGATCATATCCCGACTTGCCCCATAATGTAGTGTAATATGAGTGGACCAGCCCAACTCATAAATGATTATTGATGGAGATGGTTCACTAAACGTTGGTTAAATTTTTTATCTGTCCATTGATTAGATCATCTGATGGATGGACCTTGTCCATTTGACTTAGCCGATTACATCTGTAAGTGCCTAAAAATTACGGACTTAATTTAGTGGGGTTTGCCACGAAACTCTTGGGAAAGAAGAGGACTTCGAAGGCTTGAAACATGAGAGAGATAGGTTAGAGGCCTTGGCTGTGGTCAGCCGAAGGCACTCCGACGCCTAAGTTAGTACAGTTACTGAATGAAGGGTGAGTAGATGGAGAAGAAGAGAGGACTCAGGATTTCTTACCCTTTGCTTGCTTTACCTCATGCAAATATATAGGTGTTGGCCTCCTCAGACCCTTCCTTAGTGGGAGTTGGTGGATGCATAGTCCTATCAGACTGTACTTTTCCCTTTAGTGGAGGTAGGTAGAGGTTTTGTCCCATCAGACCATACTTTGACCTTCTATATGGTTGCTGATGTGACGGCTGAGTGAGATCCACGTCTTTTCTATATCCGGCGCCCATCTTGTCTATCAAAGCATAGCCGTAATTTCATTAATCTTTGATTGATTGATACAACGCCCACCTCGGTCGGCCGAGCCGCTAGAAACCTCACTATGGATTCGCCTCGGCACCCTTGCCGAACTACGGATTCTCTGTATTTGCCGATCAGCATAAGAAGGGAGGGGTTGGACCGAGGTGAACTCTAGAAGCCGAGATCAGGACAAGCCTAGCTGGTTCATTTGCTGAATTCTGTGCTCACGAAATGTCCCCACACAACATCATTAGTTGATGCTATGATGTTACTAATCATAGGAACTAGACTTAATCTTTAAAGAAGTCCACTGTTAGACTTCAATTAACAAAAGGCTTAATAAAAAGTGTTTGTTTATTCAGTAATGCACTCCTTCTGTTTGGTGCTATAAAAATGAGTGCTTAGGCTAGTGTTTTCATAGGTGTGCCCACCCTCTTAGCTGTGATCAATAGCTAGTAGTAGTTTGAAGAGAAATGGAAGACATGGTCTCTGTTTTGCTGACAATCTCATGTGTTCTGGTGTTAACATGGATTGTGAAATTGGGGAACTGGATTTGGTGGAAGCCCATGAAGCTGGGGAGAGAGCTGAGGGAGCAAGGCTTCAGAGGCGCTCCTTACAGATTGCTGTATGGATGCATGAAGGAGAATTCTAGGATGATAGAGGAAGCCTGGTCAAAGCCCATGAATCTCGACCATCAGATTTTGCCACGTATAGATCCATATGTTGACAAGATTGTCAAGGGATATGGTAAATATTAACAGATTCATATAGATGGTGTTGTTGGACTTGTGGCTTGCTATTTCGATTAGTTTTCTGGTTGTGATTACACTCCAAGAGTTAATTGGGTTGGCTGATAGTTTTTATTTGATTAAGTTCGAGTTAAAACTCTCTTAAAAGACTTTGATGTCGCTTAACAGTTTAGCTAGCAGCACAAGATGGTGCTTCATGACTTTCAAATGTGCTAAAATACTAGTTCTTTCACATACATCCCACCATTATATTTTGATCTCTTCCTCTTTTAGAAAGATGTTTTCAGTTTTTCATCTATAATGCTTCTATCATGATCTGGATGTCTATTTTTCCGTTCTCTAGTCTTGACAACTCACTGATGCCCTTCTCTTTTCTTACTTTTCAAATTAAAATGAATTGTCATTCTCCTCATACTTGACTTCTTTAAAATTATTTTTAAGTGTTGTTTGTAGTTGTCTATGCTTGGTTTTAAGAATGTGACTGAAATTGTGAGCGTTAGGCATTTCTGACAATCATGTCATTTGTAAGTGGTATTTCGGGACTTATTATTTTTCTTTGTTTGGCATCGATTCCCATCACATAACAGCATGCAAGTAGAATCATAGCAGCCCCAGAGTGAAATGGGGTCTACTCTATGAGAATAATTGGAGCCTAATGGTGTTTTGATCTAATGTAGATGAGAGGAGGACATGAAGAATTTGAGAATTGATTTGAGTACCTTTCAGATTTAGAGCTGAAAGTATTTATATCATTCTCATTATCTTATAGGAGCCAGATGATGAGATGATGTTTTGATCTATTGTAGATGAGAAGAGAGCATGAAAATTTGAGGATTGACCTGAATGCTTGATGATTTGTTTTCAAATTCAGACCTGTACATACTGATTTTTATTTTTTTAATTATTGAAAAATACATGTAAGATATCCATGATCTGGTCTGGACCAACTCCTAGATTGATTATCATGGATCCTGAGTTGACAAAGCAAGTCCTCTCTAGTAAGTTTGGTCATTTTGAGAAGCCAAAACAACATCCTATCACAAAATTTATAGGTACGGGCCTTGCCAATTATCAAGGGGAAAAATGGGTCAAGCACAAGAGGCTTTTATCTCCTGCCTTCCATCTAGAGAAGTTGAAGGTTATTTCCTTTCCATCTCCGGTAAATTTAGATATATCATGGTGAAATGGTAATCCATCAAATGACAGATACATAGAACGTTTCACTAGAATGGATAACGCTTTGTTTTGGAAAAATGAGTGCACCTAGAATTATTTTATCTATGCTAGTCTAAGAAAAGTCCATTCCACTAAAATTATTCAAACCAAATGCAGTTTGAGGTACACCTAAGTTCATCTTAAGTTTCTACATGAACTAAAAAATATCGGAAGCATTTTACATTAATTTCTTTATCATAACAGAGTAACAGACCATGAGTATTTAAAGAAAACATTATATAATAATATTTTCTGTAATAGTTGAGGCTGATAATTCCTGGGGCTGTTACAGAGGATGTTGCCTGCATTTTCAACTTGCTGTAGTGAGTTGGTGAACAGATGGGAACTGTTAATTGGTTCCAAAGAGTCCTATGAGTTGGATGTGTGGCCAGAACTCCAGAAGCTTACTGCAGATGTGATCTCGCGAACTGCTTTTGGAAGTAGCTACATTGAAGGGAAGCAGATTTTCCAACTCCAATCAGAACGGGCTCTACTTGTCAGTAAAGCTCTTCGAACTGTGTACATCCCAGGATTCAGGTGCATTTTTCTTACAGGCATCACTGACATCTGTTTGTAAGGTTTAATGAGGGATGCCACATTTTCTTCATAATAATCCTCACTGTTTAATTTTGTATAGGTATTTGCCCACAAAAGAGAACATTAGGATGAAGAAAATACAAAACGAAGTGCAAGATCTCCTGTGGGGTATAATCAAGAAGAGAGAAAGAGCCATGAAAATGGGAGAACCTTGTAATGATGACTTGCTAGGCTTGTTACTAGAGTCCAACAATGAAATTCGAAAGGAGTACAAGGACAATAGACTGACCATTGAAGAAATAATTGAGGAATGCTAGTTATTTTATTTTGCTGGACAAGAGACCACATCAGTATTACTAGTATGGACCATGATTGTTTTGAGTATGCATCAGAGCTGGTGAGATCGAGCAAGGGAAGAGGTCTTGCAAGTGTTTGGAAGAAATGCACTAGATTTCGACGGGCCTTAACCGCTTAAAAATTGTATCACTCAAACCCATCACTTGCTAATTTCAGAGTCTTCAATTTCATTAGTACATTGCAATTATCTAACATGCTGAATTGTTCTATTGTTTCTTGCTCCGCAGGTACCGATGATTCTATATGAGGCTATGAGATTATATTCTGGTGGGAATATGATTCGACAAACGCACAAGAGAATGGAACTTGGAAAATTCTCTATCCCACCTGGAGTAGAACTCGCACTTCCAATGCTGCTTCTTCAACATGACCCAGAATTATGGGGCGATGATGCACATGAATTCAATCCAGGGAGATTTTCTGGAGGGATTTCAAATGCATCAAAGCACCCAATGGCGTTCTTCCCTTTCGGCGGAGGGCGGAGAATTTGTATTGGCATGAACTTTGCCCTGATAGAAGCTAAAATTGCATTGGCTATGAAATCTATAGTTTTCAAAGCCATTACTATAGTGTAGGAATCTTCTTTCCTTTATCACTTCAAATAATGTTCAAATATTTCTTGTGCTGCAGGTATCAATGGTTCTATATGAAGCTTTGAGATTGTATTTTGGCAGGGTAATGGTTCGACAAACAAACAAAAGAACAAACCTTGGGAAATTCTCACTCCTACCTGGAGTCCAACTTGCTCTTCCTGTGATTCTCGTTCACCATGATCCAGAATTATGAGGGTGATGATGCAGACGAATTCAAGCCAGAAAGGTTTTCGAGGGGGCTTTCAAATGCATCAAATGGCCTTTTCCCCTTTTGGTGGGGTGGGGGCCTAGGATTTGTATTGGCCAAAGCTTTGCATTGATAGAAGCTAAAATAGCAGTGGCAATGATTCTGCAGCATTTCTCATTTGAGCTTTCGCCATCATACATTCATGCTCCGATAACTGTTGTTAGTTGTTTCTAACCAGCCAGCCAAAACATGGAGCTCAAATCACCTCACAGACTCTA
The DNA here is from genome assembly GCA_003546025.1 of Camphora micrantha. NCBI lineage: Eukaryota > Viridiplantae > Streptophyta > Magnoliopsida > Laurales > Lauraceae > Camphora > Camphora micrantha. The sequence goes on along the minus strand of QPKB01000012.1, from coordinate 2,279,852 downwards.
AGTACATCAAACATGTGAGATAGAAGAGTTCATGGTTGTAGAATTTTCTTGGGATAATCATCCATGAAAGTCATCATTAAGGTTAAACCTTGTCTCAAGCTGCAGAATAGGAATCAGCCTTTATTTTCTGCTCTTTCAAAATAGGAGGTGAAAACTCATCAGCTGTCAGTAATAAAGTGTGGTAACCAACTTATTTACTCTTTGTTTATGGCACTGGTATTGTTTAGAGAGAGATGATATTAGTAAAAAAGGAGAACAAAAAAAGTGGTCGATGTAATGCTTATTAGGATGGCAAGTGGCTCTCTGTTCTTCTTCTTGGTATTTCTGGGCTCTGTGTTCAAGCCATTTGGTGGGCGCTTATCATGTTTTCATCTTAAACAGGCAGGGCATATTATGATTACACCGCTAATTCATGTGATAAAGATTTCGGAGCTTTTATTGAGGAACACATGAAGAAATAATTAGGCACAAGCCCAATTGAAGTCCAGAAAAATATTTCAGAATTTCAAAGGATTCTAGAATTTCCAAGCCATGAGTCCAATAGATATCCAAACAAAATGTTTGATCAATGAAATTATTATTTTTTAAATAAAGGTCCATTCATTTCACAAGACCAAAAGATTTCAAAATCCAAGAGAAGGAAACAAGCTCAATGTAGCTTTAAGGTTTCCAATCAGATTACTTAGTTGTATACATGCAGCTTTCTGTTTGGAAGACTAAAAAAATAAGAATCTAATTCCTTGTGGACAAATGCTATAATATTTTCTTCTTCCTTTTCTTGAAGTGTAGAGATAATGTTCTTCTCTCACTGACTATTCTTCTGATATCTTTTTGTATCCCAGGTACCAGTGATACTACACGAGGTTCTCAGATCATACTCAGGTGGAATCATGATTCGACAAACATCCAAGACAGTGAAACTTGGGGAATTCTCTCTTCCACCGGGAGTCCTAGTCCTTCTCCCGGCGCTCCTAATCCAACATGACCCAGAAATATGAGGGGATGATGCAGGTGAATTCACGCCAAGAGAGATTTTCATAGGGGGTTTCAAACACATTGAAGCATAAGATGGCGTTCTTGCCTTTATGCAGAGGGCCAAGGATTTGTATTGGCCAAGACTTTGCATTGATAGAAGCTAAATTGGCATTGACCATGATTCTACAACATTTCACTTCTATGCTTTTGCCTTTGTATGTTCATGCTCCAATATCCATTTTCACCACCAGACCACAATATGGAGCTCAAATCATACTCCACAAAGTCTGAGTGGAGTACATGATGCTTGTGAAATGCCCAGGAGACCAACCAATCCCTGAGTGGAGTACATGATGCTTGTGAAATGCCCAGGAGACCAACCAATCTGTGATGCTTTTGTCACACAATAATCGAAATTCATCTGTTCCCAGAGTGTAGTGCTTATGTTACATGGTTTTTTTTTTTTTTTCTGTTATTTGGTTGGATACAAAGATTAAGATTGGCCATACCATATTACAATGAATAACGAGAGAAGGCATCAATTTGATGATTTAAAAAAAAAAAAAAAAAAAAAAAAAAAAAAAAAAGCGCACTAAGGCTCTACAAAGAGAAACAAAAGGCAAAAGAAAAGTAACATCCTATTAATCTTTTAACCTACCAAAAAACACACAAGTACATAAGAGCACTGACGAGAAAATTTACACAAACTCGAATTTTATTTGGCATTCTTGGACCAATTACATGTATGTTTCAAAAGAACTACTTCCACCGGCTTTTCATTAGCAAAATATGAAAAACAGAAAGTAAGAGCTGAGATTGCCATCAACAAGAATCTTTCAGGAAGGAAAAAAAAAAAAAGAGTATAAAAAATACATCCTCCCCACTCCTAGATTCCGTCCAATCCAACATGTTTAGCGAACAGATCCATTTCTCTCATGGTAACTGTGAGTCGAAGACAATGGTGTGATTTAAGGACATCTGAAGTTTCTTCAGAAAGAATTGAAACCCTGGTTTCTTGAGTAAATTCTAATACACTATCTTCCACTCAACCAGGTTACTAACTGGATTCCAATTTTTCATTGCCCAGCAAGAGATCTCATCAAAAGTGTCCTTGGGTTCTCAATCTTCAAGTCTGTCAACAACATTCAATATTAGATGAAGACATGAAGGTAATAAAAATAGAAAACTAGCAGTTCTTAGTCATACGGCTTACCGCAATTTGAGGAATCTGAAGAAGAATCAATGAAACACAATACAAAAACAATGAAATAGAGGCTCCGGTAATAACGTTGTACAGAAGACGATTGTTGTCCTTGCTGGGCACAAAGGTTGCCCTTAGCGTATTTGTCAGTTCAAAGAGCCGGCGGGATACCTATAGAAGTACACCCAGATAGAGCAGCAAGACCACATACTGGGATAAGAGTTCAATTCTTAATAAATTTTTGAAGGAACATAATGAGGGTAAACTTACTAGGAGATAGATGGTAGTTGTAAGCATGAAGTTTAGCAAGGGATAGTCTGGAATGAAAGAAAGAAGCCATTTTGGCTGTCCATTGGGCACATTTGATCTGCAGATTGTGTTGATAAATCATAAGATACCATTCATATTCAAGGGTAAGCTCTTTGCAATTTAAATCCACTACTATAAAATATCAGCACAAACTCCCTCTACCATTGTCAAAATGGTAGTCTCACACCTAAGTCAATTATATTAGTGCAATCCATACTACAGTGATGCAAACCCTAGGAGAGGAGCCCACAAGTGACCCCTAGTCCAAATTGGACGCCCACAATGTTTAAACATTCTGGATGATATTATTGGTTAAGGATTACTATTGTTTTCAGAAACATAAAACTTCACAAGGGTAAAAGCATAAAACCAAAAGAACTTAATTTGGAATATGCTAATCACCAGAGAATCATTTAGTAAGTAATTTACTTAATTCCTTCAACTCTCTGATACAATGGTGCAAAGTGGCTGGATTTAGTCCTAGTAGAAGGTTACTTCAAAAATTATCTTTCTACAGATAAATGTGAAAAGGGTTGACGAATGAATGATTTGGCATAAGACAATTTTCTATTGAGTTTTAAATAGAAATCTTGGAGTGTCTTCTTCTTGTACGTAAGGTCCTATGCTCATGAGTCTTTTGTTTTTTCACAACATAATTCCATGCAACCAAGTTTTCTGCGGAACGATCTTTTACATCTGAACCAATCCAAATAATTAATTCTTTGCTCATTACTATGCAAAAGTTTGTGTATTGGAATTACATATATATTTTTTTCAATAATTGATTGGAATTATATTTGATTGCTCCTTTGATAAAAAGTTGCAGGTTTAGAAGGGTAAGTTCTAAACTACGGTTTAAACTAGTTCTTTGGTTGAATATTCCATCATAGGTCTCTTAGATTTATAGTCAGAAAGACCTCAATGCCTTAAGTGTGAGATCTTGTTCCCATCCAAACCAATTCTACACAAATTGAAGGACCTGTGCACTGCTTGGAATTGGTTTATATGTGAATTCTTCTTGAAATTTTCAACCATTTATGATGGTTATGATGCTGATTACTAAATTACCTGAATACCTGATTGATATTATTCTACTATGGCGACGCAAATCGAAGCATGCAGCCTAGGGTTGTTCCAGACCCTTGCAACAAACACATTGTAATTATTTAGAATCATCATCATTCTACGATCTTCCTCATTCGATAGCTCGATCTCTTCCTCTCACTTCTCACTCTAGATGTCCAAGTCCTGGTCAACCCTAAACCATAGACCTAATATTCCCACAGTTAGTTGTGTCTGTCATCCCTCGATGATCGATTGCTTTGAATAAAAATCACTCAACAATCTTCCTCATTCGATAGGTCGATCTCTTCCTCTCGCGTCTCACTCTAGATGTTCAAGTCCTGGTCCCGAGGCTTCCATTTATAGAGGATCGGGGATCATATCATATTTCATACGATTATTAAGACAATTCGATTTCATTCATTCTCGGTAAACGTAAACCCTAAACCCTAATTATTATAATCTATGATGCACGGATACTTCAAAATGGGCAACGTATCGTGTCGTATTGTATCCGATACTTCACTTTTTATGTGTAAAACCCAGGTCCCTGCCGTGTCCACAGTGTGTCCTTATCATATCCATGTCATGTCTGGGCATCATAGATTATAATCAATACAATATGAGAAGATGGAAAATTTTTAATGTGAAAATAAGATTGAACATGTGGGAGGATCCGAACAATTTATTTGATTTTCATTTATTACTTAAAGGAAGAGCACCGAGTTACTTACGTTATAGCGCAGTCAAGCATGCTTATACCATTACATATACTACTACTTTGACTTTGTTTTTGTTTTGTTCGTGGACAAACAATTTCTGGTCAGGCCTATGGATGGATCCTTTTAGATCTACGGTCCTGCCGGGCCTGGCTGATCACATGAGCATAGGGAATCTATACTCGAGCTCACCCAATACATAGAGGTTTTGGCCATGATGACACCGATTTTCCATTTGTATGTTCGAAACTTGAAATGCATGGGAACTCCATTTTCACCACCTTTACAATCTTTTCTATTTTTTTTTATTTATTTTCGCATCTACTTTAAAAGCAATTTAGAAAATGAAGATTTTCCATTTTTCATTTTCTTATTATTTTTCAGAATTATTTTGTTGCATTAAGGACTGAAACAAACTGATATATCATCAAAATACCAATGTATCAACTAATACAAAAAGGCTTTGGGTTTAACCAATACAATGTTTGAGACTTTTAAACCATGTTCCTGCTGTCAGAATTGACTATAAACAGAATTAAGTAGAGGATGTATGAGACAAGAAAGAAAAGGAGAACTTGTTTTCTTCCAATCTAAACTAGATGTCATACAACTACAGAGAACACAAAACAGAAAAACACACCTCAACCAGATATGAATCTGAGAAATATAGGTCTCCAAGGTTATCTTGCCAAGCCACCTGAAGAGAGAAAAGGGAGGACAAATTATACATAAAGCGAGAAACAGCACTATCTTAAAGGTATGAGGAAAGAAAGAGATGATATTTGGAATGGTGCTTACGCAAAGAGCGTCAAAGAGTAACTACGGAGCTGCTGTGTGAAATTTCTCAGACAAATGTAAACCCTGGAGGAAAAATACAAGTTACTAAGAACTACTTGGGACATCAAAAGTAAATATCTCCATATTCAAAAGACTCATTAATACGCACGTTATGGGGATCCACGATGTGTAAGGATGCAACTTATTGTATGATATTTTGTCCAGCCTGTAGATGTGTTCATACCACAGATAACCGGCCTGTGAAACAGGGAAACTTGGATAATTCCATACCATGAGGATGACAAAAGAAACTAGATTACAAATGTAATAGAATTGTATATTGAACATCAACTGCATTAATCAGTCAAATGAGTATGAAATCACCATCAAGGAAAGGGCCACAATGCCTGCTTTAATTGACAACCTCCGCTTGGTTTCAGATTCTTCCAATTTCTCCATCCACCTCTCAACCTATGATGGATGACAAAACCTAAAAGTTCAGTATTTGACAGCTAGAAAGCATGTACTCCAATCACATGGAACTCAAGAAGAATTACTAAAGTACTGATAAAAGGGCTTCATTCAAGAAACTCACAGTTGGGTGGTAGTATGCATATATCATTCCAATGATCCATATATAGCGATCAAGGCCTGATCTGAAGTGCCATTCATGCAAAAGAGGAAGATGTGATTTTGAAGGATCTGCATCTATGTATCCTGCATTCAAAGAGCATCTTTTTTACCATGAGAATAAGCCAAAAGGTGTACAACGTGGTGTCTGGGGCATAACATAGGTAAAATAGCACTAACCTAGTAAGAATGTCAAAGGGCTCCATACAATTTCAAAAACTCCAGGAACTTCCCAAATCAAGATAACCACCAAAAAGCATGCGCCGATCTTCACAGCCATCACTGATCCAACTTCATTATACTTGTTAAAAATGCCGAGTGCTCCATACACCATAAGAGTGAAAAGCGTATGCATGGGACAGATATAGTACAACATAAAATCGTTGTTAAGAACGATGCAGCAAAAGGTCACTAAGAAATTTAGCCGCCACATCATCTGCAATTCAACAAAAAAGACCTATATCAAGCAGTTGCAGAAACAGGAAGGAAAATATCACATTTAGTTAATTTAAATAAATATTTGAGGGATAGAGAGAGAGGACACTCGCAGTAATAATCTGAAGTAACTGTAGTTAATACCTGAGCAAAGCGTGTGAGGCTAAAATCTTTCCGTATGTAGTAATAGGAGAAGTTACCAAATCCCGTCATCCAGACATAAGCAGCAATGAATATTCGTATGGCATTATAAATCTCCGTTGCAGCAAAGTAGTGGTACATTAAAAATAGAACCTGGCAGGAAGGAGTATCTCAAATTATGGAAATTTGCAATGCCAAAACACACTTTGTACCATAGAAAACAAGTGAATGCAGTATTTTAAAAGAACAGAAAATCACTGCCAAACTGATGCATCTCACTGAGAATTTGAAGGAAAAAAAAAAAAGCACAATAAAAAGAGAAACATACGGACAGTAAATTACATCAGTACTGAAGGAAAAAATTCTGACAGAAAAGCTCCTTCTATAAATACTCTCCTTCGCTGGTGTAGTGACAAAAAGGATGTCAATTGTCAACAGGCCAAGTAACATCAGAAGCTGCCTTGTTTTGTCTTGATTTAGCTCAAGTTCAAGTTGGATGGTTGTCTCGCAAGCTTAGGACGAGCAACGTCCTCAGATCGGCCTGGCTTGATAAGGGCTCAGTTGTGCTCAACCTTTGTCTGGCTCGATGTGCATGTGTGTGTGTGTGAAATCAGATGCAGACTGATTGCACCATAAGGTACACACACAACTCCTAGGGCCACTTAATCCAGGTATGACCCATCTGCCCTCCCTTACCCCACCCCAATCCCCTCATCCCAATCACTACCTTATGTGAACTGGAACTCAATCTTATTTGAGACACATACTATTGTTAGCCATGATGGATTGAGGAAAAAAAAAGGTTAAAACCATTGAACATTTAGGGCCATAGCTCCAGCAGTAAGGAAAGTTTGGTGAGTCTAATTTTTTGTGTGACCAAAAATTGATGGTCGTGCTTCCAGGTGAACCACAGGCACACCTGATCACCACTAGACAGCTGTTTGGGAGAAAAAAATAAAAAATCTGTACTAGTAAAATGAGAAAATCATATCCTAAGTCCTAACATTGGGGCCGTACTAACTTGGCAAACGACCCACTGATGTATGTGGAGCCAACCCCCTCAAATCTAAACTTTTCATAACCCCTCATTGTATACAATATATTTTATATATGATATGATGGGCTCAAGGATTGGGCCCATACCATGGAAACTAGCTGCTATTATTAAGGTAATAAGATTTCAGAACTCTCAAGTTGACGTCCACTTCACCCATATCGAAACAGACTGGAATGAAGACGTCACACTTGTAAAGGCCAGAGCTTTTATAACTGTCTATCTATGATGCCTACATACAGCATGGACATGGAAGGGGCACGCCATGGACATGGCAGGGACATGGATTTTACACATAAAATGTGCAATATCAAATACGATACAACATGAAATGTTGCTCATTTTGAAGTATCTGTGCATCATAGCTGTTTATGTTTCAAGTGCTCCTTTAGATGTGATTATAGTCTTAACAATTGTCCAGTTGTCCAATGACTTCACACACTGCTATATGATTGTATATTCCCTCTTTTACATAAATGAATGTCTTCTATTTCTTCTCAACAACAACAACAAAGACAAACTAAAAGTATAAAAGGAAATAATAAGGGTAAAATTTAATAAACGATACAAAGCTAATAAGAAATTAAGAATAATTAAGGCTAGAAAATTTCTATCACGAAGCAAAAGATTTTAGACAAAGGTATGCAATAGATTTGGATAAAAGACTATATAACCTGCATCCACCCTTTCCATTCCTCAGTTTGATGACGATTAAGATAAAGTAGTGCTTTCCCTGAAAATGATGACTTATCATGGTGCTTCTTGAGAGAAGTCATTGCTGAAACTATGATAAGTAGAATGTAGAGAAAGAGGAAAAGGTCACGGCTGTAGTTCTGCCAAAAGAAATCAAGGAAAGAATTTTCATTAAGTATCTTTTAAATAGGTAAACAGTGAAAAAAAACTTCCAACCAAGCTACACCTGTACTTGTAGTATGCATGTTTAAGTTAAAACCATGTCATAATATGGCATATAGCAAGAATCACACCTCTACAATAATGTATGTTATATAATCAGTAATCAAGTTAGTCACAACAGCAAGACGTGCTTTCATTAAGTATGTGAATTGACTGACAAATGCTGCATCCTGCATGACTCCATTTTAATTAAAAAAAAAAAAAAAAGTAGCCATATTTTGGTGTATGCATCAATATGATCACCAAAAATTAACAACGCCTCCTAAAAGGAAGATGACTCAGGCCGTACCACATATAGAGCCACGTCCCTCAATACGCGCCACGCCTATCCTAGGTGGAAACTTGGGTAGATACGGAGAAAGACAGTTTCAGTTGTTTCAAGTCCTTCAGGGCTCAATGACTCTAACAGTGCAAGGAAACATTGAGTATTTAAAGCTTCTCTGTTGGGCATTTTGTTAGTAAAATAAGATTAGGTCATTTAGCACTAATAAAACTGATGTAGGTTTCCACATGGGTGCTTTCTATATGTTGTCATTGTTTATGCTTTAGTAACTAATGATCATACTCCAATGTTGTTTATAGTCCATCCCATTCATCATGAACAAGATTTAGTATAAGAAAAATTGAAGAACTAAGAAAGGTACCTTTTTAGAATCAGAAAAGAAATCTGTCCGATCGCATATGTAGAAGTAAAACAACAGTGCCCCAAATTCAGACCTACACATTTGTTCCAAACAGAAGTTGGATCATTAACTCCATGTTAAAATTGACTACAATCTATCCATAGAGCATGACTTACATGGCTCTTAAAGCTGCTCGATTTTCAAGCAAGAAAGACTCATCCATCGTCAAGAACCTACAATTCCATGGAAAATATAGCAAAAGTAAGAAGTCCATAAGGGATGAGCACAATAATAAAGAAGAGCAGAACACTGCATCGATTGATCTCCTTACTTGAGTAGAATTGCTTTGATTGATGGACTCTGAAATTTTGCAGATGCTGATTTTGCAAGGCTTCCTTCAAGCAAAATTGCTCGATCATCTTCCTTAGTTGTTTCACTTTCCAAGTCAACATTGATATCTGAATGACTGTGACCAAAAAAGAGAAGTTGGTTCTGAAGAATGTCCCATGAGAAGGAAAAAAGAAAAACACCGCCCACCTTGTGGGACCCACATGCACACCGTGTGATCAATCCCATCCTTCCACACTCACTATCTGAACAGTGAACACACACCCCGCCCCCCTAACTTAACACATCTAATATATTCTTGCCCTTCAATTGATCATGAAAAATAATATATAATTCTTGACACAATTAAAATGATTGCAACTTTGAAGGCCTTCTTAAATATAATGTTGGAATGATCATATACTCCCCAATTTTTGTAGACACCTAAGTCAGATAGTGACCTTTCTCAAACTCTTCCACCCCACCTTCACTCCTTCCCTCCCTCCCTTCCTCTTCACCGGATCTGATTTGACACTCAACTGAATTTTGTTTCGACTTGGATTAGACATGCAAGAAATGTGAAATTCTGGATTTTGTCTAATAGTTAAAAGGAAATTGCAACTTCGAAGGACTGTAAAGTGTGAGCAAATAGGCCTCACTTTTTCACACACCAAAGGCAGATATGGTCATATAGACCTTTTCATCCCTTCCTTCCCCTGAGATTGGCATGCATATGGTGGGCCCCCAGAGGAGGGACTGTTTTCGTTGGAGCAGCTAGACCTTTGTGGAATAGGCCCTATACATACTCCTACACCCATCCCTATGCATGGAACAACATGGCTTGTGGGGCCCACCTAGAAGGCTAGAACTATGATAAAATATTACAGGGTTTGAAAGATTTCCCCATGACCTACCTCTTTGCAAATAATAATAATAATAATAATAATAATAATAATAATAATAGCATCCATGTAGTCATGGGAGATACACTTTTGTAGGCCTCAAAGTTGTTTAAATCCTAGCTATTGTATAAATTTGTAAAAGTGTCAAATTTAATCAAGGGCCTAAACACATGAATGAGCATCTAAATTTGGATGACTACTGATCCACTGGGGTTGTGAGTATGACAAGTTTAGATCATGCACAGGTTGGGATACAGGCTGTTCCATGCTTAGGGACCATAAAACATAAAACATCATGGAATGGTCCCCTCTTGGGTGAATATTTCTTTTAAAGTACACATCCATATGTTCCGAAGCTCCAATAATATACAATAGTTAGGTAAAATCAAAACATCATAATGACCTTCCCATTTCATAAATTAAACAACTTACAGTTTGGAATGCGCCAACGATTTCTTATACTCCAAGATCTCAGCATATATCCATGATATAAAGACAGGAACAACACCAAGCATAAAAGAAACCTGAAAGATCACCAACCATAGCGCATTATGGAAGATGATAACCAACTCTTTTCTTATGAAACAAGCAATAAATAGAACACAACCAAATACAATAACTAACAATGAAAAAAATAAAGAAGAAGCCCAATTGCATATAGCATCAACGATCAAAACGGAATGTAAACAGAGAAACATCGAAAACATCAATCGCAATCCACATGCAAATCAATAAAAGCCAGCCAATGCTATATCATATCTTTGCTCCCTACTACTGTAGGCCTGCTGCGGCCAGCATCATCAAACATTCAAGAAAACAACAATGAAGAACAAATCAACAAAATCTCTGCTTTTCCACATTGATTCCTTAACAATAAAGCAACAAAATCTCTTCCAAATCTATAAAATCCACAAAGCCTAAGGAAAAAAAAACGAGATCAGATTCAAGCTTCGAAATTCAGCCAAACAACATTCAGTAAAAACCATCAAAACATGAGAGATGCAGAAACACATACCTGTCCAGGTGATGGAGGCGCAGAAATCACCATTGTTCTTCAAATCGAGAAATTCAAAAACCTAGCCAACAGATCAAAACCTAGCGAAATCGAAGATGCATTCGATGAGCAAATGAAAGGAATTGATTGATGGATGTATGATGAATAGGACGAATGGAGAGGTGGATTGAACGAGGGTTTAAAGAGAGAGAGAGAAGATTAAAAGGGCAAAGACGAAAGCGAGATCTGAAGCGAAAGAGAGTTGCTTGAGAAATGAGAGACGTGCGAAGGAAGATACGTCGCTTTCTCTGTTGGGGATTCGAAGAAGAAGAAGAAGAAGGTAGCGGTTGGGGGAGTTGTTGGTGCTGTTGATGTTTTCGCTCCACAGAGAGAAAATGAGAGGGAGAAGAAAGAGAGAGAGAGGTTGGAGTTAGGAGAGTGGAATTGATGATTACGAGTTCGATCCTCTGTGGGTGGGACTCAGATGATAAAAATTAAGCTGTGTGGTGTGGGTGTGGCCCATTTGAGATCAATTTAAAAAAAAAAAAAAAGATTGGGCAAATGTGGACAATGATATGATACAAGGATTATAGATGGAAGATATGCACATATAATATTACTAGACATGTGTGTGTGATGAGGGTTTCTTTTTAAATGTAGTTGGTTTGACCAATGTTGTAATTTAACTTAAGCGGTCGGATTATTCTTAAAAATACAAATTTATAAGGAAAAACGCAGCCGGGTCATGAGTTTTTTTTTTTATATTAAATAACGGATGGTGTTACAGCCCTTTAAGCCGGACTAATCCTTACTAGTCCGGGGAGCCAAGTAAATTCCCTATAGCCGCAGTGTTGTAGTGCAGTTTTGAATCCTTAAACTCTAGAAGCAAACTGTAGTCCTAGACTAACTGCACGCTCGGGATTACGAGTCACAAGATTGTATTTAGACTACGAAAATAGATTCACTGTTTATTTAGGAGTGCCTTTGCTCGGGCTGTCGGTTTCTTTTACCATTTTTTTTACTATCTTTTGTTTGCCTTTTCCCGTTTTGTGAAGCTTAGGATCTTGTAGTTTTAATAAAATCAAATCAATCTTATATTTCAAAAAATATATTAAAAAAGATACGCGATTCAAAACCCAATAATAATTGGAATTCATTAAAAAAAAAAAAAACTGGTAATCGGATCTTCCAGTCTCCATCAATTAAGACACTTTGAAGTAATGACCATTGAAAGCCCCATGCCAGACCAGATACATCAATTCAAACACATTTCAGAGTACTGTGCTTTCCTTTAAACTAAGTATTAGTACCCCATAAATCTGATTGTTAATTCCAGTCAAGGTTTAAAACCACAATGGTTTATTTTCAGGCAGTCAAAGTTGAGGGTCAAAAGTGATATCATGGTTCAAACCACAATGGTTGAAACCATTTTAATTTCTCTGTTTTGGTTAGGTTCTCATTTTAAAAAAAATGCTAAAATCTAAGGTTGGTTCATTTGAAAGTTGTGTCTTAACACCCAAGTTGAACAAGTAAAATTATTTAAGAAGATGTGTAATGAAAGGAATATGATAAAAGTTGTTAGTAGTGTGATTAGCTCCACCTACATTTGATATGGACAGGTCATCTGATGGGTGATGGATCACAATATGGATTGTCGTATGCTGAAAATCTCTCTGATCAAACAATGCTATCAGTGTGGTTCAATTCCTCACTTTTTTTAACATACAAGTTTTCTTCATCTTACCCTTTGGTCAAGTCCTCTCCAATGTAGCAGCCACAAAAGGGATCAAATAAATTGAGGTGGCCATGGCCTAAAAATATGGTGGTTGCGATAATGAGAACCTTCCAACTCTACTACTGGCTCTTGTCCAATAAATTATCTTTCCTCTTTTTATGCTCCTCTTTCAAATCTAGACCAACACAAAAGAAAGCACTTGCTCTACATTCAATGTCCCATGAAAACTTTTGATATTATGACGCCTCCCAGTTGTCGATAGCTTTCTTTGCCAAAGAAACATTTCTGTATTTTTTTTTTTAATCTGAATTTCTGACTTTAAGCATAACCAATCTCTCAATGCATCCAAAATTCAATAAGAATCTACCAATAATTCCCACAGGAGCAGGCCCCATTCCTGAAGTGATGGAAACGACTTGAATCTCTAACAATTATCTCACGTCCAACAACCTTTGTCATCAGCTTTATAGCACAATGGCAATCACCACACACTCTTAAGATTCTTCATCACTGTTATTGTGCTTCCTTCTACAGTACAGAGAAGAACGAATGCGATAGCAATCCTCTCACTATGGCGAGACAACATCACTTCCTTGTGTTCATCCTCCACATCATGCAATGCAAACCTTTTATCAGAAACATAGCCAAAGTCCTTCAATTTTCCAGTCAACGAATCCAGCTTGGCATATATTTCATTGCTTATTGGGTGAGACCTATCTCCACTCAAAAACTCACGCTTCAATCCTTTCAATGTAATCCAACTGCACCCAGGCATCTTTACCATTCCTCAATCTTTCATAATCTTTCTGATTTGTGAGACATCATTCCATCTTTCACACGAAGCATAGATGTTAGATAACAGAATGTACACAATATCAAAAATCCGTCTCGCGGCTCTTTCAGCCAGCTCAACATTAGAATGCACCCTACAAGCACTAAGCAGAGGTGGCCAAACCATGGAATTCGCTTTCACAGGCATGTTTTTTATGAACTCTTGTGCTTCCTCCAAGTTCCCAGATCGACCTAAAATGTGCACCATGCACGCTTAGTGCTTGAGCTTTACTTCATTGGATGGGTCTGGATTCAACAACTCAAAAAAATGCCTACCCTTCGCTAACATCCTACAGTGGCTACAAGCAGTCAGCAACCCGACGAATGTGAATTCATCTGGATGCACCTTGGCATGTGTCATTTGGTCAAAGAACTCAAGCGCACGCATGCCATACCCATGTTGTGCACAACCAACTATGACAGAGTCCTATGAAACAAGATTTCTATTGCTAATCTTGTCAAAAACAGCCATCCCATCATTCATGTGTCCACATTTGGAATACATGACAAAAACATCAAGATCTAAGCCTCGCTTAATAGTTTTTGTATGGATCTGTTTTCCTCTATCCAGAGCCTCCAGCCCGCAGCAGGAATTCAATGTGCTAGTGAAAGTAGATTCGTTGTGCTTGATTCCCGCCTTTATCATGTTGTAGAACACTTCCAATGCATCTTCATATTTGCTATTTAAACCATAACCGGTTCAAAGAGCTGTCCATTCAGCCACATTTCTACGCACATTTTCATTGAAGAAGTTACGAGAATTCTCAATTTCCCTGCAGTTTGCATAAAGAGTAATAAGTGAAGTAGAAATAAAAGCATCAGCAAAATTACCCGATTTTACAAGATGGGCAGGAAGCTGAACTCCTTGCTCTAACGCACATATATTAGCACAAGCTGTTAATGCACAAACATAAGTACTTGAAGTCGGTTCCACCCCCGAAACACGCATCTGTCGAAAGAGTCCCAATGCTTTGCCGCTCTCCCCATGTTGATCAAGCCCGCCAATCATTGTAGTCCATGAAATCACATTTGGGTTAGGCATCGTTTCAAATAAATCTCGAGCATCTTCAATTCTACCATTACTACAATACCCAAAAATCATTGAATTCCATGCTGCAGTGTCCCTCCAATCCATCTTACGAATCAACTCCTCTGCAATTTTGACTCTTCCAGACTGTGCAAAGCCGTTGATGATTGTAGTCCAAGAAATAACATTTCTTTCGGGCATTTCATCGAAGAGCTTTCGAGCCCTTCATTCATTGAATTCCATGAAACCACATCTCGAAAAGGCATTGCATCAAACAGTTGGAGGGCTTCATTAGAATAGCCAGTAATCATCATAGTATATTGATAAATGTCTGGGCATGGGATTTTGTTGAAAACGCGACGAGCCACATCTAATTTTTCGTCTTTGATGTGTTTTGAGATGATTGAAGTCAATGAAGAAGTGAATAATTTCTTGCTGTTAATTGAATCTAGGAATTTGAAAATATGAAAAATGGTGGGAGATTTCTGCACGGCATTTCATCACAACCAACGGCCTCAACAGACTTAACGGAAAATGCAAAAGCTTGTGTATATATTTGCCACGTTGGCATATCTTGCTCCACTTGGCAGTGTGAACCCGTCGATGCCAAATTCTCTATGGCTTTGACTCGGAGAAATCCCGAGTTAAAAGAGTAGTACTTCGTAGTAAGTTCGGCCCAAAATAAATGCCTATGTAGTTTAACTTTTACCCCAACAAAAGATGATCGCACTATAAAATTGGTCATTGGATAAAAAAATGTGATTAATGAACAACGCATAAGATTGTACTTTCATGTTTTTTTTATTAAGCAATCAATAATCTCTGATGGGACTAGGTTTTGTAGGGGTAAAGTTTGGGAATAGCCATAATTCAGGAGGACATTTATTTTTAGTGACTCGAATTTTCAATAAGTAAGCCCCGTTGTAAAATTATACCTCTTTAAATCAAGATTTATTCATGATTTCTCTAAGTCAAAGCCTTAGCAGACTCCACTGGGAGCCAAATTGCAATTGGAGGTTCCTAGGTCGTAGGTCCCTGTTCCATTTAACTTAAGAGTCCTGGTCCACCATTGGTGGGATGAGATATTTCATATTTATAGTTGGTTTTCATGAATATAAGAACTCTTTGATTTAAAAGTGGGATCAAGCCATGAATATAATCCTCAATTATAAAATTTCACGAAAGGGACCATTTATTTCTTGAAGTTGAGTTTTCGAGAATTGGAAGAAGATAATTTCTAAAAGTGGCTAAAGTTGAAGAAACGTAAGTGAAGATTCATAAATTTCTATCAACTAATCTATCTCTCAATTAAATAATAATGATGGAAAATGAATACCCAGTCATATAACCTAGTAAATCAAACTCCACTTTATATCATAAACACCTCACTTCTTTAATAATTTCTTTTTTGGGATCCATTTTATGATGAATTCCTAAAAATTCAATTTCATGCAAGCAAACAAACGACCCCTCCAAAAATCAAGATTCAACTCTTTCGATGAAATTATTCCTGGTCTAAAATATTGTACATCTTCTCATGTTGCCACCCATGAACTGGATTATTGGGGCCTAATTCACAGATTACAAGGTATGCAAAATCAAGTGTACGTACTAGGTCAAAATCATGATTTCAATTGACTGAGTGAAACCCAACAATATATAAATAAGAGCCTTGTTTCTTACGAATGGCTTCAATATGACCCCTTCTAGATATGTATTTGTCAAAACAGAGTTTCCTCATGCAGTGAGTCTTTATATGGCTTGTCTTATGTGGCATTCCTAAATTATAGAAGAGTTCTTTTAGAAAAGCTACTTCTTGATAATGAAAAAGTCGGCACACTGGATTCTTCTACAGAAAACTGTGCTTCTGTGCCTTTTGAATTCCTTAAAGGGTAAGAAGAAATCAAGGGAGTCACTGAAAAAAAAATAGTGTAGGATCAAGAGAGCTTCAGTGCATAGAGGTAATCCTGGTAGGCTAATGGGTGAGGTGACCCAATTGTTGTAACTATTAGATAAGGTTGTTATCAACCAATAATTATCAGCATTAAAGTTGAGATTATCCTATCGAATAGGCTTGTAAGTTCATCCCTTACAAATACTATCCAAATTTCTCCTTTCTTCAATTCTCTCGGTTGACGTCAACGTCCACCCTCGCTTCTGAGCGGTTATAATTGTGGTCGAGCCCTCGCCTTCACCATAAAACTATTATGCCGTTTCCTATCACTAATTGGTTTTGAAATAAGTGGTAGCTCTGAGGTGGAAGATCCTGCACTCTCTAATAAGAAAACTCCTATAAAATACATCTTAATAGTGGATAGGTGCTGAAGCTCTCTCTTCTTGCTAAAGTGTCTGTTTCTATTATTTTTACATATGAACAGCTCAACACTTATAGTCTGTGTTGCTAAAGCTTATCTGTCCGGAAAGAAAGTTCTCAAGTAGTAAGGTATTGAACCTTAAAAATGAGGGTGGCCAAAGTTTGATTTGTTGGTTTTTCTATAACTGAGAGTATCCACGTGCTCCGGAATCGATCCTTTGCACAGACAGATATGTGAGATGGGATGCCCTTGCCAGCGGGCTGTCCTGCATTTCTCGATGCTCATTACTTTTAGTAATTATAATGAACTCACCTATGACTCGGGTTAGAATAACTCAAAACGATATAATAAATCACCATCTTGTCCTTTAAGCTAAATAAAGTTATTATGCAGTATTTTCACCATTATTTAGATTACCATGGTCTATTTTTAAGATTGAACTTAACCTAAGTGAAGCCAATGGGCATTTTCATTCCTTTCGAATGGTTTTCAATGCAGAAGACCTGAAAAAAAAAAAAAAAATTTAAAAAAAGGGGTCAAAAGACCTTTTGACAACCTTCAAATGCTTAGAAAACCATGATGCATATATGCTTTTCATTTTTCCATATGGCTCACCCAAGAAATTTGTTTCCCAAGGAAAATTTCTTAGTACCAACACTGATTACACAAGGTTTTGACCCGAGTCAACTCTCAGCAAGTGGTTCACCTGTTGTGTTCTTTTCCACAAATAAAAAGTCTACATGGACCGAATGTTTGGGACCGGTCCAAGGATCGGTCTCAAATTCGGTCCACGTAGCAGGTTTCTTTCCACAACACCAAGTACAGAAAATTAGACTTCAATCAACTCCCAGTACTGCACGGCAGTGACATGCAATGCAACAAAACAGAAAAAAAAGAAAGATCAATAGGCCCATGATTTAATGCAGTTAGGTTGTCTGGACTCTGGAAGCTGTATATTATTATTACATGGGCCTCTGTATGGGTCTGATGGATAGGTATCCAGATCTCAGACATACTGTTGAACCGACTGGACCCATCATAAATTGGTGAATTAATGAATGCCCCAGATATCTTATCCATCCAATAATTGAACGGCTATTATATTCTAATCTGAATGATTTTGGGACACAGAAGGAGCCCATCAACCTAAGTTATGGATCAAAGGTACATGGGCCCCACATGTAGGACAGTCCCCTGCACGACGTCCTTCTACATTAATTCCTCATAGATAAAAATACATGTACAACTGTAGAGATATGTCCCCTTAGGAATAGAAAGAAAAATACCATTAGAAGCTGGCCAAACAAACACAGTGCATTCAAAGCCCCGTACATCTGTTCCTTTGTATGTATGCAATGTACACATGCAAGTGACTAGGTGGGTATTGAATGTGGACAAATGCTCCTATATACCCATCCATCCACCTTGCATGAAGCCTATCATGTGAGGCAGCATGTAGGACCTCCCTAGTCGTTCATCCGAGCGGACCATCCAAATCCTTTCCTCTTTGTATGTTATCGGACGTTAGCAGTTGTGGTGCAATGAAATAAACTTGTAATCGACAAAAGAACGATGCAAGCGTTCAAATAATCTATCAAGCAATCACACACAATGAACACAATAATTTTATGTGGAACGGATAATTAAGTTTGTCCATATCCATAGGAAAGAGTACTTTCAACTATTTTTTATTTCTTTTCACGTTATCCAACTATTGTCGTTAGAATTAGGGTTATAATTATGCTTATATAAATAACTTAATCCAAAAACCGAAATACGCTTGAACCCTAAACAGAAGCCTTTGCTAACTCAATCAACCATCCGATTAGATAGGAATACAAGGCATTCTATCCAACAACTACACCAATCTGTTGGATTGAGGGTCAAAAACAAGAAAAATTTTGATATAAAACCGTCAAAACTTATGGATTACAACTCAAAGGTTAGAATTATCAAAATAACTTGAAACTTAGTATCTAAGATTGTCCAAAATGAATCTGTTCATCCCTCATCAACCCCTGATCTATTAGGCTCCAAATAGTGAGGGGTAAATACATGTACAGGTGCAGGAGCAGGGGCTCTCTTGAATTTGTGGGGGTGTGAGAGATATAATAAACTGTCCAAAGTCAGAGGTTTTTGTAATTGTGTCCCAGCTCCCAAGCCCAACAAGAAGAGCAAAATCTCTGGGAACATATGGAGCCCCATATGCCCAACAGGAACACCACAGGATCACACCTACGCATGCCATGGTCTGCCAGCTAGACCTGGAGTAGGTCGAGGGCTGGTTTCCTACATGGGAGCCAGCACCGCCCTAATCAATGGCTGCAAGTATGCCACGTGGATGGCTGGATTTCATCCATGTGGTTGTAATTGGTTTTGTGTAGGGTGGGCCAGGTAACTTCATAAAGAGAAGCATCACATGGAAGGTGGGTTAGTTTGAGAAAACATGTGAATGCATGTGCTTTCCGTTGGCTTCAGTGGCCCGGTTTCATGTCATGGGTGCGAGTCGCTGTCATTTCGGCTTGGCCTTTTTTTTTTAAGGCTAGGGCTAGGCTGGCTTGCTTTCAAGTAAACTGATGGACAAAAGCAATTTGGCACAGGAAGTTCTCCAAAGGTGGTAAGAGTGACATGTGGGGATGTGGGGGTCTTTTATTTACCATATTACTTCTTTTCATGTCTACAATAGACATAAATGCTTCGTCTAATAGTTAATTAAGAACGTCTTAGGTTTTTCTTTATCGGATCATGTTCGGTTAAGAGGAATCTCTCACGGATTTATTTAAAAATGAGCATTTTATTTACCATCTTATAAAGTAATTACCTACTGTAAATCAAATTCCCTCAAACTCATTAGCTCCCAATGAATTAACATTTATCCTAATTTGACATCAATTTGAATTATACTCGGGGGTTCTCCCAACAAAACATTTGCTAAAACAATACTGGCAGCTCATTCACTCATAAACCATAGTAATAGAGTGAGGAATAGACATAGGTTGGGACAAGTCTACCTTTTTGTTTAAATTACAGTTAAATTAAGTAACTTAGCTGATGGATAAGAGATTTTTCAATGAGCCACGTGAGACTTTATTAAGTCACTTATTATTTATAGAAAAATCCTTAATTTCACTAATTTGGGTCTAAAAATCAACTCTATTAAGTCAATCTCTTCCAAACTTATTCATTATGCTTAATTCATTTATTTCAAACTAATTTGATCCATTTTAATCATTAATCACATTTAACTTGATTAATTATATTTAATCTATTTAAATTTTAATTAATTAGAGTTAATCTTAATTAACTTGGGAATGGTGTGTACCACACATGAGACTAGGGTCTGGTCCACGTCTGAAATTCAACATCCCACTTCTTGTGAAGTGATCAAAAGTCCAACCCTCACCCTCACTTTACAACAACCTACATGCGGCCTAAGACAATTCTCACTTTACAACAACCTACAAGTGAGATAATTAAGCGACGGCTGCGGCTAAGAAACATGAGTCGAAGCCAAGCAAGTAACGCCAAAGCCATGCATAGTAAGAAATGGACAATCTGTCATATCATGATAGAAGGTGGCACGCAGTTGATCCAAAAACAGTGATTTGGAAGCCAAACTCCTGAGCCCCAGCTTCGTTGGCATTGACATTTATGGTATTTCCAACCATATTTTAACCCCCCCACATCCTCTAAACAAAACACATCTCAAAAACATTCATTCTCTCCCTCAAAAACTTTATATGGAGACTCAAGGAAACAACCCCAAATCAGTCTCTACAAAACCTATATCACCTTTTCCATCTACTCACTCCAAAACCAACCACCCTTCCTTGAGGTCCTTCCTTCAAAGAGGGAGAGAAGTAAAAGGCAGACTAGGAAGGAAGAGAAGGAATGCTGGTTGTTGCAACAGGAAGGATCTCATGGAATCCATGAAGAAGTTAGATGGAGAGAGTGAGGATGAGAAGGTTGGAGTTGAGAAGAGGATCAAGGCTCTACAGAGGCTTGTCCCTGGAGGGGAGTCTTTGGACCCTGAGAGGTTGTTTGAAGAAACAGCAGATTATATATTGGCTTTGGAAGAACAAGTTAATGCCATGAAAGTTCTTGCAAGCTTTTTTGATGGGTTGGAGAAGGAGAAAACCAAGGTAGGAGGGTGATTAATTCCTCTCTTTTTTATTTTTCATTGTAATATGTGACCCCACAATTTCCATTTCTCTCTTGGGGTTTTCCTCATTTTCTAGAATATCTTTCTTTTTTCCTCTCTCTCTCTTTAAAAAAAAAAATAAATAAAAAAAATCTAATGAAAGAAGCATAGAAGAAGAGGTTGGTTAGTACTAAGTACATATTTTAATTTGTTAAATAACTTTGTTGATGTATTGGGTTTTGCTTCAAAGCATGCTAAGTGATCCTGAGGAAGATTAATGCCTGTAATGGAGATTAGATTTAAGGTTTTATTGTCATTGTAATGCAATCGGGATTTAACTTTTTTAATGTGAGAATGACAGGAGAAAAGCTACGAATGTTGGGAACACATGGGCGTCTTTTTCTAAGAATGATATAGGGCATAGGTAAGTCATCCATGATCTGATCAGAGAATCATGTGTTCTTAGACAAGGCCTCAAAAATGAAAGGGTTGTGTGCAAAAAATGGGAATCATCCCATTAAGATTGATTAGGCCTCAAAGTTGAGTAAATTCTAACCGTTAGGTGAGGTTGGGTTTGACAAACTTGGCATGGCCAATTGAGGGATGAGTATTAGCTTTTTTGTCAAAGTTAGCTAGGTAAAAGGTTTTGACTGTTATTGAGGAGCCAAGTGTACCCTACAAGCTAGCTAGGTAAAAGGTTTTGACTGTTATTGAGGAGCCAAGTGTACCCTACAAGCTAGGACTGCAGGAAGAAATTCCAATCTTATAAAATAATTTAGGGGTCTTGACATTTTAGTTCTTCTTAAATTCGATTTTTCTAAATTCATGACCAAAATTTAGATAATGTGATTCGGGTCTACATTTTTATATTTTTTATATATTTTTTTTTGCATCATATCCCATGATATTATGGATAGTCCCTTCCTATGATATTGTGGGATTTATCATTTTCCGTATCATACACTTTTTGACAGCTAGCAAGAAAATTTATTTTTTTACATAACATGAAAAATGACATTTTGTAAAAAGTAAATACACATCTGACTACCACTTCTCAGGTTCTATCATTTGAGAAAACTTTTCCTAAAATACTACATAAAATCCATAATATCATGAGATTTATCAGTTTTTGTGACATGCACTGTTCCCATGATATCAGGGGATCTAAGGGAGATTTTAAAAAAAAAAATGTTGACTGGAGTCAAACAACTGTAGTGACATTATTTGAATTTCAATTACAAAATTGGAAAAAGTAGGTTTAAGGAGGACTAAATTGTCAAAACCCAACAATTTAATTAAATATACTGAAGAAAAGACCACCAGAAATGTGCCTTCTTTCTTCTTCCTCTTTGTTAGACCGGATCGGTATCCAATTCCTAGAAATTCTAAGAAATGCCTTTTATTATAAAGGTAAAGTCAAAATTTGTAATTAAAGTTTTAAAAACTCATGAATGGTCAATAAATAATGTTATCTTTAGTGAAAAATGATCACATAACCATAGTTGCCCCTAATGAAATGCTTTGAATTCATTTGTAGAGTGACCAAATTTAAGTGTAAAAAATAATAGAGAATGGCTTCTTACCTTAATGGTAAGACGCGGCAGTTTCTACCTGCCTATCTAGGTTTCGAACCATAGGCATGTCACCTTCTCACTAAGGGCTAGCTTACCTCATCCGAAGTCTCCTTCCCTCACCTGAGGATTAGGGTCCCAGCCCCCAAAGCTAAGTACCAAAATAGAGATAAAGAGAGGAATTCTTTTGGAGATTTGAGCATTTAAGAGCTTCCTGATCAATATCAAGATTTTAGACTGTTATTCCACTTAAGACCAATTAATTTGTAGAAATTGTAAGAAATGCATCAATATTATTGTGGCTAAATTTAGTGAAATAAAGGTAAAGATCCATCAATGGCAATTAAATAAACTTTCTCGTGAGATGATTACGTAGCCTTCACCCCTAATAAGTCGAATCCTTTGAATTTTAGGCTCTATCTACATATGTACCTTTTAGCCTTTTCCGCTCACCTCTTTGTTATTAGTTTATTGGAACCAAATTCTTCTATGGAATTCTACTCCAAACTCAATGCCCTTGGTATAAAACTGTAGGTGCAAAGGAGATGATTGCTTGCGCACATAAGGGTTAGATGACCAAAAGATCAAACTCTGGGCAATTGGGTTAGAACATGACATCCAATCATTGGGCCATCCCTTTATTCTTGTAAAACCATCCCCTTAAAATAGCCAAATGTAACATAAGGTTATATTTGTTAAGAGGTATCTTTCATATACGGATTGTGTAAGAGGTAAAACTCTAAGCATCTTGTGGGATCCATTTAAACGCATGCCAATCACATGTGAAGGAAGGGCTCACTGTGGACATGATTTTGGGGAAAAGATCATCTCAATCAAATCATCACTACCATTGATTTAAGCAATTTAAAGTTTTACAATTTCTTATAAGTTACATTTATTTTATAACTTAATCTAGTGGTGAATATAATTTAGATAACTTTGACAGTAGGAAGAGTGCCAATTTTAAAGTATTGCGAGTGTGACGGATTGAATTAATCATCAGGGTCCCATGTCGTAGTAAAAATGTCACCTCTCACGCAATTCATGAGATGTTGTAGAATGTAACACATGTAACACTGCCCCTAGCTTCTTTGTAATTTTATATTATAGCTGAAACTTTTCGATTCAATTTTGAGCGATGCCTTTTACTTTTGACTCTCACTTGACCCCATATCAACCTACTATTATATATATTATAGACACTAACTCAAAATTCGTGAAAACCGACGGCCATTGGAGAAGACTAAAACTTCAAAAGATTAAAATTGGCTTTATATCATAGCCCTCGGTTTTTACGGATTTTGAGGTAGTTAAAAGCAAGCTTTTTAGTTCAATTTTGACCATTGTTTTTTAATTTTATTTCTTGCTAAAGACTGAAACTTCGAAACCAAAAAAGGTGCATGTGAGGAGTAATGTGCTGGTTTAATGCCAAAAGCCATAAAAAAGAATAGCCTAAACCAAGGTTGAATGTGAATCCAGCCCATTTGTCTGATCATCCTTTGATTAGAATCTGTTGTATAAATAAGGGGTCAAGAGTACAAGTGAAACTAGTCTACTGCGCATTCATTTCTGTAGTTAAATTGGGATCTTGAGTTCGGAAGAACTTCAATTGTCCCAGAGAGAAATGTAACAGAAGCCAGTTTATGATATAGAGAAATGGAGAATTATAGAAGAGATGATGGAAAAAACTTTCATTCTCCTATAATAGAGGGATCTACCCCTTATCTATCAACCTTTGCATGGCCAAATCATCCCCTTTGAATGACACCCAACTGGGCCCTGCCACAGAGGTGTTTATTACTATGTTCATGGATGGATAGATTATTCAGCTTTGTATGTTTCATTTTTTACTTTTGTTTTTGGTAAATCAGCCTTGTATAGAGGCCTCTTTTTAACTTTTCATGTAGTTGAGTTTCTAGAAAGGCCTCTTTTTTTCGCATAAAATATGAATTGAATGCATAGTAAAATGAGCTCCTCCTAAGAAATATTAAAGAAATGAGGGGTGAAGGATATAAAGCGGATATGTATATGGGACCTTGACATTCCTTAATAGTGAATTACCAAGGTGATGGCTAGGTGTTTATTTCCTTGGCAATTCAATTTTAGGTATTTAATTATATGAAGCAAACTGGCCATGAGTGGTTGAAAATGAAGAATCAAAGGTGAATATCCAAAAATGACTATAAAAGAAGCTCTCCCTTATTGGAAATTAAATCAAGGGGGGATAGGAAATGAATATTACACAACCATTACCTTGGTAATTCAAATCCTAAAAACGTGAAGGTCTCATCTCCATATCTACCTTATATCCTTTACCCGTAATCTTAATTCTTCACTGTTCACCTATTTCGTATCCTATTGGAGCTCATTTGACCATGACTCCTATGTAGGCCCTAGTTGTTGTTAATTGGACCACTGACAATATCCAATTAAAAGAGTAAGATTGCAAACAAAACATGTCCTAAAAACTTTACAGAGCCAAGAGATGAAATTTTCAAATAACCGGAGTAAATTGGTGAGAAATCTTTGAGAATTTGGCTGCTAAAACATGACCCAAAATGTGTCCAGGTTAAACCCAGAAGCATCACTGCACCAACATCGCCCTCTTAGCCATGATTCATGTGGCAGTGGGCATGGACAAAGTCCCTTTCTAGACCTGAATTGCACGTGTGCCCTGACCCTGGCCGATAGCATCCATTATCTATCCATTTTGCAGCAGCCAAGTTGGCTACCCTTTCCTTGTCCACATCCTTCCAAATTCACTGGAGTAGCCACTTGAACTGAATTAAGTGATAGAGGTGGCCCACCATTGATCAAGTCATGTCCCTTCAATCACATGCACCCATGCATCTCTGATCTCCAGAAGCATTTGACTGCTCATCTGTTAAGTTCATTCAGCCATTATTTTCAAGAAGTTTAAATTATAACTTCCAAACTTGTATGAAAACTAACAGTTTATTAATAATTTTCTTAGAATATTCTTATTTTTCCCATTTTTTATTACATAGTTATGATGTTATAATGATGTCAAGGACAGGGAGGATTGAGCCATTGATTGGACCTGATTTGGTTGTTTCCTACCTGTGGATGCTGTGATTATGTTCTCCATTGTTGTTGTCTGGAATTCTTGTTTGAAATCTGGTACAGAACATGATTGATGGAATGTAACAACAGACAACTCCATTGCAAGTTGCATTTATACTATAGTATGGTGTGCTCTAGAAGATAAAACTAGGCCTGGCAATGGCCTTGGCCTAGACATGCATGATCCACCTAAATTTTTAAACTAAGCCATTCCAAGAAAACAAGCCCAAATAGCTATTTTCTTGTTCACTACCAAAGGAGAAAGATGTACGGGAGACCCCATCAAAAAAGAAGCCTGTTTATGTAAGAAAAGAAATTTAATAGTTGAAAGCAGGGTTTCCAACCAACTGAGCAACTCCTTATTCTCAACAGCACTAATAGTTGAAAACCCAGAAGCCCATCTAGCAAATTTCCACGTCTCCAAATAAAATGCAAAATTCAAGGTCAAGAATTCGAGGGACAATGTCTTTCTATAAAAAAAGGCTTAAACGTGAAGGATTAAAAGTAAATCATAAACACACTAAAGGTTGACATCATATAATCTCCCCCCGGTTAGCAAAATTTCAACAGTTGCCCTACTCAACAACCTAATAAATTAAGTCCTAGAAAAGTGATGTCCAATATAAACCCTTCACTCCTCACTTTTTTTCTTCCATGAAACACCCCTCTAATGCCCTTTCTAAGAAACAACGTAGCATATGGACCTTGAGAATAGGTCCAAGCGTAACCAATTGTCCTGATGCTGTATGCCCTACCATGTTTCCAAGATGATCCTACCAAACCCATACTTTCCTGATCTTCTTTTGAGCATGGGGAACAGGGGCTACCCAACAGCTGCTCACCCAGCTGTCACAGAACATTATCTACTTGTATATAGTAAAATATATATAGGAAAAGTATCATCTATTATCTTATCATGCTTGATATATTTCTAATCTTTTGGGACCTTGCCTCATTATGTCATTCTTTCTTCCAAAGCAAACAGATATTAGACAGGACATGACTAAGATATTTAGCAAATGAATGTCTAGGAAATTCACTTTCTTTTCCATTTTCTTCCTTCTTATTAGTATAGGAAGGGAATTATTAAATACAGCTCACTGGGTGCCTTGTGCAGTTGAATTTACAGTAATAGTTCCTCTCCCTGGAATTTATCAGTCCAAGATGTGATGTAACTTCACCAAGTACTGAGGCCCATTTGGTTAACAGCTATTAATTTTCTGGTTTTTCTGGGAGGTGTGCTTTTATAAATTGGTATAAGATAGTGGATATCTTAAGGGGACCATTAATCCATTATATATTCCTCTTTAGAGGCTTAGTAAGCCCATGCAGTTGTATTCATACACTGCATTAGTTTAGGCAGTTTTTTCCACTTGTTCTCTGCATCTATTGTTCCCACATCTAAATGACCCATCAAAAACCATTATAAGTACAGGGGGGAAAGAAAGGTGTGGATATGTCACATATGCATTGGAGAAAGCACAGAGAGGTGTGGCCATGTTCTGTGACTTTATTTGCAATTTTATTGTGATTCTTCCTTGGACATACCGATTGTCTGAGTGGTTATTTATGAACACTATTTTGGGCTACCACCTAATTTAGAATTGTAGGATCTTACACCCTATTGAGCTATCATTTATCCTAAAATCAATTGATGATAGGAAATGGCACAACAATAGTTTTATGGTAAGGGCGGGGGCGAGGGCGAGGGCTCGACTACAATTATGACCGCTCATGAGCAAACACCCGATCTACCAGGCTCTGATACCATTTGTAGGATCTTACACCCCCATGGAGCTACCACTTATCCAAAAATCAAATGGTGATAGAAAACGGCACAACAATAGTTTTATGGTGAGGGTGAGGGTGAGGGTGAGGGTGAGATTACAATTATAACCGCTCAGGAGCGAGGGTGAATATTGACCTCAACAAGAATTTCCTATGAAGATTCAGATTCCTAATGTGCTGGAAGATATTATAAACATTGGTCATGAAACATGAAGTGATTCACAAAGAAGTAGTAGAGAATACACTCCCAGGTTTTGTCAATATTGTTGAGGATAGTGGCTGACACTGCAATCACCATTTATTTTAGTCTTTTTGGTAAACATGGCCTGCTCCAAGGGGCTTAAATAACTCTTTCATAATGCCAATCACCATGAAGGAGAATGACAAGTGCATAATGCTTATCACCATGGGAAGCACTAATTTTTATATTTTCCATTCATTAGAGTTTGCACCACAATTTATGAAGACACTTAAAAAAGGGGGCCATTGTGACATATGGTTTGTCAGCTTATTTTAATATACAGGAACTTTAAAAAAAGCAGAGTTGGATGAGGACCAAATTGGACATGGGTAATTGTGGGACCATTTAGACTGGCATTTCTTTTAAGGAAATACTTACCGAGTTGGGTGATGTGATAATATGGACAAATTGGTGTAGGTAAATGCCATGCAACAGTCCTTATCAGTGTTGGGTTGAATAGTGAGATGTTTAGAGGGGGTTATAGGTTTACTGTTTGCAAAAAAGAACCACCCACCGTAAGATAAATACTATCTTGAGGGCCTCAAATCTATTTCAATCCCAACTTTCAGACAAAATTCGATAGATGCCAAGGTTTGCATGACCAATTTAAAAGCCTACAAAACTTAGAAGAATGTCAAATCCGGATCATTTCCTAGTTCACTGCCAGATTATAAGCTTGGAAGGGTTAGATTGATTATAAGAAAAGCTATCGAGGCCACATAAATAACAGTTGAAAACAATATCAACATATCACCCCCTAACACTAGATCACCCTCTTTCTTCTACTAGATCTAAATCACCCATCATCATCTTCTACATCCAGGATATCTATCATTGCCCTTGGATTGTGAAGAGTGAACCATACATGATTGATCTCTCGTAGACAGGTCTTAAGATCTAGTACTTGATTCAAGTTGATATGGTCCTTATCGCATTCATAGCGGCCGACTCTTTCAGATCCGTGCTCCCACGGTGCCAAAGCATTTCTGGGGGATTGAGAAAATTTGCAGTTCCCCACATCTTCTTCTTTAGAATGAAAGCCCTCCACAGCATGCTTGGGGAAAGTAATATCTCTCTTGGTCTTCCCAACAGCAATACCCAGGCCTACACGAATTCAAGAAATGAATTTAACTCCATGTCAACCAAGTTGCATCTTTATTTTATTTTGCATTTCTAGAATAAAACTAACTTGACCCGAGTTCAGCCCGACCCGCACCTAACCCGTTTTTGAACTAGGCTTTGATTCTCATGCTCCAGTCCAACTCTATCATGATGATTCAACCCAAGTTCAAGCTTTGGTTGAGCTGCCAAAGTTGGGTTTAGAGTTGAGGCCGGTCCAAGTTGAACCCCTTGACAGGCCCACTTGTTTTACGCGACTCGGGCCCATATGTGGATTCGGGACCTGAGGCCTGGCCCTAGAGACTTCTTTAAGGCCCAGCTTCATGAACCCATCAATTAGTCCTACCTCTGAAATCAAACCACCCTAAAACCAGGGCCCCCATGTATTAGTGCTGTCTGAATTTTACTCCAATCCTTACTGTACCAACCAAAAATTGATTTTGTACAAAGATGCTTATATACTTTCTTTCAATTTGCATTTTTTTTTTTTAATCATGTTCACATGATTTGTCTTCATGAAATGTCACTCCACCTCTCCACCCAATTCGACAATGATCCAATTATTATTTACTGTTATATTAAATCTGGAGTAAAACATACTCATAGATCCATAAAATGACTTGTGAAAAGCAAGCTTGAACTAATCCAAGTTTCCATGGAAAATAGTTTTTTCAGGGAAATTGAAACTTCTGTTATTTTGTGTTCAATTTTTTGAGAAAAGAGCATCCATTCTTCACAATTTTCCTAAAATCATATTTTTAATTGAGAGAAATTATTCATCCTGGAGAAACACTATTGAGAACAAAAGTTTCTATTACCCGGCAAAATGATACAAGCTAAAATTGTAAAAAAAAAAAAAAAAAAAAAAAAAGAAAGAAAGAGAAGATTTTATCACCCACCCCAAAGTTGGTGGAGTCGCATAAGGGCTGAATTTGCTCCCCACATATTGAGTTCGAAACCGCCTTAAATTTACCGGGTGTGTGTTTCTGTGGGTTTAACGCATGGTATTAAATTCATATCGGCCGATATGAACCGGTATCGGCCCATACCAGTCCAATATTTTAGTGAGATATCGGTCTCGGTACTGTAGACTAATATATCGCCAAAAATATCGGTCCATCTCAGCCGATATTTTGAAAATATCGGTTTAACCGATATATCGGTCCATCTCGGTCCATCTCGGTCAAAATATCGGCCAATATAAAATAATGATAAAAAACCCCTAAAATTTTCACTTTTTATCTCATTCTTCTCCCACATTCTTCCTCTCCACTCATCTCTTTAGAGCAACTCCTTCTCCTTAACTCATTCTCTTGCATATTTCCAACACTATTTCATGAAGAAATCATTTTATTT
Source organism: Camphora micrantha (assembly GCA_003546025.1). Classification (NCBI taxonomy): domain Eukaryota; kingdom Viridiplantae; phylum Streptophyta; class Magnoliopsida; order Laurales; family Lauraceae; genus Camphora; species Camphora micrantha. Next base: position 2,249,580 of record QPKB01000012.1, on the reverse strand, counting down.
TGGTAAGAAAATCAACACATTTCCTTATTTTAACTATTATGTATTCTTTAACAATCCATACCAAATAAATGATGATGATGATGCTATCTAGCCTAGGCGACACTCCACTTAGGAATTAGGCTGTCATGCTCATCAATCTCTCTCTCTAGTCTCCCCTAATTTCATGTAAACCATAAACCTTTTAATGTCTAAGTGCCTTTTAATTTATTTATCTCACTATCATATTTCGGATTTTAATATTTTATCTTCATAGTCTTGGATTTCACAATTTATTTGATGATTGAGTTAGTATTAAATGATACTTAGATATCTTATTTTTATTTGCTTATATTTTACACTAATAAATTGATCATGAGCACCAGTAATGGTTGCATTATATGAAATACTAGAGAAGACAACGAACTGCGACACAGACAGGACTCACAATTTAGAGTGACCGAGATTTTGATTTATTGTTATTACTAATGGAAAAAAATATTGCTTTCCAGTATTTTCTAATATTCTGGATTTTTTGGATATTTTTGCGAATTTTTTTGGATTAAAAAAAAAATTCACACCGCGACGACCACGACGGACCGATATCCGCGACCGATACCGATATTATATCGGTTTTTCGATCCGACCGATACCGCGACCGCGACCGAGATTTTAAACCATGGTTTAACGGCAATCACCCGAGGATTAGTCATGTAGAAAAGAATAACCATTTATCCATTCCCCATTTTTCCTTGAAAATGAAATTACTCCAGAAATAAAATGCCTTAAAAAAAAAAAAAAAAAAAAAAAAAAAAAAAACTCAACTCCAATCACATTGATCTAATTCTATGATGCCACTAATCAGATACCAAAGCACACAGGAACTCTCTGTTTCTGTTTTTGGTGTGACCCACACATCAAATTGATGCCAAGACTTCACATGGGGTGGGCTCACACTCATTTTGCCATCAGAGGATTGAAACCGTACGATTGGTGTGACCTCTTTGACCCCACCCTATTTGTCGGCTTCCACCAAAAAGACCATTCCACATCACCAAGCCCACATGCCACTCAGAGTAGACAGGCCAAAAAGCTCAATTCCTCTGGCTCTTGTGAGACTGTAGACCATTTTCTTGTATTATTATTAAGTGCACATGGCCAAAGAGGAAGATAAGGATTGGGAATTTAGAAAACAACAAATTCTTATTTCCAGATGTCCAATATAGGGGCATAATCAAGGATGATCAGAGCCACTAAAAAGGTGGGACAGAGGGCCAAACCATATGCACTAATGATCCTAGCCTTTAATATCTCAATGTATTTGTGCAGCTAGAGAATTATGCTCTCCACATATTTTCTCTGTTCCTGTCCATCTATCCGGCAATCATAAATTAAAATCCTTTTTATTGAAAAAAATTATTTTTTTTCTTTCAAAAGAAAAATGAAATATTCTCGTAAGTTCTATTTTTATTCTTTCAAAGGAAAATGTGTTCTCGAATTAAACAACCAATCAAATAGCCGTCTTTTAATTTTAAAAAACAATTTTCCTTGGTATCCCGAATTTGAAAGAATTTTTTTCTCTATTTTTGAATTCCCTTTCAAGGTACAAGGGCACACTCAATTTCTATCAAGATAGAAAAGAGGGTTATTTTATTTCAATAGTCCACAAGCATATACCCTAACATCCATCCAAAATGAAAATCTCCAATGCTGACAGAAAATAAGACAACCTAGAAATCAAGAAATCACTAATAATAAATGAAGAAAATGAATTCCTTGGAAAAAAAAAAAAAAAACAAAGAAATACCAGAAACAGAAAGAGACCCTTCACTCTCCTTCCACAAAACCTTCCTTCTTTCTTCTCCTTCAATTCATGATTCATGAATAAATGAATTACCCAAACAAACAAATAAAAATCCCCCCCAAATCCCCCCCAAAATCAATCAATAAACAAAATCACCAACAAAAGATTAAAATAATCAAATAAATCCCAATTTCAGACATCAACCCACCACCAACCCTCAATGCCAACCAAGCACCAAATCATCTTCAACATAAAAAAATAAAAATTAAAATTAAAATTAAAAAAAAAAAAACTAAAAAAAAAACCAAGAATAAGAAAGAGCATATACAATTGTTGAACTTTTTTTTTTTTTTTTTTTTACAATAAACCCACATAATTGTAGAATAGAAGACCCCTAAAAACATAAAAAATAAGAACAAAAATCAGCTCTCATTGGAATTAGAAGCAGAAGAAGAAGAAGCAGAAGCAGAAGAAGAAGAAGAAGAGGAGGAGGAGGAGGATATGGAAGTGGCTGAAAGAAGATCTGCTAACTTGCGCATGGCCTTCACTTGCAACTGCAGCGCTGCCACGTAATCCGCCGCTTCTTCTAGAAGCGTCGGCGTCGACAGCTTCCTCCCTCCAGGAACCAATCGCGACAGGACACGTAAGCGCTCCCCCACCTTCTCTCCTCCCTCCTCCTCCTCCTCCTTATCCTTATCCTTCCTCTTCTGCTGCTGCAACTGCACCTGAGTCCGTATCGGATCCGACTTGCTTCCAAACCGGGTACCCGACCGCCTCCGAATCTTTGCCCCTGCCTTGATCGACAATTTACGGTTTAACCTTCGCCGTGATAGGATCGCCCGGCTCCACCGGGTCTGACCCTTGGCGGTCAGGGCTAGAGCCGAATCGGCGGCCTCCTTGATCGCCCTTGAAGGAGCGAGCTTTGACGGCTGAGATGCGTTCTTGGTGGATTTGATCGCGTCCAGCAATCTCTGGCCGTAGATCCTCTCCTGGGTCATGGTCCTCCATTTGGTTTGAGGGTTTTTCAACCCGGGTTTTTCTCGGATCCGGTTTGGCGTAACGGCCTCGGCCGACATGGTTGTAACGGGTCCCGTTCTCCGTCGGAGATAGAGAAAGAGAATGAGAAAGAGTAAGAGAAGGGGTCGGACGGACGGACGGACGGAGGATTTGAGAGGATGTCCGAAATCCATCCAATCCGGCGGTTTCGGGTATTTATAACCGATATGGGGTTACTGTGTGTGTTGAGAGTACCGGAATGTGTGGTCCGCTCCTTTTTTTTTTTTTTGTTTTGTTTTGGTTGGGTGACATGTGGGAGGGAACGCCGTTGAGATGTGTGCAGTGGGGCCCGCCCAGTTTTTGGGGTGGCATGTGAGGGTAGGACAATAGAGTAGGAGATGATATGGGCACATGGCACATGTGCAGGGGGATCCTAGCTGTTGAAATGGTGGGCCAGTGTGATTGTTGCCTCTTTTTTTTCCTCATCAACTTTTTCAAATGAGGTGGTGGTGGTGTTGTTTTGTGAATTGCAGTCGGCTGGGGGGGTGTGGCCAATTTCAGGGTTTATTACAGATACTCATGTTGAGCAGTATGTATGCTACTGTCAAACCAACTTTTTTTTCTTTTCTTTTTTCTTTCAGAATTTTCTTGATCAATGGGTTGTGGGGCCCACTGGTTTTGTAAATTTCAAGATGTTTTTCCATTAATCATAATAAGAAAGAAAGAAAAAAATTCAATGGGTTTTCTTTTTTTATTTTTTAAATAAATTTAAAGTTGAGAAAAACACATAGGGCCCAAACACTCCATAATAACGGCAGATTGATTTTTGCCATATTTTCTTTTGTATTTTTGGATAAATTTACCCTCATTCAAAATATTCTATGATATCATCGAGTGTCCCCTTTTTCATGAAATTTAATCGTAAGCTCATTTTATGATATCTCTAAATATTAAGTTGTTTCGTGATATCTTAGAATAGAGGCTCTATGCCGTCGATATGGAGTGTTCGGGAGCTTTCAACATCTATGAAGAGTATTTAAAAGTATTTATGCTTCCTCTACTTATCAATGTCTCTCGATTTTGATAGAAACGGTTAGTTAAAAAAAATTCAATATACATGTGGGTTTAAAAACTGACAATCTGATTGGTTATACTTGATTTATCAAAATGGTTGTTATATCCTATAAAGCTTGGGCTAGGATTAGGAAACAATATATAGGAGAACTGTATCTCAAATTCAATTAAGTATGAAAATGGATTGGGTTCAAAATTGATCCATGGGAGACCAGGGTGGAAACCTGATTAGATGCACAAAATTGTACCCTGAGTACAAGTCCAATGGACCCCAACTAGACATGACTCGAATCTATGAGTATCTAATCACAAGGTCGAGCCTGTACCACCTACAAGTTTCAATTATTGTATAAAAATGATATCCCACTTTTTCATAGAAGATCTTTTCATAACCTATAGATGTTCATGTATGGGATGGACCTAATTGGACTTGGATTATTGATCAGGTCAAGAATAACCCGAATAAATGAGAAATAAGAGGTATATTGTCTATTGGCATCCCTAATTTTAGTATTTGGCATTGAGGCCTGGTCATAGGCCATAAACAATGGATTAAATTCGGGCTTTATGTGTCCACAACTGGGCCTAGGCCTGTTTATTTTTTCAGTTAGTTAGCCGGGCTGGACCCTGAGCCTTTATGGGTTTATAAGCCAAGCCGAGTCCAACATTTTAGCACACAAGACATTTTTCGCAATTGTGATAAATCCTATTCAATCTAGATGTTGATTTTTTATATTTTTTTAAAAACTTTTTGTTGCTAAAGCTGGCCGACGAGTAATACTATCAACTTGAAGGTTGAGGGATCAATTTTCAACCATATGTGTTATACTAAGATGCCAATACCACTCAACCATGAGTGTATTGACGGTTGGATCTTATTAATATGCATAGACTATGGGAAAACAATATCATTATGGAAAATTCATCATACAAAGCGTTTTAGTGCTTTAATAATTTATTTCATTGTCAGAACATATTTTATACCATTTCTGAATTTGGTAAGTTATCAATCACCAATAATTTAATAACATGTAAATACACATGGTGGAACCTGTAATATCCCAATGATATTAGATAAAAATTAGACCCAAGGTAATGGTTTGCATGGTATTCCACCCAATTTGGGTGACCAAGGTGGACTCCCTGATGAAGATACAATTTACTGGAGGTTGATTGAGAAAAAAAAAAAAAAAAAAAAACCTTTTTCAAGATCATGATTTTTTGTACATTAATTAGGCCCTCCACTTAGGGATCCGAACCTTGCATGTGAATTATGATAAGTAATTGGTTATACATCGCAAAGTAAAATGTTTTATTTAAATGTAAGTGATATTTATTATTAGATTGAACTACTATAATTTGATGAATTTTTTGTAAGACAAAATATTTATTCAAATGAGGGAAGATTTGAGAGGCCCTTCAATCTTCAATCCATGGATGAAAATATCACCTGATCGTTCTGGATGAACATGACATCGCCCTCGTTCAGTGAAAAGTTAGTCCTTTTCAAAAGATAGTAATGCATTATAGGTTCCAATGACCCATCCATTCCAATGGCGATTTGATTGAATTCTTTCTTCTTTTTTTTTTTGGTAAAAGATTGGATTGAATTGAGTAGTTGCAACTTGCATCTACAAAGGTAACATATGAGTGGATGCATCTTTGGGATGATTCAAAAGTTTGGAACATGATCCCCAAAGTTGACATGTTTCTCAGTTAAGCTTATTTTTAAAGTAAATCTTATGAAATCACTTCTCCTTTGTTGAGGGTATGGATGTGAAATTGAGGGGATACTATGCTAGTTTCAGCCGGATACATAGTACTGTGATGCAACTGTCCAAATATTTTTGTCCTCGTATATAATTACGGGGTGTTATGTTATACATTATTACACCGTTCTTTGTCTACTTCAGCTTGTAGAGTATATAGTTGTTAAGAGAGGGGCATAGTTGTTAAGAGCGGGGCTCGGCTCTGTGGACAGCTAGGATCGAAAATCCTGCACCATCCTTCATCGGGACTCTAGTAGGTGAAAATTTTATGTAGTACTCTTAAGAAAAATATGCTTGTTAAGGAAGATTAAAAACCATGTCTCCAACTGTGGTTTAATCAGGTCTCCAACTTGATATCCAGTTTTCTTGTAGGTCCATGGGGAAATAACTAGGTATAGGGAGATTGAATTTTAGTACCTACAAAAATGACAGATACATATCTAAAACTTCTCTGATTATAGTTTTCTAGATATTCTAATTTCAAAAGAACTTGCTGCCAAATAGCCCACTTAGAGTAAAGCAACATATAATTAAACCCAAATAGAACTTGGACCTGCTTTTTAAGTAGCTGTTGCCCACTACACTTATTGGGACAAAAAATAAAATAAAAAAAAAACTTTTGTACAAGATGCAGCCATCTTCCTATACAATGCATTCACCAACAAATTGAAGAGCACATTTGAGCTTAACATAATAGCACCTGCTGGCCAATCAGATGTGAAATCTTAGCCATTGCTGTGCTTTTCAGATGGTACCCAAGGGAAGACTAGTTCATGTGCAATTGAACTGTATGCTGTGTTGTTTTATCAGCTTTTTTTTTTTAATGTTTCTCTCTCTTTTTCTTTGTATTTTTGTAATATAAAGGTTAAAAGGAGATGAGAGCAACGTGGGGTGGTGAAGGTCATGAGGAAAAGTGACCCTGCCTCCTGCCCATCAATCACATGATTCCTCCATTTAATACACCAATCAGTGGCCCACCCACTAACTCAGTGCGTGTGGGCCCCACCATGTTTCTTTCTATTCCTCTCCTCTGTTTTGTTTTTAGCTCCTTTGGGCTTTCTTTTTCTTGGGTTGGAAAGTGAAATGGCTTGGTGGAGAATGTTTGCATTGAACATGCAACCTGTACTTAAGGTGGATGTTTTGTATTTTAATAAGTAAAAGGTCCATTCCAATTTTTTTTTCTTTTTACCTAAGTGTCTTACTCCAGTTTTAAGTCTCCTCATGTTGGTAACTGGCCAAAGTAAGAATTTCAAAAGAGTTGTTTTGTAAAAAGAACATTGTAAATATCTACCTTTCATCCCTCTTTAACCAAGCATCTTATATAAATGATCTATATATGAAGATGCCCTTATAATGCTAGGAGCAAGGAAGTGTACCTCTGTAAGTAACCAACTACTCATGAAATGTATCATTTTTCTCATTGTCATCACCTTAGCCTTGTCCTAACTCCCAATAATACAAAGGGCAGCTATATAAATTTTGTTTCTCCGTTCTGGTTCTGGTTCCGGTCGATTAAGATCTAAACTCTTGAATATGTTGCACTTCTTTAAATCTATTCATCTCCAACCTACCCATTTTTTCTTTGTAGACCATTAATTTTTGATATTTTGAGTGATGCTGAGGATTAAAAAGTTTTGCCTATAAAATTTGTTTTTCCTTTTAGTTTTAAAAGTGAGTCTTGTAAATCCAATCTGCAAAGTTAAAGCTTGCTTTATGTATCGATTGATATATCGGCTTTGACAGATTACAATTTGAGGCATCAATTTGTTTTGACTTGTTTTTTTTTTTTTTTTTTTTGAAAGAAAGTTTTTAGGGCATTCAATAAATAAACAATAGTGAGAATGGAGTTCCAATTTGAGTTTCAGACTAGCCATGGAAATCTGGCATGGGTCATGACAGAAATGTGCAAGTATGGGCCAATATAACCAACCTGTGTGGTATGAATTTTTAAAAAAAGGTGTAAATGGTTTGGCCAATGATAGAAAATAGTAGTCATTGAGACCAGTAAAATTAAAGATGACCCCCTCTACTTTTTCCCAATTTGGATGGTCTTCAGCTTGGCTTGAGAGTTGAGAGCACTCAGTCATGCAGAAAATTATGATCCTAACATGAAGAAAGTTGGTGAATTAGCCATCTGTTAAAAACATCTCAATCTGAAGTCATCAAGTGAACGTCGAAAACTAATGGCCACATTGTATGCTTTAGATCAAAACTACTATAAATGTTAAGTAGCCTTGGAATTTTTGGGTGACTGCTCATCAAATAATCTTCTGACACCATGTGCTTCCAGCGGGACCAATGAACATGCCAAGTTTGATGATGATGATGATGATTTGGACTTATTCTTCTTCCTTCTCCTTTTCAAAAAGATTATGTTTAACTTCTTTTAGGTCTTGACCCTTGGAACTCTTTAACTATGTAAAATGTACTCAGACAACCTTGAGACTCCAATTACTTGTAACGCTGGTTATGACTAATTACGTCCGAAAAAAGTGATTAAGATTTAAGAAAGATTAATTGTCAAATCATGCATTTTACACATCATCAATCTAATGTTCGACTAACTCTAACTAAAGTGAAACTCTGCTTAGTGGTAAAATAAGATGGAAGACTAATCTTAAGTGGTTTAAAGTTCAAAGTGGGATGTGCTGATGAAATTATAGGGGATATGGATAACTTTGTCCATGGCCTCAAGACTATTGGGACTCTAAATAATTGAAATTTATTTACTTGGTCTCTAGCTGTAGCTCACCTCGCTAGGGATGTCTATAATTTTTCAGGTTGTATGACTTCTCTCTCTCTTCAAGGTGTGTGTGACTTAGAAATAACTTATAAAGTGAAAAAAAGAGTTGATTGATTATGGTATCTGGCTCCTGCAATGTTTTAGCTAGGTCACAGGATATTTGTAACACACTGCCAGGTACCACCAGCCAATGGCCCAACAGAATTGACCTTCAAAGGTCACAAGGCAAATGTTTGCCTCATCTATTTGTCCATTCATCTATATTTTAGCCGTCCTTGGTGTTTTTTTTTCTTTCTAGTTTCTATATTGGGAGACTCCAACATGTACTCTTGCACATATTCCTTTCCTTCCTAAAAACTTAGCAATGGTTGATTTGCATCGCTTGTTAATCTTTTTGCAAATAATAAAGCCATTTGCCAAGGATTAAGCAACCGCAAATATTTTATGGTCTAATGTCTTGTGTTTTCCAAGTGAACAGAGTAAAATTTTGAACTACTGATTTTGTGCAAAATCTTTACCATGAGGTTTGCATAAAAGAACAAGCCATGAGAACATGATGTTGCTGAGTTGGTTGGCCACCTTGTATCCACACCCAACTGCCTTGGTTCGATCCTTGGGCATGCTGCTGCCCTCTTCCCACGTGTTTGTCCTTCCATGTGTGTTGGTTCTCTCATGGATCCCACCTCCTTCTCCGGATATCAAAAAAACAAATATCATTCTGGTAGTGTTTTTTTTTCTCTTAATATGAGAATATAAAATCTGTGGAGTAACTTCTGTTCAAGCTACATTTTCTAATGTTTGGTGTTGCAGTTTTGCATTTTCTATCATTCTTCATCCGGTTCCTAGCAACTGATGGTCTAATGGTAAGTCAGCAATTGATGGTTCAAGTGGAGTACTTAAATAAATGAAGTGGAGCATTAACACTGAAACATCAGTTGGGAACATCATTAAACTAATCTAAGTTCATAACACATGATTAAAACATCTGAGAGCTCTATGAGAGAATTGAAAGTATCATTTATTCAAATCTTTTATGCAATTCTCATCTGACAAGAGAATTGGAGTTTGAAAACAATTTGGAATATGCCACCAAATGTAGTTATCTCCACCATCAGATTTATTACATAAAGAATTTATGATTTGACCTTTTTTTTTTTTTAAACTTTAATCCTGCTTTCTTTAGACAACCAATTTGTAAAAGAGCATGACTTCAATTGATGTGAAATTTGGAGTATGATAAAAGAAGGGAGGAGGTAGGACAATGATTGTTATCAGTTTAAATTTGGAAGGTAGACTGATGAATTTATTAGCCATGGTCTCAGAGATAAATCTCAGGGTCTTGCCCTCAAGAGGATCTAAATTCCAGGTAATGAGTGCACCAGCCTGATCAGGCACACGTGTGAAAGGAGGCATTGTGCGTGGAGCTGTCACATTTAAAATAGTCAAAGGTGATATTTTGTCCTGTCCGTGGGGAGGTGTCTATGGGGGAGGTCCACAGGGTTTGGTGGAGATTCCTGCTTGGCCTTCAAGTATTGTGTATCAGGGGAATGGACAATCGAACTGCCGAATCCAATATACTTACCCTTCAGATGGAGAGTCCAAATCTTATTGTACCAAAAGATAGGGTGGTGGACTCCATATCCAATCAAAATAATTTTTTTTGCCGTACTAATGTACTCTTATGTTTGTGCAGCAACTTTTCTGTAAAAAAAATATACAAAAAATTCTATGTTTAGTGCTGCGTTTTCTCTTGTAAGGAAAAACACAAAAAGTGAATTAAATTTTCTGAGATTTCGGATAAAGCATTTCTCATATAAAGAGGGGGGGTGGAAATGGGTGGGTTTTCTGCAAAAAGAGAAAAAGGTTTTCTACAGAATTTATTTTCAACAGTGCCACTCAAAGGTGCCCTGAAACTCTATTCAGAGAAGAAGTGTAATGAGATGGAGACCCAAGATACTCTTAAAATCACACCCGTTTTTGGAAGCAAAGGCATATGCTTTCTTTTTCTTGGATATGAATGAATTTTAGATGTGACCGTCACCTTGTTTTGAACACATGGGGCATGCATTGCATTATGTAGAGTGGCTTCTTAAACGCTATCTAAGAACAAGGCTTACTATTTCAGTGGGCACAGGCAGTAGTGTGGGTCAAAAAGTTTGTTGTAATTTCTTTGAAACATTATCATTTGAAAACAGGAAAAACAAAAAAAGCTAATCTAAATGCATTGAACCATATACCGAAACAATAACTATATAAATGTGCAATGTGCCTACGTTGTTAGTCATCTTGCAAAGATGGGAAGAAGCCTCCATGGCCCTTGAATGATTGAAATAGGGCCCACTGGAGTCCTGTGGGGTCCTTGCTTCTGCCCAACAGAGGGCTGGGACTATAGAAATACATGTTGGGGTCCTCTCTGTTGTGATTTTAGTGGGTCTCATCCAGTACGTGCCCTGTGTAAGCAACAAAGGAGACCCCCTTAGTCAATGGTGGTTCCCCAAATTTTCTCATGGAGTAAGGTATATAAGCCTATGTCCTTAGATGCAAACCTTGAAAGATAAGTGTAGAAGAAAGACAGTTTTGTGATTGTCAATTAAAAATAGAGGCGATTCTTAATAGTTTGGCTGAAAAACACCTAATTCAAGAAAATCTTCAAAACTTAAATGGTGTTTTAAATTTTGCAAATCACACAGTTTTGATTTGATATTAAGGAAAAAAAAAAAAAACTTTGGGACTCGTTTCAAATCTCTCCTTTGTATAATGACCCCTAGAAGCATGGTTAGTAAGCATCCCTTTTGTCACATCTTTATCATTTCACCTACATATTAAAGAGTGGGTGCAATTTAGATAATATTTAAGCCATACAGACTACATATAAAGTTCATTGGCAGCTCCCAATGTAGAAGCTAAAATGTTTATCTTAAGTTGTGAAATCAAGTTTACCAAAAAAAAAGTTGTGAAAGCAGAGGAGAGAAAAAGGGTTAACGATGTGGGGTGGTGAGGGGACCATCACATCTCAATAACAAACATATCCTTCATATCAGGTAGACTGTAGACATAAGAGCATGGAAGGATGCTGGTGAACTCATTCCTTGATTTATCAGACCCAATCTTCTGTGACAAGTCACTTGCCAATTGACTTTAAAGGGCCAAAGAATAAATAAAGTAGACCATTATTTGAGGTCTTCCAAACATCACTTGTCATAATTTAAGTCCCTGGCCTTCTTATCCAGTGTGCATACTTCACTAATCGACTACCAAAATAATGGGGCCAAAGCTACAGTTTATGGATATTGTGATTTTTATAGTCCTAAACTACTATAAGTTAATGTAGTTTAAGGTACTGTAATAGTAAACAATAGGTACATTTATTTTATTTTAGACTTAGATTGGTCCTGAAGGATAAGATCATGCCTTGAACATCAGTATTGTCCTAATGTGCATTTCCAATAACTAGTATATGTTAGTGTAGTTCAAGGTAATGTAATAGTAAACAATGAGTACATTTATTTTAGTCTCAGATGGGTCTTGAAGGATCAGATCATGCCATGAAGATCTGTATTGTCCTGGTATGCAGTTCCAAAGATTGTGCCTGTTGATATATATAGTCAATAACTTGTTTTACTCAGTGGTCCCTGTACAAATGACTTACCCTTTATCGTGACCAGATCTTTATAGTCTAATCTTCATCATTTGTTGTTTGGTGTGCATGAGCTGTTTGATGTCTATCCATCCATTTATACTTTGTCCAATTAAAGTCTCCCAAGTTTATTCAATGTGGGTGAAGGCCATAATGGAGGCTTTTGGCTCTTAGTATACATGCCAAAGCAACAATCAGTGCTATAAAGAGGTTCAAATCAGTCAATTGGGCTGTCTTATTCATGGATTTAACTTTCCTGAATTTGTATATCCGATGTAGCCCTATCCCCATTGATATTCAACTTCTCCACTGTGGCAGGTAATGATCATTGTTTTAGACCATGGGCACCAATCAGATCAAGGACCACACTTTGTGGGTGGGTAATTATACAGGGACAACCTCAACCATCTGATCACTAAGAATTTAACCCATAACATAATAACAAAGCTGTTGCACATTTACTTGTTAGAGCCACCAATGGAATGGCTAAGATTCTTTCTGATGAGCATAATTGTCAAAGTGATGGCCAATCCATGGTGGACCCTTGACCTGATTATCCTGATTTGGATGAACCTGTGTTTAAAGGGTGCAAGTCACCTAAAGTATAACTCACTAAGGAGAAAAGATAATCCTGATTTGGATGAACCTGTGTTAAAGGGTACAAGTCACCTAAAGTGTATCTCACAAAGGAGAAAAGATAATAACTCCAGCATCTTCCTAGTAGCCACTAGCCAAGAAGCAATGTCAAAAGCTCAAACCACTTCAATTCAAACACCTAAATTAATGTGCTACAAAGGCCCATGGCATGTCATTTGCTAAAGAAGCACAGAATAGTGACAACATAGAATCAAGGACCACCAAACTACTAAAATTTAAACAAAGGAAAAGAAGAAGAAAAAAATAATAAAAAGAAGACCCAGAGTCCAGACAAGAGACCCATTATAGCTAATATACAAAGGCCAAAATGAAAAAGCTTATTAAACCCATGTGCCTGGATGACTATTCTATGCATATGGGCATTAGAATATTGTGGATGTAATGCTCCCTATTCAGCAGCAGCCCCTCAGCTTTTGGCTGGTTTCATTGCATTAGGCATGCATTGCAATTAGGTATGGGACTAAAGTGAAAGCCAGGGACTCAGCTTAGCTGTCAAGAGCATGTTGGTTATGGTTGGCTTGCACTAGATGAGGTCAGATGGGGGACTGGGTTCAAGTACCTTGATCATTGAATGCATGGTTCATGACTTGGGAGTGAGCTGCAGTTACATTTTCCTCATGCTTATTTGGAATGATGATGTTAGCTGAAGTTTGTCTTAAATTCATGTGTTTGTCTCCTATTGCTTACAATAGAGAAATAGATTAATTATGGTAATAAGAAAGGATGATGGATCCCAAACTACTTTGACTCAATGAAAAGAAAAAAAAAACTTGGTGTGGGTCCTATATTAGGCCCATTTATAATATGGGTCCAGATCCGGGTCTAGAATTAACCTAATTTTGGGCATTTATTTTTGGTAGGCAACATAGAAGTCTTTCAATGGATCGACCAAAGTTAGAACCTCGGTGCTTTCTAAGAGAGTCAATGTCCCTCTCACCATACTATGCGAGCAAGGATGAATTGGAATAAAATTGGGCCGGGTCTGGATTTGGATTCATGAGTTTCTAGCCCTAAGACCCAATTAACCGTTTGTCTTGGCAATCTATATGTAATATTTATACGTATTAAGAATTTTTAGTATTTTATTTAATCATACAAGTATTTGAATCTTGACTCGGGCCCACATCAGGCCTTTTACCCTTGATTTGAGTTGGGTTTAGATTAGTAAGTCAACTTTTTGGGGATGGATCCCCTGATAGTAACTCGGGTCTAGGCTTTAGGTAAAACCGAAAAGTTTTACTAGAATGGATTAAATCCATGTTTATTTTTTTATTTTTCATTTTCTATTGTATATATATGTATACAATATTTTTATAATTTTCTGAAATGTAATTCTAAACAGTTTTGTCGAAATTCTGAATTGGCCAGAACTTTTCATTTTGGAGGTCCGGTCAGGATCCAAAATGATATTGACAACTATGATTACATACAACCCACACTCATCTACCCAAGTGGACAGTGTATGCCTTTTCTTTTACATAATTCCCTCTCCAAGGCAAATTTCTTGGTTTGGGATGCTAGCTTTGATCAATTGTACGTTCAGACTAAACTTTTGGGGGTTCTCCATGCATGGATTGGGACATAGACCCACACAAAAATCCATATAAAGTTTGAAAAGATTCTTTTTTCTGGTAAAAGATATTCCTGCAAAACAATGATATATTTCATTCTCCCTCAAAATCAGTTGTTGTTGTTTTATTTCCTGGTTCTGAACTTCTGTTGCTAGCTTTGATCAATTGTACCCTCCAAGTCAGGCAAAAAGAAATCATGCTTAGGTCGGTGTTGAGGCTGTTTTTAGGGACCTCTATGAACAGGAGATAGACCCACAAGAAACTCTGGATGAAGTCTGAAAAGTTAGGAACATGACATGGCCTGATGGTCCCAAGTCCTAACCATCATGACCTGCAGTCAGATGAGTTCCTCAAAAGGAAATGGTTGTATTGTATGGTATACATCCAGTCTCCCAAATTGTAAAGTTGGAATATGCCAATCATGTTTATTTTCACTCTCTCATCTATAACCAAATATTTAAAGAAAACTTATTAGGGATGTCAAGCCGGCCTAGCCCCCACCAGCCCAAATTTGTGATTCATCTAATTTTTATATTAGCCTTCTCATCATGTAAAATTTGACACACATTGGATTTTATTATCAACTAAAGGTTGAGAAGTTTGAACTCATTGTTCCAATCTTCCCCACTTCACTGCACACAAATAAGTCTGAGAAAATTTACTTAAAACACCGTCCCCTTCAAAAGATTTGCACGCTTTTAGGTGGGCTCTGAGATTGAGATTAATGCAGCAGAACAGAACACAGCGGGGTTATCGTAAGGCTGGTGATCATGGGCGTCTCTAATATTTCAATGTTCTAAATGGTAAAGTTAGAACATGCTAATCGTGTTTAAAATGATTTACATGCATCTAGGTAGAATTTAAAGGTTGAAATTTACCTAGTGGAAGAGCTAGACAAACAGGGGGATTGCTGTCAGGCTGGTGATCACTAGTTTCTCCGATATTCTAGACCTCGCGAAAGCCCACCACTTATATTCCATGCTCTTCATCCCAAGAGGAAGGAGTTTATATAAGATTCCTACAACAGTAAAATGTGCTTAGAACCAAGTAATTGCTGTGATTACTCAAGGAATTGAAGAAAAGTTACAGTATTTTTTGACATGGTCAATAGAGCTGTTGAACCTCTTTATGGACATCATATGTGGGCCACAGACTCACATGCCAACAGACCCCACAGCTTAGACCAGTCCAAGCTCATGAATGGCTAGGCCGAGCCCTGTTCCATCTAATAATTGTTAGACCTGATCCTCTGCATAGGGAGAATTATGTCCACTTTAGATGAAAAAGATCATTTGAAATGTTCTTGGGACTTTAGCATCTATCCAAATCCATACATATGAGACAATTCTAGCCATCTTGTATATTCTTATCCAGGGTGTCAATGGGCCATGCTAGGGCCTGTTCAAAGATTCTCTAGGCCCAGTTAATTTATAATTGGGCTACAAAATTATTACTGGGCCACTTCTAGGACCTACATGTCAAGCATAATTCTGGCCCTCTGCTTAAAGTGAGTACCAAAAAGATTGTGCCTAGGTCTAGTAATTTTCAATTTTGCCAATGGGCTGTCATCATCTCTTTGGTATTAATCAATGAGTGATAATAAGATATTAAATAAGGCGATTTATTATAATTTTATCAATAACTATATATGGGTTAGGACCCTATCTGGATTCTGTCCATTTGATGGAAAGCCCGAGCCTGGGTCTTATGTTGTACAAGCTTACCTTTTAAGCCTTTTGTTGTAGCCCATGGGCCCAAAGACTTGTTAGGATAAGCCCAACTTACCGCACGGGCCATTGCCAGCTCTAATCTTGACTTATTGACTGTATGGTAAAAATAGGGTCCTTTCTAATGCACTGGACCTCCATTTCATGCCCATGAAATCCGATGGTTCAGAATGTTTCTTACCAGGTGGGCTTGAAAATGGGGTCTAAGATCTGTGTTGGACCTGGACTTGACTTGGGTCCTTCAATTGAGCCGAGAACCGGGTCCAGATATGTCTGGCTGTAGGCACCAAAAGTTTCAAAATGCTACCTAAAAAGTCCAGATCATGGAGCCCACACATGATCAATCCCAACACAGGTGAGCCTAATCCCTAAAAAATGCACAAAATCCATTGATTGCCAACCATCCAGCTGGGTCCTAGAGAAACCTAGTCAGTGTTTTGAAAAGCAATACTGGAATTTCCTATAGTGATGCTCCATATTAATGGAATGTTAAAAACGATGGATTCCCTCCTATTTATTTCCATGTAAATCCTTCTAGTTCCTTCAAAGCCAAAAGGACCCTCATATATACCACAGAAAAAAACAACACCAGACTGGGCCTATGAACTAACTTTAAACAGAGTACAACCACTAAAATAAATTAGTTAACATAGTACTTTGCCATATGACCTAACTGGAAACTCGGTGCTCAACATGATACATGTACAGAATGTTTAGGTTGTTGTGTAGGCCAAAAGGATTAAAGGCCCATTCCATCTTCAGCCACTTTTAGGCCAGGCCACCTATACAGACTGGGCTTGGTCCTCACTGTTGAAGGCCATTGAAAGTGCTTGTGGGCTGTTTAATTAGCAAAGATCTAAACTGTTATTGGCAGGTAGCACCCGGCAATATATAACTGAATCAATTTTGTTCTTGGGATGCTCTTGAATTATGTTGGTAAGAGAATGTGAGGACCCAGTTACTACGGCCAAACCCATTTGATCTGGTTTCGCTTATGGAATAATGTCCTAATCAGTTTAATTTCATTGGAAGGTCTTTAGGTTGTTTGCAAGGAGATATATTGGTTCTTTTGGGGTGGAAAGTGACTCCTCTAATGCGATTACTTGGGTATCTAACTGGAAAGGATTTTCTTGGAAATTTCAATTCCATTTCAATGAAATAAGGAAGCTATCAGCCACTCTAAATATCTCTTTTCGTCATGAGATTAAATCAGTCAACTCGGTCGTGGATGTATTAGCCAAGCAAGGGGTTGAAAGGTTGTCTCCATGGGTGGGTGTGATTATGTAACTGGGCTAGGGTGATGTAACATATGATGCCCGGATACGGACACGGGTACGGATACGGGACACGGGAACGAGCATCCGATACGTCAACTTCAAAATTTTAAGATACGGATACGGGTACGGCATTCCTAGAAATATATAAATATAAATATTTGGTTAGGGATTTATTTTAGGTGGAATGCTTATTTTATCTCAATTTAGAGCTCAAATATTACAAGGCCCACTGTTTGTTTCAAATTTTCAATGAGGTGGGTCTCACAATACAATATCTCAGCATAGAAAAAGAGAAATTGGCCAAAATGAAAAATCTGTTGAAATATTGGGCGAAAAATAATGCAAGCCGTATCCTAAAATTGGCCCCCCGTATCCCAGCCGTATCTTGCCGTATCCCGTACCGGTATCCGTATCGGACCGTATCGGTACGGATACCACAAGTAATTTACAGTATCCGGGTATCATAGGATGTAACACTCTTGTATCTTCTCTCCCAACCTTTTTCAGCTTTGTATTTGTTGTTTTCTTTTTAATGAAGTTTTGTTACCGTTTCCGGAAAAAAAAAAAAACACAATATTGCCCATGATCAGATTACTACTTCTTTCATCATTTTATGAACATAAGTATTTATAATTGCCTGGGCTGGCTTGGCTTTTGTTATGAAGGCCATCACCTATTATTGGGCCATGACAAGCCAAGAGTTACATGTTCACCTGGCTCAGTTACCTTATCTGTCTCTTATAGGGGCAGATCAGAGAGGGTCACCTGTTGATGCCTCTCATCACCATCTCTGAGTCCAAACAAACAAAGGTCCACACCTTCATGGAGTGAAAGGCTACTGCTAATCTAAAGCCAAACGTTTTCTAAGAAAAAGACCTTCTATCAAAGAGAGAAAATAATGAACCACGGATCAAAGGCAGAGATCTCTACAGTTTTACCCCCCTTCTACAGTATATATTATTATCTTCATTAAAGCATTGTCCTTAAAATGTTGGAGTTATGATTTCTATTTCTTGATTTCAATCTATATCCTGACCCAAATCCTTGGATATTTTGCATCCATGTACACATCGGCATTCCCTTTTTCGGAGGAACTATATATTCTTTTCTTTAGAGGAAATATATTTTTCCTTACGGACATTGTTGCTGGCCTTTGTTGGTGTTAGATGTGACCAATGAGTCTTGAGCATGGGCTGGTATCAATTACTTTACTATTAGGTCTTTTATGAGGACATTGACTGGACACTTGGTGCCTCACCACTCATCGGTACTTACATTTCTTTCCCTTCTATAAGCTTTCTAAAACAAGTATCCCATTCTCATTGGTTTTTTTTTTATTACTGAAACCTATCATTTAATACATGAATTAAAACAATCCAAAATATGCTTCCAGTTGGCTTTTCCTTTATTAAAATGGGGTTTTGACTTCTTAAACTGTTATTTCTTCGTTCCATTGCACTCAACACTCCATCCAATAAATCTGGCATTTCAAGTGGGGATGAGAGAGGAAGATATTACAGCCACATGTTGTATAGAAGCATCTCTGTTCTTATCTTCTGCCTCACTTTTGAATAGACAATTCACTTACTCGGCTGTTTCTAGTGATGATCTATCTATCTGTCGGCATGATGATGACTACTCAGATTAAAGATGAAAGAGGCTTGAGAACTAACTAGGCATGGTGATCGCCAATATGGAAAGTCTCCATGCATGCGATCTCCATGTTTGTCATTAAATTATCATACCATTTTTTGCCATATGCATGAGATATGTAAACTTCACTTTCAAGCAATTCAGAAGATAAAAATAGAAGGGACATAGCTATATGTTATTGCAAACTTCACTTTTAGTTCCTTGGAGGACTTAAAGTTTGATCAAAATGACTCTCACATGTACACTAATCCTCCCTCCTATCGAGGGGCAGAACCAATAATTTCGGGGGGGTGGGGGTGGTGCAAAGAAAAAAAGAATTAAACAAAATTATAAAATTTAATAATAAAATATATTATAACCAAATTATTGAAGTCGTACTCAATGTTCTTTCATTGAGTTGAAATCACCAATTATTGTTTCAATATTGATTTTTTCTGCAATCTCAAGGTGGGCACTAGTCTTTTCTTATGCATGTAACTTGTAAGTTACAATTTAAAAAGTTTATTGTTTAAAACTCAAAAAAAAGGGAAGAAGAGAGAGCATCCCATATCTAAAATCTAAACCATTAAAAAGCATGGTTCCACTATTTTTTATCTCCTTAACATAAATTTCTTCAATCGGATTTTTCTGACATGAATAATAATAATCAAAATAAAAGAATAAAATTATATCTCTTTATCCACAATGGGTAAAACTTCGATTGAGCTAAAAAATTATGTAATAATACAACGCAAATAGATATTGATTTTAAGCGAATTAGATTTCAATGTGAGCAACAAAGATTGAAAATACATAATGATGTGTATTGAAATCCGTATATCTATGCAATTTGAAAAATATTAATAAAGAGAAAGTGGGCCTGTCATTGTTCTTCTTTATTCATACCACAAAATCTCAGCAAGTCTACGTACGATATCTCCAACAAAAAGATGTAATTTCTCATTTTCCTCTCTTGGATCGTAAGATTTAGGGCAATTATTGATAGATTAGAATGATAATTGAAAACTCTCTTCTCCAATCTCCATCAAATATTCTTTATTTGTTCTCCTTTCTTTTCTTTTCTTTTCTTTTTTCCATTTTAAAATTTTTCCAAAATTAATAATATTTTTGTTTCATTTTTCTAAAGTCAAGACTATATTTAAAAAATCTCTAAATGAAGGAAATGGATGGTCACACATAGGATGGCCAAAGGACATACCTTAGGGGGTTTTCAAATGTAAGGGGGGGACATGGCCCCTGCCAGCCCCCCTGGGTCCGCCCCTGCTCATATCCATCAATTGAACTCATCCAATTTATACTATAAGCATGGGGAATCAATCTCCTTGACCCTAGGAGCTCTCTCCTCGATGAATTGATACTCATCTAATCCATATGTGATGTTGGGTTGAACTTAAAAATGCAACATAAGAACCCTTGGACCTTATAGCTCTTAATACAAGGGGTGTGATGATCCCATTGGGTTGATTGTTCGCACAAACTCTGATCTACAATGAGACCTTTCTATGATCATGACCTTCCTAGGGCCCGTTTGGCACTTTACTAATACAATAAAAGTCAAGTAAATGCCCCATTTTTCAAACAAGATATCACATCAAATGCACTTTATTCAAAACTCCCCCCATCTTTTTTATACAAAAAGTCAAAAAGCAACTACATTTTTCCATTAAAATACAAAAAAACTCCACTTTCCCATAACAAAAGTCAAAAAGATTCCATAACAAACAATTAAAAATAAAATACCATCATAACCCACTTATATTTTATTCTTTCTTCAAAACCAACTTTACTTGACTTGACTCAATTAGTATGGTTACCAAACTGGCCCTAAGGATGGCAATGGGTTGGCTTTTAGGTGACCCATTTAACCCACTTCTATTACGGGTGGGTTCGGTCGTAAGTTGGTCGAGTTAGGGATGATTTGGGTCTGGGTTGTGCCCAACGTGACCTGCCCCTCCCTCACCTTCTTTTAGTTTATAAATATTTCATATGCTCTTTGTTTAATACTTAAAAATCCATGACAGACTTAGTTTTTTTTTTTTTAAACTTAAGAAGAAGGTAAAACCCAACCTGACTGGTGCTTTTACTGTGAGGGTTTGGTTTAAAAACCCCTAACGCGTCATGGGTGAAGTTGTGTATAAGGTACACTAGGTCTCAGCCCAATCTGGCCTGGCTGAGCCAGTATTGAGCTCAACACGACCCATTGCCATCTCCAAGTCCCCTTATGATTCACATGTATCCTAGTAGGCTCGTAAGAGGCGGAGATTTTTGTTATTCTCATAAGAACCATGAGAGAGCTATCTGGGCCAATTAGGTTAAAGGCATTTCTGACAAGGAATTGGGTTTGTTGGGGATTTATAACATGATGTGACATCTTTGCTCTCTCTGTATTTCAAATGCTCTATTTGTTGCAAGAACTCAAAATTCCAAACTACATCAAATGGCACTTTAGGCCTTGGGCTTGTTTGGTAAAAGTGATAATAATCATCTCATAATAAAATAATAATTTTTAAGCTGGCTCATGAGAGTTAAGAGCAATCTTGGATTAGCCAATGCTATTGGGTTTTTGAAAAAAAAAAAAAAAAATTTATACTGTATGTTGAGCACTAAAATTCTGAGTACCTAAAACTAAAAGTAAGGCTAGGTTACTTTGATCATATATATCTCAAATCTAAGTCTAAAACTGGAATTGAGTTAAAGAACATCCGCTCATGGGGTGCTTGTTTGGAAGACTTTTTTTTTTATGGAAATTCTACATGTTGGGAATTTATGATTTTTAATAACAATTTTATTTGTTATTTATGGAGCATTTGAAATTCTGTGTTTAATTGGTTAAATTCTGAAAATCCAGCCTTCTTAAATATCACTATTGGCATTTGGAATTCTCCGGATGCCGACTTCCTAAATGTTGATTAATACTTGAGCATTTGAAAATCCCACTGAGATACGGCATTCAGGAGAGTTTATGATTCTCTTTCATCTTAGGATTTCTCAAGACTCTGGCACATGCAGCCATTGCTGGAAAATGCTAATTCTAAATCCATCACAAAAGTTGCCCTCATCAAAAGGGCTTAATAGAGATGCTAATTCTACATCCATCACAAAAGTTGCCCTCATCAAAAGGGCTTAATAGAGACCCACACATTCAAGTTCAATTGAAAATGAAAGAAAGAAAGGTGTCAAGCTGAGGAGAGATGTGACAACTGCATCGTTATTGTTCACATAACAGGGGGAAAAAATTGAAAAGTTATATATGTAATAATGGCAGTGGGTTGAGAGCAGTTGCCAACCTGATAAAGTTTAAGGAAATTAAAACATTCTTATCATGTAGATAGGTGAATAATTTTGGAGAAGAGTACATCATTATGTTGATGTTATATTTTTATTGCAATGGTGTCTTTTAGTCTGTGGGCCTTGAACTTTTGTTTTGAGGAGCTTGTCAAACTCATATAACACCCATTCTCCTTCTTTGAAAACATCAAATCTTTTTTCTGTTCTTTTCTTTTCTTTGTTTCTATGTCAGTGCATTTAACGATTTCACAAAACTTTGGATTTTTTTAAGGACCCTACTATATTTGTTCCTATTCTACTTTGTATGTAAAGACTCCCGGCTCCTGAGCTTGCTTGATGAATGAAAATAAACTCAAATGCAATCAAACTTGTGTTTGGACATTTTCATAATACCGAGATTGTCCTAGTTTCGGTAAGAATACTAGTTAAGTATGTTCTGGTCTTGGTTTTATCCATCTTGGCATCAGTGCCAGTGAGATATTCTCATAGTACCGAGATCATTCTATCTTCGGTAAAGGTATCAGCTAGACATGTCTTGGTTTCGGTGAGATTATTCTAACTTCGGTAATAGTACCGGTTAGGCATAATGCATTTCGTCAATAGTGCCAGAATGCGTCTATGCCATGACCTCGGTACCAATTTTAGTTCGGTTAACCGAGACGAGCACTGATTCTTAATCAGTCATGATTGTACCTCTATTAAAACCCAACCACGTTACAGAACGTGTTGAGAGATAAGGACATACATTAAATTGAGATAAGAAGTTATCCTTATCCGGTGGTTGCGTCACTTCTAAGAAATCAGAATATGGTCCGATGGGACAGTACCTCTAACTACCTTCACGGAGTTAGGATATGGTCTGATGAGACTCTAGATACAACTACCAGATAAGGTCTGATGGGACTTCCGCCTATATATATATATGCAAATGATTGATCCATAAGGGGTACGCACGCTAACACTTACACACAGACACACCTTTAACACACAGACACACCTTTAAGCTTTCATTTTCTCTCTATCTTCACTCATCATTTGCTCAGTGACTACATTAACTCAGGTATCGGAATGCCTTTGGCTGATTGCAGCTAGGGTCTTTGATCTTTATTTCTCCTTCCCTTTCAGGTTTCAGGCATTACCGTCTTTCCCAAGAAGCTTTACAGCTATTCCATAAGTCCGTAATATTTAGACACTTACGAAACCCATCTTAATTATACTCAAATACATGTTAAATGCACCACAAAATGCATCTCAAATGCACACAAATGTCTTGCTAGAAAGAGTGGAAAAAGGGAAACAAAAGTAGAGTGGAGGGATAATTACTTTGGTAGGGGCATATTGGAGTCCAATGGGCCCAATGGCTAAAGGTCCAAGTCCAGCCTATCAACTGATTCCAACTTCAAACTTGGCTTGAATCCACTCTGCTAGTCCCTGTAGGGCAGTCTAAAAACTCATGTTTTGGGTCAATTCGGGCCAAACGTGAGTTCATTAAATTAATAGCACCACTAGTGGCCAATTAGAATACAAACAGGAATATATCGGTTGAAGCCATCCTTTTTGACTAGACCAGAAGAGAAAAGTAGAACACCCAAGAGGATTCCAACCATTATTTGAGAGCTTGGATACTCCCAGGCTTTGACTTAGAAAATTCTATAGCAAGAGACGTCAAAAAAATTGAATACAAGATGCCGTAGACATCATGAGAATAAAAAGGCGTCGGATTTTTCTGCACTTTTACAAGCAACTATTAAGATGTATTTGTGCACACATGATGTCGTGAAAATGAGAGTCAAAAAGTGCCTGCTTTTTCGGCGCTTCTTCCTACTTCCTTCTTCGAATAACTGTTTGGTGCAAGCAATGGAGTCGAAAATCCCGCTTACCGTAATTGTATTTCCGCGCAAAAAAAGGATAAGGGATTTCAACGTCAGAAAAAAAAAAAAATCACATTAAAAGTTAAAAATTAAATTAATAAATAAATTTATTTTGAGTAGATTAGATTATAAATAAAATAATTTTGGAGTGCGATATTCCGTTTCTAAGATGCTAGAGCCATTAACGGCCGGTATTAGGACACGTGGTACAGCCTTTAAGGAAAACAACAAACGATTCTATTGTCTAACTGTAACTCCATTGCTCCACTAAGCCCACTCAGAAAGGCAAAAAAAAAAAAAAAAAAAAAAAAACAAAATCGCCTCCAATCCCAGATTATTTACATCTAAGGTTCTGGAATATTCGTCTGCGACACCGACTGCAAACCCCCCTATGTAATTATTGGGAAAAATCTCAAATTAGTCCTTGAGTCTGGGCCTTATTTTAAAAGAGGATACTAGTTTTAAAGATTTTCAATTAAGAACAACTGAGCTAATTTAGGGGATTTTATCATTGATTTCCCCACTATTTTATGTAATTGGAAAAGATATCCTTCCATGTTCTTACTCTTCCTCATTGCCGGCTTCTTCTTTCTAACCTTCCTACCCCCTTTTTTTTTTAATTTTTAAATGCATGAAAAAACCAATTTTTGTTAAAAAAAAAAGTTGGGAAAAACTAAGAACATGGAAAGACGTTTCTGTCATTTATATAAAATAGGGAAAAAAAGTCGCCAAAAATCCTTTGAAAAGGCTAGTTGTCTTTAATTGAAAAACTTAATGTCCATTTATTTACATTTTAATACTTATGAACTAAATACATATAATTTACACTATAGGTGGTTAAAAATGAAGATCAAATGTAAATCTTGAAAATCAACATGAAATAACCTTTCTTTCTTGATAAAATAAATAAATAAATGAACTACTTGGGTGATGGCTGATAATTCACGTCCCATCTTCCATTGATTCTATTGTTCTAAAAAAATATAACTCTAAGGAGTAACTAAGTTGGTTTAGGACAATGGTTTGGTTCTGGAGGTTGTAGGTTCGAAACTGTATTACTACACCGGAGCTACAGTGAAATTTATCCAACTTTCCTCTGAGTCCGGAAGGATTAGTCCAGTCAAAGGGTTAGGAATATTTTGATAGAAAAAAAAAAATCTCTATAAACTGTTATTTGTTGCTTATATTTGAAAATGCATCTTTAATTTTCATTGTTATAACTAGATGGCATGAACTGTACATACTCAATTTTTATAAATTTTAATGCAAACAAATACGCCCTCATTGGAAACCTTCAGACACCAATTTAAAAATCTTTGAAACTGTATCTTTTATTTTTTTTTTGAAATAAGACCAAAACTTTAAGGCTTTATTTGAAACTTTCCCTTATTATTACATGCCCCCATTCATCATCTACTTTTATCATTTAACCTCAGCTCCTCCATCTCCCTCTTTTTATTTCTCATCAGATCTCGATCTCTTCATCATCAGCAGATCCAAGGCAGATCGTATAGGTTTCTGCATATTTGTTTGAATTCTCTGATTTCGGATCCTTCGATGAAGAAATTGCATCGGCAAATGCGAATCTGTCGTCTATGATCGTCGTTTCCATCGGTGTTGCTGCTGTTGTTGTTGATTTGAGTGAGGAGGAGGAGTGCATGAGGGACTTGATCCGTGTTCTATGTTTCTCGAAGAATTCCAAGAGAGTAACGAGGGATTCTGGGTTTGTGATCCGGAGCAGGGGTAGGTGGGGGAAATGCGGCTGATTTGAACAAGGATTGAAACGAGGTTTTGTGATTTGGTGTTGTTGTGCTGTTTGGGTTGTTAAAGATTGGATCTTTGGAGGTGTTTAAGGGTTAGAATTTGAGGGAAAAGATGCAACAGGATCAAAGAAAGAAGGTTAGGGTTCCTTTATCCTCTTTATCCTTCATTTCAGTGATTCTTTTCTTGTCCATATGTGGGGGAAGATTAGGGTTTTGAGAATTTGGGGGTGTGATTGTTTTGTGTATATTGGGTTTTTTTATGCTTTTGTTGTTGTTGATGAATTGGCTTTTTAACAGATAGGCTTTGGGAATGAATGAGTAGTGATACTCTTTTTTATGTTCTAGAATTCACTTTTAACACATGGGTTTGTGGGGATTCCGTTTTCCTTTTGCAATTGGAGATTCCTTTCACACCCCTGTTCCTTTTTCTGTATTGTAGATTGTTGTTGTAAGAGAGAAATGAGTTTTCTTATTCCTCTACTTGAGCATCTAAGATTCCATGATTACTGCTTTAAGATAACGCAATATTACTGTAGAACCTGATTCTTCTCGAATTTCTTGTTTATGAGATATTCTGGAAGCTCCTTTCATTGTTGTCGCATACGGATTGAGACGTATCAATATATGTTACTTCAGAAAGCATTGGGCTTCTGATTTCCATTTGTTGAAGTTTCATACAGATGAAAAAGTAGTTTGGAAGTAATCTTTTTAGTATTGGGTGCGATAGTTGGTAGTTTTGCTTGCTGAAACTGCTGGTGGGGGATGGGTTGCCAAATTGTTTTGAAATAGCGCGGCAGTCCTCTGGTTTCCTTCACCTCTTTCCTATTCAAATCCTGTTCTTCTCATACCTGATGTAAGAATTCTAAGAGCAATTAGCCATCCCCATTTCTAAAAGCATCTTTAGTTATCTTCGTAAGCTTGTTGTCGTATTCCGTTATTTATTTATTGTGTTTGAAGGAAAATGGGATAAGTTTTTGAATTAACACGTTAAAAATCATCATTAACATCAAATATATTTATATTTTGTATTTTGATAGGTAAAGAAGTTCATGTTTAAGAAATGATCATATGTTGATTTTTTCCTTTATCAGCATATAACACGGTGTCCTCCCTCTCCTCCCACTCACTCACCTAAAACTTTTTGTCTCAAGAATAAAAAGTAAATGTACCTCCCTTTTTTCCATCTTATTCCTTTCTCCTTTTCTCTTTCATGAGTATAACCCTGTGGATCTCGTCCTTCTAAATCAAGAGGATGGTAGAAAGGCCTGATTATCGCTCAATCAGAGCGATCATTACTGTTGGGTCCTATCCAACACTGTAGATCAACTGTTCAACTCGCTAAACCGATACCTTATGACATGTTTTTATCTCTTAAAAATGACGGAAAAGTGGTACTTGGAGTCTTGGATCCTACTTTAATTGTAATTGGCATGACACTGTTGATGTTGTCCCTTGTATTCCAGTATTTTCTGTAAAATTTTCAATAATGAAATTGTGGTAATTCTAGTTTTCCTCATTCTTACATTTGCCCATTTTTTTAGCTGATTTGTTTGTGTGGTTTAAGTTTCAAAATGGTAATCTATGCAAAATCATGAAAGTGAGTGGCTTCTATTATGTGTCCAGAGTCAGGCAGAAATGGATTTCTTCACTGAATATGGAGATGCCAATAGATACAAAATTCAGGAGATTGTTGGCAAAGGAAGTTATGGTGTTGTGTGCTCTGCCATTGATACAACTACCGGGGAGAAAGTGGCAATAAAGAAAATACGAGACATTTTTGAACACATTTCTGATGCCGCTCGGATCCTCCGTGAGATCAAACTGCTTAGGCTTCTACGCCATCCAGACATTGTTGAAATCAAGCACATCATGCTGCCACCTTCAAGAAGGGATTTCAAAGATATTTTTGTTGTTTTTGAGCTTATGGAGTCAGATCTCCACCAAGTCATTAAAGCTAATGATGACTTGACAAAGGAACATTATCAGTTTTTTCTTTATCAGCTCCTACGTGCCTTGAAGTATATTCATACAGGTGCGACCATTGTTGCTATATTGTTATATTTCTTTAAACATGTGATATATATATATTTTTTTTATGGAGAATGAAAAGTAGTCAGGAAATACCATGTCATTTCACAAAATTATTGAAGATTATGGAACTTTCCCTTTTTTACTGCCTGACAAACTTTCCTGTTACTGAAATGAACATTTACTTCAATCATGGAGCTCAATCTGATGGGGTATTTTGATATGAATGACTTTAATTTGAATGTTGTTCACAGTCACATGCTGCTTAAGGTCTTTGAGTTTGTTTAATGCTTAGTTAGAAAAAGTGGGATCATGATTGTGATAGATAGTACTGTAATTAACTAGTTTCTTTTGTTGCTATCCTTATCCTTACATTCTGCATATCAAAAGATTTTGACCCTGTATCTAATCCATCATCATCAAAGCCTTGGCTACTTGAATTATGTTTCTCCATTCTGATCTATCCTAATTCAAATCCTCAGATAAGTTGCACTTCTTTATATCTATTTTTACTACCTCCACCTACGTCTTCTTCGGCTTACCCCTTCCCCTTGGTGGGCCATCAATTTGCATAGCCAAACTTTTCTTTACAGCAGCATTGCCGGCCTGCAATGGACATGTCTAAACCATCTCAAATGGGTTATCTAATTTTATCCCTTATTTATGCTACTCCTAATGCTCTTGAAAGCGCATTTTGACCCTGTAGCTAAATGATTTAATTTTTAGTTGGGAATTCCTAGCCAATTTCAAGAGGCGGTGCACTCCTGTATCATGTACTTCATAGAGTCATTTCACCATGAAAGTTTTATGTTATGCATTTGTAAACTGAAATGCCTTTTAAGTTCTGAAACTGGCTTCTCGACTACTTTCTTCTACATGTCCATTTTTATTTGTTTTTGTTGACCAACTTTTGTTTCTTTGCTGGCAAACATCTATATACCTAGCTCTATAGTTTTAAGTGAATTTTGTTGCGGTTCTTTATTGTTCTATGAAGAATGTTTTGCTTTTGTTCTGATAGCAAAGCCATTTGTCTGCAGCCAATGTATATCACCGAGATTTAAAGCCAAAGAACATATTGGCCAATGCAAACTGCAAATTGAAAATTTGTGACTTTGGATTAGCAAGAGTTGCATTTAATGATGCTCAAACAACAGTATTTTGGACGGTATGTGGAACAACCTGAACCTGTGTATTTGACCCTTTCGATTCATTTCAATAGCCCTTAGTGTCTTTTTTCGCCTGCATCTCAAACTTAAATCATAAAAAATTCTTATTGGCAAACATTTCATTATTCTCTTTGTGCATGCTGAAGCTTACAAATTTTGCAGGACTATGTTGCAACAAGATGGTATAGAGCTCCAGAGCTTTGTGGATCATTTTTCTCTAAAGTAAGTTTTTACTTGCTGGACTCCTCAGATTACTTTCTTTCAGTAGATCCAACAAAATTATAATTATGAACATAATTAGAGAAATGTCTATGATTCTTAATTGAGTTCTCGATTGTTCTTGTGTTCTTTTGTACTAATTAATAATTTTGGTAAGTGTAAAAACAATTGTGTGCAAAGTGCCATTTTCTTTATCCTGCTAGATGTTCTCAGGGCAGAAATCATACTGGTAAGCATTATATCCTATTTTGTGTTTGTTTCTTGGCTTTTTTTTTTTTTTAAACACTATTGTCTGTGTACACCCCCGCCCCCGTCTCTCTCTCTCTCTCTCCCACACACACCTTAGTAGAACCTTGTTTGGATTCTGCTCATGTGTATGTTGAGTGCTTGAGTTTTGTTTTGCCAATTCTGGTCCTTTAAAATTAAAATAGATTGCAGTTATGGATGGGCTGACAGGGTGGAAAGCTTGCATTCATGGCTTTGAAATGCCAATACTTCTGTATGAAAGATGATATGGCCCCGGGTCCTCTCATTCTTGTTTTTTGTTTTCTATATCAGTACTAATGAGCCACGCCTAATGCATGTTTGTTTTAACTCGCCCCTGCAATGTCAGAATTGGTTTGTACAACTTACTGCTGTTATTTTTGGACTCTCGATGATCTTGCCTCTTTAATAGGAGTACGTTAGGAAGGTCATTTTGCTTGTATGCACATGGGGGGTCCTCTTTAGCATTATTGTATTGCATTTATTTTCGAGAATGCTCCATTCAAGTGGCTGCTGTTCCTGCTTCAAATCCCATTTTAGAATCTCATTCCTACTACCCTGGCATTTAAGCTTTGTGGCATTTAGGGTCTGTTGTTTTACTGCTTTGGAGTTTGGACTCGAAATCCTTTCAGATCATACTTAGCTCTTGCAGCTAACTCTGCTAAGGTTTCTGGTATTATGTGACTGGCATTGCAGATTGCAGATAGTTATTACTTGAACAAAGCAATAGGATGAAAATTATGAAGAGGACTTTTGCTAAGTTTATTTGCTATTGACCCTTAGTTGCATGACGATGATGCAAAATTTTGAGAGTACATATATTATATATGTAAGTGCCTAAAATAATACGGACTTGTTTCAGTGGGAGCTGCTACGGAGCTCCTGATGAAGGAGAGGATTTGGAATGCCTGAAATAAGAGAGAGAGATGGGTTAGAGGCCCTGGCTGTGGTGAGCCGAAGGCACTCCGACGACTAAGTTAGTACTGTTATTGAACAAAGGGTGAATGAATGAATGGAGAGGGAAAGACGACTTAGGATTGCTTACCCCCTTGCTTGTTCTACCTTGTGCCAATTTATAGGTGTTGGTTTCCTCAGACTCTTTCTTAGTGGGAGTTGGTGGGAGTATGGTCCCATCGGACCATACTCTTTCCTCTTAGTGGAGGTTGGTGTAGGAATTGTCCCATCAATCCATACCTTGACCTCTTGTATGATTGCTGATGTGACGACCAGATCAAGTCCACGCGTTCTGTATCCGGCGCCCATCTTGCCTGTCAGAGTGTAGCCACATCCTCATTAATTATTGATTGACATGATGCCCACCTCGGCTGTTCGAGCTGCTTATGTCCACCTCACCTCGGTACTACTGCCGAGCTGCGCGTCCCTCTGCATTTACCGAGGTGCACAGACGGATAGTGTTCTTTTCGAGGTGAGCCCTCCTCCAGGAGCTGAGATCGGGACGGGCCTAGCCGGGATACTTGTCAGATTCTGCGCTTATAAAACACCTCCACACAATTGCCCCCCAAGCTCTGGGTCTCTGAGTTCGGCTTTGAGGCCGAGAGCTTCAAGAGAGGAGCTTCAACTCAGTGTGGGCCTTTGGGGAATACAGATGCCTCATTTATGAGGTCTCTATCTTGAGCAATTAATGAGGCGATTAAGATCACCGCCACTTTGTCTGCCAAGGACGATTGATTAGCGCACCCCGCCATTCCGTCTGCCTCAGACAATTTAATGAGATCGGTGGGGGCGACTCCTTGCACCATATGGGAAAACAGCAGTTGGTGACACGTGTCATCGTTTGAAGGTTTCTTTAATCAATTTCGGAGGGGCGTGCGCAACGCTCGAGGTGGCGGCTCATGCCCTCGAAATCTGAAGAGGCGCTTCTCCTCTATAAGTAGGGGTGTCTCTTCCACCCTCTCTTTACTTTTGTGTTTTTGATAGAGAGAGTGATCTGCTGAAGAGGAAACAAAGGAAACCCTGCTGCCAACAAGATCTCAGCCTTTTCCCAGCCAACGCGAGCCTTCGTGAGTTTCTTTTCCTTCTTCCTTTTTCTGTACCCCGCCCCATTAGGGTTTTCAGTCTAGGGTTTTTTAGAAGAATGAGGATCTATAGGCACTGGGCGGACACCCTCGAGGCTATGGCCAGCTTCAGGGGGATGTACGGCATCCCAGAAGATGTCGGGACCATATTAGACGACCCCGAAGATATGTTTGACGGCTTCGCGTTCACCGACGGATGGATGCCGTTTCCCCTGGTCGCCGTAGTCGAGGGAGGGGTTAGGTTCCCGGTCCACCCACTCCTGAGAGCGCGTATGTCAGCGTGGCATCTCAGCCCCTGCCAGCTGATGCCCAACGGCTACAAGATAATAATGGAGGCCGTAGAACTCAATAAGATCCTAGGGATCAACCTCGGCGTCCACGGCATCGAGGATGCATACGATGTGTGCAAGTCGGTCGGAGACGGCACCTGTTACTACTTCCGGGGGAGGCCAGGGAGGGAACAATTTATTACCGACCTGGAAGACTCGAGCCGACACGCCGGGGACGACCGCCTGTTCGTAACCGGCAACTGGGAGTTCGGGGAGGGGGAGACCGCGGCGGAGAGGCGGTACAGGATACCCCGATATTACAGGATCCCTCCAAGTACATGCTGAACTCCCTAGTGACCATTTTCCTTTTCTTCTTTTGCTGAGCTGAGACCCTTTTTGTTTTATTCGTGCAGACTTGGTCGCTCCTCGGGTACGAACCGAGGTACAAGACTTATATAAAAAGGAAGGCCAAGGTCAAAAGCGCTTCTACCGAACTCGAGCGTCGGAAGGCTTCGGGGGCCGAAGCCACCACTTCTCGAGCCGAGTCGGAGGTCGAGTTGCAACAGATCGTTGAAGCCTACTCTTCCCCGAGCTCTGGAGAGAGAGATGTCGCCCCGCCGTCCTCCATTGGTGACGAAGAACCTGAGGGATAAATTTTTTGGGGAAGCTTCTACCCGCAATCCCCCGTTGCTAGTAAACAACCGGGCCCCGTTGCGCAGGGTGCTGTCGGGGCTCCACCTCCTGAAACTCGCCGATGCCCTGGAGGGCCACTGCAAGAGGCTGAAGGAGGAGGAGGAGAAAAAACTTCAGCCTTGTCAAGGACTGGAACCCAATAGTGAAACAATCAATTTTTTTTTTTTTTAAAGACTTACCGAGAAAGCTGATTGAATAGTGCCAACCAGCAAAGCCCCATCCTCTTGTCGCTGCTGCCTCTCAACATCCTGCGGCAGAGCGCAGGCGCTCGCAATTGTGGCTGCAACAAGGGGATTTCCGTGAAGGCAGTCTTCCACTGTGACCGGCCTCCCCGGCCCGAGCAATAAGGACGGCCTCTAAATGGCCAGTCCTTCTCGCGGGAGCGTCGAGCCCGCCCCCGGGGCCTGCTCCGCACCCCGCCCCAGGGTCTTCTCTGCCGGACCCTCAGTCCTGGGCCGCTTTTCCGGAGCTCCATCTCTCTCCTCTCCGGCGGGACGCTCCCGCCTTGACGAGCTCGGCTTTTCAGGCCTCGACCCCTTCTCCGTCTGAGGTTTTTCCTTCAGGACCTCGGCGGGGCGCCCTCGGCTTGAAGCGTCAGCTAGAGGTGGAGCCTCGACGGCACCTTGCGCAGCGGGGCCCGGTTGTTTACTAGCAACGGGGGATTGGGGGCAGAAGCTTCCCCAAAAAATTTGTCCCCCAGGTTCTTTGTCACCAATGGAGGACGGCGGGGCGGCATCTCTCTCTCTCTCCGAGCTCGGGGAAGAGTAGGCTTCAACGATCTGTTGCAACTCGGCCTCCGGCTCGGCTCAGGAAGTGGTGGCTTCGGCCCCCGAAGCCTTCCGACGCTCGAGTTCGGTAGGAGCGCTTTTGACCTCGGCCTTCCTTTTTATATAAGTCTTGTACCTCGGTTCGTACCCGAGGAGCGAACAAGCGGCGCGTGTGTTGTGACCTTTGTAATTGCGCACCGCCCGCTGCCAGTCGCTATTTGGTTTCCAGTCGGAATTGATGGCTCCGCTCCTCCTTTGCCCGATCTCTGCACAAACAAAACAAAAGGGTCTCAGCTCGGCAAAAGAAGAAAAGGAAAATGGGCACTAGGGAGTTCGGCATTTACTTGGAGGGATCCCGTAATATCGGGGTATCCTGTACCGCCTCTCTGCCGCGGTCTCCCCCTCCCCGAACTCCCAGTTGCCGGTTACGAATAAGCGGTCGTCCTCGGCGTGTCGGCTCGAGTCTTCCAGGTCGGTAACAAATTGTTCCCTCCCTGGCCTCCCCCGGAGGTAGTAACAGGTGCCGTCTCCGACCGACTTGCACACATCGTATGCATCCTCGATGTCGTGGACGTCGAGGTTGATCCCTCGGATCTTATTGAGTTCTACGGCCCCCATTATTATCTTGTAGCCGTTGGGCATCAGCTGGCAGGGGCTGAGATGCCACGCTGACAGACACGCTCTCAGGAGTGGGTGGACCGGGAACCTAACCCCTCCCTCGACTACGACGACCAGGGGAAACGACATCCATCCGTCGGTGAACGCGAAGCCGTCAAACATATCTTCGGGGTCGTCTAATCTGGTCCCGACATCTTTTAGGATGCCGTACATCCCCCTGAAGCTGGCCATAGCCTCGGGGGTGTCCGCCCAGTGCCTATAGATCCTCATTCTTCTAAAAAACCCTAGACTGAAAACCCTAAGGGGGCGGGGTACAGAAAAAGGAAGAAGGAAAAGAAACTCACGAAGGCTCGCGTTGGTTGGGGAAAGGCTGAGATCTTGTTGGCAGCAGGGTTTCTTTTGTTTCCTCTTCAGCAGATCACTCTCTCTATCAAAAACGCAAAAGTAAAGAGAGGGTGGAAGAGACACCCCTACTTATAGAGGAGAAGCGCCTCTTCAGATTTCGAGGGCAGGAGCCGCCACCTCGAGCATTGCGTGCGCCCCTTCGAAATTGATTAGAGAACCCTTCAAACGACGACACGTGTCACCAACAGCTGTTTTCCCATAAGGAGCGAGGAGTCGCCCCCATCGATCTCATTAAATTGTCTGGGGCAGACGGAATGGCGGAGTGCGCTAATCAATTGTCCTTGGCAGACAAAGTGGCAGTGATCTTAATCGCCTCATTAATTGCTCAAGATAGAGACCTCATAAATGAGGCATTTGTATTCCCCAAAGGCCCACACCGAGTTGAAGCTCCTCTCTTGAAGCTCTCGGCCTCAAAGCCGAACTCAGAGACCCAGAGCTTGGGGGGCAATTGTGTGGAGGTGTTTTATAAGCGCAGGATCTGACAAGTAACCCGGCTAGGCCCGTCCCGATCTCGGCTCCTGGAGGAGGGCTCACCTCGAAAAGAACACTATCCGTCTGTGCACCTCGGTAAATGCAGAGGGACGCGCAGCTCGGCAGTAGTACCGAGGTGAGGTGGACATAAGCAGCTCGGACAGCCGAGGTGGGCATCATGTCAATCAATAATTAATGAGGACGTGGCTACGCTCTGACAGGCAAGATGGGCGCCGGATACAGAACGCGTGGACCTGATCTGGCCGTCACATCAACAATCATACAGGAGGTCAAGGTATGGATTGATGGGACAGTTCCTACACCAACCTCCACTAAGAGGAAAGAGTATGGTCCGATGGGACCATACTCCCACCAACTCCCACTAAGAAAGAGTCTGAGGAAACCAGCCACCGAGTTCTGTAACAAGGTGTGCCTCAACTGTATAAGGTTGTCTTTCATTTTCCTAATGGTTTGTTGCAGTTAGGTAGACAATTTTCGAGTTCCACAACTTGGCGGGAATTGAAGCTGCCCGAGCCGAAGCTGGTGCTGTCATCGAGGCCTTTGCTGGGGCTGTCCAAGCTGAGGCTAGTGCTGTCACCGAGGCCACAGTCGGAGCTGTCCGATTAAAAAACGTCATGCCTCGAAAAGCTAAGGAGACCGGCGACCATTCTCAGGCTTTACTAGCGCAGCAGTCACCAGTGCTGCAAGGGACAGCGCCGTCTCAAAGACGACGGGCGGAGCGACGAGTAGCGGCTCCAGCACAGCTCCCAGTGACGTTGCAAGAGAAGCCGCCACCCTCCCGTCTGAGAAGGACCGGGGGCAGAACTCGTTCGACAGAGGCCCCCAGGGCAGGAACTTTGAGGGGAGTAACAGTGCCCTCCCGGCGGAATAATAAGTTAGCCAAGCGTCCCCAACGATGACTGACGCCCCCTCGACAGAACCAAACCAAGGGCAGACCCTGCCTGGCAAGAGCTCCCCAGCGAAGTAGGTCCGCAACGCCTGTCGTAACTCATCAATCCCGCCACCAAGCTGAAGGAAGCGAGGACGATGACCACAATCCTCGCGTTGAGGACATCAGAGCCCAGGATGCCGTTATCTAGGAGAAAGACAAATTGATTCGCCAGCTCCAGCAGCAACTGCAAGAGGCAGCGACAAACCAGGCTCCGCCCCCCCGGCTTCATTCAATTGTACAAGGTTCGAGGCGTATCTTGGATAACAAGAGACGTCACCGAGCTTGTGACGAAGGCTCGAGCAGCAAAGATCGGGCAGAGGAGGAGTGGAGCCATCAATTCCGGCTGGAAATCGAATAGCGACTGGCAGCGTGCGGTGCGCAATTACAAAGGTCACAACACGCGCCGCTTGGTCGCTCCTCGGGTACGAACCGAGATACAAGACTTATATAAAAAGGAAGGCCGAGGTCAAAAGCGCTCCTACCGAACTCGAGCGTCGGAAGGCTTCGAGGGCCGAAGCCACCACTTCCCGAACCGAGCCGAAGGCCGAGTTGCAACAGATCGTTGAAGCCTACTCTTCCCCGAGCTCGGGGGAGAGAGATGCCGCCCCGCCGTCCTCCATTGGTGACGAAGAACCTGGGGGATAAATTTTTTGGGGAAGCTTCTGCCCTAATCCCCCCGTTGCTAGTAAACAACCGGGCCCCGCTGCGTAGGGTGCCGTCGGGGCTCCACCTCCTGCCGGCGCTTTGAGCTGAGGGCGCACCGAAGGAAAAACCTCGGACGGAGAAGGGGTCGAGGCCTGAAAAGCCGAGCTCGTCAAGGCGAGAGCGTCCCGCCGGAGAGGAGAGAGAGGGAGCTCCGGAAAAGCGGCCCAGGACTAAGAGTCCGGCAGAGAAGACCCCGGGGTGGGGTGCGGAGCAGGCCCCGGGGGCAGGCTCGGCGCTCCCGCGAGAAGGACCGGCCATTTGGAGGCCGTCCTTATTGCTCGGGCCGGGGAGGCCGGTCACAGTGGTTCACGGAAATCCCCTTGTTGCAGCCACGTTTGCGAGCGCCTGCGCTCTGCCGTAGGATGTTGAGAGGCTGCAGCGACAAGAGGATGGGGCTCTGCTGGTTGGCACTATTCAATCAGCTTTCTCGGTAAGTCTTTAATTTTTTTTTTTTTTATCGTTTCACTATTGGGTTCCAGTCCTTGACACCTGGATCTTTCTTCTCGCAGATCATTCAGCGGGCGAAGGTGTCTCTGGACAGGATCCAGCACCGAGACACCCGGGTCGAGAAGCTGGAGGCCGAGAGGAAGAAACTCGCCGATGCCCTGGAGGGCCACTGCAAGAGGCTGAAGGAGGAGGAGAAAAACCTCAACCTTGTCAAGGACCTCGAATCCGCCGTGAACAAGGTCTGCAAGGTGAAGGAGGAGTGCAACGCACTGAGGAGAGCGGCTGAAGTCAAAGCAAAGAGAGCAATCCAGCTCGAGGCCGAGCTGGCAGAGGCGAAAGCCTAGCTTGGGAGTAAGAGCGCCGAGCTTGAGGTCGTCTGTAAGGAGAAGGCCAATATCGAAGCTACGACCCAGGCAGAAGTGGACGCTGCTTATCGTGACGGGGTGGAGGAAGCCACCAGGGACTATGACGCGCAAATCGAAGCCCTGGGCCCTCGCTTGTTTGAGTTTGGGTGTAGGGCTGTTTTGAAAAAGATGGGGTTCTCTGAGGACCATCCCATATATCAGGACCTGCCCAAACTCGAGCCCAGGGCTATGGAGAAAGGTCCGGCTCCCCCCACCAGTCCTCCTGCTGCTGCTTTAGAAGCCCCTCCTCAAGCCCCAGCAGATGAGGCTCCTTCTGAAGTGCCTCCTCCTGACGCTCCCTCCGGAAACATCTGAGTCTCTTCTTTGTATATAGTCATACCTGTAATAAAAGATTTATCCAATTGTACTATGTATTTCAAATTTCTATCAATAAAAGATCCCTTTTGCATCTCTGTGACTGTATACTTTTCTCCTTGTGCAATTGCCTGAATGTGTTTGAATGTTCTGTGTGTTCTAGCCATGTCTTCCTTTGGAGAACGTCCAAGGACATGAGTTCGGTAATCCCGAAGTGGCCTTTTGTTTAACTAGGATGTACACTGTAAAAGAAATTTAGTAAAATCTTTTTCTTCGTTGCACACTCTTTTGAGAATTGTATGTGTTTTTCCAATCTTGATTCAAATATGAACCCGAAAGCATGCATCAAAAACCCTGTTGGAGGTGTCTGATCTCGGCGGTTAGGAATGAATAATAATAATGGCCGATCCTGTAACAGAGCCTGTATAGCAGCTGGTTTCGTTAACCGAGCTGAGAAATGGCTGGTTCTGTTAACCGAGCTGAGAAATGGCCGAGCCTGAATAGCAGCTGGTTCCGTTAACTGAGCTGAAAAATGGCTGGTTCTATAACCGAGCCTGGACAGCAGCTGGTTCCGTTAACCGAGCTGAGAGATGGCTGATTCTATAACCGAACCTGGAGAGCAGCTGGTTCTGTTAACCGAGCTGAGAGATGGCTGGTTCTATAACCGAGCCTGGACAACAAAAAATGGCGAAAACTTGGCAATTTGAAAAATTCATCTTTTATTGCCTGTAATGAGCACAATTTCCAAAGTAATACTTCTTGAGGTATGCAGCATTCCAAGGTCGTGGCAGTTCCCTGCCGTTCATGTCTTCGAACCTGTAAGCAGACTGCCCGGCAGTAGAGACAACTTTGAACGGCCCTTGCCAGTTTGGTCCCAGCTTGCCTTCGCTTGGATTTTTATCTGCAGGCAGCACCTTCTTTAGAACCAGCTCTCCAGCAGAGAACTTCCTTTTTCTGACCTTCTGGTTGTACCCCATGGCCAGTTGCCTTTGGTAGGAAGCTAGGCGAATAGCTGCGGCCTCCCTTCGTTCCTCGGCCAAGTCAAGCTCTTCGGCCAGGTTTGCCTTGTTTTGTTCTTGGTCAAAGAGATCTGTCCTCAGAGTTGGGAGGCCGACCTGGAGAGGGATAACAGCCTCCATCCCGTAAGCCGAGGAAAACGGTGTAGCAGAAGTTGAGCGCTTAGGTGTAGTCCTGTATGCCCAAAGGACGCTTGGGAGCTCCTCTACCCATCTTCCCTTGGCTCGGTCGAGTCTTTTCTTTAGTCCATCGAGCACCACTTTGTTCGAGATCTCGGCCTGGCCATTACTTTGCGGGTATGCTGGGGTGGAATAGTGATTTTGAATACCGAGCTCCTGGCAGAAGTTTCTGAAGAGGTTTGAGTTGAATTGGGTCCCATTGTCTGATATCAATGTTCGAGGAATATCGAATCTTGTGACGATATTCTTCCAGACGAAGTTCTTTGAATCCAGCTCGGTAATGGAAGAGAGTGGCTCTGCTTCTATCCATTTGGTAAAATAGTCAGTAGCTACTATTAGCTACCTCTTGTTTCCTGGAGTTCGGTGCAGAGGCCCCACAATATCCAGACCCCATTGGGCAAAAGGCCATGGGCTTGAGAGCGGGCTTAGATCCTGGGCTGGCTGATGGAGTGAGTGTGAGAATTTCTGACACTTCTCGCATTTTCTGGCGTAGAGCTACGCATCCTTCTGCATGTATGGCCACTAGTAGCCCTGACTGATGACTCGGTAGGCCAGTGATCTGCCCCCGATGTGACTTCCGCAAATGCCCTCGTGAATTTCGTAAAGGAAATCCTCGACCTGGCTCGGGTGAATGCACTGTAGGTATGGTCCTGAGAAAGATTTTCTGTACAGCTTACCTTCCTGAGATAGTCAGAACCGAGCTGCCTTCATTTGGACTCTGTGAGCCTCGTTCTTCTCTTCGGGAAGCTGATCATCTTTTAGGAAGGCAATTATTGGATCCATCCAACTTGGGCTGAGACCGAGATGCAAGACCTGCCGAGATGGAGGGAGCTCGATGCTTGGGGTGTCTAGTGTTCCTACCTCAATCTCTCTTTTCTTTCCGGCTTCAACGGCTGAGGCTAGGTTTGCAAGGGCGTCGGCATGGGCATTGGATTCTCTGCCGATCTGCTTGATCTCGGCTCGTTAGGAAATGCGAGAGGAGCTGCTTTGAATGGGACAAGTAGGCCATCATCCTTTCATCACGAGCTCTGTAATCCCTACTGAGCTGGCTTGTCACCAATTGAGAGTCGCTAAAGACTGCTACTTTTCGTGCTCCCAAGATCTTGGCGCTGCTGAGTCCCGCGATCAGTGCTTCATATTCGGCTTCATTATTAGATGCCTTAAAACCAAGCGTCAGTGCTTGTTCGATGACAAGGCCTTCTGGAGACTAGAGGACTATTCCAACGCCGGCTCTTTTGTTTGTTGAGGACCCATCGACAAAGATTTTCCAGGATGAATCGAGGAATTGCTTCCAAGATCGTTCGTCCTCGGCTTTGGTGTTGCTGCCGCCCTCGTTTGCAGTATCTTCCCTCTGACTGCCCCCCAGTTCGGCGCTGGGCTGGCCTGGCGCCGGACTTGGGGAAACAAACTCTACAATAAAATCAGCCAATACCTGAGCCTTGATTGCTGTTCTGGGTTGGTATTGAATGTCATACTGTCCCAGCTCGACGGCCCACTTCGAAATCCTGCCGGAGAAGTCTGCCTTCCTGAAAAGGAACTTAAGTGGGTGCTCTGTAACAACCACCACAGTGTATGTTTGGAATGAGAGCTTTCGAGAGGCGCTGACTAGTGCCAACGCCAGTTTCTCGAGCGGCAGGTATCTCGTTTCAGCATCAAGCAGAATTTTGCTCGTGTAGTAAATGGGCTTCTACTGCCTGTCTTCTTCTCTGATGAGTACCGAGCTCACAGCATGTTCCGAGACAGCCAAGTACAGGTAAAGCGTCTCGCCTTGCTTCAGGGTCGACAGTAGGGGTGGCGAGGACAAATAGTTCTTGAGTTCCTAGAGAGCTTGGTCGCCTTCCAAAGTCCATTGGAATTTTAAACTCTTCTTTAGGAGTTGGAAGAAAGGTCGGCATTTGTCTGAGGAGCGGCTAATGAAACGGTTGAGCGCTGCTGCCATCCCGGTGAGCCTTTGGACTTGTTTTGCTGTGGTCGGGCTTTGAACTGCATGTATAGCCGAGATCTGCTCTGGGTTGGCCTCAATTCCTCGTCTGGTGACTAAGCTTTCAAGGAACTTGCCGGAACCGACTCCAAATGCGCACTTCGATGCGTTCAACTTCAGCTGGAATTTCTTCAGGATGTCGAAAGGTTGACGGAGGTCGGTCAAGTGGTCCTGTGATTCCTTGGACTTGACGACCATGTCATCGATGTAGACTTCCATGGATTTGCCGAGCTGTGCTTGGAACATCCTTGTCACCAGCCTCTGGTAGGTCGCCCCTGCATTTTTCAACCCGAAGGGCATCACTTTGTAGCAATAGATGCCTCTGGGTGTTATGAAAGCGGTCTTCTCCTCATCGGGTCCATACATTAGAATCTGGTGATATCCTCGATAAGCGTCGAGGAAGCTTATCCTTTCATGTCCTGTGGTGGCGTCGATCAACTGATCGATCTTTGGGAACGGGAAGCTGTCCTTGGGACAGGATTTGTTCAGGTCGGTAAAATCGACGCAGACTCTCCACTTCCTGTTCTTCTTTTTGACCACCACAATGTTGGCGAGCCATTCAGGGTAGTGGACCTCCTTGATCGCCCCTGTTTCCAGCAGCTTGTCGACTTCCTCCATCACGGCTTCGGCCTGTTGGACCCCTGTCCTCCGGGCTTTTTGTATGACAGGTTTATGCGTGGGATCCACATTTAGCCTGTGACTCATGATTTCTGGGTCTATGCCTGGCATTTCATAGGGGGTCCAGGCAAAAACCTCTCTGTTCTGCAGCAAGAAGTCGAGGAGTTCGGCTCGCTCTGGCTCGGTGAGCTGGCTGCCGAGCAGGAAGTACCTTTCGGGGTCGCGCAGGTCGATTCTGACCTCGGCCAGATTCTCAATACTCTTCTGCTCAGGAGTTCGGCTGGAATCTTCCATTTCTGCTTCAAGCTCGGCCATGTGTACTCGTGACGGCTCCTTTTCGCCAGACGCCACGGCCATCAAGCACTGTTTGGCCATTTCTTGGTCGTCTCTGACCTTCACTATCTCCATTCTACCATTCTCTCCTTCCAACGAGAACTTTAACTTCTGATGATGAGTGGAGGGCACAACTTCCATGCCATGCAGCCAGGTTCTCCCCAGTATTGCGTTGTAGGGAGATGGTACATCTACCACCAGGAAGTCGGCCTGCATGCTGGCTCCACTGACCTGAACCTTCAAGGAGATCCTTCCTTTAGGGTACACTGGCTTTGAGCTGAACCCTACGAGGGGGGTGCGTGATTCCTGCAAATCTTCTGCTTTGAGTCCCAGTTTTTTGAAATAGTCGAAGTACAGGATCTCTGATGAGCTGCCAGGATCTACAAGCACCCTCTTGACCACAAAAATTTTTGAGCTTCAAGGTGAGCACCAGTGTGTCATTGTGAGGCAGGTGGACCCCTTGAAGATCATGGTCCGAAAACCAGATCCGGGGCTTCTCGGCCCGAGCTTTCTTTGCAGCTGGTTCCAGCTCGGTTGTCAGCACCTGTTTAGTGTGGGAAGCCTTCTTGGCTTCGGCACGCGCCTGATTGTCTCCTGCTGATGTGGATGCCAAGTGGATGACGTTTATGATACCCTCCGGCTCATTGCTGTCTTGGTCATCCTGGCGCTGGCAAGTATGGACATTGTTGCTGCTTTCTTCCTTCACATAATCCTTGAGGTGTCCTTCCTTGACGAGCCTCTCAAGGTAGGACTTGAGGGACATGCAGTCCTCTGTTTTATGTCCATTCTGTTTGTGGTATGAGCAAAACTTACTTTGATCCCGAGTGGAGGGATCACCCCTCATTGGCTGGGGCGGTGTAAAGAATGGCTGTGTCCTGATCTTGGTGAGGATCTTGTAGATTGGCTCCTTGAAAATAGTATTTATCGCCTTATATGAATCTGACGGTGGCTTGTACTTATTTCTTCCTTCTGAAGTGGGGGATGAGGCCATCACCAGACTTGGCGAGGCCTTTTGACGACTCATCTTCTCCTTCCGGAACGGCTTCTTGCCCTTCCGGGGAAGCCTGTCCCCGAAGTGGCAATCCCCGAGCTTGAGACCAAAATTCTCTCGAGCCCTGGTTTCGTCTTCTTCCTGCTCAACGAACTGGTTCACCCGGGTCATCAACGCTTTCATTGTGGCCACGGGGTACCGAACGAGTTATTTTCGGAGGTCGATGCCTGGCAGCAGTGCCTCTTTAAAGCACATGACGGCCAGTTCTTCATTGGCATCTTCTATCTGGCTGTAAATGGTCCAGAACCTTTTGGCGAATCGAGTTACGTTCTCGTCCCGCCTCATCCTCATAGCCATCAGGTCCTGGTTGGTCTTTGGAATGACCCTGTGTGCCTAAAACTTTTCCAGGAAGGAGCCCGTGAGTTGCCGCCAGCTTAAGATCGATCCTCCTGGGAAAGCGCAGAACCATCGGAGAGGGAGATCGCCTAGGCTGGAAGAGAATACCCTGTAGTTCAGGTGCCCAATGTCGCCCCATACTGACATCCGCTGAGTGAAGTGCCTCAGGTGGGCTGCAAGATCCGACGTCCCGTCATAGAGGGTAAACCTCGGGATGCTGAACTTCTCGGGAAGAGGGAAATCCCTTATTTCCCGCGAGAAAGGAGAGACGCCAAGCTCCCCAGAGCTGTAAACGTTCAGCCGGTCTCGGGCGAAGCCCGCCACCTCCATATTCTGCTGGATGGTCTGCTTGATATGGTGGTTGTGCCACTCTGGCATACCGCCTTCATCTTGTGGCTTCGGCCACTTTTCTCCTCGAGTGTCGCCGGGGCTGCTACTAGAGCCTTCTTCATAAGTCTGATGGCGTTTTTTGTTGTTTAGGACTCGCCTCAAATCCTGCCAAGTTGAATGAAACCCGGAAGGTGGAGCCTGGTTCGCCACTCGCAGCTCCTGCTGCTGAAGTTGGGGGATCAGCTCCTCCTTTTCCTGAACGATGGCGTTCTGCGCTCTGATCTCCTCAGCTCGTGGATCGTAGTCGGGATTACCCCCTTCGGTCCGTCGTTACACGACGATCGTCGGAGATCTGTCCCTTAGGGGCTCTTTTTCAAGACGAGATCCGCCCAAGATTCTCTTCTGACGAGAGGGAGGCGGTCGTCGCTGAGGACGCTTGGCAGGCTGATTGTCTCGTCAGGGAGGAGCCGTTGGATGAGGCTCTTTCCTAGCCCTCCTTTGGCGAGGGGGTCGCTCCTGCAGCGTCAGCGGCG
The DNA here is from genome assembly GCA_003546025.1 of Camphora micrantha. Lineage (NCBI taxonomy): Eukaryota > Viridiplantae > Streptophyta > Magnoliopsida > Laurales > Lauraceae > Camphora > Camphora micrantha. The sequence continues at coordinate 2,205,637 of QPKB01000012.1, read as the reverse complement.
GCTGCGCTGGCATCGCTGCCCGTTGCTTTGTGCGCGCCTATAAGATTAGTATCTCCTGTAATACTGGCGACGACGGCCTTGGGGGCCTTTCTTGCCGCGCACCAGATGGTGCCACTTTTTGCAGCATTGGCCTGGCTCGCGATGTTTCGCCAGTCTTTTTTGCTTTAGGTGGCATATTGTGTTATCCTCTTCCCACAGACGGCGCCAATTGTAAGTGCCTAAAATAATATGGACTTGTTTCAGTGGGAGCTGTTACGGAGCTCCTGATGAAGGGGAGGATTTGGAATGCCTGAAATAAGAGAGAGAGATGGGTTAGAGGCCCTGACTGTGGTGAGCCGAAGGCACTCCGACGCCTAAGTTAGTACTGTTACTGAACAAAGGGTGAATGAATGAATGGAGAGGGAAAGAGGACTTAGGATTGCTTACCCCCTTGTTTGTTCTACCTTGTGCCAATTTATAGGTGTTGGTTTCCTCAAACTCTTTCTTAGTGGGAGTTGGTGTAGGAATTGTCCCATCAATCCATACCTTGACCTCCTGTATGAGTGTTGATGTGACGGCCAGATCAGGTTCACGCGTTCTGTATCCGGCGCCCATCTTGCCTGTCAAAGTGTAGCTACGTCCTCATTAATTATTGATTGACATGATGCCCACCTCGGCTGTCCGAGCTGCTTATGTCCATCTCACCTCGGTACTACTACCGAGCTGCGCGTCCCTCTGCATTTACCGGGGTGCACAGACGGATAGTGTTCTTTTCGAGGTGAGCCCTCCTCCAGGAGCCGAGATCGGGACGGGCCTAGCCGGGTTACTTGTCGGATCCTGCGCTTATATAAAACACCTCCACACAATATAGTTTGGGATTGACCAGAAAGTGGAGACACCAAAAAAGTTACTTTCGCTACAAACTTCTAAATTCCTTTTATTGATGATTTAATGTTGTGATTATTTTGTCTGAATTCAGGTGTTATTTATAGTCTCTATTTGTGAGTACATGCACGTACCAGTTTTTTTTTTTGCCTGGAATATGCTAAAGAAGTGACTTACAAGTTTTATCTTGTTACTATTCAGCTTGGATTTGGAACTGGAGTAATCTCTGCGTATCTCCTTGTGGCATCTTGCAGTAGCTTTTAACAAAATTTTAGAAAGTACAAACTTGTTAGGTCACATGTGGTGTCTAAATGATGGATTGAAAAAAGGGTTCATAAGTAATTGGAAATGATGCTTTGGATATAGGGTCGTTCAGAACTCTCATGTTCTATTGTCTGTTCAAGATGTTTCTTTTTGGAATTTTGGATGATTTACATACTATAGGCAGCATTTGTAGCAGCCTTTACTGCTAAGTGACAACTGAGGGCATCAGCTCTTTTGAATGTATGGTCTGAAGCGGGTAACAAGCAAAAATGTAGCAGCAGAACAGAGTCATTGAGGGTCCCTTATGTGCCTCAAATAATTTTCTTTTCTTCTCAAGTAGTTTTCAGAAGTACCTTTGTACCTTTTAGTTTTTGTATTTTCCAATCATTTTGTTTGGTAGTCTTTGCAAGAACGATGTCACTGAGGAGCTAGATGTTGGCATCCCACACACCACATTTTGGATATGTTATTTGTATCTGTGTTGTTGTCTCAGTTGGTGTGGATAAATAGATAACAACGTTGGTTACTTAATTATTTAACTTAGTTGGAGAAATTCCTGTGTGCTTTTAAGGAAATTATAATGCATAGTAATTAAAAAATGCTTGTTCAGGAAGGGATGTTGAACTCTCCTGCAAGTTGAAATATCTTACTATTCATCAGGTAACTGTGTCGAGTCTGGTGCTATGTTTCTCTGGGCTGTTATACTGCATGCTAATGCTTCTTGACATGATTTAACTAGTGGTTTCTGGATGTACAGTATACCCCTGCAATTGACATTTGGAGCATAGGTTGCATCTTTGCTGAGGTGTTAACAGGGAAGCCACTGTTTCCTGGTAAAAATGTTGTTCACCAATTGGATTTGATGACTGATCTGCTTGGCCTACCTTCTCTGGACACAATATCTAGGGTATGGCCTAATTATCTGCGATACTTTCTGGGAATTGTTTCAAGTTCTGGTTTTTCTTTTTAAAGAAGTTTCTCATTATTTATAATTGTTAAATAAAAAATGTTCTTGTTATTCATTGAACAAGAGCTTGTAGCACTGTTGGAAGCTGCTCATTGTTGCAACCAAGGAATTGCTGGTTCAAGTCATGTGACTTATCAAGGAGAAAAAATAATTTTCTCTGTTTTCATCTTTTTTAAATTTTCTAAATCCAGATCCGCAATGAAAAGGCAAGAAGATACTTAAGCACCATGAGAAACAAGCAGCCTGTGCCGTTCTCGCAGAAGTTTCCGAATGCAGATCCGTTGGCACTAAAATTGCTGGAAAGGCTATTAGCATTTGATCCAAAGGATCGGCCAACTGCTGAAGAGGTTTGCATTCTGTTAAGATATATAGATATTTTAAGCAATTGAGATCATTGTCTTGACGGGTTTTATGTTGCACCTATGGTGTATTGTTACCATTAGATTTCTTGCTGGTTTTCATGTTTGCCTCTTTGGTGTTTTTGTCATCGTCGTTGTTATTCCTGTCGTTGATTGATTTCTTTTTGGGTTTTTTTTTTCTCTGTACTCTTGTTTGTACTGGATGGTAATTTGAGCTTCGACTGCTGGTTTAATCCCCTTCTCAAGCGATTTTCTCATACACAATGCGTTGCATAAACTGAGCTCTAATAATTCATCAGTGGTGTCATGTAAATTGTTCTCTCTTTTTTGGATAAAGAATCTAAGATCTGGAGATTTTATATTTAACAGTGGACATGTTTGTGGTTTTACCAGGCGCTGGCTGATCCTTATTTCAAAGGCCTGGCCAAGGTGGAGAGAGAGCCATCTTGTCAGCCTACCTCAAAAGTTGAGTTTGAATTTGAGAGGCGAAGGGTGACAAAAGAGGACATTCGGGAGCTTATTTTCCGGGAGATCCTGGAATACCACCCTCAGCTGCTTAAAGAGTACATTAATGGAACTGAAAAGACAAATTTCCTCTATCCTAGGTTTTATTTGCTGCCCTTAGTTTTGAGATTGTTCTCGTCACTAGATGATGAACTTCTCTTCCGATCACTAAATTCATTTTGTGTTTGTCCTGTGCAGTGCTGTTGATCAATTCAGGAAGCAGTTTGCTTATCTTGAGGAAAATGGTGGTAAAAGTGGACCAGTGATTCCATTGGACAGAAAGCATGTCTCTCTTCCAAGGTAATTTACTTTCCTCATATGCTGAATAAATGCTATAATCTACCTAACACATTCATATTTTCCAATGTCATTGTCATATGCGCACCAGAGATGGATATGGCTTGTTTGTTTAAAAGTTGCCCTGTCAACAAGAAGTTAGGTTTGGGCAGTTGACGATGGATACTTTAACAACCGCTATTTGTCATAACTTATCCATACTAATCCATTCCTTCACATGTGTATTTTCATACCATCAGTTTTATTGTTATGTTATTCTGGTATGTTCTGGCATTGCAACAGTTGGAGGTGGTGGTATTTTTTTTTTATATTTAGATACTACTTCAGTCTCCAGTAATTTGGTAATGTTGGTTTTAATTTCAGATCTACGGTTGTCCATTCAAGTGCAAACCCCTTAAGGGAACAATCCACTTCATTCAAGGATCAAAAGAACTCGAGTGATGCAGATCGGATGACTGGAAATCTATCTAGGGCTTTACTGGCAGCACCAAGGGTCCCAGTGGGTACGTTCAGTTTCATTCACAAATGTTCATAATTTAATTAGTAACATATACTGCTTTTAACTTTTTATATGATTAAGACTGAATGAGGTCATATATCACAAGGTAGTCTTTCGTGTTTTCAAAATTTACTTTTATAGTACTGTCAATGTGATTGAAAATTGGAATATTTTCTCAGCTAAACCTGGAAGAGTTGTGGGACCGGTTATATCAAATGAAAATGGGAGCATCAAAGCTGCCTGTGATCCTAGAAGGTCGATCAGGAATGATGTTGTTCCACCTCAGGGCATTCCACAATCCTACTGTTTCAGCATGAATACAGAAAAACCAGAAAGATCGGATATAACAGAAGCAGAGAGGGACTTGCCTTTGCAATCCAAACACCAAAATTGCACGGCAGAGAAATTGACACCGGATATAGCTACTGACACGAACTCTTCCTTGTTTTACCCCTCCCAAGCAGCCAAGGCCGAGCCAGCTGGTAGTCAAATAGCAGTGGAGGCCAACCTGCTCCAAGCAAGATCTCAGTTTGTCGGCATCACTGCTGCGGCTGCAGCTACGGCTGCTCATAGGAGCATTGGCACTGTTCAGTATGGTTTGTCGAGGATGTTCTAAAGAAATTTCCCATGCATCTGAAGCTGGGGAACAATCAACACCAAATTGTTGTTATAATCCTTGTTTGTGAAGTAAAAGGTGAGGAAATCATGGCGAAAGAAAGGGTAGGCTGCAATGGAGCTTTTGATGAAGAGCAGCAGCCCAGTGTTTTCGCCTGGTGCTCTTGAAAACGAATGATTGTATGAGTTCAACTGTCTACCGCTGTAAACAGTTATGAAATCGAAGAGACGCAGCTCAGTCTTTTCGCCTGGTGCTCTTGAAAACGAATGATTGTTCGAGTGCAACAGTCTATGGTTGTAAACAGTTATGAAATCATTAATTCCAACTACAAGGCCAAAGTGCAGGGTTTTTTTTTTTTAAAAACCATTTCTATCAGTAATCTTTACTTATCATTGCTTCCCATCTGTTGCTGTTGCAAGTACTTGTACAGAATGCTGTGGGCGCATTGGTTAGTTAAGGTGGTACTAATTAAGGTGAGGGGGATGGCAGATGCAGTCTACATTTTCCTTGGCAATCAGATGTGGATCTGCTTATAATGCACCTTGGCAACCAGCTGCTGCAGGTCCTGTATCACTAGAATTGACATTCCCCAAACGGCTTTCTAAATGATCCTTTTGCGCTACAAAATCCTAAAAAATCCAGCATTATAAATGACAACAGGCCTTGAGCATTTTGAAATTCCACGTGGGGAACATTATTTGGAGAATTTCAAAATGCTTCGGACAAATGCTTGCAACCATGATCCAACATAATAAACTCATCCATCAGCATCTCAGGAATGCAAGATACATGACCTCTTCCATGTTGTAAATCCTTGTCGCATTCAGTTTTCTTCGATGGGTCATAAGTGGGAGCCCCGTCCTCTTTTGCTATGCATTTAGCCCTTATAAAAATCAACCCTTTATGCCCCATGGACCTTATCAATCAGAGCAAGCAAATACACTTCTTAAGGGGCATGCTTTCTCTAGAAGTACTAGAAGCATCTCCGTTGGGCTCATTGACTTTTGCTCTTTCTGATGCTCAATGGAATGATTTTGTTGAAGGGATGGGGCCCCGAATGCATTTCTTGCAACCCCACACTAGGAAAACAGACTCTCCTCCTTCAAGAGCAATAGAGAAATATAAGCTAAACAATATCCACACACACACACACGCAACATTCCTATTTTATTGTGTGACCATACTGCAATCCATTTTGCAATATTATAATGGAATGGTAAAGATTAGGATCAGCTGAATGGTGGTGTGACCATATCCTTCCCATTTGGGCAAGGATCCTCTACAGGAAGCTCCTTTTTAAAATAACACATGGAGTCAGGATCCTGAATTGAAGGAGTGGAACTCCAGTGCATGGGGTTTCCCTAAATTTTATTTGAATATCAGTTGGTCATATTCTAAGATTGATCTTTTGACTTAAAAAGTGATTAATCGGTGGGCCCTGCTCTAAATTTCTACTGGGTCAACACAAAATTCCTCATGGTCAAAGCCAGATAGGATTTAGACTTTAGGCTCATAACAGGTGCATCTATGGATCTGATTTTTTTTATAAAACTAGATCCAAGGCCTGCAAACTTACAAACGTGTCCAATGCTTCCTACTGCAAAGTTGTAGAGGAATTGGATCTTATTGTTTTCGTCTTGATGAGCTTCTGAAGCTTTAGAATGAAAAATATTCAATATTATCCTCTTCCAATCCCTGGTGTGAACAGCTCAAACTGGGTGCTTCAAGATCTTATAAACCACACTAACTTCAAACTGGTCAAAACCACGATCAAATGTGCCCCTAAACTGGGGTGAGCCATGACAAGTGACCCATTTTACTTTTCAATGGAAACACCCATTTTCATCCTTTTGAGAATGTAGATCAATTCGAACATCAGTTAGAAATAAATGACATGGCTAGACTTAAAATTATCATCTTTAATGAAGCTAGTAAGTTTGGGTAAACCAAATCTATCTTCTACCCATACGGTTGGATACCTTCCAATTAAGTGAAACCAAGATTCATGAAGGAAAGATCTAAATCAATCATCCATATGATGCATTCAAATAACCAAGTCTGTTCAACCCACCAACTTAACCTCTTCATGCACACTACTCACCACCACCACCACCATCGTCATGGTCGTCAAAGCGTTTCCCAACTTTCTTTCACACAGTATCAAATCTGTTTCATGCTTCATGCTCCCCAATAGATTACATTAATATTTCTTGGAAAGCAAGTTTGTTAAGTGCCTTTGTTTTTTCATAAAAAAACGATAGGAATTCACGATCAAATGAGTTCCCTCAAAAGATGACTGAGGAGTGAGGGGTGAAGGATATGATGGTAGTGAAGGATAAAGGTGGAGATGTAGATGAGACTGTGACTTTACTAGATATTGAATTACTAACTGGATATTCATTGCTCATCTCTCTTTGATTCAATTTTCATTGAAGGAGAGATTACCTGATGGTCGTTTTTGAGAAATAATTTTAGGTATTCAATTATATGAACCAAACAAGCCCCTAAGGAAAGCAAATAACAGAGAGCTCAATCAACAAACTCCACACATGGGAAATGATTAGATGTTTTACAGTTTATCATGCTCGTTACAGTGAAATTTTCTCCAATGAATAAACTGCATACGCAGCGAAGTTCTATGGAGCTCACCAAGGCCCATCATCAGTCTGCCCACTTCCCACTCTTTTAGTACTTCATTTATATAAACTTCTGGCGCCCCCTTTTATTCACTGTAAGATTGAATGAACCTCATGAAAAATATTGTCTCATCTCCATCTTGATTTGCATGTTTAATTAAAGTTTGAGACAGCCCTAATCATCGGCTTGTGTACACCCTTAACCATGATTAATCTACTAAAAAACTATGATTAACTGAGGTTGATATAGTTTTAAGTTTTAACTCACTCCATAGCTATTTTTGCAAAATGGCACCTCCTATTTGTTGGGGATTTAATTAGGGCAAAACACGAACGATCAATCAACCACAAGCACACGAGATTTACGTGGTTTGGCAATTACCTATGTCCACAAGGCTATGAGAGTTACGCTCGATTTCCCTATGCTGGGAAATTGGACAACTCGTTACAAGGATATTCAAACCTTCTAACACTTAGCTTCCTGCATGTCTCCCACAATAGGTCTCAATCTTGCTCTCACAACTTCTCCCCTTACAATCCTCTCTGTGTTTCCCTTGTTTGCTTTTTTTCTTACTTACAAACAGTAACCCAAAAATAATTTAAGGAACTAATCGTAACAGAGAGTTGGCCCCCAAGTAAATCACTCATTAATGCCTGTTGGACCTTTAAATAAAACATTATATTTAACCCATTACTTCTCAAACTCCAACAACCATTGAAATTGGCTCACTAACTGATTCTACCACTAACCACTGTTGAATTAAATGATGAGAACAGCAAAGCTTACAAAATCATCTAAGATTTGAAGGCTCAACATTTAATTGGCCAACACCAAATCTACCTCCAACCCTTCCGACCCTTGATTGACCTGCATCCAAGGCGTTAAGTTTAAACTTTAGAAATCAGCATGCTTACTCGGTTGTAGTAGTATTGGCCGTGCTTGGCACGTGCTACCTACTTGGTCTCCTTTATTATTATATACAGGAGAAGGTGAGGTAGATTCTAGTGGTCTACTGCCTCAAGCTAACTCCATGAAGTAACTTGCAGACATCACTTTCTGTTTGTTGCCAGCTACTTCGGACAAGGAATTGGAAACAAATGGTTTCATGCCAAGCAGTAGGGACAAGAAAAACAGATGGTTCTATGGTTACAACCGTACAATGCAATGATTTTAGTGGTCTACTGCCTCAAGCTAACTCCATGAAGTTAACTTGAGACATCACTTTCTGTTTGTTGCCAGCTACGTTCGGACAAGGATTTGGAAACAAATGGTTTCATGCCAAGCAGTAGGGCCAAGAAAAACAGATGGTTCTATGTTTATAACTGTACAATGCAATCATCTCCACGGCCCATTCAATTTATGAATGTAACATGGACCCATTATAGTACCCCAGCCAAGGGGGCTGGGACCCAAAAGAGCTCATATGCATGGGAAGATGAAGCCACCTACACCACACCAATGGGAAGGAGAGCCCACACACATGCAAAGAGTGGCATACCAAGGGATCAATTCCTGGGCAATAGGGTGAAATATATAAGTGGAGTTGCCAACCAACTTTTAGTAAAGTTAGCGGCAAGAGTAGGATCGTGAATATAATGACAAGACTCCTGCTAGCATAGCACCTAGGAATTGTGATGCAGGTCCTTATATGTGATTCCTACTGTTGGGGTGTAGTAAACATAGAATACATAGGTATTGAATACATTGAAATTCATGGTCAAATGATCTCCACCAAAGAGATGTCAAGTGACAGAGATAATGGTAGTATGTAGATGCAACCCTCACTTTCCTAAAATTAGAGTTGCTAGGGTGACCGTTTGGATTTATTTTAGCCTCCCTTCGTTCATTTTTTGTGAGAAGGGTGACAATTGGATCGTCAGTTTTGAAAATTTATATTTGTTTCTTCGACTTTTACCAATTTTAGAAATAGAAGTCTTCCAATTCTTATGTATATAGTTTCATTTAACAAACTACGCCCTACATGTGACATCCTAATCATTTGATTGTGCAGAACAGCCAACCATTTGAAAGGTTAGAAAATTTAGATTGACATGAACTTTTTACTGTACTCCATTCCTAATGGGCCTACAATTCGAATGGTCAAGATTAGTATAGATATATTATCATCATTGTCATCATCATGATAGCTGTAGTCCATGAAGAGAACTTTCAAGAACCAATTATATTTATCTCTTTCTTTTTTTACCTAGGTATTCCTCGCCAGCCTAGCCTTTGAATTTTCGGCCTCCAGCCCCCAGGAGTTACCCGATTCTAACGAGCAAGGATTATTCCTACATAGCCACACACATAGTGCCCAGATATCGTTCCTTTCTTTCACTTGTACTTTATATGGCCATCTACGATGAATTTGAACAGCCTCTTCTATCCCAACATCTCCCTTGGGGATGGTGATGAACTTTAAACTACCCTCATGAGCCTCTTCAACACCACCACCCCCCCCCCCACCCCCCCCCCCCCCCCCCAATCTCCCTTGGGACCCACTCTCAGGTGGGCCAGCCCTCCACCACACCACCTAAACATCTTACCCCCCATCCGCATGCAGGAGAGCTAATGTACCGAACAACAGTTATATTGGGTGAGAGCCCTATAGGTCCCACTTGTACAGATCAATCAATGACAAATTAAGATGGGATATTGAAAAGTCCATAGGGGTGGTTAAAAATCAGCCTGATCAGACTTTTAATGGTGGAGATACCCAGGCCAAAAGATGAAGGGTGGAAAAGGCTAATAAAAACTTGACGGTCAAATCATAGGTCAATTTGGCCTAGATGGATGTCAAGTTGGGTCTGGTGTCAATTCATGAATGAATTGAGTGGGGGTTAGTGGTATTATAGGAAGGCCACGCATGAGACCTCACTCATTTTAGATTGTCCCTCTATCTCTCTCTCACTAAACAATTCATTTGTTAACTACTAACCATATTTATGATTTGATGCGGAAAATGAGATGCATAGTAGAATAATTGAAATTCAATGAAAAGAAGCATCCCAAACTCGAGCTAATCACATTGAACCAGTCTTCTTTCTTCTTTCTATAACCAACCCAAGGGCTCCACGCCAAAAAAAACAAAAACCCCATAATCTATCCTATAAAATATATGATACACCTTTACACAAGCTTATGCCCATATAAGTCTGTGTGTGTGACAAAGAAGGAAATGATAGCCCTGAAGTATTGAATAGTAGAAAGCTTGTGATAAACATATCCATTGAGAGAGCCTGGAGAGGATGGGTTATCATGACAACAAGAGCTATGGGTTTCTTATAACTGCACTCTTGTGTGCATGTGTGAGAGCCCTTGCTCATGCAAGGTCTCTGACTTCAACACCTTTGCCAACCACAAGATACTTCCATTTCAATGTAAGTGTACAGAAGACATCAGTAGACATATTTTTTCATAGTTCATGTTTTGATTGATGTTCATGATATGTTTTCTTTGTTTTTTGTAAGAAGCTAAAGGAAGAGTAAATTTTATGTTGCAGGTGGAATGGAAGGAGGTGACCCGTCTATGCCACACCAAGCCTATTCTCACGGTAAATGGGATGTTCCCCGGTCCTAACATCGCTGTTTATGAAGGTGATGAGGTCGTGATCAAGGTCACTAATCGCGTCGCCTGTAACACAACCATTCACTGGTTAGTCTGATTTCTTGCCCAGGATTATACATGAATTTGATTACTTTCGGTTGAATGCTAGCTGTTTTCATTTTTGAAGTCAGGGCAGGTGAAAAGAGAGCTACTAACATGCATTTTGATGAGCAATATCAAGGCTAAAAGAAACATGAATGTGCTTCTTGGAGCCTGCTGTCGTTAGTACCTACTACCTACCCCAACCAAAACATGTTCCACTCAACTTTTCATTCTTTCATAGTTTTGGTAGATTGATGATTTGATGGTAGTGTTTGTTTGAAAACACGACAAACACATTTGGCACGAATGCGATGCATGGTGCTCATCCAGACCATATGATTTTGGGCCCAAGGAACAAACTAAAGGAAGGATTAACTAAATTGATGCAATCGGATTAGCTAGATCAAAGAGAAGAAAAAAAGGAAAGGAAAGGAAAGATAGGAATAGAGGGACGAGAAATGTTCTCAAACCATTTTAAGGAATTGTTAATTGTATGTGACAAGATGTAAATATTTCACTACACCAGTCCGTCATTGTGCTTATCTATCAATGGGGGGCATATTGAATTCTAAATCGTTTAGAAATATCGCCTTTTCATTCACTGTTATTTCTATAGATAGGGAGATGCCTCACCATTTGAACTATAGGTGGATTGACATATATTGACTAAGTCTCTCGGTATGAAAAAATATCTCAAACTTATCTTCCGTTTTGTCCAAGTAAAGTAGGTAATCATAAACTAAACGTTTGAAGAGAATATATATATCTTTGTGTGGAATTCAATCTATAGATAAATCCACTTTGAAACGGTCCATTTTCTTGAATCTCATTCACAATCCTTTTGCAACACAATCCCAAATTGTATAAAGTTTTAGCCATTATTCACCATTGCATTTTACCTCAAAAGGTGCACGATATAAAACCAGTAAAACTCATCAACTTTTATATTTTACCTCATAAAGTGCACAAATATAGCGATGAAATGTTAGAGCTTAAAACTTAGAGTTAGGATCATATGACCAAGTTGATATCTTATGTCACATCAGTTGTGCCAAATCTTTCAATCAGTCAGTGGGTTGTGGTGCATCTAGGTGAGGCGCCCCACTAGAATGGGACAGTTTTTCTTTAAAAAAAAGCCCGGGGGTTTTGTACTAAAACCATATATAATAAGATATAGTTAGACCATCAATAATACATAATTAATATGGACTGTCCAATTGGTGTATTTTTATTTTTATTTTTTTGTCATTTTCCATCCACAATGTGGCCCACTCATATGGGCAATTTTGATTCACCTACAAAAGGTCCGATGCCTATGATCCATCCTCCCTGCATTATGATATATTTCCTCCCATTTCAATCCAATGCCTATTTTCTCATTAAAGTTAAAACCAATTGAAGCTCTTGATTCATGGGCAATAAGTACTTCTTAAACTATGGCAATTACATGAAACAACAACAACAAGAATAGGTACTCAAATTTGAAAATTGAATTTTATGTTAACCAGTAAAATTAAAAGGTAAAGAAACAGTCAATAAAAAAAAAAAAAAAAAAAAACTAACATTAACAAAAGAACCAATAGAAAATAATAATAATGACAAAAAAGCACCCCAAAATAGAAAGTTGCATATCATATTGAAATAAAATGGACTCCAATATCCTTCATCTACATAAGAACAATATAGTAGTAGGGAATATCTGAAATTTGTCTTGGAGTGAAAGACATGCCAAAGTCTATATGAGGAGACAAACGAGTAGGAAGGTAACCAATTTGATAAAAAAAATTAAAGAAAGAACATGTGGGGTGAGTTACCTAATGTAGGTTTTATATGTTTTTATTTATTTATTTACAAAACAAAGATTAGAATATATAAATATAGTACTATGGCTGGTATTTAAAGAAATGAAATGTTGTTTGTCCAACTAGATTGCTTGCCTAATGTATCAATTCTTTTTTTAATGTTCCTTCAGGCATGGAATAAGGCAGTTGAGAACAGGTTGGGCTGATGGGCCTGCTTACATAACTCAATGCCCCATCCGAAGCAACCAATCCTACACCTACAGATTCAAAGTAACTGATCATAGGGGCACTCTATGGTGGCATGCCCATATCTTCTGGCAAAGAGCATCAGTTCATGGGGCTTTCATTATCTACCCACGCCAACCATATCCCTTTTCTATTCAAATTAAAGAAGACATACTCATCATACTTGGTAAGAAATATATTCAAGAAAAAATATATATCTAAGTTAGAATAATGGATGTATTTTTTGTCTCTTTTATATATTTCTTTGGCATGTAGCAAGAAGGTCACGTTTTGCAATCGAGTGCTTAGGGGTTTTTACCGATTTTTCACGAAGTAGTGGAAAATCCACGTTTGATAATTGTATTGTAATCTCTTAAACCGAACTTTCCCACCCTGAATGGGATTTGGAGTTTTTCATTTTTTTTTTTTTTTTGGGATTTATACACTGATATTAGCTTTTCTCAGTTATACACATTGGTATACACCGATATCGATATGAAATCTTCATTCAAGAAAAACTCTTACTAAGGATTTCTTATTTCAAGGGCAACAATGAACAATAAAGGGTTGTTCAATTGGTTGGCAACCCTACATGTCACCCAGCCGTCAAGAGCAATTCATGAGTATGCCACTCTTGCTATTTGTGTGGGCTTCTCTTCCTACTTGGCGGGCTCTCCATCCCCTACACAGTGTGGTCTTCTTCTTATTGTGTGGGCTCTCTTGGATCCCCACCCCCTAAAGTGGGGTTTAAAAAAAACAAGCAGCAATGAATCTTCAAATGCACACATTCCTTCTTTATTATAAAAAATGCACTTCATAAAGAGGCCATATGGATTTTGTCTGTTTTCATTTACCAAAAAAAGAAAAAAAAATGCAGGAGTCACGCCGGATGCATTGGAATGTTTTTCGATTAGTTGTCAGCATCTGAGCACCTTTTGAGATACAGCAGCTAGGGTAGCAATTTCGAAATTGACCTGTGAAGTCGACCCAAATCCAACTTGATATGATGTTTGACATTTCTGACCTGATCAATAAAACAGTTTCTGTTCAGGTTAAGTCTACTTTTTTTTTTTTTTTTTTATATTCAGCCTACCAATTCGGCTCAACCACGAATTTCACTATGCCCAGTGCCCACCACTAAACTTAACAAAAAGTCTACAGTTAATAAAGGGTTTGGGTTGATGTTTTTCAACCTGATCAATAAATGGTAGGGGTTCCAATTGAGCTTCTATATGATGGTGCTCAACCAAACTCGAACCCCACCAAACCCAACCCATTCCCACCCCTACCAAACGCAAACAGGCTGGGCCAGGGCCTGACTTTCAGCTTCAATTGGGATCTGAGCCTGAATATTAGAATTGCAACATGGACAAGTTAGAGATGCTCATGCTAACCCACCCAAGCCCCACCTGAATTCCCTGTGGGTATGGGTGTACCACATCCGACCCAAAAAAAAAAAAACCCTGCACATACCAAATCCTAGCCCGACCCAAAATGCAAATTATGGTACCAAGTGCAATTGGGTTGGCCCAGGTTTACTTGGACCTAGATTGGACTCAAATGATTGTTTGGTTTGATTTTCAAAGACTGAATCAAATTGAAAGATTGTAATTTGGTGTTTATAAGGTGAAGTAATACACATGTTGGTATGTAAATCTGGTATCCAACTAACTATCCATTGCCCAAACCCATCATCTCTTGGAATGCAGGCCCGAGCACGACTGAACCCAAACAGGCTTAACCCACTTTCACTTTTGATTGGGTTCACTCATGTAGTAATGGCCTGACTTGAGTTGCATCTCTGCTAATATAAAATCCAATTACTTGGGTCTGTTTGATTGCATTGAATTGAATTCCTAGGAATGAATCATGTAAAATGGGTTGCAACCAAGGATCATTAAAGAGTCATTTGCTGCTGCTCCTGCCACCTCTTTTTGCACCTCAGCCTAGGGGGCTAGGACCCAAGAGATCCCACACAAGTGAGAAGAGGAAGCCCACAAAGTGATAAGGATATATAGCCCACACACATGTTATACGTCCTATGGATTGATCCTTGGGCATCTAGGTGTAATGCCTCGTTGCCAACCAACTCAGCAACGCATTGTTTGCTAGGATTGAGCTTAATGTAGTCATAGTTAGTTATTCATTTTTCATATTTTCTTAATTTATTTTTCATTAAAGGGAGATTGTTTTTATCGCCATTTATGGGTTTTCACCTTTGTTTCTTCAATTTTAACTTGATTATAAATCCTAAAAATTCAATTCCACGCAAACCGACCTGCCCAAATTAGCAAGATCTGGACAAGCTCTCCCTAACCTTTCCAATGTGCAGTTTGAGATACTTATTATAATGATTTCACTGGTGGATGCAGAGCTTAAAAATAAAAGATTAAAAAAAAATTTCTTTGTCATATCATAATCCAATGTCAAATACACAGGTGAATGGTGGAATGGAGGTGTGGAAGCAGTGGAAGCAGACATCATGAAGTATGGTGGTGGCCCAAACGTTTCAGATGCTTTCACCATCAACGGTTTACCAGGACCCCTCTATCCCTGTTCTACCAAAGGTGAAAAGAATTTCTACTTTATTAACTTTGTGATGTCAAGTGAAACCCCAGAAGATCGATCTTTTAAACTCACCAGTCCTTTCCTCTGTTCCTCTGTCATATTTCCAATATGCAGATACATTTGTGAAGTATTTAGAGCATGGCAAAACCTACATGCTTCGGCTCATCAATGCAGCACTCAACAGTGAGCTCTTTTTTGGTGTGGCCCACCACACTCTAACAGTGGTAGAGATCGACGGCGCATATGTGAAGCCATTTCCAACTCCAGCGGTCATGATCGCCCCTGGACAGACCACCAATGTCCTAATCACAGCCAACCAAATTTCTCCCACTGGGACCTTCTCAATGGCAGCAAGGCCTTATGTCACAGCCATTGTTCCCTTTGATGAGTCCTCCACAGTTGGATTCATACACTATACAAAGAACTCCAAAAAAACAAACACCCCACATAAAAAAATTCTCCAACACCCATCAACCCATCCTCCACACCTCTCTCTTGATTACCTTCCTCCATTTCATGACACTGCTTTCAACAACAAATTCTCCAACAAACTTAGAAGCCTGGCATCTGCTCAGTTCCCTTGCAAGGTCCCCAAGACAGTAGACAAGAGAGTATTCCTCACTTTAAGTCTTAATCTCCAGGACTGCCCTTCGCACCACAAGTGCAAAGGGCTCCTAGGCAAGAGGTTCTTTGCATCCATGAACAATCAGTCCTTTATCAGACCAACAGTTTCCATACTGGAGTCGCGCTATCGCAGCCTTCGAAACAGTCCAATCTCCCTAGATTTTCCTGAGAAGCCTCCACACTCCTTCAACTACACTGGTCCGAATTCGCTTTATGACACTAACATGAATACAAGATTTGGGAGCAAGGTCATGGTGGTCCCTTATGGGACTAGGTTGGAGTTTGTGCTGCAAGATACTAGCTTTATCAATGTGGAGAACCACCCAATTCACATCCATGGCCATAACTTCTTCATCGTGGGGAGCGGGACTGGGAACTTTGACTGCAAGAAAGACCCACAAAGGTTCAATCTAGTAGACCCACCAGAGAGGAATACTGTGGCCGTACCAAGTGGAGGGTGGGCTGTGATTAGGCTTAAGGCAGATAATCCTGGGGTGTGGTTCATGCATTGTCATCTTGAGGTGCACACTTCATGGGGCTTAGCCATGGCTTTTGTCGTCGAAAATGGCCCCAAGCCTTCTCAATCCATACTTCCTCCTCCCAAAGATCTTCCCCCTTGTTGATACTTGCATGAATTTCTGATACCATCATTCTTCTTTCTGTTGCTATTTGTATGATTTCATTAATTTAGGATAGTGCACTACATAAATTCATGAAAATGAGGGAGGGTTGCTTAGAAGCAGCCCTTTTTTGAGTTTTTTTTCGCTCATTGACTTAAGAGTGTCCAGAAATTTAGATGTTACAGTACTATGAAGGCATATGAATCTCATAGGAGAAAGTAAATGCTGTGCTCTCAATTATGATCTTTAGTAGTCATGTTTGGAGTGTTAAAATATGCTGACCCAGAAGTAGGCGTCGCTTAATTGGTTGCATCAGGTCTGGCTTACAAACTTGCATCAGGGGATTTGCTCATATCCATGACAATTACCCTAGATATTATTGAATCTAGTTGGATTTTAACTCTCAGATTAGAGCATAAATACTTGAAGTGAATATTTCCCTTCAAATGAAGCTTCATTAAGAATGAAAATCTAAGTCTGTTGCATGAATTGGATTTGATCTAGGTTCTTGTTTGTAAGTCTATTCTATTCATATATATACATTGCCAATGGTTAAATTGATTTTTGGTTTATCTTCTGGATTAGTGTGTTGAGTTAGTTATGTCCTTGGAATACATAGAGGCTCATGTATTTGCATTCATGTGTGTTGAGTTAATCATGCATTTGCTTTTATGTTGATGTACATTACAATCTTAGATAATGATGTAGAGATGCAGTAATTTGAAAATCTTGGAGAAGAGTGCAAAAAGATTGTGTTTTGTATCTTTTTATCCTTGAACTAATTTGATTTCTGTAGAAAGGCTAGAAGAGTCTGCAAGTACACCTTACCAAAAACTCTAGAAATTCAAACTTCAACCTTTACATTTCTTTTACAAAAACAAACTATACATTTGATCATTCATGATCTCAACATCTTTGATCGAGCAGATGTGGAACTTCTTATGAAACTGCATGATTTCATGGGTCATCATAGGTATCTAACTTAGAGCACAGACAATGTGGAGCCAAATTGTAAGTTCGGATCATCTTAGGCTCTGCCCACACCCTGTATGGGACGGACGTCCCCAAATCTTAATCCAAATAGGAGTCGAACCCATTGTCTAATTGATAATATGATAAATAAATGTGATTAATAATACATAAACCTGTATTAATCATGTTAGTAGTCAAATAATCAATCTTATTGTGAGACCAGTTCTTATTGTGGCTGGGACCAATGAGAGTGCCCACGATGAAGGAGACCAGGACCAATTCCTAGTAATTCAGCCGAGAGGAAGGGTCACCAACCAACTGAGCAATCCCTCATTCTCTGTACTTTGTCAGCCTTGAATCTTAATTAAGTGTTGCATATATGACTCATTTTCTCTTTTATTTTTCTTTATTTTTATTTTTATTGTTATTTTTATTTTTATTTTTGATAGAGTCTTCTTCAAATTTCATTGTATTTAATTTAAGCTGGTAAGGGAAAAGTACTCCGGGAAAGGGAGTAGTTTTTTTTTTGGGACATTCGATGGTCACATTTAAAAAAAACAAAGAAAATTATGAAGTTACATTTTTGCCCACCCTCCTCCTTCCTCTCCCCCAACCTTCCCTTCACCTCTGGCACTGGCCTGGACCGGTGGCGGCTACCGGCTCCGGCCTGGGGCGGCGGCGGATCCCTCTCCTCGCCTCTCTCTCTCTCTCCCTCCCCTCCCTCTCCCTCTCCTCTCCCACCTTTTCTCTCTTCCTTCTCCCTTTCTCTCCCTCCCCATCTCCAGCTCCAGCCTGGACCGACGGCGGCCACTGGCTCCAGCCTGGACTGCCGGCGGCCACGTTTCTCTCCTCCCCTTCTTTCTCTCCCTCCCCTCCTTCTTTCTCTCTCTTCCTCCCTCTCTTTCCCCCATTGTTTTCTCTCCCCCCTCTCCCTGTCTCTCCCTCTCCCTCTCCCTTCCTTTCCTTGGCCGGCGGCAAATTGGGCAGCCCCATCTCTCTCCCTCTCCCTTCCTTTCCTTGGCTGGTGAAAGATCTGCGGGTTGCCCCATCTCTCTGGCCACTGCCGTTCTAGGCTGGAGCCAGTGGCCGCCGTCGGTCCAGGCCGGAGCCAGAGATGGAGAGGGAGAGAAAGGAAGAAGGGAGAGAGAGAAAACAGTGAGGGAGGGACATGGAGAGGGAGGAAGAGAGAGAGAGGGAGGGAATGGAGGGGATGAGAGGGATCCGTCGCCAGTCCAGGTCAGCGTCGGAGGTGAAGGGAAGGTGGGGGGAGAGAAAGGACGGAGGGTGGGCAAAAATGTAATTTCGTTGGTTTTTTTTTTTTTATTTTTTTAATGTGTGTGTGTGGGAAGGGAGGTTTCTTTTGTGCCAATAGAATGTCCCTTCTTTTTTTTAAGGTAGAAATGCTTTAAGCATAGCTTGTTCACTCGGGACATTAACTCGGCAGGCGGAGTGGAGTCAACTCAATTTGACATGAGTAATGCAATCAAATTTTTATTTAATTTAACAATTACAAAGATCTAAAAATAGTGAGCTGGTATAGACATTATTATGAGTATTTTGGATCATAATTATTGAGCTAAACATTTATTATTCTAAAAATGCAAGTTTATACATATGGAGATCATGACTTGTTAACCTAGACCAAAAATCTGATTACAACTTATTGATAAATAAAATTCACCATTTTGTACTGCGCAATCCAAGCCCAAATAGAGGAGGATTGCATTAAGTAGGTTTGCAACCACCATGAAATTTTGTAGCAACCCAAACAAACATGAACTTATTGATAAATAAAATTCTAAAAGTTGGATGTGTACAAGAAATAAAATTTCTTTCAAACATAACCATCAAATCAATTCATTCATATATTTATAATTTAATATCATATGAATTGGATTTTTAAAGTTTTTTTTATGAAAAGTGAGGGTGTATTTTTTAAAATCCTTTTCCTAAAAGTGAGGACTCACCGAGACCATTTAAAATGACTTTTATAAAGTAAACTCGGATATTAGCTTTCAATTTTGCCTGTATTAAAATCTCCCTCTAATTAATAACATCTCCCTCCAATTAATCTTGCAAATGTTGGCACACCCATGATCAATCCCACTATGTTTAACAGGTAGGTTTTGGACAACTTCAAGGACTTCAAACTGTGTGACTTTATCTTGTTATCATGTGATAGGATATAGATACAGATAATACTCAATTAGGCCCAAAGTTGTTGGGGCCGTTGTACTAATTCGGCTCATTTAGAGATCCATCAATGGGCTGGGCTTGGGCTTAATTAAGAGGACCTGATCGATTCACCTTGTTTTTAAAAGGAGAATGTATTAATTTCTCTTGGAAAAATAGCTTTGCAAAAACTATAAATAAATTAAAATTTGAAAGTAAATACTTAGGGAAAGAAATAACTTAACAACCAGAGCGTACACATGGATGAAGATCTTTACGTGACAAGACACAACCATCGCGTGTATGCCTACGACTATCTAAGCCCACTCCCAAGACAACCACCATAAGGAGAAGTGAAAACACTTATAAATGTCACAAAAGAATTTTCCACTACGAATGTGGGATTCAATAGAAATATAGGAGGAAGAAAAACTTGTGCTTTAATGCACAAGAAATCAACACATTCTACCAACCCAAAACGCTGATTAAGGGAGTAATAAACCCATGTTTCAGTAGTTTAATCTAAGCAGAATAGATGCACTATGATAATATTACACATAACAAAATCCGAATAATCTCACACTTGAACAAGAAAGCTCTGAGCATGGTAAGATGGACACCTAAAATATCTTTGTTCTTTTCATAGACAACTTAACTTTCTTATAATAATTAACCTCAATCTTCTCATTTAGGATATCATATCATAACAGTCATATAATTTCATTAACTGATATCATATCATAACAGTCATCTACTATCATTAACAACCGATGACTGATAAATTGTTATGCGTGCACTGGACCTATAGGTGGAGATCCGTCGGATATTGGTGGCGGCGGACTGGATGGCCTTAGTGGCTGCGGTCTGGGTGGCCCTGGAACCGCGACTGTACAAAATCAAAAACTCTAATTTAGATTGCAAATAAACAAAGAAATATAGTGGAAATGGATGAGAATTGGCTTATTACCTACCCAAACCATGGCTTCTGGTACTAGCAAGAGCATGAGAACCCAGAAGAAGATGATTAAGGGAAAAGAAACTGATGTTTTCATTGCAATTAAGGTTTTGCTTTTGACACGCATATCATGCAACAAGGAAAAGCAGCCTCGTCTACTTATAGAAGTACCCCATCTCTTTGATTTGGTCAAAATTTAGGTATTAAGAGAAAAGATAAAAATTTAACTTCTTTATTTATCAGATGAATGGTTATGATGGCTCATAGCTGCCAAGGAACAGAACCCGAATGAGTCTTCAACTCACCTTTGATAGTCAATTGTGCCATTTCATTGAGTTGTCATGGTCAGGGCTTGGACGTTTTTTGACCTGAAACGTGGGTGGTTCACATTTAGGCAGAAGTAGAACCCCACTGATGACTGGTCAGGTAGTTTAATTGGTGTTTTGATTTCTTCTCTCTCTCTCTCTCCCCCTCTCTCTACTGTGCAAAACCATTATGACCTATTAGATGAATGGTTTGGATCTCCAAAGATGGGAGTACATTTCCAGCTGAAGTAGACATGGCCCACAAATTGAGATTGGTTTTTTCTAGTTTTTGCTGTATATTTATTTTCAGATTGGAGCACTGGACTGAATACTATTGTGAGATCTAACAGCCTAAGGATTGATCATTGGCAGCTAGTTGTGGTGAGTTGGCTCTTCTGTCACTGAGTTGTTTTGAGGCACTTCATCTCACCAATTGAGATGGGTCACATACTAATAAAACTTATCATTTTGGTAATTCGACTAGCGCTCTTATTTCTTCATCCCTTGCATCTTTTTGTTGTTTAATCTTGACAACTTGGTTGGCTGAGATTTTCTTCATCTTCTAATTTCAACATTTTCTTGTTCATATTTAAGAAGGCAGCAATTAATATATATTATAGACGTAGGCATCGATTTCGAAATTGGAGTCCGATTTGCTAATTGATTGCAAAATTGAACTCTAATTTCAAATCAATTTAAGAAATTGGATCTCAAATCAATTTCAAGGGATAAGCTCTATTAATCAATTGAGAGTTCACTTTTGTTAAGCTTCTTTATGTGAATTTAAATTTTAATATATATTTATTGGATAGGTGATTAAAGAGTCCAGATGAAAAAATCCACCTTTCTCAATAACTCTATCCAACTAAATTAACATGAGTCTTCTTTAGGTGGATTTAGAATTTTAATATATCTATTATAGTTAGAAAATCCTTAATGTTTGTGATTTTTAAAAGTTGAGCATTGATAGTGATTTATACATATAGGCTCCACATACAATAAATTTTTTTAAAGTGGGCGTCATATTCTAATTCCTAAAGACAGGGCCACATGCAATTTTGCAAATGTTAATTTACATAAGACTTGAAGTTTCATACTCATTTATATAAAAAGTAATATTTACTTTGTATAAATGTCGGGCTGGTCCATGCTTCGAACTGTAATAAATAGTATATTTGTGTGTTTTATATTTATTTTCTTATTTGTTTGTTTTATATTTATTTTCTCATTAATTAATATCTCATAAAATAGCCACAAATTGGACGTGTTTTTATTTGTGGGCCCGGCTTAGCGCGGGCAAGCTTTGCTAGTTAATATATATTATAGATGTATGCATTGATTTCAAAATTGGAGTCCGATTTGCTAATCGATTGCAAAATTGGACTCTAATCTCAAATCAATTTGAGAAATTGGATCTCAAATCAATTTCAAGGGATAAGCTCTATCAATCAATTCAGAGTCCACTTTTGTTAAGCTTTTTTATGTGAATTCAAATTTTAATATATATCTATTATGGATAGATGATTAAAGAGTCCAGATGAAAAAATCCACCTTGCTCAATAACTCTATCCAACCAAATTAAAATGAGTCTTCTTTAGGTGGATTTAGAATTTTAATATATCTATTATGGTTAGAAAATCTTTAATGTTTGTGATTTTTAAAAGTGGATCCTTGATAGTGATTTATACATATGGGCTCCACATACAATAAACTTTTTTAAAGTGGGCCTCATATTCTAACTCCTAAAGATGGAGCCACATGTAATTTTGCAAATGTTAATTTACATAAGACTTGAAGTTTCATACTCATTTATATAAAAAGTAATATTTACTTTGTATAAATGTCGGGTTGGGCAATGCTTCGAACCGTAATAAATGGTATATTTGTTTTTTTTATATTTATTTTCATATTAATTAATATCTCATAAAATAGCCACAAATTGAACGTGTTTTTATTTCTGGGCCCGGGCTTAGCGCGGGCATGCTTTGCTAGTTATTATATATTATAGACGTAGGCATCGATTTCGAAATTGGAGTCCGATTTGCTAATCGATTGCAAAATTGGACTCTAATCTCAAATCAATTTGAGAAATTGGATCTCAAATAAATTTCAAGAGATAAACTCTAACAATCAAATCAATTCAAGTGACTTATCCAACTCAAATCCAAATTCACAAGTTTATCCACCTCAAATCCAAACTCTCAAGAACTCTACTACGTATCCACCTTAAACCCAAACTCTTCAGTGTCTACAAGTATGAAATTGGAGTCCAATTTCGCAATTGATTGAGAAATTAGATATCAGTTTCAATTTTAAATTGCAAAATTGGAACTCCAATTAAGATTTACGTCGAGAGTCCACTTTTGTTAACCTTCTTTAGGTGAATTTAAAATTTTAAAATGTCAATTATGGCCATGAGATTAAAGAGTTTGGATGATGCAAGAATCATTGGAAGATTCTTTTTTACAAGTTTTGGGTATGGATCGATTTCTTCAAATTCAAACCTATCCCTTTATCTACAGTGAGATCTACCTAATCCAGTCCCACACCATGATTGTCAGAGATATGAAGTAAACTGCTACATCGTGCCTTCTTATATATATTTTAATTTTGATTGTAATTCTTACATTCTCAATATAATCTAAACTAAATATTATTTAAAAATTATATTCTTTTTAATATTGTAAATTACATTAGCACGGGCATATTTTGCTAGTCAAATATTTAAGAAGGTAGTTGGCTGAGCTATTCTTCATGCCCTACTTGCGTATTTTTCTAGTCTATATTTAAGAAAAGTTGTTGGTTGAGCATTATTCTTCCGCGTAGTTGGATGTTTTCTCTTGTTTATATTTAAAGAGGCCCGGGTTTGGGCCAGTTGAACTTCAAGGCATTGACTGTCTCCCTTACTCTAATAACTGTATGCCACATCACTCCTTTAGGAATTTAAAAAGGATTTTTTTTTTAACTCAAGCCAAGGGGGTGGGACCCATGAGAGCATTGGCACATATTTTGAGAGAATATAATTATGGTCGATCCCTAGACAAGTGAGTGAGTTCCCATCACACTAGGGAACCCCTCAGTCAACCCTCTTCTAAAATAACATTTATTTACAACAATACCCTTCAATCTCTTTTCATAACTACTTTGAAAATCTCTTTCCAAAACCACAATTTCAGGATTGGGCAGATCATCTAAATGCATCGTTGCTGCATTGAAGCTCAGTGCAGGACCCTAGAAAATCCAGACCACTGATCCACCCCTAATAATTAGTACAAACTCTGTATAGAAAAATTGATTCTAAATAATTAGTAATGAATTAATAAATCTAAAATGTGATTATCTGGCTTACCACAGTTCTATAACATGGTCTACTTATCATTGCTCAGTACCATTCATTGGAGGATCTAATAGCAAATAAACTACCCATCACCATTCATGTGCATTAGATTAATGTAGTTGTAGTTATTCCTTGTTACTTTACCTCTATATGGCACAAATTAGAAAGTTAAGATCGCCTAATCAGTAATATCTTCTCCTAAGTATGATCTTTAGGAGGACACTGGACCCATCTCCAATTTGTGTACTGTGGGTTCACTCTATATGCCAACGGATTGTAAAGTTTTAGAGGACACTATGTGGAGATAAAACCAATAACAACCTAAACCTGAGTCGACAATGGGAAAGCAAATTATGAGTTCAGAATTCAGATTGTATACGCCTCTGGCGTATAGAAATCCCTAGACCCGGGACCGGAACCCAAGTGGACCCACCTATTTAAAATATAAGCCGTTCAAAATTAATGCCCTCGGTCTGTACGTGAAGTCCCCAATATTCTTTATTTTTATTTATTTATTTAATTATTTCATTTTATGTCGGACTACTAGTTTAGATGTGATACTTTTACTTGTGGACCTAGGAATCGATCCTTCACAGTTGTGAGACTAAGGTGCCAGCACTACTCAACTATTAGTGTGTTGGCGGAAGTCCCCAGTTTTACTAAAGCAGGAGTTAAGCCCATTGCTAGATTGACAATATGATAAATAACATGATTAATAGTGCATGAACGCAGGAATTTTCTATGTCCAATTCTCATTAAAATTCTAAGGTATATAACCTTCTTGCAAAAGCAGTTATAATGTAATAGGGTAGTATTCTCAGATGTATTGCCCACTTGTTAGTATGAGATGAAATTAAAGAGCCTCCTTGATTTGGAGAATTTGCTGGAATTCAGGAATCTCATGTTGGGAAATCTTCAACCTCTTCTGCTGTTGTCTTTCCAAAACTTTTCAAAATTTTCTAATTCCAGGTTGGGGTTTTTGGATTGCCAAAGGATTAGGGCATGTTTGTGTAGGGTATTTTCTATGAAAGTAGAATTCCTATTTCCACAGTTGGGTGCAACAGGACTCCTTGTGGAAAATAGAATATTTTAGGCAATTTTTCCTCGTGGGAGAGGAAAGTGGATAATATTACATATAACAAATTCTTAATAATCCTACACTGAACAAGAAAGCCTTGAGAATGATACCTAAGATTTCCTTATTCTTTTGATTGACAGCTTAACTTTTTATAAATAACCTCAATCATCTCAAGTAGGATATCATATCATAACAGTTATTTACTGTAACACCCTGACCCCTAATATCTGATTATTTATAATTAATTGTATTATAGTTAATTAAGTGTGTTTAGAGTTTTAGCGAGTCGGATTTGACGTGTGAGTCACGCATGATTCCAAGCTCGTTTGGGTACGGCTGGTTTACATTTTTGGAAAGTTTTCAGGATTTTTTTTTTTAAATTATGAGTTTTTATAAATTGAAGTGTATCGGGTAAGTCATGTCATTTTACGAACTTTAGTCTTTGGGCGTGTTTTGATTCAACACGTCGAAGAGGCCAAATGATCACATTAGGAGATCGAAGAGGCCACACGTTAAATTTGCTTATGATTCGAATGCTATGCATCTCTCAATATCTTGTCTATTCGATTACTCATGATCTTAGTAAAATGAGGTGAAGCATTAAATCAAGAGAGGATAAAATCTAAGGGAGTTATGACAGTCTTTTATTTTGTGTTGCTTGATAGGGAATCTTTTTAACTTTTTTTTTTTTTTTTTGTAAAAAGAGAATATTTTTTTGTCATTTAGTGGAGAAAGGAAATTGTTTTTTTACGTTTTTTTGAAAAAGAATGAGGGAATTTTGAATTTTTATACTTTTGATATGACCCTTTGTCTTTTCTTGTTTGGAAGAATGGAGGCTTTATTTTACCTCACTTCAATTCGCCATGCATCCAAACACGCAAAGAAAATCCCACTGTACAAAAGAAGAGAAGGGGTATGATGTCCATCACCATATTCATTCTACCAACCAAAAAGATGATTGAGGGAGTAAACCCATGTTTCAGTAGCTTAATCTAGGAAAAATAGATGTACCATGATAATATTTTCGCAAAACAAATTCCTAATAATCCCACACTTGAAGAAGAAAGCCTTGGGCATAGTAAGATGGATGCCCAACATTTCCCTATTCTTTTCATAGACAACTTAGCTTTTTATTAATAACCTCAATCTTCTCAAGTAGGATATCATATCATAACAGTCATATAATATCATTGACAACCAATGAGAGATAAATTGTTATTCATGTCTAGGACTCATAGGTGGATTAGGTGGATTTCCTATGACTCTTGGTGGCGGCCGACTGGATGGCCTCGGCTCTTTAAGTCTGTATTTCCTTGGAAACGCGGATGTACAAATCAAAAACTCTAATTTAGATTGCAAATAAACTATAAAATATTGTAGAAATGGATGAGAATTGGCTTATTACCTGCCCAAACCATGGCTTCTGGCACTAGCAGGAGCATCAGCACCAAGAAGAAGATGATGAAGGGAAGAGAAACTGATGCTTTCATTGCAAGGTTTTGGTTTTGAGACACACATTCAACAAGGAAGAAGCAGAGTCCTCTTCTGATATATAGAAGTACCCCATCTCTTTGGTCAAAATTTAGGTATTAAGAGAATAAATAAAAAAAATAATTTTATTTATCAGATGAATGGTTATCAATGCTGTAAAGGAACGGAATCCGAATTACTCTTCAGCTCGCCTTAATTTGATGGTCCATGGTGCCATTTCACCATCCATTGACTTGTCATGGTCAGGGCATTGGACGTTTTGACCTGAAACGTGAGCCGTTCACATTTAGGCAAAATCCCACTGATGAGTGGTCAGATAGTTTAATTGGTATTTTGTCTTTCGTCTCTCTTTCTCTCTACTGTGCAAAACTGTTACACCCCGACATGAGTTAATCAAGATTAACTCTAATTAATCGAGCTTAATGTGGATTAAGCATGATTAATCAACTTAATGGTGATTAATGACTAAAATGGATTGAATTTGTCTCATTTGAATGGATTACACCATAATGAACAAATTTGAGAGAGATTAATTCAATAGAGTTGAGTTTAGACTCAAATTAGTGAAGTTGAGGACTTTTTCGTAAATACGGATTTTAGCATATTTCATCGAATGTGGAGGAAATCAATACCAACATGTGTATCTCAATGAGTACAATAACTTTCATAATATACTCTTATTCATTTGACTTAAGATGAAGCAATTGAGTCTTAGTTTGACTCAAATTAAGAATAATCAAAGAAGATGGGTTTATATGCAAAAGTGCATGTGATATGTGTCAAATGGACTCAGCTCCATGTCATTTGAATGTTTCATTCGGTGCTTTCATCACAGCAACAGAGAGAGAGAGAGAGAGAGAGAACTATCTTCTTCTTCATTTCCTTGTAGTTCTTCATCAAAAGTGTTTTATGAGATTAAGTTGGTGTGGGAGTTAGAGTTTTCTTCATCTTCTTCATCTCCTTGCTTGGATTTCTTGGGGTAAAGTTTGAAGGAAATCTCAAATTTCCTTTCCACAAGTTATCAAGTAAGTGTTAAGAGTAAATTTAATTGTAAATGAGTTCTTTAAACCCTTTTCCATCTCAAAAGATCATTGAGTTTGGATTTGAATGATTTGATGATGATAGGGCTTGAATTGAGTAGATTTGTAGCAAGTGAAGCTTGGAAAAGAGAGGTGTTTTTGTGTTAAATAACAGCTAAAGGCAAGTATAAGCAATACTTGTGATTAATTTGCTATTATGAGTTTCGTGTCATTAGTTGTGGTTTTATTTGATTTATGTAGAAATGATTTGATTTGTGGATCATTTGAATGGTGATTGAAGTGATTATATGATAAGTAGAAGTATTAATCTTATGAGAAATGATGTTTGAGGAAGGGAACAGGAGGTTCCAGAATTTTATTGCAGGAAGAAAAATCAGTTCATGTGTATGTAGACTTGTATGGTTCATTAAATTTGATTTTTGTGAACAATTTCCATTGGTTATAAATGATGGATAAATTGTTTATGGAATATTAGAGACTCAAAGTATGTTTAAATGGTCTTTATTATTTATTGAAATTTAAAAGAATTGTTTATTGAATCGCACCCGTAACGGAAATAATGTGTTATTCATTGAGTCTAGCACTACATAGTGATTTCTATAAGCTCTTTGGAGTTGTTACTGCTGCAGCAGATTATTTGGGAGTGTTCCGGAACTCCATGGTGATATCAGTCGTCCCTGGCCCGGGCACTGATAAATCCCACAATATATGATTTCTTTCGTTTGGAAGATGTGATTCCTTCCTTTTTAGGAAGATGTGATATGAATTGAAATGAAATGCTATTGTAGGCTTGCCAACTATGAAAGACTCATGTTGATTTGAATTAAATGGTAAATTGTATTAGTCTAACTTGGCTTAGACAAATGAAATGATGTGTTAGCATGTTAAATCAGGTAATTGTTTATACATTGCTGAATTGTTAAATTCATAATGTTATTGATGGCATTACAGGCAAAGCTGCCCATGCCGACTCTTCTAAGGCCTCAACGTCAACGGAGAAGACCACTCAGGTTCCTTCAGGAGGATTAGTAGAGTGGAAATGAAATGAAAACTTGAGTTAAATGAGTTTGGAACGTTTCACACTTTTGATCCTTGCATTGTATTTAAATATGCAAGTGATGATGTAAATGAACTTTTGTTTTAACATAAGCAATGTATAGTTGTTTATATTCCGCATAATATGTATTTGATATCCCTTGTGAATTTTTATGGTGATTGGAATTCACGGGAGTAAGTATGCGTCACGACTCGGGATTAACTCGGATTTGATCTATATCTCGGGCTCGGGTCGTGACAAAAACCATTATGACCCATTAGATGAATGGTTGAATCTCCAAAGATGGGAGTCCATTTCCAGCTGAAGAAGACATGGCCCACAAATTGAGATTGTTATTATTATTATTTTTTTTTTCTCAGACTGGAGTACTGGTCTGAATACCATTGTGAGATCTAACTGCCCTTATTAGGGATCCATCCTGGGCAGCTACTATGGTGAGTTGGCTCTTCTGTCACTAAGTTGTTGTGAGGCACTTTTTTTTTTTTTGGGCACAAAGAACCAACCAACCAAACAACATCATAGAACAAGCAACTACCAGACCAACTCCTATCCCAGTCAATACAAGTCCTGAGTTGTTTTGAGGCACTTCGTCTCGCCTTCTTCATAGGAAAACTCCAACACAAGCTGGAGCTCACTCAGTGGGCATCAATCTGGCTTCCAAATGTCGTCTCTGCTACGATAATGTTGAAATAGATCTTTGCCTTTTTCTTTTAGTGCAATTTTGCTCTGGAATGGTGGTTTTAGTTTCTCCAAGTGCTCGGTTAGCCTCTCCTCCTTCTCCTGGCCAGTTATGGTATGCCTTTTCCACCAACGAAGATGGAATTGGAAGAAAAGTTGTCGCTGCAGTTTTCTTCCACCTCATCTCTTCCATTTGGTATGCTCGTAATGAAGCAACCTTCAATAACAATTGGATTTCTCCCACTCAATTCCGAAGACCGTCTTTCCTGATTCCTTGTGGATCTTGATATATTTGCAAAAAGTTGTCAACCATTGATTTAAAAAAGTCTATTTCAATCAATTTTTTGTGTTACCAAATGCAATAATTCTATAGCATCTATTTCAGTAAGGTCATTTGAAATAGATTTGTTTTATGCAAACCAGTTTTACGTAGATAAGATTCGCCAAACTAGGCCTTGTCATTCGACCAACCAAAAAGCTGATTACGAGACTCAACCGATGTCACGGTAGCTTATTAAGCAAAATAGATGCACCATGATTTTATTACACATAACAAATTCCTAATAATCCCACACTCAACAAGAAAGAGTTGAGCATGCATGGTAAGTTGGATACATAAGAACTCTTTATTAATTCTTTTCATAGACAACTTAACTTATTATAAGTTTAACATCCATCTTCACAAGTAGGATATCAGATCATAACACACATACGCTTTCTATCATTGACAATAAATGACAGATAAATTGGTTTCAAGGACTTGTACTTGGACTTTCCAAGGCTTTTGGCGGCGGACTGTATGGCACCATTTGTTCCAACCCTCGAGCCGTTGCTGTAGAAATCAAAATCACTATTTTAGATTGCAAATTATAAACCAAAAGGTATAGTGGAAAAATGAATGAGAATTGGCTGATCACCTCCCCAAACTATGGCTTCTGATGCTAGCAAGAGCATGAACACGAAGAAGAAGATGATTAAGGGAAGAAAAACAGATGATTTCATTGCAAGGTCTAGTTTTTTAGAGCTAAAAATAGAAAAACCCAATCCGACGTGCAGCCATGCAAGGAGGCAAAGGGAGAGGGCAAAAATATCAAAAAGAACAAAGAAACACAACAGCAATGTGAGAGTGAAATCGACAGAACATAGCATGCTTAGTCAGCTAATCCAGTTGATTGGCCATTACAATGCGAGAAAGATGGATCCCAGCTTCAAAAAATTTACTAAAGATTGACCTCAACTTTCAGGTTCCTAATTAGAGCATTTAATGTCCTAGCTTTGAATTTTTGTTGTCAAGGAGATATGGATGGATCCAAAAATGCTCCTAGATGATAAGATTTTGGCAGTGGTTGGCCACATAAGAGATGATGGTGAAAGAGGCTTTGAACATGTCTTCATCCTTATTGATTAGAGTCTAAGTTGAGTTTTTTACTGCATTTGTCAGGAAGCTGACACTAAATCCATTTTTTAAAAGAAACTTTTAGTAGGCCAACCACTAGATTGATCATACATGAGCAGCACCCTCGATTTCTATCCCAACAAGAGAAAAGCAAGGCAAGTTCATCACGTGTTTTAGATAAAGTCTCGTCTAATGGTGGCCATCTTATATATTTGAATCATAATTTTTAGGTTATCATTATTAAGGATAATAGGGCTGACGACCGTATCTCGTCTAATGGTGGCCATCTTATACATTTGAATCATAATTTTTAGGCTATCATTAGTAAGGATAGTAGGGTTGATGATCGTATCATATTTTGAAAAAGTGGGCCCCACCATGCATTCAAGATGGGGTGTTGCGCCATACCACAATCAGTGGCGCTGCATTGTAGCCGTGCCGCCCGGGAACTGGGG
The DNA here is from genome assembly GCA_003546025.1 of Camphora micrantha. Taxonomy (NCBI): domain Eukaryota; kingdom Viridiplantae; phylum Streptophyta; class Magnoliopsida; order Laurales; family Lauraceae; genus Camphora; species Camphora micrantha. The sequence continues at coordinate 2,174,207 of QPKB01000012.1, read as the reverse complement.
GGGGGGGGGGGGGAGGGGGGCTCTATATATAATATGCTTTAATTTGTTTATATACTAATTTTATAACGAGTGGCCCCCCGTTAATTGTTTGCACAAAGTAAAAAAAAGAAGACCAAATCGGAATATGAAATCTATAACCTGAATATGAAATCTATAATAAATATGATTTTTATTTGATTTGTAGATGGGAAAGTCATCCACAATTGATGAATTTTTCAAGAGAAAAAATCATTCAAACTTAAATGCTGATAGGTCATCACCCACATCTAACGTTGAAACTCCAATTGCTAAAAATCATCCTACAAAACTTCAAAGAACCGAAATCAATAATGATGATGATATTGAATCTTTGGAGCGTGATCCAGGATTGCATCGCCAGATATGGGAGTACGATGTTAGTCAACGTGATGAAATTCGACGAAAGTACATAAAAGGTTGGTTCATACCAACTGAAGCTCTCAAAGTATCCGAAATCTGGATCAATAGCTCATCCTTGTAGCTTTCAAGAGTCTTGGTTTAATTTATTTCATTCGTGGTTGGAATATTCTCCAGAGAAAGATGCAGCTTTTTGTCTTCCATGTTATCTCTTTCATAAGCCAATCGAACATGCTGGACAAATTGCATTCACTATTGACGGATTTCAGAATTCGAAGAAAGTTAGGGATGGAAGAAATTATGCTTTGTTAAATCATATGAGAAAAGATCCTAATACTTTTCATAAAGATGCAGAGAGATCATGCGAGGACTTGATGAACAAACCTCAACACAAAAAAAAAGTGCTTGACAAGTTCACTTCTGAACAAATTGTAAACATTCGGGTATGCCTTAAGGCCTTGATTAATACAGTCCGATGACTTGCATTTCAAGCTTGTGCTTTTAGGGGACATGATGAAAGTCAGAATTCAATCAACCGTGGAAATTTTTTGGAGATGTTAAAGTTGTTGTGTTCTTATAATGAAAAGGTTTCAGAAGTTGTATTAGATAAAGCTCCCAAATTGCACATCACCAAAAATCCAAAAAGAAATTTAGTTAGAGATACGTCCAGAAAAAAATATCAAAAATAATAGCTATCTTGATTTGTTAAAAAATTAATTCCCCCACCCCCCCCCCCCCCCCCCCCCCCAAGATGAAATCCAGGATCAGCCCCTGCGTGCCGCCCTATTCTTCTTGATCGGACCCCAAGTGTAGGGGGCGATTGTAGTAATAAACTGGTGAGATCAGGTTGATCCACATGGAGCAATGTAAACTAAGATTCATTCTCAACTTATACCTGCCATAAATTAAAAATCTAAATCTAGCATAACAAACTAGAAAATTACAACCATCATTTCTACTTTCCAAAAATTAAATTAATTACAATCCAATGAAAATAAAACTTCATAAATCTAAAAATCCTAAACTAAAAACTAAAATTGCTACAAAAGAATACACCAGTTAGAACATCAAAAATAAAAAGTACCAAAAATAAAACTAAGAAACTAAAGTAGAAACAAAAGAAACCTAAGTTAGAAAGTTAGTAATTTTTTCCTAATATAATGAAAATTCTAAGTCTGAAAAACTAGTATGCAAGGCTGCTTTTATGCATAGTTTTTCCTAATATAATGAAACCTAAAACTAAGTTTTATGGTTGGGGTTTGAACTACAATGATGCATGAATCAACTAAAAAAAAAAATCGGAAGTGAAAAAGGAATTAAAATGAATAAAATATGGATGAATAAACATGACCTAAAAAAACTGAAATTGTGCAGAAATTCTGCACATAGGTAGCCTAACATGCCATGTTCAAGCCACTGGTTCACCAACCTCCTGAAATCATTTTGATCTGAAATTTTGGGATGAAATAGACCACATGATGAACTTCAATTTTCCCAAATTTTACATAAAAATACTATGATTTGACTGGTCTACCCACTTCTAACTTTTTGCCAAAAACTGTTTCTGCAGTTTTGCTGAAATTGTGCAGAAAGTACTATTTATATATGCTAGATCCGAGATTTAACACTATGTTTGGCATAATTTCACCATTCAAATCATATATTTTTTTCTGAACTAGATTCATCAGTCACTTAAACATGTAAGAGATTCCACCATATGCAATGCATGCAAAATGATCACTACTTCCAACAATAAACTATGCACAAAAGTAAATATAAAATTGAAAAGATCATAAAAATAAAGACAATAAACAAAAGTTCAAGAATTTAAATGTGTGGTGAAAACAAGAAAAATAAATATGTGGTTTTAACAGAAACTTAAATGTGTGGAAGAACATAAATTTAAATATATGGAAGTGTATTCTCCTCTTTCAAAATTCTTTTCTAAACGGGGTCATAATTTGAATTATGTTCTTAGGGCATTTGGGTTGTCAGTCCAAACATCAACAAGAAAAGAAATATAAAACAAGCACCAATTACCCAAGGATAAGAAAGAAAAATTGAAAGAGTAAAAAACAATTTTACTAATATGCAAAGTCTTACATAAGATAATAAATAAATAAATAAATAAACAATGACAATTACATACTAAGATGAGAAGCATCTTCTAGATGAAAAACCTAAGGGTGTAGTGTGATTTCCGGCCAAATCTCCTTGAGGACTCAAATGGAGAGAAAGATAGAGGAGGAAGATTGAGTTTAGTAGTAATTCTAGAGAGAATTTGTCTATCTTCCCATGAGAGGATAGGGATGCTTATAACTTCAATTTATAGATTTTTACTCTCTTACTTTCATTCTTTGTTCCAAGTTTGTAGCATGCAATCTTCTTTGCTGGCAAGTCCCTTCCTTGGCCAACAAGTCTTCAAAGAAATAGCAAGGTGAGTGAGAGATTTTTTGTGCTTTCCATAGTGCAAAATTGCAATCCTGAGTAGAAATTATAGCACCGACTTCCAGAAGCCATATATTCCTTGTTTTAACTCCGATTTACACAATCTTGGATTCTAAAGATATCTAATCGAAAAGAGCTTTCCAACGGTGAATGTATTGCCCCAATCTGACGACTGGATTAAGAGTTATGACCATTTTGATCTTGCTACCCTTGAAAAATCCGAAAATAATTGTGCACGTATGGAATGTTAGTTGTGCAATGGGGTGTGTGGGACACATGTGGACGTTCAAATGGATCTTGGGATCTCTCTTTTCTTGTTTCTTAACTCCCATTTTATCTTTGGTTTGTTTCCAAGATTCTTTGATTGACTAGTCAATTCTTTTAGCACACTTTCCTTTCTTGAATTTTTTTTCTTGATTTTTGAGCGTTTAAACTTAGTAAGAATTAGACCTTACCAAATTTGAAGTTTTCTTTCTTGATTTTGAAATAAAAAATGTAGCTTTTCATTGTTGACTTTTCAAACTCTCCAAAAATACCAAGATATGTGGGTCCACCATGAAAAATGTCCTAACCTTGATCTCTCTCAAATTTCACCAATGTGGATCCCATTCTTGATTTCTCCTACATAAATTAAAACAAATGGATTCAAGAATAATTCTATGTAAGGAATTTAAATGGACGATGCATGGGACCCTACTTGAAGCACCCAAACTAACTGACTTTCCAAAAATAAATCTCCAAAAATGGCAGGTTTCATGAATTTATGCAAAAAGTGTGATTTTTGAGCAAATTATGCATGAATGCACTACGATGGACCAGTGTTGAAATAAAACCACTAACAACCTAAACCCGAGTTGACAATGGGAAGGCAAATTATGAGTTCAGATTGTATAAGGCTCTGGCTTTTAGAAATTCTGAGTTGAGGGACTGGAACCCCAATTGAGGCCCTTCCAATTTAAAACCCAAGCTACTCAAAATTAATGCCCTCAATTTTTATGGAAAGTCTCCAATTCTATTTAATTATTTTTTGCTATGTTGGACTACTGGTCCAGGTATGATACTTTTACTTTTTGAAACTATGATATTTTCACTTGAAGACCCAAGAATCAATTCTGGACGCATATGTGTGAGGCTAAGTTGCCAACACCACTCAACCATGAGTGTGTTGGCGGATGATGTTGGCGGAAGTCCCCAATTTTAATATAACAGGAGTTGGAAACATTGTTAGATTAAAAATATGATAAATAACGTGATTAATAAATATGATTAATAGTGCACTAACTAAGGATTTTTATACATTGAATTCTCATTAAGACCATAAAGGTAGATAACCTTCTTGTAAAAGCAGTTAATGTAGTAGGGTAGGATTCTCAGATGTATTAGCCACTTGTTACTAGCATGAGGATTAAATTAAAGACCCTCCACGGACATATTCAAATCATCGGGGGTATTCAATTGTCAAAATACTATAAAAACCAATGTTGAAAAACTCGTGACTCGAACTCGAATTGTTCAATGAGAAAAAAATGACTCGGATAGAGTCAACGCAGAGACTCGGGCGAATTAGGTTTTTTTTAAATAATTTTAAAAATATTTAAAAATAAATCCATTTCTTATCAAATTTAAAAAAAAATACATTTATTTACATGCATTCATGACAATAAATTCAAATTAATAAATTTATATTCGCAAGAAATTACTACAATAAGAAAAATAAAAGAAGAATATTGCGTAATATAATTTATTATTTCAAATATCGAACATAAAAGATCAAATATAGGTTTATAATTACATTTCGGTCATTTTTTTTGTTTTAAATTACTAACTCCAAAACTCATGCATAATTGCTTATAAATAAACTTTAATTGTTTAAAATTAGATCCCTCCATTAAATGGTTCGGAATGCAAATAATTTACTAAAATGAGATCACTCGGCCAAGTCACCCCTATTTTTTACTGGGTCTTTTGTAAAAAAGAGATGACTCGGGATAGTCCAAGAGTCAACTCAGAAAGTTTTCCAATCATAATAAAAAAAAGCTCTTCTCTTTTTCAATTTCACAACTTTGAATATTTCTTTGTTTATGGCCGACTCGAAAGAAGACGCCTATACAATATAGGCATCTTGTCTTTCAGAGTATATTCATTTAAGAGTGTCTCAGTCGTTCTTCTTTTCCTCACTGTGTTAGCCTTGATTGTTATGAAGTGTTGCATATATGACTCGTTTTACTTTTACTTTTCTTCTAGATTTTTTTCCGCTGATAGGAGTTAGTAGAGTCAGTCCTCTTCAAGGTTCAACGTATTCAATTTAAGATGATAACGCAGAAGTCTTCCCGGGAAAGGGATAGAAGTTGCCTAGGAGAAGTAATATTGTTTAGAAGTGAGGTGAGGACATCTCGAAAAGATCTCCAATATCTCTTTGTGTGGGGTCCGGATGAAAACGATGGCCATGCACGTCCAACTCTTGGTCCTTAACTTACCATGGAATGGAAAAGAGTGTGGAACATCTTTTTTTCCAACAAAAATCAAATTCTTCCTTTGGAGTGTGCTTCATGGTCGGTTAGCAACTAGGGATTACTCACATAAGATTAACCATGTATAAAATGATAGATAATATAAATAGATATCTATCTTTATCATTATCGGTTAAATCCTGAATATTACGATTGGGCCAACTCTTATCAAAGTAAAATTTTGACACATCTCATAAAATAGAAAGGCATTCACATGTAACATACCAGATTCTCAATGAGTATGATTTGTGAAAACTCATGAGAAGGGATAGTGCGTGGACACAAGTAGTTGGTTTTTCAAGAAGTTACCCTAGCAGCAGGACTTAATAGATTCCTATGTTATTATCTGTTTGTTTGGTCAAAATGTTGAATCCATAAATTCTTTATTGGAAACTGGGATCGCTATGCCTGACGATCACAGGTGGACTCGATTCAATTCAATTCAATTCAATCAACCAGGAGGGGCTAGGTCATTCATGAGCCAAAGGACAATTTCAGCCCTTCATTTGGATTAAGGGACATTGCAGGTACAATATTCCTTAGACCTGACATTCGTCCATGAACGGTTGAAGTTTAAGTTTCCCACAAAATAGGTTTACGCATCTTAGAGTCATGCGATATCGTACACATCGGGTGCAATATTCTAGGGCAGTACGATATCGCACCATTATTGTACGAAAAATATTTAAACTTCACTTGATCTGGGGAAAACATCAAAATTAAGGGAAGTTGTACACGCAATATCCTTTAAAAAGGTATAAATCTTGCGATCAAAGGTGATTGTTTTTGGTCAAACCCTCAAAACCTGAAATCCCATTGTACAAAGGAAGAGAAGGGGCTTGTCATTCTACCAACAAAAAGCTGAATGAGGGACTAAACACATGTTTCTGTTGCTTATTCTAAGCAAAACTGATGCACCATTATAGTATTACACATACCAAATTCCTAATGATTAATTCCACACTCAACAAGAAAGAGTTGAGGATGGTAAGATGGATACAATTTTTTTTTGGTGTAGATAACATGGATACATAAAACTCTTTATTCTTTTCTTAGGCAACTTAACTTATTATAAGTTTAACATCAATCTTCACAAGTAGGATATCAGATCATAACACACATACACTTTCTATCATTGACAATAAATGACAGATAAATTGTTATTGGTTTCAAGGACTTGTACTTGGACTTTCCAAGGCTTTTGGTGGCGGTGGACTGTATGGCACCATTTGTTCCAACCCTCGAGCCGTGGCTGTAGAAATCAAAATAACTATTTTAGATTGCAAATTATAAACTAAAAGGTGTAGTGGAAATGGATGAGAGTTGGCTGCTTACCTCCGCAAACCATGGCTTCTGATGCTAGCAAGAGCATGAACACCAAGAAGAAGATGATTAAGGGAAGAGAAACTGATGATTTCATTGCAAGTTTTTGTTTCTGACTCACATGCAACGAAGGAGAAAAACAGCCTCCTCTTCTTATAGAAGTGCCCCATCTCTTTGACTTGGCCAAAACTTAGGTATTAAGAGAATAGATAAAAAATTAAACTTCTTTGAATGGTTAATATTATGATGGCTCATTCCTGTACGAAGTAGTTTTCAGTGATTTGGGCCGGTGTCCTGCCTTTAATAGTCCATGGTGCCTTGTAATTACTATCCATTGACTTGCCATTGTCAGGGGAGGGACGTCTTTGGGCTGAAAGGCGGGCACTTCTCATTTACAAGCAAAAGCCTACTGATGACAGGTTAGATAGTTTAAGCAAATGCTTACCACCTTAAAACTTATTAGCACTGTGTAAATAAGATTTAGCAAAAATGCCTTCTTCTTTTTCCCAGTCTGCCCCAATTCATTCCTTGGCTCCAAATTTCGGCTAGTGAATTCTTCCACTGAGCTTCATATGATTCAACCTTCAATGACTCATGATTGTAGAGCACAGCTCCAATGAGGATGAAACACATATGAACGATTTGGGATTTCCTTTCAAAAGCTTTAATAATGGCATTTTGGAAAGTTTGAGTAAAGGAAAGGAAAGTCCGGGATGTAATGATTTAAAAACATTATGGGAAACTTCCTGTTTTGAAAGATATCATTTTGAGGATTTACATTTTTTTTGTCCTGTTTTGAAAAGTCTCAAAAACTTGAGTCCTTTTTTGAGAATTTCCCTTCTTTCAAACATAAACATTGAATTAATTTGTTCAAAGATTTACAATCTAATATTATATAAACTGGGTTTTTTAAGATTTCTTTTTCGGGATTTTACCCAAAAAATTCCTATTAGACTCACAGTTGAGCAAAAGAGCCTTAAAAGATATGAAATGACCGTACTAGTCACAGGGGCTCTTTACGGTTTTTTTTTTTTTTTTTTTTTTTTGCCGAGCGGCGATATCCCCGCTCATTTTTTCTTCTTCTTCACAATTAAGCGGTTTCTTCTTCTTCATAGTTAAGCAGCGATATCCCTGCTCACTCGTTTATTCTTCTTCCTCCTCCTCCTTCCTTCTTCTTCCAACTCCTTTCTCCTCTACTAACTAATCGATTACCCCTTCTATCCAACTTTGATGGCAAAGAAAAAAAAAGCACTGGTTAATATGATAATCAAACCAGTGAACTCGAATGTGATTTTTAATGTTTTTTTAACCTTGATATTGGATTTTGATTTCGTGATTCTGATGTTTGTGATATTGCAATTTGTTTGCTTGATCTTTCTGAGAAAAGGCATTGGTTAATATGATAAGCAACCCTGTGAATTCGACTGTTCCAATTGCTGCTGAGGTTTTTAAGAAGGCGGAGACATATGATGAGAAGAAGCTGTTTGGCGTGACTACGCTGTCAATGGAAAGCTTTAATTTTCAGTCACTATGGATTTTGTTTGTGTTTCCGATTTGGTGATTTGATTTTATTCTGGTTTTCAAGTATTTGTTTTTGTGAACAGAGATTAATGTGCCTGTTGTTGGTGGGCATGCTGGAATAACGATTCTCTCTCTCTTCTCACAGGTACTTATAATTTCTGTGTGTTTTTATCTGAAGATGAAAGTTTTTACAAATTGGGTCTTCTATTTTGATGGTTTCTTCAATTCATGTCCTACAGGCAATGCCAAAATCCAATGCTTTGTCAGATGAAGATATCAAGGCTCTCACAAAACAAACGCAAGATGGAGGGACGGAGGTTGTGGAGGCCAAGGCTGAAAAGGGTTCTGCTACATTATCCATGGCGTAAGTGTCTTCCAAGGAAATGGGTTCATAATTATTTCAGTTGATCTTTTTTTCCAGCTTTAGAGATTTGCTGCCCCATAATGGCGCAGCCGTTGCCATCAAAGTTGGATATAAGGGGTAATTGATTAGTTGGTACAGATAGAAGGAGTTGGAGGAAGAGGAAGAAAAAAAATAAATGAGTGAGCGAGGATTTCGCTGCTTGACTATGAAGAAGAAGGTAAAACGAGCGGGGATATCCCCGCTAGGCGAAACAACAACAACAAAGAAAAAAAAAAAAAAAAGAATCAAAAAGTAGTCCCATCATTTCATATTTTCTAAGGTGTTTTTGTTCTACAGTGAGTCTAATGAGAATTTTTTAGATAAAATCCCCTAGATAATATAAACAGATGTCATAGCTTTATCAGAATCAGTTAAATCCTCAATCTTACGAGGAGTCCAGCTCTTATCGAAATAAAGTTTTGTCACATCTCATAACATAGGAAGGTAGTCATATCTAACATCCTAGATTATCAATGAGTGGGCCTTGCATTTGATTTTTACTTTCGTACTTGACACAAAGGCATGAGTGGGACGGTGATTGCCACAAGCGTAAGTGGGGCCATCGTTGATCTCTTTTTCATTAAATATCTTTGATAGATGGAGACTTGAGGAAACTTCCTTGTCCATGAGAAGGGATAATGAGTGGACATGATTGGTTCCTTTCTTCATTTCAAGAAGTTACCCTAGAAGCTGCACTCAATAGATTCGTATGTTATTTTATCTCTTTGTTTGTTTGGTCAAAATGTTGAACCCATTGTTTTTAAATTCTTTGTTGGAGACTGGGATTGCTAGCACAGGAGGATTCAATTCAAGTCAAACAACCGGTAGGGGTTAGGTCATCCACGTGCCAGTGAACAATTTAAGCCCTTCATTTGGAATCAGGGTTATTGCCAATTTAGACTTGACATTGACTTATGAATGGTAAAAGTTTCAGTATTTTCCACTCGTTTATACAATATCTTAGGATCATGTAATATCTCACACATAAAATTATATGATATTCTAATGTCGTGCGATATCATACATAACATCATGTGCGATATTCTAGGACCATGCGACATTGCGCCACAATTGTACGAATAGCTTTGAGGGATATATTTAAACGTCACCGGTTTCAAGGCAAACGTCAGATTTAAGGGTAGTTGTATGGGCTATATCCCTCTGATTAAAAACACCCCATTTGGGTGTCTGTTCAGCCCTTATGTTTAGGATATTTTGATTTTGGCCTCTCATTTTGATGAAATTAGTTTTAGGTTTATTGCCCTATTCATGTATGACAAATTTTGCAGTCTAGAATGTATTTGGATGGATTGTTTATCGGAGTGGTGTCCCTTCTCTTTCCCTTTCTTTTTCTGGTACCCAGCTAAGGGGGCTGGGATCCATTAGCAATCCCTATATTTAAAAGTGACTCTCACTGAGACCATTTAAAAGGACTTTTATAACGTAAACTTGGATATTAACTTTCAATTTTGCCTGTATTGGTCCATAACCTTACAAGAATCTCCGTCTAATAACATCTCTCTCCAATTAATCTTGCAAATGTTGGCACCCATGGCCATGATCAATCCCACTTTGTTTTACAGGCAGGCTTTGTACAACTTGAGTATTATGTGCTCCACATATTTCTATTTCCACATGAAGGAAAAAGCACCCAACTCACCCTTCTCATTCTAAAAAGAAAAAAGAAAAAAACACCAACTGAAACCTACAATGAGTCATAATCTCCATCACCCTTGTCGTTCTACCAACAAAAAGCTGATTGAGGGACTAAACTTCCTTTCTTTCTCATAAGTGTGATTTGTGAAAGTCCATGAGAAGGGATAATGAGTGGACATGATTGGTTTCTTTCTTCTTTCCAAGAAGTTACCCTAGAAGCTGCACTCAATAGATTAGTATATGTTATTATCTGTTTGTTTGGTCAAAATGTTGAACCCATTGGTTTTTAATTTCTTTGTTGGAGACTAGGATTGCTAGCACAGGAGGATTCAATTCAAGTCAAACAACCGGTAGGGGTTAGGTCATCCATGTGCCAATGGACAATTAAAGCCCTTCATTTGGATTAAGGGTTATTGCCCGTACATTGGTCTTTAGACTTGACATTGGCTCCTGATTTGTAAAATTTTTAGTATTTTTCACGAAACCTTTTATATAATATTTTAAGGTCATGTGATATCGCACACATAAGACTGTACGATATTTTAGGGCCGTGCGATATCATACATAACATCATGTGCAATATGCTAGGGACATGCGACATTGCACCACTATTGTACGAACAGCTCTGCATGATATATTTAAACATCACATGTTTCAGGATAAATGTCAAATTTAAGGGTAGTTGTGCTAGTTATATCCCTTGGATTAATAACACCCCATCTGGGTGTCTATTTGGCCCTTTTGTTTTGGGTATTTGGTTTTGGCCTCTCATTTTGATGAAATTAGTTTTAGGTTTATTGCTAGTCATGTATGACAAATTTTGCAGTTTAGAATGTATTTGGATGGATTGTTTATCGGAGTGGTGTCCCTTCCCTTTCCCTTTCTTTTTCTGGTATCCAGCTAAGGGGGCTGGGATCTATGAGCAATCCCTACATTTAAAAGTGACTGACTCACTGAGACCACTTAAAAGGACTTTTATAACGTAAACTTAGATGTTAACTTTCAATTTTGCCTGTATTGGTCCATAACCTTACAAGAATTCCGTCTAATAACATCTCTCTCCAATTAATCTTGCAAATGTTGGCACCCATGGCCATGATCAATCCCACTTTGTTTTACAGGCAGGATTTGTACAACTTGAGTATTATGTGCTCCACATATTTCTATTTCCACATGATGGAAAAAGCACCCAACACACCCTTCTCATTCTAAAGAAAAAAAAAAAAACCAACTGAAACCTACAATGAGTCATGATCTCCATCACCCTTGTCCTTCTACCAACAAAAAGTTGATTGAGGGACTAAACCCATGTTTTTGTTGCTTCATCTAAGCAAAATAAATGCAATATATATATATATATATATATATATTGATAACCCAAGGTATCTCCCGCCTATCCCAGTTAAAAGCTTTTGGCCCTGAGCCCGAAGGACACTTGATACTGGACCGCTGAGAAATAATTCTTATGAACACATGCAAACCTTCATATCCTAATGCACTAAGTAAAGCTATGGGAGGTAGCCAACGAAGATACGTATCAAATACAGAACCTCTCCGCTTCCCGACGAGCAGAGTCCTATGCACCATGATAATATTACATAGAAAATTCCTAATAATCCCACACAATACAAAAAAGCCTTGAGCATGGTAAGATGGATACCTAAAATTTATTTATTCTTTTCACAGACAACTTAACTTTTTTATAAATAACATCAATCTTCTCTAAGTAGGACATCATATCATAACACAGAGACACACATATGCTTTCTATCATTGACAACCAGTGACAGACGAGTAGTTATATTATTGGTGTCAAGGACTTGTACTTGGACTTCCCAAGGCTTTGGGTGGTGGAGGACTGTATGGTATCTCTGCCATCTTCATCGACCCTCGAACCGTGGCTGTACAAATCAAAATCAATATTTTAGATTGCAAATAAGCTATAAAATATAGTGGAAATGGATGAGAATTGGCAGCTTACCTCCCCAAACCATGGCTTCTGATGCTAGCAAGAGCATGAGCACCAAGAAGAAGATCATTAAGGGAAGAGAAACTGATACTCTCATTGCAAAGTTTTGGATTTGACTCACATATGCAGGTGCAGCAAAGGAAAAGCAGCCTCCTCTTCTTATAGAAGTATCCCATCTCTTTGATTTGGTCAAAACTTACGTATTAAGATAACAGATAAAAATTTAAGTTGTTTATTAAGGATCCTTCCATCAGTCAATAACAAAAACATCTGAATCCCACAAACATCCCACATGTCCTCTTTTAAGGAAATCATAAATTCATGACAAGCATTCATTGGTCGTGGTGCAACATTTTTTGGCCCTAGATTAGGATGAGCTAAGATTTGATTTGACCTTGATTTTGAAAGCAATTGGGAGTAGCTGTGTTGAAAAATTGTTTTTTGGCCCTAGATTAGGATGAGCTAAGATTTGATTTGACCTTGATTTTGAAAGCAATTGGGAGTAGCTGTGTTGAAAAATTGTTTTTTGGCCCTAGATTAGGATGAGCTAAGATTTGATTTGACCTTAATTTTGAAAGCAATTGGAAGAAGCCGTGTTGAAAAATTGTGTCGCCCAACTGCAACGGGGCCATGCAAGATCAAGCCTAGCAGCGTGCCACAGATGAAGTCCCAATAAATCTTTATCCGATTGAGTCAAATAAGGATCAAACTCTTAGTCGTAGAGTTTGAATCTGGTTTAGACTCCCGATTTGGCAAAATATCCACGATGGTAAGGAGGTATGGGATTCTATGAGAGGTAGAGTCCATAGTAGTCGTGACTCCTAGGAATTTCTCTATATAAGGGAGATGAGAATCCTTTATTGTTAATTCAGTAGATCTGAGAGTATTCGCAATGACTTCGCATGATACATCTCACACCAAAACCCACAAAGGTTCCCGGCGAGTTCGGTTACAATTTCCTTCACTCTGCAGCTAAAATAACTCCCTAATAATACTTTTTAAATAATTATGTGGAAGTAAATACTGGATCAAATCCATCTCAAAGGATTGATTACTTCACCATTACCTACTATCCAAAGAAAAGCAATTCATCAACTTCTAGTCACCATCTCTGCAGATCAGATGTTCAAAAGATGCCAAAACAAATGCCATATATTATGTATCCTTCTCTATAAATTAACATTTGAATGAGTATTCCACCTCAATTGAGTTGGAGAAGAAAATTTTGTTGATCAGCCTCTTAACAAGTTTGAAACTGCCAAAACATAGACTTAGTGTGATGACTAACCATGTCTACAACTTACATTAGTTATTTGGGGTAAATCAGGTAACCAGGTACTGAACTTAGATGACCTTGACCCAGACACAGACCCAATTATATCAATGAATCAAAACATGGACCCAGGAAGGCAAGTCCTGACAATCATTACTAGCAGGGTCATGGTAATTAAGGGTGGCAAAGTCAGATTAATAGTATCACAAATAACTGGAAATTGTGGTTTCTGCACCACCACAATTATGCAGTGGAGCAATACCATGACATTTGACTAGCCTAAAATATTGATAGGGCAGTTAACAGAGCTGACCAACACAAGAAACAAAAAACTAAGAAAAGAAAAGAGGTTGCACCATTGGTTCGACCCGACCCATCACCATGCGGTCAAATCAAATGAAGTCGGTCAAAATCAAATTCACAAATCAGTCCCTTTCATTTGGAACTGAATAATTTTGGGATTTAATCAAGCAAAATTGGAGCTTACTCAGTAAAAACTATGCAACTTTCTGAAGAAACATTGTAGCCCCCATGAAGGCTTGTGTTCATTAGTTATGAGGGCTAATTGCAATGGTGGAAGTTTCATTGAAAATTCTTCCATGTACCCAAAATCTTGAGTTCCTAGTCTGCAACTGTATAATAAATGAAAAATCATTAAGTTTTAGACATGAAAACTTATTTTTTATGATAGTTTATAAAAAATTTGTTAAATACTATGCACTTTCCAGAAGAAATATCCTGACCACCCTGGAGGTTTGTGTTCATTAATAATGACATGTAATTGCAATGGGCAGAAATTTCATTGGACATTCTCCAATTACAAAACGACAGGGGCTGATTGACAGCCAAAATCCAAACCCAGCCAGAATCACCTCATGTCTTAACTCTATAAAACATTAGACTTCCATTTTCTCTTGCAAGGCACATGCATTGTTATATCCAGTGACTGTTCTCTTTGAAAGGGGAAAAAGACTTACCTTGTTCCTAAAATTTAAGTTCTTACAAGTTACATATTACATTTTTTGGGTAAGCAAGAAAAAACATCATTAAGGCCAAAAAGCAAATCACAGAGGCGGCCCGGTCAACCAGTCCAGGAAAACATCAGTCCAAACAATAGAGACATCATACCAATGACCAAGCTTAGCAGCCAAATGGACTGCTTCAATAAACACCCTGGGAACATAGTTGAAACTAACACAATGCTAAGCACACTCCAAAATATCCAAAACATAAGAGCTGGTGAACCAATCATCCGCTCCTTTAATAGCATTGATCACATCAACAGCATCATACATCATCTTAATGGAGGTGAGACCCTGCTCTCTAGCCTTCGTCAGTGAGAATAGAACCACGCCGACTTCAGCAAATCATGTTACATCAGCAAGTGCAAATCATTCCTCTAAGATTACGAAAATAGGCTTTTGGAATTGTCAGCACATTACCATCAGCAAATCATAAATTTCAAACGAAACCCAATAAAACATGAGAGAGGAAGCATATATCATGAAACATTCAAACTCATCTTAAAGTAGCCAATGCAAATCATTCCTTGCAATCTTAAAATAAAAATAAAAATAAAAAAACCAACAGTCTAGTTAATTGAATAGTTGTTGGACAGGAGTTGAACTAAGGAAATTTGTGGTGGCCATTTTTTTTGGTCCACTACTATGTAATTCTTAGTTGGAATATATGGGTTTAATCTTAGAAGGTCTGCTAATTCTTCACAAGAATGAAAATCCTCCTTTGATCTTAGAGTGGTTTCATGATCCTAGGCTTCCAGTTTCCACATTGTTGTGTGTGTAAGATGCAAGACATCCTGAAGGTAGGCTCCATCATCTAGATGCTTTGGCTAGAAAAATAAAGATTGTCCATCAGAAGGGCCATAACATGCAAAATTGATGGTTGGAACAAACATAGCCAATGGCCCAAATTCAGTTCAAAGGCAGCCCTCACCTACTGAATACACTAGCATAATTCCAATATTGGATACTGCATGCCTCACCAAATGAATCAATCATTTAGATCTGGTGCAGATGTGACACAAGCTCCACAAAATGATCAGCAAGAAACACTGGTTTCCTTTTTTTCTTAAAAAAAAATGCATGTAACATTAGCAATAAGTGCATATAAATAAATGCAAACAGTATCTGAAAGCTAATAAAGCCTTGGAGAACATGTATCAAAGACAAGTGCCAAGTCATATACAGTCTATATACATATAGGTCAAGCAGCTAGAAAGTATGTAACCAAGCAAACTCCCAAGTACCCGAGGAATAATATATTTCAAAAGAATAACATTCATACCTTCCCCTGGGCTTGATTTCTATCAAAGCATGTGGAGAAGCCCTTTTGAGGGGAAAGAACTCGTTCGCTGTAATCTCTTTCACCAAAGCCCAATCAAATCTGAAGCAATTGATAGTGATACTCATTTTAATAAGAACACGTGCATTTAACCAAAAGAACTTCATCAGGTCAAGCACATTCCTGTCACCTAGACCAATGTTTTTAATCTGTATCTTTGTAAGATGATTTATCAAACACTTTGGATGTCTCTGTTTCTCCCAGTAGTCAGTTTCAAAAGGACTTCCCGGTCCAATGGATCCATCCTAATAGTAAACACAGAGAACAAAAGCATGATATAGTTCAGAGTCGCAGATGGTACTATATAAAACAAGCGCTTATGTTTGATGAGTCAAACCTCTAGAGCAAGTTGTTGTAAATTTGGGCAACTCCTGAGCAAGAACAGCAGAAAAGAGACCATCTTGACATCACTAAGAGCCAGTCTTATGGATAGCTCCTTCAGATTAGCCAACTGATGGCCAGTAGATAAACTATCTGGCAGCTGCTCTATTGATGTGTACTATAGAAAAGTGAATGAAAAGAAAAAAAAAAAATGTTCAGAACGCTTAAGCTTTAAAGGAACTTGAGTTAGTGTTGTATATAACTGACCTTGAAAATTTCTTTATAGCAAGCAATAGAAAAGCGCTCAATATGACTCAAATTCATTAAAAGCTTAACAAGATGATCATCCTTGTCCTCTTTCTCTCTTGAGGAATTATCCAAGTCATCCGAAAGATCTACTAAATCAGAGAGAGTAACATGTTTCAGACGCGGGGCATCAATCAAAGAAAAGCGTGTCCATTCACTCATTTCTATATCCAGCAACAAGAGATTCGGTGCACAAATCTGAAAATCCAGCAAAGTTGGACAGTCACTCAAATTCAGGTTCTCAAGGTTGGGACAACCAGAAACCAAAATCTCAAGCTGCCTATTGCTAATTCTAACTCGAATGAGTTTCAGGTTTCGAAGGTTAGTAAGTACTTTAAACTGAGATGGAAAGAGGACAGGACAATCCCAAATTCCCAGCTCCTTGAGGGACTGAAAGTAGTATAAATCAGGTGACAAAGTGTTATCCATTCTACCCACATTCCTGAGGATGAGATGCTGGATGCGGAGTTTGTAGAGGAATAATAAGAAATTGTTGAGATCAAACAGGCACTGCTTGAAGTCGAAAATGGGCAAGCTGCAGCCGTGGACAGGGGCTTGACGAAAGTTAAAGATTTGGTAGAAGATGGATATAAATTTCTTGGCTTCTTGGTCGGTGTGGTCATAAATTGATCCCTCCATTTTGGTACCATGGGAATCTAATACAGCTGAGTGCGTTACAAAGAAGTCAGTGAAGTCGAGAGTAGGGATAGAGATCCAGAGACATCTCCATCTCTTAGATAGAATTGAGGTTTTTGCTGCTTCTACTAAAGGTAGTAGAGAGAGGATTTTTATGAGGATGTGATCTGAAAGGAGGCTGATATGATCACTTCCTTCTTCTCCTTCTGGCACCCGAGCGGATTTTGCTGCCAGTCCTAATCTTTTCATCCTACAGAAAGATAAAGGGAATGTATATAGGAGCTAAATGAGCGACCTCTTTTAACTGTTTAGAAAAGGAAGAAGGAAGATGAAAAGAAGAGCTGAGGAACATTTTTCTTACATAAATCTCTTGGACGCATCACTGAAACCAATGCCAAACTTGGAATTGCCCATGGTATTGAGCACTAGAGATAGGATTTTTCACCTGGAAACAAGAAATAGCATTGAACCATTAAAGTGTAGGGTTTTCTGAAAAAAAAAAAAAAAGAGATTGGGTTTCAGCTTTAGGTCTTCTCTTTCTCAGCTTGAAACCGCACTAGAAAGGATTCATCGCATTCCACGATTGAATAGCAGAGTGGACTCAGCGATGATTTCTTCAAATCCAAGTTTGGCAAGCATATCAAAATCCGCGGGAAAAAAAATGAGGATTTAAATTAGCAGTCATGCTTAACCTTGCACATTTTCTACATAATAGTGCTTCCTAGTGCCAACAATGCCACAGAGAAATTCAGATGAAGACATGGAAAGCTACTTATAACTTATACACTGTAATACACATCACCCCCCACCACTGCACACAAATGTGATAGAATCTAAAGAAATAAATAGACAACACAGTTTAATCAATCTTGGTGTTCATATATAAAAGACAATTTAGAATTTCTCTCCATTGCTATACACATCCCACATCGTAACACACAAGAGTTGAAGTAACATCATGATCACCTGCACGTGAGGGGGAGTGTTGGGAAGTCCCACATCCCACTGACTGGAAATTGCCTCTCTGAGCTTAAGCTTTTAGGTTGGTATATGGTTTCTTACAAGTAACACACGAGTTGATAACATCATGATCACACTGACTGGACCTTTATGCAATGTCAAATGAAAATCTCTACACACATCAACATAAGAAACAAACAGGTGACCATCTCATTCTCCATGAACCCACATCCACTACCCAAATCTCATAAACAGAAACACAACACAAACAGAAACAGGTAAAATTAGATTGAAGATAAAACCCATTTATGATGGACCAGAAATAAACCCCATTAGAAACCCAGCCTGTCAAACACAACAGAAAACCCCATCCACCCACTACAGTACAGCACACAGCTTCCACCCTAATCCTAAAATCAAACAAGAAGCAAGGAAATGAACCAAACCGCTTGCAATGATGTGAAGAAATATAAAAACCCAACCTTCTAAGAATCTCCAGAGAGGGAGCGATCGGAGAATGACGCATGCCGGGATTCCACTGTAGGGTCCTTACATAAGTGAACTGCATTAGGTGTTTTTTTTATTACCTGCCCAAGGAGCTGATCCAGAGATAGCCCACGTAAATAAAAAGAGGTGGTGGCATACTTTGGATTTGAACTGGGTTAATAGTAGAACTATGAATTGTGAGTTCAAATGAGAATCAGTTGAACTTCAAATCAAGTAATTAGGCAGACTTGTATTCTGCTTTCTAACTGTATAAGCTTTTGAGATGTATTGTTTGGTTGCACTTGACATGGTATCAAAGCCAATATACTAAGTCGTGAGTTCAAACCCCATCACGGGGCATGCACAGATTCATGGATGGGCAAGTGTAGGTTGTGAAATTAAATGATGTACCATTCGTGAGAATGGGTAAGCAGATCTATCTTCCACTTGTTAGTAACTGAAGCTTTTTGCATGTATTGGTCATTGAGACCTGACAGTAATATAGTATGAATCAAAACGTCCGCATGTAGAGGTTGTATGAGAAAATTTCCTTGTAATTAAAGACACTTTGAGAAGTGCAGATCACCAGGGGTATTCAATTGTCTTGTGTTGGTATTACATAAAAGAGTGCTGATGCTTACACACTGAAAATGCCTTTTCACACACGCACTTTTCTTCTCTTTTTTGGAACTTCATAAACTACCCCTCCCTCTCTTTGCCGGCCGGGCCCCCCCCTTCGCCAGATTTCGTCACTAGCCACGTGCGACCGACCCCTCTCCCTGCTCGTCGCCGGCCGCCGCCCACCCATCCTCTCCCTCTCCCTCTTCCTGTCTTTCCGTCTCCCTGCTAAACCCTAGACCCCGCCCGTCCCCGGCCACCGCCCGAACCACAATCTCTAATCATTTTTTTATGAAATAAGTATAAATTTAAAAGACTATACGAGTCATGTGGGTTAGACGGGTCAACCCTAACCCGGCCCATATCTTATGCGGGTCGGGTTTTGCAGGTCATATACGGGTCTAGTTAGGGTCAGGCCACATTTTGCCACCTCTACTGTCAAGTGGAGGCAAATTGTAAGTTTGGATCATCTTAGGCTATGTCCTCACCCTGTATGGGACCGACATCCTCAAATCTTATTCCAATAAGAGTCAAACCCACTATCTAATTGACACTATGATAAATAAATGTACGTGATTAATAATACATAAATTTGTGTTAACTATGTTAGTAGTCAAATAATTAGTCTTACTGTGAGAGCAATTCCTATTGTGGCTGGGACCAACGAGAGTACACATGGGGGAGTGAGAACTCGCACATCCAAGGAGTGAAGGAGATCTGAGATCAATCCTTGGTCACCCCAGGTGAGAGGCGAGTTTGCCAACCAACTGAGCAACCCCTCATTCTCCGCATTTTGTCATCCTTGAATTTTAATTAAGTGTTGCATATAAGGCTCGTTTTACTTTTCTTTTTCTTTTTTTCTTGGATAGGATTAGGTAGATCTTCTTCAAATTTGAATGTGTTTAATTTAAGTTGGCAAGAGAAAAGTCCTCCAAAGAAAGGGAGTGGGTTTTTTCGGGTAGAAATGATTTTAGGATAGCTTGTTAACTTGGGACTTTGACTCGTAGGTGGAGTGGAGTCAACTCAATTTGACTTGAGTAATGTAATCAAATTTTTTATTTAATTTAACAATTACAAAAATCTAAAATATAGTCAACTAGTATAGAAATTATTATGAATATCTAAGATCATAATCATTGAGCTAAATACTTACTATTCCGAAAATGCAGGTTTATACATATGGAGATCATGATTTGTTAACCAGGACCAATAATTTTATTACAACTTAGTGATAAATAAACTACACCAGTTTTTACGGCCAAACTCAAGCCCAAAATAAAGGAGAGTTACCATAAAATTTTGTAACAACCCAAACAAAAATGAACTTATCAATAAATAAGATTCTCAAAGTTGAATGTACAAGAAGAAATAATATTTATTTCAAACACAACCATCGGATCAATTTATTCATAGATTTATAATTTAATATTATATCGATTGGATTATTGAATATATATTTATGAAGAGCGAGGGTTTATTTTGTAAGATACCAGATAAGAAACCATATACCAATCCAAAAGCTTAAGTTGATAGGCGGAAGGCCCAAATAAATATATGAAGCCATATCAAATCTATTACTTAAGCAATGTAGGATGGGGGCTTCCCAACATATTTTTTAAAATCATTTTCCTAAAAGTGATGACTCACCGAGACCATTTAAAAGGACTTTTATAAAGTAAACTCGGATATTAGCTTTCAATTTTGCCTGTATTGGTCCATCACCTAACAACAACAATCTCCCTCTAATTAATAACAACTCTTTCGATCCAATTGTTTTTTTTTTTTTTTTTTTTTGGCATAAAACTCTTTCCAATAAATATTGCAAATGTTGGCACCCATGATCAATCCCACTATGTTTAACAGGTAGGTTTTGGACAACTTCAAGGACTTCAAACTGTTTGACTTCATCTTGTTATCTTGTGATAGGGTATAGATATAAGACTCAATTAGGCCCAAAGTTGTTGGGGCCAGAGGACTAATTCGGCCCATTTAAAGATCCATCAATAGGCTGGGCATAGGCTTTGGGAGGACCTGATCGACGTTCTTGTTTTTTTTTTTTTTTTTTTTTTTTTTTTTTTTTTTTTTTTTTTTTTTTTTTTTGAAGGTAAGAAGAATGCATTAATCACGAAACGGAAATTCCACTGTTATACAAAGGAAGATTCATCACCATTGTCATTCTACCAACCAAAAAGATGATTGAGGGACTAAACCCATGTTTCAGTAGCTTAATCTAAGAAAAAATAGATGCACCATGATAATATTACACATAACAAATTCTTAACAATCCCACACTTGAACAAGAAAGCCTTGAGCATGGTAAGATGGATATCATAGACAACTTAATTTTTTATAATAACCTCAATCTTCTCAAGTAGGGTATCATATCATAACAGTCATATACTGTCATTTACAACCAATGACAGATAAATTGTTATGCGTGCACAGGATTTATAGGTGGAGATCCTATGACTCTTGGTGGCGGTGGACGGTATGCGTGTCTGGGTGGTGGCAGCGCATCCCTGACTGTACAAATCAAAATCACTAATTTAGATTGCAAATAAACTATAAAGTACATGGATGAGAATTGGCTGATTACCTGCCCAAAACCATGGCTTCTGGTAATACCAAGAGCGTGAGCATATCAAGAAGAAGATGCGATTAAGGGAAGAGAAACTAATGCTTTCATTTCAAAGTTTTGTTTTTGACCCACATATGCAACTGAGGAAAAGCAGCCTCCTCTTCATACAGAACTACCCCATCTCTTTGATTTGGTCAAAATTTAAGTTCATTAGATGAATTATAGTTGGGATAAGGCTTTGATGATTATTATTATTATTGTTATTATTTATCTGATGAATAGTTATGATGATGGCGGATCCCCGAAAACGGACAGAATCCAAGCTAGTCTTCGGCTCACCTTTGATAGTCCATGGTGCCATTTCACTATCCATTGAATTGCCATTGATACTATCTTAAAACCCAACACTCTTCCAAAGTATACTTTAAAATGACATTTATTTTCAACAATACCCTTCAATCTCTTTTCAAAACTACTTTGAAAATCTCTTTCCAAAACCACAATTTCAGGATTGGGCAGATCATCTAAATGCATCGTTGCTGCATATTGATGCTCAGTGCAGGACCCTAGTGAAATGCACAAGTGGTGCCTACATTTAGAAATCCCAGGCCACTAATCAACCCCTAAAAATTAGTAAAAACTCTGTAAAGAAAAACTGATTCTAAATAATTAGTATTGAATTATTAAATTCAAAATGCAATTATCTGGCTCCCCACAGGTCTAGAACATGGCCTACTTCATTATCATTGCTCGGAACCATTCATTGGAGGATTAGCAAATAAACCACCCATCACCAATTCACCATTCATCTGCATTAGATTAATGTAGTTGCCGTTATTCCTTGTTACTTCGTTCTATATGGAACTAATCAGAAAGTTAAGGTCGCCTAATAGGTGATATCTTCTCCTACGTATGATCTTTACGAAGACAATGGACCCATCTCCTATTTGTTGGTGGTTCACTCTATATGCCATCGGATTGTATACTCTTAGAGGAACTATGTTGAGATAAAACCACTTACAACCTAAACCCGAGTTGACAATGGGAAGGCAAATTATGAGTTCATATTGTATAAGGCTCTGGCTTTTAGAATTTCTGAGTTGAGGGACTGTAACCCCAAAGTGAGGCCCACCCAGCTTAAAACCCAAGCCACTCAAAATTAATGCCCTCGTTTTTTCATAGGAAGTCTCCAATTTTTTTTTTTTTTTTTTTTTTGCTATGTTGGACTACAGGTCTAGAAATGATAACTTTACTTGAAGACCTATGAATCAATCCTGGACACATGTGAGCCTAAGTTACCAACACCACTCAACTATGAGTATGTTGGCGGAAGTCCTCAGTTTTACTATCACATGAGTTGGATTGTTAATAATGAAATTATGATAAATAGCTTGATTAACAAATATGATTAATATAGTGCATAAACTGATCAGGATTTTTCTACATTAAATTCTCATTTAGACCCTAAGGTAGATAACCTTCTTGCAAAAGCAGTTAATGTGGTAGGGTAGGATTCTCAGATTTATTAGCCACTTGTTACTTGTATGAGGATTAAATTAAAGAGCCTCCTTGATTTGGAGAATTTGCTAGAATTCAGGGATACGGACATATTCAAATCATCAGGGGTATTCAATGTCAAAATACTATAAAAATCAAGATTGAAAAACTCGACTCAGACTCGACTTGTTCAATGTGAAAAAAATTACTCGGATAGAGTCAACGTGGAGACTCGGGCGAGTCAAGTTTTTTTTTAATAATTTTAAAAACATTTAGAAATAAATCCATATCTTATCAAATATAAAAAAAAATACATTTATTTACATGCATTCATGATATTAAATTCAAATTAATAAATTTATATATGCAAGAAATTACTACAATAAGAAAAATAAAAGAAGAATATTGCATAATATAATTTATTATTTCAAATATTGAACATAAAAGATCAAATATAAGTTTATAATTACATTTCGGTCAATAATTTTAAATTACCAACTCCAAAGCTCATGCATAATTACTTATAAATAAATTTTAAAGGTTTAAAATTAGATCCCTCTATTAAATAGTTCGGAATGCAAACAAAATACTAAAATGAGATGACTTGCCGAGTTCCCCGAGTTTTTACAGGATCTTTCGTAAAAAAGAGATGACTTAGGATATTCTAAGTGTCAACTCAGAGAGTTTTCCAATTATAATAAAAAGCTTTTCTCTTTTTTAGTTTTACAACTTTGAATAATTCTTTGCTTATAAAAAGCTCTTCTCTTTTCCAGTTATACTAACTTTGAATATTTCTTTGCTTTTGGCCGACTCGAAAGAAGACGCCTATACAGTATTATAGGCATCTTGTCTTTCACAGTATATTAATCATTAAAGAGAGTCTCAGTCGTTCTTCTTTTCCTCACTGTGTTAGCCTTGAATGTTATCAAGTGTTGCATTGCATATATGACTCGTTTTACTTTTACTTTTCTTGTAGATTTTTTTCCGTTGATAGGAGTAGGTAGAGTCAGTCTTCTTCAAGGTTCAACGTATTCAATTTAAAGTTCAACGTATTCAATTTAAGATGATAAAGCAGAAGTCTTCCCGGGAAAGGGAGAGAAGTAGCCTTGGAGAAGTAATTCTTTCTCTTGAAAGATACAAAACAGTTGGTGCAGTTGAGACACACTTTTGAACTTTTTTGAGTTTAAATCCATCCACAGTTTGCCACATCAGCATATGAAAATGGGACCCAATTATTAAATCTTAATTTTGAATTAAAAAAAGAAAAGAAAAGAAACTAACTCATCTTGAAACGGATGTGTCCCTCCTTTCTCTCCATCTAACCTCCTCTTTACGTCTCTCTCCTTTCTTAACCTCCTCTCTCTCTTTCTCTCTCTCTCTCTCTCTCTCTCCCTACTCTTTCTTTCTCTTCCTTTCTTTTGCTTGCGATCTCTCATTTCAGCAAGTATAAAAGCAACTAAATAGGTACGTGAGATTCAAATTTTTCTTCAAAGTTGAGAAATGATTACTGGTACAGACATGAGAAATTTTGGAATGTCGATGAATTGATATAGTGTAGTACATAATATAATAATATATCATCATGATGCCCCCGGAAAATATGTGTTGCCATGCTAAATTTCACTGTTTGCATCCCCATCGACTACAAAGTTGTTTGATGACTAAATGTTACTCTCCATCTGCACTTTGTGTTAAATGTCATCTCCATTGTACACACTTATCGGGCACTGCAATGCACTGGGTTAGTTTTGGTCCAACACTTGTTTGTTTCGAGCCACTATTTGCCATGCCTGGTTGGACCTGAATTGATACAGTTACATAGCTTGGTCTTGGTCTGGATCTAATATGTCTTGCATGCCCTTATATTATTTTATATGTTTATAGAAGGAGAATAAATCATAAATACGAAGTAGCTGTTTATTGAAAAGAAATATTTAAAAAGATGAGCAGAATCAATGTCGTGTATTTCTCAAAATCTAGAACTGTATGCTATTTCCAGGCATTCATTCACTATTTTTAAATTTGATACTTTTGCCTATTCACTATCTTCAAATACTGTGCGCTTTTTTTCCAATGCTACTGTGCCTTCAATGTTAGGCCATTTATGTTGATGAAAATCAAAATTTTATGTGCTTTGGGACATCAAGAAAGAAAATTAAAAAAATAGTAATCCAAATTGTTAGGCATGAATTGTATTTTCACAAAGTCATTTTCATTTGCAAATTCAGTCACTTTTGGTATTATGGAATATGTATTCATGTCTTTACCATTGTATGGGTATGTGCATTTCTATTTATTATTATTGTGGACTGAATTTGCACATCATATAATGTTATTTCTATGCTTAAATTGTTACGCTATGTAGACATCGTTGAAATCTGACCAATCATTGTGCGGGGGCTCATAGTTTGGCAGTAAGCACCATTCACAGAATCGGGATCACCTAAGGCTTTTCCCCACGGTGACCACAATTAATTTACTAATATTTGCTCACATATTATTTGGACACTATAAATAGGCTTCTTATTAATTACTTGTGTTTAAATAAATATATATAGGCTTTCCATTCACTCAATTTATATTTTAATTAATTAATACTAAATTAAAATATTAATTTTAATTTATTATTCAATTGACATGATACACTTACCGTGCATCGCACGGGATTTTATGCTAATATTGTTTAGAAGTGAGTAGACAATGGTGGGGTGAGGACATCTCGAAAAGATCTCCAATATCTCTTTGTGGGGTCCGGAAGAAAACGATGGTCATGCACGTCCAAAGCCTTGTATTCTCATCTGACCAAACCAACTCTTGGTCCTTAACTTACCTTGGAATGGAAAAGAGTGTGGAACATCTTTTTTTCCAACAGAAATCAAATTCTTCCTCTGGAGTGTGATTCAAGGTTAGTTAGCAACTAGGGATTACCCACATAAGATTTTCAAGTTGTGTTTTCAAGTATTTTCTTCTTTTTTTTTTTTCTCGTAATACAGCCAAGGGGCTGGGACCTAGTTGAGAGCCTACATACATAGAGAAAAACAACCATTCATTTATCATGGGTTAACGCCTCACCAGATGTGAATTCGGTTGGCTTCTCAAAAGTAAGGCACCGAAGCTTCCTTTCATTTCTTCAACTCACAAGAAACTTTGGCCAGACATCTAGGCAATTTATTGACAACTACGCCCCATCCCACGAGAAAGTCTATTGACTATTCAAAGTTTCCAATAAAAACCTCTCCTCTTTTATGCTTTTACTCTACCATAATGGATCCATATTACTATCACACTTATACCTATCTCCTGTGGTGAAGTGAAAATTTATTGTGGACCCCTCCTTTGAAAAATCTAAACCCCCTAAAGAGGGATTGAGGATTTATTCTTCCCCCCTAGTTGAATGTTTTTTCTTGTTTATTATATTTAAAGAGGGCCGGGCTTGGGCCAGTTGAACTCCAACAACTGCATGCCACATCACTTGTTCAGGAATTTGAAAAGGGATTTTTTTTTTTTTTTTTTTACTCAAGCCAAGGGGAATGGGACCCATGAGAGCATCAGCACATGCGGATATTTTTGTTTACTCAAATCAGATTTTATTTTATTTTTTTGTTTTTTCTTCTTAAGGTTAGGAACATTCCGGATGGGATGACCACGTCTTCGGAAATATTTAATTGATTGTGGGTCTATAAATATTAAGTGGATGGAGGGGCAGTTATTGTGGGGCTACCTAATAAAGATCCAAGCTGCACAAAATAGACACCCATCTAACCAAAGGGTAAAGGAGTATTCCCAGATTTTCCCTAACAGGAGTTGTTTCCACCATGAAATTGATTGTTTGTTAAAAAAAAAAAAAAGAGTGATCAGCGAAAATATACATAGCTTTAAATGAAACCGTCAATCTTTCATCTGTGACGAGCCAATTTTAGAGAAAAATACAAAGATACTCATTCCTTAGAATGACGTTTGTTTTAAGTGATTATTAAATTTTTAATAGTTGAACCCCATTATTGAGTTCCCCTGCTATAGCTTGGGATTTATCCTAGTCAAAGCATAAGAAAATCCATACTCCACAAATATGCTTTTATAGAATTCAGTGCCCAATTCTTTTTCAAACTTAGCCTTTTTTTTTTTTTTTTTTTTTTTTTTTTGTTTGTACATGTAAGAAGAATGTCGAGGAGAATAAAATAATTTGAATTAACAAATATGCACTAGTTGAAAAACTATTTCTAAATATGCATAATTTTGGTAAGATTTTCAAAATATGCCAGCCACAAGGAAATTGTTGTTTTAAAAGATCAGTTTTAATGTCATAAGAGGATGAGCCCTACAATTCAAAAAAATCAATAGTGTTGCTGTCAAATTCATCCTCGAGTATCGTACGGACTGGGAATAAAAAGAGTGTACGATATAAAGGTAGATTGGACATTTCATGTATAATGGTAATGAAAGGTCCACATGTGGCGCATGTGGTTTGGCTCAAATATGAATCCCATGTTTCGACGAAATAGGGGGTCGAAACATGGGATCCGGCCGGACTCACCCTAATTGCATCTTTTCCTAATCTATATTTAAGAAAAGTTGTGGGTTGAGCATTTTTTCTTCACCCCTACTTGGACCTTTTTTTCTTGTTTATATTTAAGAGGGTCAGTTGAACTTCAATGCATCGACTTTCTCCCTTACTCCAATAAATGCATGCCACATCAGCCGTTCAGAAATTTAAAAAGAACTTTTCTACTCAAGCCCAGGTGGATGTGACGCATCACCCATGAGAGCATTGCACATCTGAGCAGGAGGCACAGCACATGTTGGGAGAGATTGTGTACTCACGTTGACAGAATATAATCGGGGTAGATCTCTGGGTAGGTGGATGAGAGGCAAATTATAAGTTCAGATTGTATAAGCCTTTAGCTTATAGAAATCTCGAGTCCTGGGAGTGGAATCCAAGTGGGCTCATCTATTTTAAATTCAAACCGTTCAAAATTAATGCCCTTGGTCTGTACGTAAAGTCCCCAATTTTCTTTATATCACTTTATTTATTTATTTATGTCATTTTATGTTGGACTACTTGTCTAGGTGATATACTTTCACTTGAGGACCTAGCAATCGATCCTTCACATTTATGAGACTAAGGTGCCGGCACTACTCAACCATGAGTATGTTGGTGGAAGTCTCCAATTTTACTATAGCAGGAGTTGGGCCCATTGGTACATTGATAATATAATAAATAACATGATTAATAAATATGATTAATAGTGCACAAACGCGGGATTTTCCTATGTCCAATTCTCATTAAAACTCTAAGGTATATAACCTTCTTGCAAAAGCAGTTATAATGTAATAGGGTAGCATTCTCAGATGTCTTGCCCACTTGTTAGTATGTGGATGAAAATAATAAAGAGCCTCCTTGATTTAGAGAATTTGCTGGGGTTCAGGAATCTCATGTTGGGAAATCTTCAACCTCTTCTATTGTGGTCTTTCCAAAACTTTTCAAAATTTTCTAATTCCAAGTTGGGGATTTTGGATTGCCAAAGGATTAGGGCATGTTTGTGTAGGGTATTGTTTATGAAAGTAGAATTCCTATTTCCGCAGTTGAGTGCAACAGGACTTCTTGTGGAAAATAGAATATTTTAGGCAATTTTTCCTCGTGGGAGAGGAAAGTGGATTATATTACACGTAACAAATTCTTAATAATCCTACACTGAACAAGAAAGCCTTGAGAATGGTAAGATGGATACCTAAGATTTCTTTATTCTTTTCATTGACAGCTTAACTTTTTATAAATAACCTCAATCTTCTCAAGTAGGTTATCATATCATCGCAGTCATATATTGTAACACACTGACCCCTAATATCTGATTATTTATAATTAATTGTATGATAGCTAATTAAGTGTGTTTGGAGTTTTAGGGAGTCGGGTTTGACGTGTGAGTCATGCGTACGAAGTCTCGGATGATTCCGAGCTCGTTTGAGTACAATAGGGGGCTAGTTTGCGATTTGGGAAGTTTTTAGGGATTTTTTTTTAGATTATGAATTTTTGTGAGTTTGGGTACATCGGGTAGTTCTTGTCATTTCACAAACTTTAGTCTTTAGGCGCGTTTTAATTCAACTCGTCGAAGAGGCCAAATGACCGCATTAGAAGATCAAAGGACTAAAGTGCAATTTGAATTAGCATTACCCTAATATATATAAGCCCCATCAATGAATTCATTCCATTTCTCCTACTTTCATTCTCTCTTGCTCTCAAACTCCAAACTCCATCTCCTTCACTGCCTATTCTCGGTCACCGATCACCGGAGCCCCGTCGTCGCCGACGATTGCTTCCACCATCTTGCTCAAGCTTCCAAGACCCCAAATTATGAGCAAAACAAAGTTCGTTTTTGTGAGTTATGTAGGGTTATGGTTAGCCGTAAGTGGCTTATGGGTAATCGTAAAAGATATTGTTAGCATCTGTGAAGCTGGGACGCCCAAGCTCTGCTCCACGATTTTTGTTTTCAACTTTTCATCAACAATGGCTTTACGGTTAACTCACAGTTAACCGTACTATTTTGAGTTGGTCTTTATTTGGGAGCCTGATCGACCAAACCTGGTATCAACTTTGAATGACCGAGCTATTATCATGTGTATTGTTAAATCTCCACCACAACTCAATGAGAGTAAGGAGGGCATTAACACTATCACGTGGTAATTAGCATATATGGACCACCTATCTTGTTTAGATGTTCATGTTAAATTTGTTTATGATTTGAATGCTACGCATCTCTCATTATCTTGTCTGATCGATTACTTATGATCTTAGTAAATTGAGGTGAATCATCAAATCAAAAGAGAATAAAATCTAAAGGAGTTATAACGGTCTTTTATTTTTTGTTGCTTGATAGGAAATCTTTTTAACTTTTTGTATAAAAAGAGAATTTTTTTGTCATTTAGTGGAGAAAGGAGATTGTTTTTTTAAGTTTTTTTGAAAAAAAAAAAAGGAAATTTTGAATTTTTATACTTTTGATAGGACCCTTGTCTATTCTTATTTGGAGAATGGAGACTTTACTTTACCTCACTTTAATTCACCATATATCCAAACACGCAAAGAAAATCCCACTATATAAAAGAAGAGAAGGGGTATGATCTCCATCACCATATTCATTCTACCAACCAAAAAGATGATTGAGTGAGTAAACCCATGTTTGGGTAGCTTAATCTAAGAAAAATAGATGTACCATGATAATATTACACATAACAAATTCCTAATAATCCCACACTTGAACAAGAAAGCCTTGGGCATAGTTAAGGTGGATGCCCAACATTTCTTTATTCTTTTCGTAGACAACTTAGCTTTTTATTAATAACCTCAATCTTCTCAAGTAGGATATCATATCATAACAGTCATATAATATCATTGACAACCAATGACAGATAAATTGTTATTCATGTCTAGGACTCACAGGTGGATTAGGTGGATGTTGCATGACTTTTGGTGGCGGCGGACTGGACGGGCGGCCGGCTGAAGCTGCCGGACGGTGGAAATTCCCTCGAGCCGTGGCTGTACAAATCAAAATCACTATTTTAGACTGCAAATAAACTATAAAATATAGTGGGAAATGGATGAGAATTGATTTGGCTCATTACCTGCCCAAACCATGGCTTCTGGCACTAGCAAGAGCATGAGCACCAAGAAGAAGATGATGAAGGGAAGAGAAACTGATGCTTTCATTCCAAGGTTTTGGTTTTGACACACGCACACATGCAACAAGGAAAAGCAGCCTCCTCTTCTTATATATAGAAGTACCCCATCTTTTTGATTTGGTCAAAATTTTAGGTATTAAGAGAATAGATAAAAATTTAACTTCTTTATTTATCAGATGAATGGTTATCAATGCTGTATAGGAACGGAATTCGAATTAGTCTTCAGCTCACCTTTGATGGTCCATGGTGCCATTTCACTATCCATTGACTTGTCATGGTCAGGGCATTGGACGTTTTGACCTGGTGAAACGTGTGCCGTTCACATTTAGGCAAAATCCCACTGATGACTGGTCAGATAGTTTAATTGGTATTTTGTTTTTCTTCTCTCTTTCTCTCTATTGTGAAAAACCATTATGACCCATTAGATGAATGGTTTGGATATCCAAAGATCGGAGTCCATTTCCAGCTGAAGATGACATGGCCCACAAATTGAGATTGATTTTTTAGGGGTTTTTTTATTATTATTATTATTTTTTTTTTCAGATTGGAGTACTGGTCTGAGTACCATTGTGAGATCTAACTGCCCTAGGGATCCATCCTCGGCAGCTACTATGGTGAGTTGGCTCTTTCGTCACTGAGTTGTTGTGAGGCACTCTTTTTTTTTTTTTGGGCCACAAAGAACCAACGAACCAGACAACACCATAGAACAAGCAACTGCCAGACTAACTCCTATCCCAATCAATACAAGTCCTGAGTTGTTTTGAGGCACTTCATCTCACCAATTGAAGTGATCTTTTTGGAAATTTGACTAGCGCTCTTATTTCTTCATCCGTCCATCTTTTTCTTGTTTATATTTGAAAAATTGGTTGGCTGAGATTTTCTTCCTCTCCTAATTGCAACATTTTCTTGTTCATATTTAAGAAGGCAACAATCAAATATTTAAGAAGGTAGTTGGCAGAGCTATTCTTCATGCTTCTTCATGCGCATCTTTTTCTTGTCTACGTTTAAGATATGTTGTTGGTTGAGCATTTATTCTTCCCCTAGTTGGATGTTTTTTCTCGTTTATATTTAAGAGGGCCCGGCTTGGGCCAGTTGAACTTCAATGCAGTGACTGTCTTCCTTACTACAAGAACTGCATGCCACATCATCCGTTCAGGAATTTGAAAAAGATTTTTCTACTCAAGCCAAGGGGGATGGGACCCATGAGAGCATCCACACATGAGGAGGCGGCACAATACACATTGGTAGAGGTTGCCAACTCATATTGAGAGAGCATAATTAGTTATGATCGATCTCTAGACAGATGGACGAGAAGCAAGTTCTCATCAAACTGGGAAACCCCTCAATCAAGTTAAAATCCGACCCTCTTCTAAAACCTACTTAACTTTAAAGTAACATTTATTTCCAACAATACCCTTCAATCTCTTTTGAAAACTACTTTGAAAATCTCTTTCCAAAACCACAATTTCAGGATTAGGCAAAACTAAATGCAGAGCCTACTTGAGACTCCCTTCACTGGGATAGAAACTGTACAGGCTCCTTATCTCTAAAAGAGGCTTAGCAACAAGTTAGAACAAGGGCTGCTATTTGTTCCTTGGGGAAAGTTGGTTTGGAGCAAGTTTGTTTTATCCCAAAACAACTTGGTTTCTTTTAGTGCCTTCTTCGTAGGAAAACTCCCACACAAGCTTGAGCTCACTCAGTGGGCATCAATCTGGCTTCCAAATGTCCTCTCTGCTAAGCTAATGTTGAAATAGATGTTTGCCTTTTTCTTTTACTGCAATTTTGCTCTGGAATGGTGGTTTTTGTTTCTTCAAGTGCTCGGTTAGCCTCTCCTCCACCCTCCTTCTCCTGGCCAGTTATAGTATGCCTTTAACACCAGCGAAGATGGAATTGGAAGAAAAATTGTCTGCTACAGTTTTCTTCCACCTCATCTCCTTCATTTGATATGCTCGTAATGAAGCAACCTTCATCAACAATTGGACTTCTCCCACTCAATTCCGAAGACCGTCTTTCTTGATTCCTTGTGCATCTCGATATATTTGCAAAAGAATAATTTAAAAAAGGCTATTTCAATCAATTTTTTGTATTACCAAATGCACTAATTCTATAGCATCTATTTCAGTCTGGTCATTTGAAATAGATCTGTTTCATGCCGATCTATTTCATGTAGATAAGATTCGCCAAACTAGGCCTTGTCATTCTATAGCATCTATTTCAGTGAACTCATTTGAAATAGATTTGTTTCATGCAGATCTATTTCATGTAGAAAGATAAGATTCGCCAAACTAGGCCTTATCATTCTACAAAACCAAAAAGCTGATTAAGGGACTCGACCGACGTCACAGTAGCTTATTAAGCGAAATAGATGCACCACTATAATATTACACACAACAAATTCCTAATAATCCCACACTCAACAAGAAAGAGTTGAGCATGCACATTGGTAAGTTGGATATATAAGAACTCTTTATTAATTCTTTTCATAGACAATTTAACTTATTTTAAGTTTAACATCAATCTTCACAAGTAGGATATCAGATCATAACACACATACACTTTCTATCATTGACAACAAATGACAGATATATTGTTATTGGTTTCAAGGACTTACATGTACTTGGACCTTCCAAGGCTTTTGGTGGCGGTGGACTGTATGGCACCATTTGTTCCAACCCCCGAGCCGTGGCTGTAGAAATCAAAATCACTAATTTAGATTGCAAATTATAAACTAAAAAATATAGTGGAAATGAATGAGAGTTGGCAGCTTACCTCCCCAAACCATGGCTTCTGATGCTAGCAAGAGCATGAACACCAAGAAGAAGCACATGAAGGGAAGAGAAACTGATGATTTCATTGCAAGGTCTTGTTTCTGACTCACATATGCAACGAATGAAAAGCAGGCTCCTCTTCTTATAGAAGTACCACATCTCTTTGACTTGGTCTATTTGACTTGGTCAAAACTTAGGTATTAAGAGATGAGCCATCACCAACCAATCACAATCAAAGACTAGCATCCCACACGAACGTGGCAGACCGTAATTGGTCAACTCAAGGTCACTGTAGGTAAAAGATCGACCTCACAGGATCCGACTCTTATAAAAATGGTTCACTTAGAATCAGGATCATTCGAGGGATTTGACCCACGATCACCATTGGATAAGGCATCACTAGATCTGAGCTCGGTTGGCTTCTCAAAAGTAAGGAACGAAAGCTTTGAGACCATTCATTTACCATCGGATAAGCGTCACCAGGTCTAGATTCGGTTGGCTTCTCAAAAGTAAGGCAACAAAGCTTAGAGACCATTCAATTTTTTTTCTACTCACAAGAAACTTTGGCCAGATATTTAGGGCACGTTTGGCAAAAGTCCATGCTAGGACAGGAAACATTTATTTAGAGGATTCTCTCCATCTCCAAAGAATCAACACCTCTTCAAGGAGGATTCTTGATGATAGTTCCAGGTTTGGATGGAGGAAGGATTCCTACAATTCGTAAAATGTATGATCTAAGGGAAGTTTTTACAAATATCTCAAGATATAATAAGGATCAATGGTTGAAATTTGGTCACCTTACCGTGTTTCACCTTACCGTGTTTCACCTTCCCGAACTAATGACTGGTTCCGATTATGATTTTGGACCCAACATAAACCAGGAAATTTACAAAAACGAACTGTTTTTATTCCCATTTTTAAAATTAGTATAAATAGTAAAATATTTTGGCACATATCTCGAGATATAAGAGGAATTAACGGTTGAAACTTGGTCGCCTTGCCGTGTTTGACCTTCCAGAGCTAATGATGGATTCCGATCTTGATCATGGACCCCACATAAAATGAAAAACTTGGAAAAACGGACTGTTTTCAAAATTAGTGTAAACAGTAAGACGTTTTGGCACATATCTTGAGATATAAGAGGAATCAACGGCTGAAATTTGGTGAGGTGGTCATTTTGGAGTTGTTAAAGGTGACTAACGGTTCGGATATTGGTTATAGGATCTAAAAGGTACATTTTCAAAGTAAAAACGTATTAAGCCCACATTACCACCCCTGGTTACTGTTTGGCACTGCTGATCCGCCTTTCTCTCATTTCATAGATTCTGCGCATCTGAAGGGGGGAGGTCGGGCTGCAGTAATCTCTTGCTCAACGGATTTCTCCCATCCACCCTCTAAAAATCAACGCCGATCCAAACATTCAAAATCCATCACCGCACGGAAAAGGGTGAGGAATCCCCGTGCGCAGACCGTTGCCAAATGTGCCCTTAGGCAATTTATTGACAACTACACCTCATCCCACGAGAAAGTCTATTGACTATTCAAAGTTTCCAATAAAAACCTCTCCTCTTTTATGCTTTTACTCTACCATAATGGATCCATATTACTATCACACTTATACCTATCTCCTGTGGTGAAGTGAGAATATATTGTGGACCCCTCCTTTGAAAAATCTAAACTGCTTAAAACACATGCTCTCTTCTTTTAATTATATGTCGGCCAATGTTCACTACCCTATGAACTCATGTTGGACAAATTTCTCGAGAAGAATGTGTAATTGAAAAATAAATAGACAAATCAGTAAATAATATAATGAGGATGAAGTAGAGAAAATAAGAAAGCACAAAAATAAAAATGGGCTAAGGTGCGCAAGGAATAACCTAATGTTTTCTTAAAGACAATATTTTTCCCAAATGCAGGTGGTTTGCAATAGAAGATTTGGCCCCAAGAAAAAATGCACAATTCTATCTCAACTCTGCACACATGAGAGATAGAAATATGGAATTGCCCAAAAGGAAATAAAATTGGAAAAGTTTTTCTTGAAAGAAAAATAAGGATTTGAGAATCAATTAAATCCTCAATATTCTTACGATGAGTACAACTCTTATCGAACTAAAGTTTTGTCACATCTCATAACATAGAATGGCAGTCATATCTAACAGCCCAGATTCTCAATGAGTGGGCCTTCCCATTAGATTTTTACTTTCCTACTTGACACAAAAGCATGAGTGGGACGGTGATTGCCACAAGCATAAGTGGGGCCATCATTGATCTCATTTTCACTAAATATCTTTGATAGATGGAGACTTAAGGAAACTTCCTTTCTTTTTTATGAGTGTGATTTGTGAAAGTCCATGAGAATGGATAATGCGTGGACAGAATTGGTTCCTTTCTTCTTTCCAAGAAGTTACCCTAGAAGCTGCACTCAATAGATTAGTATATGTTATTATTTGTTTGTTTGGTCAAAATGTTGAACCCATTGGTTTTTAAATTCTTTGTTGGAGACTAGGATTGCTAGCACTGGAGGATTCAATTCAAGTCAAACAACTGGTAGGGGTTGGGTCATCCATGTGCCAATGGACAATTCAAGCCCTTCATTTGGATTAAGGGTTATTGCCCGTATATTGGTTTTTAGACTTGACATTGGCTCCTGATTTATAAAATTTTTAGCATTTTTCACGAAACCGTTTATATAATATTTTAAGGTCATGTGATATCGCACACATAAGACTGTACGATATTCTAGGGCCGTGCGATATCATACATAACATCATGTGCAATATCCCAGGGACATGCGACATTGCACCACAATTGTACGAACAACTCTGCATGATATATTTAAATATCACATGTTTCAAGATAAATGTCAGATTTAATGGTAGTTGTGCGGGTTATATCCCTTGGATTAATAACACCCCATCTGGGTGTCTATTTGGCCCTTATGTTTTGGGTATTTTGATTTTGGCCTCTCATTTTGATGAAATTAGTTTTAGGTTTATTGCTAGTCATGTATGACAAATTTTGCAGTCTAGAATGTATTTGGATGGATTGTTTATCGGAGTGGTGTCCCTTCCCTTTTCCCTTTCTTTTTCTGGTATCCGGCTAAGGGGGCTGAGATCCATGAGGAATCCCTATATTTAAAAGTGACTGACTCACTGAGACCATTTAAAAGGACTTTTATGACGTAAACTTGGATATTAACTTTCAATTTTGCCTGTATTGGTCCATAACCTTACAAGAATTCCTTCTAATAACATCTCTCTCCAATTAATCTTGCAAATGTTGGCACCCATGGCATTGATCAATCCCACTTTGTTTTACAGGCAGGATTTGTACAACTTGAGTATTATGTGCTCCACATATTTCTATTTCCACATGATGGAAAAAGCACCTAACACACCCTTCTCATTCTAAAAAAAAACACCATCTGAAATCCACAATGAGTCATGATCTCCATCACCCTCGTCGTTCTACCAACAAAAGCTGATTGAGGGACTAAGCCCTTGTTTTTGTTGCTTAATCCAAGCAAAATAAATGCAATATATATATATATATATATATTGATAACCCAAAGTATCTTCCGCCCATCCCAATTAAGAGCTTTTGGCCCTTAGCCCGAGGAACACCGGATACTGAACCGTCGAAAAATAATTCCTATGAAAACATGCATACATTCTTATCCACATGCACCGGGTATAATTATGAGAGGTAGCCAAAGAAGATAGTTGTCGAACACAAGACCTCTCCGCTTCCCGACGAGCAGAGTCCTATACACCATGATAATTTTACAAAACAAATTCCTAATAATCCCACACAATACAAAAAAAAAAAAAGCCTTGAGCATGGTAAGATGGATACCTAAGATTTATTTATTCTTTTCACAGCCAACTTAACTTTTTATAAATAACATCAATCTTCTCTAAGTAGGACATCATATCATATCATGACACAGACACAGAGACACACATATGCTTTCTATCATTGACAACCAGTGACAGACGTGTAGTTATATTATTGGTGTCAAGGACTTGTACTTGGACTTCCCAAGGCTTTGGGTGGTGGAGGACTGTATGGTATCTCTGCCATCTTCATCGACCCTCGAACCGTGGCTGTACAAATCAAAATCAATATTTTAGATTGCAAATAAGCTATAAAATATAGTGGAAATGGATGAGAATTGGCAGCTTACCTCCCCAAACCATGGCTTCTGATGCTGGCAAGAGCATGAGCACCAAGAAGAAGATCATTGAGGGAAGAGAAACTGATACTCTCATTGCAAGGTTTTGGATTTGACTCACATATGCAGGTGCAGCAAAGGAAAAGCAGCCTCCTCTTCTTATAGAAGTATCCCATCTCTTTGATTTGGTCAAAACTTAGGTATTAAGATAACAGATAAAAATTTAAGTTGTTTATTAAGGGTCCTTCCATCAGTCAATAACAAAAACATCTGAATCCCACAAACATCCAACATGTCCTCTTTTAAGGAAATCATAAATTCATGACAAGCATGCATTGGTCGTGGTGCAACATTTTTTCGCCCTAGATTAGGATGAGCTAAGATTTGATTTGACCTTGATTTTGAAAGCAATTGGGAGTAGCTGTGTTGAAAAATTGTTTTTTGGCCCTAGATTAGGATGAGCTAAGATTTGATTTGACCTTGATTTTGAAAGCAAATGGGAGTAGCTGTGTTGAAAAATTGTTTTTTGGCCCTAGATTAGGATGAGCTAAGATTTGATTTGACCTTAATTTTGAAAGCAATTGGAAGAAGCCATGTTGAAAAATTGTGTCGCCCAACTGCAACGGGGCCATGCAAGATCAAGCCTAGCAGCATGCCACAGATGAAGTCCCAATAAATCTTTATCCGATTGAGTCAAATAAGGATCAAACTCTTAGTCGTAGAGTTTTAATCTGGTTTAGACTCCCGATTTGGCAAAATATTCACGATGGTAAGGAGGTATGGGATTCTATGAGAGGTAGAGTCCATAGTAGTCGTGACTCCTAGGAATTTCTCTATATAAGGGAGATGAGAATCCTTTATTGTTAATTCAGTAGATCTGAGAGTATTCGCAATGACTTCGCATGATACATCTCATACCAAAACCCACAAAGGTTCCCGGCGAGTTCGGTTACAATTTCCTTCACTTGCAGCTAAAATAACTCCCTAATAATACTTTTTAAATAATTATGTGGAAGTAGATACTGGATCAAATCCATCTCAAAGGATTGATTACGTCACCATTACCTACTATCCAAAGAAAAGCAATGCATCAACTTCTAGTCACCATCTCTGCAGATCAGATGTTCAAAAGATGCCAAAACAAATGCCATATATTATGTATCCTTCTCTATAAATTGACATATGAATGAGTATTCCACCTCAATTGAGATGGAGAAGAAAAATTTGTTGATCAGCCTCTTAACAAGTTTGAAACTGCCAAAACATAGACTTAGTATGATGACTAACCATGTCTACAACTTACATTAGTTATTTGGGGTAAATCAGGTAACCAGTTACTGAACTTAGATGACCTTGACCCAGACACAAACCCAATTATATCAATGAATCAAAACATGGACCCAGGAAGGCAAGTCCTGACAATCATTACTAGCAGGGTCATGGTAATTAAGGGTGGCAAAGTCAGATTAATAGTATCACAAATAACTGGAAATTGTGGTTTCTGCACCACCACAATTATGCAGTGGAGCAGATAATGGCATGGTAATACCATGACATTTGACTAGCCTAAAATATTGATAGGGCAGTTAACAGAGCTGACCAACACAAGAAACAAAAAACTAAGAAAAGAAAAGAGGTTGCACCATTGGTTCGACCCGACCCATCGCCATGTGGTCAAATCAAATGAAGTCGGTCAAAATCAAAAATTCACAAATCAGTCCCCTTCATATGGAACTGAATAATTTTGGGATTTAATCAAGCAAAATTGGAGCTTAGTCAATAAATACTCTGCAACTTTCTGAAGAAACATTGTAACCCCCATGAAGGCTTGTGTTCATTAGGTATTAGGGCTAATTGCAATGGTGGAAGTTTCATTGAAAATTCTTCCATGTACCCAAAATCTTGAGTTCCTAGTCTGCAACTGTATAATAAATGAAAAATCATTAAATTTTAGACATGAAAACTTATTTTTTATGATAGTTTATAAAAAATTTGTTAAATACTATGCACTTTCCAGAAGAAATATCCTGACCACCCTGGAGGTTTGTGTTCATTAATAATGACATGTAATTGCAATGGGCAGAAATTTCATTGGACATTATCCAATTACAAAAGGACAGGGGCTGGTTGACAGCCAAAATCCAAACCCAGCCAGAATTACCTCATGTCTTAACTCTATAAAACATTAGACTTCCATTTTCTCTTGCTAGGCACATGCATTGTTATATCCAGTGACTGTTCTCTTTGAAAGGGGAAAAAGACTTACCTTGTTCCTAAAATTATAGTTCTTACAAGTTACATATTACATTTTTTGGGTAAGCAAGAAAAAACATCATTAAGACCAAAAAGCAAATCACAGAGGCGGCCCGGTCAACCAGTCCAGGAAAACATCAGTCCAAACAATCGAGACATCATACCAATGACCAAGCTTAGCAGCCAAATGGACTCCTTCAATAAACACCCTGGGAACATAGTTGAAACTAACACAATGCTAAGCACACTCCAAAATATCCAAAACATAAGAGCTGGTGAACCAATCATCCGCTCCTTTAATAGCATTGATCACATCAACAGCATCATACATCAGCTTAATGGAGGTGAGACCCTGCTCTCTCGCCTTTGTCAGTGAGAATAGAACCACGCCGACTTCAGCAAATCATGTTACATCAGCAAGTGCAAATCATTCCTCTAAGATTACAAGAATAGGCTTTTGGAATTGTCAGTACATTACCATCAGCAAATCATAAATTTCAAACGAAACCAATAAAACATGAGAGAGGAAGCATATATCTTGAAACATTCAAACTCATCTTAAAGTAGCCAATGCAAATCATTCCTTGCAATCTTAAAATAAAAATAAAAATAAAAATAACTAATAATAAAAAAACAACAGCCTAGTTATTTGAATAGTTGTAGGACAGGAGTTGAACTAAGGAAATTTGTGGTGGCCTTCTTTTTTTTTTTTTTGGGTCCACTACTTTGTAATTCTTAGTTGGAATATATGGGTTTAATCTTAGAAGGTCTGCTAATTCTTCACAAGAATGAAAATCCTCCTCTGATCTTAGAGTGGTTTCATGATCCTAGGCTTCCAGTTTCCACATTGGTGTGTGTGTAAGATGCAAGACATCCTGAAGGTAGGCTCCATCATCTAGATGCTTTGGCTAGAAAAATAAAGATTGTCCATCAGAAGGGCCATAACATGCAAAATTGATGGTTGGAACAAACATAGCCAATGGCCCAAATTCAGTTCAAAGGCAGCCCTCACCTACTGAATACACTAGCATAATTCCAATATTGGATACTGCATGCCTCACCAAATGAATCAATCATTTAGATCTGGTGCAGATGTGACACAAGCTCCACAAAATGATCAGCAAGAAACACTGGTTTCCTTTTTTTCTTAAAAAAAAAAAATGCATGTAACATTAGCAATAAGTGCATATAAATAAATGCAAACAGTATCTGAAAGCTAATAAAGCCTTGGAGAACATGTATCAAAGACAAGTGCCAAGTCATATACAGTCTATATACATATAGGTCAAGCCGCTAGAAAGTATGTATCCAAGCAAACTCCCAAGTACCCGAGGCATAATATGTTTCAAAAGAATAACATTCATAGCTTCCCCTGGGCTTGATTTCTATCAAAGCATGTGGAGAAGCCCTTTTGAGGGGAAAGAACTCCTTCACTGTAATCTCTTTCACCAAAGCCCAATCAAATCTGAAGCAATTGATAGTGATACTCATTTTTATAAGAACACGTGCATTTAACCAAAAGAACTTCATCAGGTCAAGCACATTCCTGTCACCTAGACCAATGTTTTTAATCTGTATCTTTGTAAGATGATTTATCAAACACTTTGGATGTCTCTGTTTCTCCCAGTAGTCAGTTTCAAAAGGACTTCCCGGTCCAATGGATCCATCCTAATAGTAAACACAGAGAACAAAAGCATGATATAGTTCAGAGTCGCAGATGGTACTATATAAAACAAGCACTCATGTTTGATGAGTCAAACCTCTAGAGCAAGTTGTTGTAAATTTGGGCAACTCCTGAGCAAGAACAGCAGAAAAGAGACCATCTTGACATCACTAAGAGCCAGTCTTATGGATAGCTCCTTCAGATTAGCCAACTGATGGCCAGTAGATAAACTATCTGGCAGCTGCTCTATTGATGTGTACTATAGAAAAGTGAATGAAAAAGAAAAAAAAAAAATTGTTCAGAACGCTTAAGCTTTAAAGGAACTTGATTTAGTGTTGTATATAACTGACCTTGAAAATTTCTTCATAGCAAGCAATAGAAAAGCGCTCAATATGACTCAAATTCATTAAAAGCTTAACAAGATGATCATCCTCGTCCTCTTTCTCTCTTGAGGAATTATCCAAGTCATCCGAAAGATCTACTAAATCAGAGAGAGTAACATGTTTCAAAGGCGGGGCATCAATCAAAGAAAAGCGTGTCCATTCACTCATTTCTATATCCAGCAACAAGAGATTCGGTGCACAAATCTGGAAATCGCGCAAATTTGGACAGTCACTCAAATTCAGTTTCTCAAGGTTGGGACAACCAGAAACCAAAATCTCAAGCTGCCTATTGCTAATTCTAACTCGAATGAGTTTCTGGTTTTGAAGGTTAGTAAGTACTTTAAACTGAGATGGAAAGAGGACAGGACAATCCCAAATTCCCAGCTCCTTGAGGGACTGAAAGTAGTATAAATCAGGTTACAAAGTGTTATCCAATCTACCCACATTCCTGAGGATGAGATGCTGGATGCGGAGTTTGTAGAGGAATATTAAGAAGTTGTTGAGATCAAACAGGCACTGCTTGAAGTCAAAAATGGGCAAGCTGCAGCCGTGGGCAGGGGCTTGACGAAAGTTAAAGATTTGGTAGAAGATGGATATAAATTTCTTGGCTTCTTGGTCGGTGTGGTCATAAATTGATCCCTCCATTTTGGTACCATGGGAATCTACTACAGCCGAGTGCGTTACAAAGAAGTCAGTGAAGTCAAGAGTAGGGATAGAGATCCAGAGATATCTCCATCTCTTAGATAGAATTGAGTTTTTTGGTGCTTCTACTAAAGGTAGTAGAGAGGATTTTTATGAGGATGTGATCTGAAAGGAGGCTGATATGATCATTTCCTTCTTCTCCTTCTCGCACCTGAGCGGATTTTGCCGCCAGTCCTAATCTTTTCATCCTACAGAAAGATAAAGGGAATGTATATAGGAGCTAAATGAGCGACCTCTTTTAACTGTTCAGAAAAGGAAGAAGGAAGATGAAAAGAAGAGCTGAGGAACATTTTTCTTACATAAATCTCTTGGACGCATCACTGAAACCAATGCCAAACTTGGAATTGCCCATGGTATTGAGCACTAGAGATAGGATTTTTCACCTGGAAACAAGAAATAGCATTGAACCATTAAAGTGTAGGGTTTTCTGAAAAAAAAAAAAAAAGAGATTGGGTTTCAGCTTTAGGTCTTCTCTTTCTCAGCTTGAAACCGCACTAGAAAGGATTCATCGCATTCCACGATTGAATAGCAGAGTGGACTCAGCGATGATTTCTTCAAATCCAAGTTTGGCAAGCATATCAAAATCCGCGGGAAAAAAATGAGGATTTAAATTAGCAGTCATGCTTAACCTTGCACATTTTCTACATAATAGTGCTTCCTAGTGCCAACAATGCCACATAGAAATTCAGATGAAGACATGGAAAGCTACTTATAACTTATACACTGTAATACACATCACCCCCCACCACTGCACACAAATGTGATAGAATCTAAAGAAATAAATAGACAACACAGTTTAATCAATCTTGGTGTTCATATATAAAAGACAATTTAGAATTTCTCTCCGTTGCTATACAAGTAGCACACAAGAGTTGAAGTAGCATCATGATCACACTGACTGGAAATTGCTTCTTTATGCAATGTCAAATGACCAAATAATCTCTACACACATCAACATAAGAAACAAACAGGTCACCATCTCATTCTCCATGAACCCACATCCACTACCCAAATCTCATAAACAGAAACACAACACAAACAGAAACAGGTAAAATTAGATTGAAGATAAAACCCATTTATATGATGGACCAGAAATAAACCCCATTAGAAACCCAGCCTGTCAAACACAACAGAAACCCCCATCCACCCACGACAGTACAGCACACAGCTTCCACCCTAATCCTAAAATCAAACAAGAAGCAAGGAAATGAACCAAACCGCTTGCAATGATGAGAAGAAATATAAAACCCCAACCTTCTACGAATCTCCAGAGAGGGAGCGATCGGAGAATGACGCATGCCGGGATTCCACTGTAGGCTCCTTATATAAGCGGACTGCATTAGCTAGGTTTTATTTTTTTCACCTGCTATAGGTGCTGATCCATAGAGAAGACCGTAAATATGGGAAGAGAGCATGCACAAGCTAAGCCTGCACCAGAGGGAAGAAAGCCCACATAATTGAAAATAGGTGGCATATTCAGGATTTGAACCCGATTTCTTATAAGTGAGATAAGTGACCGTTCTCAAACGGAGTTAATAATTTAACTATAAATTGTGAGTTCAAATGAGAATCAGTTGAACTTTAAATCAGGTAATTAAGCAAATTTGTATTATGCTTTCTAACTATTAAAGCTTTTGAGATGTAATGTCTAATTGGACTTGACATGGTATTAAAGCCAATATTAACTTGTGAGTTCAAACCATGGTTTAAAATCTCGGCCGATATGAACCAGTATCGGCCCATACCGCGATGATATTTTGTCACGATACCGAATTCGGCAAAATATCTCCAAAATATCGGCCAATCTTGGCCGATATAGTCAAAATGTCGGTTTGACCGGTTGAATAATGATAAAAAACCCTAATTTTTTGTAACTTTTTTCCTATTCCCCCATTTTCTTTTCATCTCCCCTCATCTCTTTAGAGAAATCATGTC
The DNA here is from genome assembly GCA_003546025.1 of Camphora micrantha. Classification (NCBI taxonomy): domain Eukaryota; kingdom Viridiplantae; phylum Streptophyta; class Magnoliopsida; order Laurales; family Lauraceae; genus Camphora; species Camphora micrantha. The sequence continues at coordinate 2,129,414 of QPKB01000012.1, read as the reverse complement.
TTCATAGCTCATTCTTTTACATATTTTCAAATTCCAACACTATTTCTTGAAGAAATAATTTTATTTAGTAAAAAAAAATCAACTTAACTCCCTTATTTTTACTATTATGTGTTTTTTATTTTTTATTTTTAGATAAAGCATAGAAATGAATAAAAAGATCATTAGAATGTCATGTTAGGGTTTGTGTTGTATTCTTCACTTAGATCTACACACTTTAATACTAGATCTACTTATAAACATGATTTTGGGTGTAGAAAAATGTTTTTTTTTAAATCTTCTACTTTAAAAAAAATAATTGTTGGTGTATTTATGATACTAAATAGTAAATACTAATAACTTATTAATAGTGTATAGATAATTGTTATGTTATCTTTATTTTCTTATATTTTACACTAATTAATTGACAATGAGCCAAAATAGTAGTTGCATTATATGAAATACTGGAGAAGACAGCGTACTGCAAAACAGATAGGACTCATAACTTAAGGTGACCGATATTTTGATTTATTGTTACTACTAATGGAAAAAAAAAACATTATTTTCCAGCATTTTTTAATATTCTGCATCTTTTGAATATTTTTGCGAATTTTTTTGGATTAAAAACAAAGATTCACATCACGACGACTGCGACAGACCGATAACCGCGACTGATACTGATATCATATCGGTTTTTGTTACAGCCAATACCACAACCGATACCGCGATTTTAAACCATGGTTCAAACCCCATCACGTGGCATCCACACATTCATGGATAGGCACGTGTAGGTGGTGAAATTGAATGATGCACCATTCGTGAGAATTGTTAAGTATATTTATCTTCCACTTCTTAGTAACTCATGTTTGGAGGCTTTACTAGTAGAGTCAAGTAAGGTAAAGCCCCAATTTCTATAAAAAATTTCTCACCAAAACACTTTTATTCAAATTTCCCACCATATTTTTTCCAAAAAAAGTCAAAAAGTAACCTCATTTCTCTACAAAAAAAAAAAAAAAACACTCCACTTTTCAATAAAAAAAAAAAGGTAAAAAAGATATTCCATCACAAACAACTAAAAAAAAATACTATCGTAACTTTCTTATATTTTATTATTTCTTCAAAATAATCTTTACTCCACTCCACTCTATAAGAAAAGCCCCCAAACAAGTCCTAAAACATTTTGGATGTTTTGGTTATTCAGACTTGACAGTAATATAATATGAATCAGAACGTCCGCATGTAGAGGTTGTAAGAGAAAATTTCCTTGTAATTAAGGAGACATTGAGATGTCGAATTCATCAGGGGTATTCAATTGTCTTGTCTCGGTATTATATAAAACTGGGTCTCTTTTCCAATTTTCCAACTATGAATGAATGTTTTCTTTGTTTGAAATCGACTCGAAAGAAGACAAGCCGTCTATATAATGCATCCATCTTTTCTTCACTTTGTTAGCCTTGAATGTTATTTAAGTGTTGAATAGAAAACACGTTTTACTTTTTATTTTTTTTCTTCTATATTTTCTTCTCTTGATGGGATTAGGTGGAGTCTTCTTCAAAGTTCAATGTATTTAAATTAAGATGAAAAAGTCCTCCAGGGAATGATAGTAGTTGCCTTGGGCAGGTATTGCTCAGAAGTGTTTTAAAAGCATAGCTTGCTGACTTGGGACTTTGAACACAGAAGGTGGAGTGGTGTCAACTTGATTCAGCATTAAGAATCCAGACAAAGTTTTGTTTGATTTGAAATAACAAAAATCTAAAATATAGTGAGCTAGTATAGAAATTAGAGGATTTTACCTGAAAATTCTCGGTAAATAGCCATTGCACGAAAGAGTTCCACGTAGTTGGAGCCTTACGAAAGGGTTCTTTCATCCCATTTTCTTTTTTTTTTTGGTTTTTTTTAATTTTGAAAGGAGTGACGCTAGCATTGTTCGTCTCTGACTTAGGCGGCACTAGCATCGCTCCTCAACCTATTCAACTGAAAAAGAACTCCCTCTGCAATGCATTCACTATCGTCTGAATCTGCTCGAAGGAACCTCAATGCTCCAAGAAAAACCAGAACAAGTACTGCTATTTGCTTCAATCCTTCTGCTTCATTCCTATTCCTAGGGCGTTTCAATGAAATGCCACCAATATTTCTGCCATGAAATTCATTCCAAACTGTTGAAAATCTGACACATGTACAGATAACCATATAGAAATTTATATATATATATATATAGAGAGAGAGAGAGAGAGAGAGAATCCGAGACCCGTACCTCGTCTTTCCTCAGTAGTCCAAACGAGCTTCTTCTGAACAAGAATCCGCAAAATGCGACATGCTGGAAACAAGACTTCCATCGAAACCAAACTCCTCCAAACACAAAATCCAAACAAGGATGAATCAAGCTCGACAACTTCAAACCGCAAAATGCAACATGCTGTATGGAGTTGCAGGTTAATCTGCAGTTCAGAGGTGTGGCAGAGGTTTTAATTTCATCCTCTCCCTATCTTCACGAAGCAATTGCTGCATGGAGAAATCTGAATTCTCGAAAAAGAAAAAAAAAAAAAAAAAAACTCATAGCAAGTTCCCCTACATTAGTGTGCATCACTTGTAGGAATTTTGAGAATTTATATCGGGAAAAAATTACAAATTCTCCAAGACAGAATTTTCAGAGATAACTTCTTTCAGTCGAATGGATCAAGGAGCGGCTAGCGCGTCACCTAAATCAGAGACGAGTGACGTTAGCGTCACTCTGCTTAAAATAAAAAAACAATAAAAAAAACAATAAAAGAAGGGATGACGGAACCATTCCGTAAGGTCCCAACTACGGAAATCTTTTCGTGCAACAGCCGTATACCGGAAATTTTCTAGTAAAATCCTCTAGAAATTATTATGAATATTTTGGATCATAATCATTGAACTAATTAAATATCTATTATTCTGAAATATTGCTAGCTAATTATACATACGGATCTGATCATGATTTTTTTTCTTTTTTAAGTTCACATCATGATTTGTTAAGCTGGACCAATAATTTGATTACAACTTGTCGATAAATAAGATTCTATATGTTAGATGTGTACATGAAATAATGTTTCTTTCAAACATAACCATTGAAGTGATATTTCTTTCAAATATTTACAATCTAAATATTATATCAAGTGGATTTTTCAAGTTTTTTTTATGAAAAGTTAGCGGTTGTTTAGGACAATCCTTTTCCTAGAAGTGATGATTCACTGAGACTATTTAAAAGAACTTTATAAAGTAAACTCGAATTTGTACTGGTCTGTAACCCAACATGAATCTCCCTCTAATAACATCTCTCTCCAACTAATCTTGCAAATATTTGGAACTCATGGCCATGATCAATCCCACTCTGTTTAACAGGTAGGATTCAGATAACTTCAAGGCGTTGTTTGTACAACAAGAGGATTATGTGCTCCGCGAATGTCTTTTTTTCACATGATCGAAAAGGCACAGTACAGACCCTTGTCATTCTCCCATTAAGAAAAATTAAAAAGTAAAGCTTACTGATATGATACCCTACAATTGAGTCATGATCTCCATCATCACCCTTGTCATTCTACCATTAAAAAGGCTGGTTGAGGGACTAAGCCCATGTTGCAGTAGCTTGATCTTATAAGCAAACCAGACGCACTCTGCATGACAACATTACACATAACAAATTCCTAATAATTCCACACTTAACAAGAAAGCCTTGAACAGGGCAAGATACCTCAAATTTCTTTATTCTTTCACATACAATTTAACTTTTTTTATAAATAACCTCAATCTTCTCAAGTAGGATTTCATATCAAAACAGTCATACACTATCATTGACAACCAATGACAGATAAATTTTTATTCATGTCTAGGACTTATAGGTGGATGTCCCATGACTCTTGGTGGTGGAGGACTGTATGGCCTCTGTGCTAACTTCATCGACCCTCGAACCGTGGCTGTACAAATCAAATCACTATTTTAGCTGCAAATAAACTATAAAATATGGTTGAAATGGATGAGAGTTGGCTCATTACCTGCCCAAACCATGGCTTCTGGTACTAGCAAGATCGTGAGCACCAAGAAGAAGATGAGTAAGGAAAGAGAACCTGATGCTTTCATTGCAACGTTTTGGTTATGATTCACATATGCAACAAAGCCAAAGGAGTCTCCTCTTCTTATATAAGCATTCCACCTGACCATCTCTTTGATTTGGTCAAAACTTAGGTGTTAAGAGAAGAGGACAGATAAAAATTTAGGTTGTTTATTAATAAGATGAATAGTTGGGATGAACTCTTCCATCAGTGTGCATTGATGGCTCGTCCATATAAAGGGACACAATATGAAGTAGTTTTCATCATTTGGGTGTCCAACCTTTGATAGTCCATGGTGCCATTTCACCATCCATTTTAGTTGCCATAGTCAGGGAATGGAAATTTTAACCTTGAAAGGGCAAGTGGTTCATCATGATTGGCCAGGATAGTTTAATTGGTTTCACTCATTTGGGCCCATCATGGCTTATGGTCAATTGAACCCACATGCTTATGCTTCACTCATTTGAGTCACCCTATTATCATCAGCAAATAAATGTAGCTGATTTGCTTTGAGGAGGGCCAGTGAGAGAGGAGTTTCAAGGATCCATGTTTTGTTAGGTGCTCTTGATGTGGTCAATGCCTTAAAGGGCCGGGCAATGGAGATTGGACAATCAGCACTATCGTTGTAGACCTTTTAAAATTTGTCAAGGACTTTGCTAAGTTAGGGATCTCTTGTTTTTATTGTTTTGAGTGGGTGACCAACTTCCAGTACTGGCTTTTTGAAGTTGATCCCTCTGTTTTAGTCTTTTCAGTGTTTTATGTTTGTTTTGAGTTTCTTCTATTAATATATCTCCTTTTACCTAATAAATAAATAAATAAATAAATTGGAAGTTGAGGATTAAGGGGCATTTTTTTTTCTTTTATATTTTCTTGAAAAATGGAAAAATGGCATTTCTCACTTTGCAGGATCCAACTCATGACTGACCATTAGCCATGGACTAATGTAATATATACATATAAATAGCTAAAAAGTCAATGAAACAAGAAAAGAGCATAGAACTTCTGTCTGCCAGAAATAATCCATCCTGTTTTTTGAGTGTCACAAATATAGTTTTAGGAAAATAATCATATCATAAAATATCAAGGTTTTTTTTTTTTTTTTTTTTTTTTGAATCTTTTGGTGATATTATGGAAAACTGTCACAAAAAGTAAACTACTATTAAGATCATTTGTATATTTCTTTAGGTTATTTTCATTCTATTTCAATATTATGTATTTTTTTTTTATCTTTCCATATTTGTTAATATTACAAAAGTATTGTGATATTATCAAAGCAATACCTTAATTTATAAATAGATATTGTTTTGATATTTTCAAAATATTGTCAATTAAGGTATCCTGACTAGTCATGTTTGGCTTTTGCTTGAAGATGCCTCACTACTTAAGGCTTGTTTGTTTACATAGAATGCATAGGACTTCATGATCAAATGAGTCCCATCGAAGAACTTATTAAGGGTTTAAGGTAGTGACATAGATAGGACCTTCACACTCTTAGGATTCGAATTACTAGGATGATGACAGGGTATTCATTTTCAAAGTCTTCTTGATTAACTCTTTTTTTTTTTTTATAAAGCAATGATTTTTTAATGGTCCCTTTTTTTATATCCACCTTACTTTATTCAATCTTAACTACTTTTAGGAAATACAAGTACTAGAATTCGTAGGAATTCAATTACATGAAAAAGGCAGCCCCTAATGAATGACAAAAGGAATAGAAAACCAGAACTTCATCACAAACATGTATCAATCATGGTAGCGACACTCTTTGGCCCTTTATTAGGATAAACTAAAATTTTGACTTGACCAAGATTTTAAATGCAATTGGAAGGAGCTCTTAAGCCACCCCCTAATAATACCTTTTAAATGATTATGTGGTAGTAGAGACTGGATCAAATACACCTCAATGGAATGACTACTGAATCCGTTACATATTATTCAAAGAGTCTCAATTCACATAACTCCTAGTCACCATCTCTGCAGATTAGATGTTCAAAGATTCCAAAACAAATGTCATGTATTATCTATATCCTTCTCTGTAAAATTACGTCTCTAACTTGAGTTGGTTTTGTGGTTAAGATTTTTTTGTTGATCAGCCTCTTAAAAAAACTTGAAATTGTGAAAACATGGACTTCCTTTGAGAGCAGAAGCCAGGAAAACTTCTTGACGGTACTAGTTTCTTACCGCGGGATTGGATATCATCTATGGGGATAGAATTTCTTACTGCGGTAGCAGATATTATCTCCCATGGATAGGGATGGGTCTCTCATGGGTACCCAAGAAAAAAAAATCTTATTTACAACTCACATCATCTACGTAACTTAAATGACCCTGACCCTGACCCAGACCCAGACTAACCCAATTATATATATGAACCAAAACATGGACCCAGACCCAACACGATTATTAATTGAGTTTGAAATTAGGGTCTACACCCAAATATTGTGGACCAGGCTCTTCCAGTGAATGTCAATGAAGGTCCTTTGACATCCCTAGTTTTAACAATTGGATGTTCTGGATCTCAAGTAGTCACATCGGTTCATAATTTGATTGGGTTGAGCCAGTTAGGAGAAATCGTTTGTCCAAAATCAGTCTGTGAAGTCATTCTGTGTATATGAACCTCTCCAGTCAATAGGCTTAATATACAAGCCCAAGCCTGGCCATTTGCTGGTAGATAAGGTTCAGTTGTGCTAGAAGTAGCAAATAGGGAAGAGCCATTCAACTCATGAGATAGTAGATAAGGCTCCTCGGAAAAAAATAGTCAGTTCTTAAAGATGCCGGACATCCTCATTAATAACAACAACAACAGCAACTGCAACAACAACATTGTTAAGAAAAACTGGTCCGTGGACTCCATCACTTTCGATCCTCTCCAGGAGAGAGCATTTCCTTCCTATAGTAATTGTTTCAGTTTTTTTTTAACTTGATTAGAAAATAATCCTAAAGTATCTCTTGAGGGTGGGGGAGTATGCCTTAGTAGTGGTTCACTTATACTTTTCTACTTATCATTCATGACACCATGGATATGAGCGAATGAGAAACAAGTTGGTGTTATTATTGGAGTTTCCATGACTTGTGTTGACCTAGTATGTTCATCTTTACTTGATTAAACCCATTCATATATTCTACTAAAGTGAATTAGATTTAAAACTTAACTCTAATTGATCACACATTGTTAGCTTGCATTGTGAAGAGGATTAACATCTTAAATAATTTCAATTTACCCCAGTGATAAATCCGAGTTTTTGGATGACTCGTGCTCAAGTCTGGCCGCAAAATTCGTGGGATGTCATGTGGCATGAGCGTTTTCAGCGATCAAAGATAAATTTATCCCGGTCAAACAATAAGAAAAAGAAGAAGAAAATGAAGAATTCACATATGCATGTAGCTAAAAGCGTAGAAGCCAGTTGCTAAACCAAGAAATTTTACGTCAAGACCTTTATGTAATAAAGATATTCTTGACGAGGCCAAATGTAAAATAGCATAGATTTTCGTTAAAGTACCCCTTGTTTCCGACCCTCATCAAAGCATTGTTCCAACTATATGTAATTAGATAAAAATTAATTAATTTTTACATTAATGTCCACTTAGAACCATGTAAAATTTAAAGATATTGGGGTTTATAAAACCCACAAGAAAAAAAATTAAAAAAAAATATAGAAACTATTTAGAGGCTATAATGGCTAAGGTATATGGATAGAATCAATGTCAATCAAGAAAAATAAAATGAATAATAAGACTATAAGAAGGTTGTATGGCCCACCAGTTGGCTGTCACGTTCATGGACAGATGGGTTCCACGTCAGCACTGCAGAAAATTCCATGCAGCAGCCGTCATCAACAAATTCCGATTGTCTAGCTGGGCCCCACAAACATACCAACCCATCACCCGCGTCATCAGTCATCACACTTCCTGGCTCAACTCTCGAGATGCTGACGCGGCATCCGTGGAATTCACGATCCCAATCGCCGATGAAAGATACGAATCGCATATCCGTTTAGACGGCGACCCCAACGCCTCATCCACCATCCGCACGTGCCACGCCCCCTCCATCGCACGGTTCAAGCGTGCCAAGAACCCCCTCCTCACCCCCTCACAGTACTTCAAAAACCAGGCAACACCCACAATGTCCCCCCCTCCATCGACCCCACACGTGCCACCAAATCCCGGTGGCACGCCGCCACCGGAACCCGGCAACGGACCGTTCCCCGCCATCATGGCAATGCACTCCACCATCCCACCCACCAACTCCGGCGGAGCTCCACCCTTCCCCTCCCACAACCACACACGTGCCATGGCCCGTTGCACCGCCGCCACCATCATCCGGTCCACATCCGCCTCATCCATGACGATGGGGTTGATACAAATATCGAATTCGTGGTGGGGATAGCGGCCGATCGGAGCGACATGGATTATATCGGTTGAATTATCACCGGTGAGCTGGAGGTTGATGCGGCGAACTGGCTTTCTGGGGTGATGGTGGTCGGGATAGAGGATCCGCTCAACAAATTCGCTTGTGTTGAGGACTATTCGAGTGGCTCTATCGTCGGAGACGAAGAGGAGATCGAACCGACGACCTTGTGGGGTGTCGCCGGCATTGTTGAGGATGATGACTTCAAAGCCTTTGGATGCTTCATAGTTTGCCCATATGGAGATGAGAGCAATTAGTACAAGAAAGAGCAGACGGTTGATGATGGATTGGTTGGTTGGGGAGGAGGGAGAGGTGGTGGTGGTGGTGGTGGTGGGGGTGGTTTGATGGAGGAGAGGTTCGTCCATGGGCAAGAAGAAAAGTGAGGGAGGATAAGATAATGCTACCCTGGTATTGGGCCTATTGGCTGCAGTAGCAATAGACAGCGATCATGGGTTGGTTCCCCTGTTGTAGATTAATAATTAATGTTGGGGGGTTATCAACAAAATGACCCAAGAGCCCCCAAAGGCATTGTAAAAGTGGAGGAATTTCAGTTGGATATGGTTGTACCTTTCAAATTTGTGAATCAATTATATTTGGTTTGCATTGATGCATCTCAATTACAAAATATGTTCACATTGGAAGGCAAAGATGAAAAATATAGGGTTCATATAGTGTGAAGCATTAAAGATATCCAAGTTTAATGGTTTTTTAGATCCATATTTGATTATTAAATTATAGAGCCCAACATATAATTACAATCATGAATCTACTTTTGTTTGGTCGACCTTTACGTCATGTTTGGAAACATATAAGGACCCTTAAATCATATTTGGTAACAAGTGAGAAATGTGCTTAGATTTGAGAATTTTATACGGTCCTCCCTTTAGCTGGGGATTTTCATACTGTATATGGGGGTTAGATCTATGAATCCTCGAGAATGAAGATCTCAAATGACCCCGATCCTCAAGAGATTTTCAATTGTAAAATGTGAATTTCTTCTGACTTCATAAACAGCAATACTTTTTTTTTTAAAATTAATTGCCATCTATGACCATAATGATGTATGTTGAGACTTTTAGATTCATACTTTGAATCAAGGTTGGAAAACTAGTGAGTTGTGACTCAGCAACTTGGAGTTTTCCAACCTTTCCTTGAATACAAAGCAATTTGGTAACTAGTATTTTTTTACTGTTATGCTTGCTTCAATGTGAGTACATGTATTTTTCAAACATGATGATCAGTTACAGATTAGTATAGTTCAACCATCTCATGTGATGCAAGGGTAAGGATGCAAGCTTAGTTGGACATTAGTTTGAATTTATGATAAAGAAAAGGAAGAGATAAAAAAAGAAAAAAGAAAAATCACATTAAGTATAATAATTAGATTATTAGCAACTAAGACCACACATTGCCATGTGAGTCCTCCCTACCACAAATTGGATGCATGTTGGATGTATTGGCATTTGGCAGGCATATGGATAGGAAATGACTGGCTGTCGTAGTCCACTTCATTCCTTTCTTTTCACTTTTCTCATCTGGCAGCTTTCCTTGACTTATCTTCATACCAACCATCATGCCTACTTTTACACTGATTGAACCTCTCAATAGAATCTCAAGAAAAATTACAGTTAGAATACCATTAAATTTTAAGACCGTTAAAACAAAGGTTAGAATAATTTGGTCGGACTGATTGGTTGAATCCCCCTTATAAATAAGGAGACATTCCGACCTGCCCTCATCCCATTAATAAACTTGCATGATCTGATTGATCATTTTATTGAGGTTGGTGGTTTTGGTGATTTGCTATGGATTATGATAAATTCATTGATAAAAATGACTGGCGATTTGGGTTGCACAGGACAACATTTCCTTATAATATAATGAAGAGCATTGTGCCCATGCCTTCTTTGTGTTATAAACAATTGAATAATATGAAAGGTAATTTACTATGTATGAAATAGTTTAATAATTATTTAATAATCACTTATTTTCTGAAGAGCAATTGCAACAGATAGCTCCAATCAGTGGCCAGCTACATGCACATCACAAAGGGATTTTATATGGGTTGTGGTGGGCCAGGTAATAATGTAAGGAGTTTGGTAAAACCAAACATCCCACATGGAAGGAGGCCCATGGTGGACCCCACCCACATGACATGAGGAAGCAGATGGGCCCCACCCACATGACATGAGGAAAGAGAGAGAGAGAGCCCAGAGAGAGCCCATTTCATCCTATCTTCATTCTGAAAAGGAAAACTTAACTTTTGAGGGGTCGCATCTAAATTAGATAATGGTTCATGTTAGTGCACTATTAACTATTATTGTCTAAATCACAATTTGTACACTTGATGACATCTCTCTCTTATCTGTTTTTTTTTTTTTTTTTTTTTTTTTTTTAGCATTAAATTCATACCGGCAATAAATTGCAAGTTGCAACTAAACAGGGGTTCAATAACAACAACAACAACAACAACAACAATAATAATCTGGAATTCAATATTCAAATTCAGACAGAATTAAGTGAAAAGCAGAAAGAAAGCAGAAATTATAATATATAAAATCAATTAAGAGCAATGAAAACAGAAACTGCAGCAGAGAGACGGAAACTAACAAAAATAATGAATATGCATAAGATTGCATTAATAACATTTTGAATCAATTGATCAATCTTATTATGGGAACAACTCCTATTGGAGTAAAATACGGGGATACACCTTATATTGGGAGCCGTTTATTTTGAAAGGCCAGAGTTTTCAATGAGTGGATCCCAGTATGGAGATCCATTCCTGTTCTTCAACTCAGGATTCCATAGATATGCAATGCCTCTCATGAGGTGGCACCTCTATCATGGTAACAGTTTGCCATCCTACTTTAAAGAGATAACAACCTATCTGATTTAAAAACAAGTCCTAACTCCCATTGAGAGGAACATACATGTGGAATGATCATGTGTAACACTTTAACATACTACTATATATATGGCGAATGTCCATCCATTTATTCATGCAGGACCCATTTTTTCTTTGATCCAACTTAAAGATCACTCTTTCTAATACATGTGTGCTTCATCCTATAATTTTATAGGTAAATTAAAATGACACACTGGTGATATTCATCAATGAAGAAATGTAATTAAGCATTGTAAAAGAGACATTCATGTATGATGATTGACTACTCCATCTAGATCATTTTGATATCAGAGCATCAAAAAAGTGACATGTCTAACTAACTAGGATGGGATAATAAAGCATTCTGCAATCACCAATATCAGTGATGATTTCTACTAAAAAGATGCATGGACACATACCATCGACACAGTAAAAGAAGTCCATAACCAATAATAAAAGGATAGTCCATTAATTCACCTTTATTCCTTTTAATTTATTACACATGTTAATAGGGGCTGAGAGCCCAAAACGCAAGTTCTGTACAGAATTAAGTCAAAAAAAAATTGAAAGGGCGCTCATGTCCATATCTGTTCATAGCTTCATATAAACAAAATTATATTTGCAAAGAGTCAAATCGCCCAAAAGAAAAAGAAAACAAGACACTAGTAATCACCAGATGAGCAATGCAATGCACTCACCCATCAGACTGCTAAAGATCACTTTCACCTGTACAGTTCACTATTACCTTTACTCCCCCCTTTCAAAACTCTCTTTCTGCACCACAAAAAAACATCATCCCACTCTCTCTCATTCACAGTTTTCCTCTGTAATGCTTTGGCACATCCACAAGCTTTTCAAAGTGGACGCTGCCTAGTAATAAATAGTAGTTACAAAGACAATCTGCTTCCTCTTCTGCTGTCACTAGCCATTTTTTACACTTAAAATACCTATCAACAGTTAGCACTGGCACCGGCAACTTTTAGGATTGACTATCTGCTACGTTTCCCCTGAGTTGCTTCCAATACGAGTTCTCTCTTCTTTCTCATCTGAATTACCCTTGGTTGAACCATCGGATATATTGTCAAAGTATGCTCCATCTTGCTGACGCAGGCGGACACTCATAATGTTTGAGGGAAATGGTTCCTGAATGATCTTTTATACAAGGTGCAGCAGCAAAATCAGCTTAGTCAGAAACATTCAATAATAATTATTAGTGGCGGTTGTGGCAGTGGCAGCAGTGGTAGTACTAGTAGTAATAATAATAATAATTATAACAACAACAACAGTCAGCTCAGTCTTCTTGTTTTGGCCCAAAGAATTGACATGAGAGTTGCACAATCCTCAGGCATTGAACATGTAAAAGAGGGGGCCAGAACAATGTGATTCAAAGATCTCCAGCATCAGTCTCTGAGATTGCTCACAAACAATGTGGACTTGCTATGAATTCTGTCTCGGGCATTAAATGAGGGATTAGGATAGTCCCATGGGAGATTTGTGTCCATAATCTGTCCACAATATAAGCCGTAAAATAAACTTTTAAATCACAAAACACGAGCCCCGTGTACTCAATGGGCCAAATTACCAAGTAAGAATCATACAATTCCTCTAATAAAGGGTGGCATCATCACATGATTCACATTGAGAGAAAGAACAAGATTGATTGCTTCTTTTGCAAACATAATTTCAGCAAAGTAAAATCCTGAAATTCTAGATCTAGCACTTTCACTTTGACAATGGAAATTGTAAAGGGAATCGATGCCATTTCTTAAAGTTTAGGTTTTCCTTAAGTTGGTATTTTGCCGAACTTCTTACCTGATCACCAGTCTCAGAATGGAAAAGAATAGGGCGGCACCTCTTGTCTTCATTCATCAAGCTTGAGTTCTGAAAATGGTTAACAAGGGCTGCCTTGCCTTGGATTCTGGCATATGCCAACGATGCAACTTTCTCACTATTGAACTTCTCCCACTTCTTCCCATTGAATGCCTGCAAAAGCATAAGCTCAAGTTCAGCTTTTCAAATTTCTAGTTTATTCAAGTCCTCGAGGTTAAGCTGTGATCCAAGTTCAAATATTAAGCAGAAATGCCAAATGGCAGCGATTCAGCATATACCACAGAGCCACGGCTCAAGTCCTTTAGACTTGTAGAGGCCAAAAGACTCTCATACAGTTTCTATAAACTGGTTGGCATTAGAGCTTCAATTTAAAACATTTCATGGACACAACCTATGACAGGATACTATAAAGCAATCATATTTGATTCATTCACAAGCCAATTTGAGACACAATGGAGAACCTGATAAAATGGAATAATATGTGAAGGAGAAATCATGTTTATAAATGCATAGCCCACGTTACATTTATTCTGCAAAAACAAAGGAGCACGGTCAAATGCATTTTAAAACAGGTGAGAAATTCTAAAATAAAATTTCCAGAAGTCCTACCTTAAAATCGATTGGCAAATACAGGAAATCATAAGTACCCCTGTGATTTTCATCAATGGCGACCAGCAGCATCTTTGAGGTGTACCTGAAAGGCAAGTAATCAAGGAGATTCAGCCTCACTCAGTAGAGATCTTCTGTGATTGTAAACCATCCAGAAAAAATTCTAAAGAGCTTACTTATTTGGGATGTTTTTTATCATTAAAGTTGTCCGAGTATCTTCCCCACTAACAATCTTATCCAACTCAAGCTGATATTGTTTCTTATTGTCAATCTGGTTAACATTATTCTCAACTCGCCGACTACGTCCTCGCTCAATCAATCCATCGATGTTAGTTGTTCCTGGCACTGGATATGAAACCCCACTATCAAAGAATATAGGACTCAACCTTTGTGAAGATATCATTCTGAAGTTAGGGGAACCATTTTCCATTGTGCTTCCTGAAAGAGCAACCCCAGGACTGAGACCAGCACAACCATTCATATTCATCATGTGATTCCCGTCGTTGCGGCTTAAACCCCTGCCTCCAAATGCAACAGGGTTCACAAAAGACATCTCTGGTGACTCGGGATAAAAACCAAATCGACTGTCCAAAGGGACACCAGATGGAGCAGATCCAACATGATGTTGGTGAAGGAGGGGAGATGAACCAATAAATGTGCCATGGCTACTGGAGTATGGAAAGCCCTGCCTCTGCCCATTGGATGTGAATGACTGCTTCATTGATGGTGTTGGCCAGGCAGAAGAACGGATGCGCTCAGGGTACAGAGTGGGACTACCCCAGAGAAATTCCTGCCCGGTCAATGTTTCAAAACCAGATGTACTTGGGGTTGATGGGCCAAGAGAGGATGCAGTTACAGGACTTGGACCGATGCTTGACAACACTCTGCTGCTGTGCTCTGGAAAGGAATGAGAATGCTGAAAGGCAGCTCCATGAATTGAATTAGTGTTAGAGAATATCTGCTCCATGTGGCTACCCCTTCCTTGGTCCTTTCCAATTGGTGCAACTTTGACAGAGCTTGATCCCAAGGGAGGTAGAATGGATGCTAACCCAGGCAAATGATTACCACCTACAATCGGACCTGTCGTTCCCAAACTTTGAGACTGGTTAAGAGTTTGAAATGAGCTATTTTCACTCAAGCTGTTAAATTGTGCCCAACTACCTGTCATCTCATCAATGCACCATCATAAGGCTCAGTATGCAACAAAAAGAAGGGGGGAAAAAGACATCATCAATAGGCTTAAGAACTGAAATACAGAACAGCAAAAGCCAAGTTGGGAAAAGCTCATCAGGAAGCAACATACCAGGAGGAGAGTTGGCTATTGGTGAACCAACTTGTGGTCGGTAACTTCTGGTTTCATCTTGTTCTAGTTCTTGGCCCAGTTGCTGCATCAAGCTGAACACATCAAGAACAATAAACTTAAAAATTCGGACCATAAACCATGAGCAAGTACAATAACTTCACGCAAAAATTGCAAAATTACTCTCCTCTTTGGTAACATGTCTCAACCCAAAATCGCATGGTTGCAACAATAAGCACCTTTCCACTATACTATGGGCATGAAAACAAACCATCTTCTCATGTCACTCAACATTCTACCAGAAACTACTTGACAAATTTTATGAACAGCGGAAACCCTCTTTTCCTACAGGTAATGAACTATCAGAAATCAAATTTAATAATTAAGATTTTCTTAATCAGGCAAACTGAGAGGGAATCTTTATTTAAAACAACAATAAATTAATTGATTAAAAACATTTCCCTCCAAACAAGAGTCGTAGGAGTGCACATCCAACACAAGATCATACTAAATACAGTAAATAGGTTATCCACTCAATCATCACAACCTTTCCCCCATTTGTGTGTGTATACAAAACACCCCTCCTCAAAAAGGGGCATTTCTGCCCCAATCTCACATCCACTGTGAGAGACCAAGGATTGATTAATCTATCCTAAATTTTCTCTTCTTTTCTCCTACTTTTTCTCTCCTTTCTAGAAGACTTACGAATCTCAAAATAATTGAGGTAAAAATGCCCAAAATAGTTGGACATTCACTCCTCTCTTCTCATTTGTTATTTGGAGGGGGCGTTTTTGCTTTTGAAAATGCCCAGGCGTTTTCTAGCAATCCTCTGAGTCACAATTTTCCTCTGCATCTTTCTTCCCCCTAATCCCCATTCCTAATAATCTAAAATGATTCATAAATTTCTAAATCTCTAACTCTTTTCCTTAATATTAGAACTATCCAATCGTAAGTCTCACCCCTAGAATCCCTTCCTCTTTTTTGATCTCATCATCCAATTTCTTATCCTTTCCCTTGGCATCTCGTTAATTTTGTTTCTGAAGCAGTTTATAACAAACATTATCAAGTAACCAACTCAGACAACTTAATGCATTGATCAAGCCAATTAAACAAGCAAGTTGAAGAATATCACCCATCCAGGACCCTTACTAATAAGGTCCGAGGAACAAAACTATCAAACATGGTTGATGGTTCGTCTTCAATCGACAAATCCTCATCTTTATCTAAGCCCCTACCCAAGGCTAGTTACTGTGTAGACTCGATCAAGTCAAAGGTGCAGTTCTAGAAAGATCTAGAAAAAAAAAAATTTAACGGCTCACGTCTTCAGAAAATTTGTGAAACTGGGAAGCAGCAATGGTGCAAAGGGTTAAGAGGAGAGACAAATAAAAGGAAAAATGGAATTCTCTGCAAGGGTGGATGCATGAAGTTCGATGTGGACAAAACAGCTAGAAGGAAATACTGGTCCAGTCAGAATTGGAAGTGTTCAGGAAGATAGGGCAAAATTAGTGCTAACTTTTTCAGGTCCAACTAGTTTAAAGGATTCTAAAGAAGCATTAAAAATAGTCAAAGAAAGGAAATTCATAGTCATAGTCGAAGGTGATTCCAAAAGTGGAATGAAGTGAGCTAAGAAGGTGGGCACCGTGGGCAGTGAGGATGCAATCAATATTGAAGGGAGCATTGGGCTTTAATATCAGTCAAAAAAATATCATTAAAAAAAAAAAAAAAAACATCATAGAAAAAAATATATTGAGGGGAGCATTGGGCTTTAATACGACATTGTCAGGAGTTTCACATGTTAATAGGAAGGTAAGAAAGTCCCAGATAAATTAGCAAAACAGGGAGTAGAAAAGGGATCAATGGTTTTTTTTTTTTTATTATTATTATTATTAGGATATCCACAGTTTTTTGGTTAAAATGCCTATTCTCTCTTTTTTCTTTCGAAGGTCATCTTATGCTGTGAGCTGAACTGTTTCCACAGTTTGGGGTGGCATATTTTGTCCATGCATACTGTTCCCTTTGACTGCATGGTCTTCCTTACTAATTTACTTTTACAATTTGAAATTAAAATAAAAGCACAGCTGAAACATATCACAACTAGCCATCCTTAATGATTTCAGAATCAAGCCAAAAGTATCAACACTTAGTTAGAAACTACACACTAACAGGTTCTCTTTGACACAACTAATCTTTCACTAAAGCATTAACTCATAGCCCACATGTTAGCACGTACACAATCTTCCAACTAATTATATTTCACATGGCAATAATGAAATGTGGAAATCACAAACCATAGAATCCCAGTAGCAAGCATCTGCAAGAATAAATTGAGACAAATAATCTATTATTGGAGAGAGAGAGAGAGAGAGAGAGAGAGAGAGAGAGAGGAGTACAATGATAAAATTCATGTACATACTTTCTTCGTGCTCCTCCCGGACGACTAGGTTCAAGCTTTATGCGCTTCCCAGCTATGTCACTCCTATTCAATGAACGAAGAGCTGCTTCTGCTGCTCTGACATCAAAAAATTCAATAAACTTATGGTGCCGCTTGTGTGGTGTCTCCCGGATCTGTTTTAAGCAATAAGTTAACAATCAAATGCACCCATGGTTAACAGAATCATGTCACAGAAGACATGCAGAAAAATGCAAGATGAGAAAATTTACATTAAAAGAAATATCTCTATTTTCTCACCTCCTTGACTTCCCCATAAGCCCCAAATATTTGCCGGAGATCATCATTTGAAACTGATGGATCAAGATTAAAAACAACAAGAGTTCCTTGGTTGATATCCTTGTCTGATGGATTATCCTGGTATTGATCAGCAGATAAATGCAAGGATAATGAGCATACAAGGGAAAGGGCAACAATTAATAGGTAGAGGTTGAAAACGAATAAAAAAAAGGTTGAATATTCCATATCGAACCTTTGGTATTGAAAAATGGATGTCAAGTTTTCTCCGCCGTAAGGGCTTATTTTGAAGGGCACGCATCGCAGTTCGAGCAGACCGGATATCATAGTAAGAGATCATCACAAATCCCCTGTGTTTGCATGAAGTGTAAAGATTCCGGATGTCACCAAATTGCTACAAAAAGAAAGCAGCTCCATGTTATCTAACCAATATCTGAAAATTGTTGCGAAAAAAAAAAAAAAAAAAAGGGGAAAAAACAGCTGAACAGCTAAACTAACAACAAATCTTAGCATTCCACACATGTGGACCCCAACCAAATAAAAATCATAGAAAGAATGGCTCAAAAGAATCAGAAGAGCAATTTTATAAGATGACCAACAAAAAGTAGAATATAAATGAAGTATCTCATTTAAAAATCAGAAACTATGTAGAAATCCAGCAACATAAACATGGAAAACAGACAGTATACAAGTCAGATATCCATCTTTAAGTAACAAGGAAAAACTGGAAAATCATATAAAATCAGAAACCCTTTTCTGTAAGAGTCATGGCAACCCTTTTCCAGAAAGCTATTGTGCTACAAGGCATGTATCTACTAAGCTCTTGTGCTACAAGCCTACAAGGCATGTATCCGCAGTAGTTCGCATGCATCCACCACCATCCACAATTACCTCCCTCTTATTTGAGGGGAGCAAGAAAAAGAAAACCTGGGCTCCATTTTCAAAAGTGTAGTTTTGTTCATAGTGCTACTCTGCTACATGCCAATCAAGAGGGTAAGGAATTAGGGAGGTTGTGGATTAGATAATAGGGCTGGCAAAAATCCATACCAATCAGATGATGACCACCATAGATTTGAAAGGTGCAAGCTTTGGGAATTTAATAAGTGCAGACATTTTATGAATAAATCCAGTAGTGAATAAGAGTCGTTACGGTTTCAAATCAGAATCCTAAATGAGATTTTCGATTGATCATAGGTGGGCAATCATCCGTCATTGACGTGGGTGCAATTCTCTAGAAGTATACCCCCCACTTTTTTCCCCATGTTCTGCCTCATTGGATAGGTGACCACAGTTAAGGAATTTGTTTCGTTTCAGGCGAATTTTCCGAATACATCCATTAAAACTAACCAAATACAATCCACCCCCCCCCCCATGTTCTGCCCCACCCCCGCTTAAAAATAAAATAAAAAAAATTCACTCAAAACTTCATTCCAGTTTGGACAAATTTCCGATTTTGATCCAAAATGGCATATTTTTCCGAATCCCTGCTCAGTGCTCATTGATGGGCTGCTATATATTGATGGGCCATAATTATGACATTAATTTGTCATGTCGACAACATTATTATTTATTTATTTGTTGTCATGTCGACAACATAACTATGACACTAATACATGCCATATTATGAGTGGATTTTAGTAGAAAAAACCAAATGTATCAAATCATATTTTTAAATTTAATATTAATATTTATTTTTTCTAAATATTTTAATTTTATATTTTTCCGAAACATAACTCCAAAACGTTTCGCCAAAATCCTGAACCAACCGAAACATTCTGAAGCAGGGTCCGAAACAAAAATTCTCAACCATGTTGGTGGCACAGTACAGTGAATCTAACCTAGGATACCAAGGATCAATCACATGTCATCCATGGGAAAGTGAGATGCCTCTACCAAGCTATCAGTGGTTTAATAAACCCCAGTTTTTTAAAAGTTGTAGTATAAAATAAAGGTAAAATACAAATGCATATATAATATGTATAGTATCATGATAACATGAGCACCATTTGCATTGTCTTGAGCTGCCCGCTTCCCATATGGAACTGAACAATGACTTAAATGCAAATATAATGTTTAACAGTCCTTATATAACCAACGAGAAAAATATATCCCCACAGCAAGGGAAAATTAATGGAATGCTTTAGGTGCACTGTAGTTTATACAGTCACATTTTTAACACTTGGAGCGTAAAGTTTATACAATCACATGTTGAGATCCTACATCTGATAAAGTCCAGGTACACTGCAGTTTATACAATCACATTTTTTACACTTGGACCGCGCGTATCACAAGTTAGGATCCAACATGTGACAAAGTCTACTTTTGATAGGGACACTAATAAAACATATGAAAATTTGATAATTATTTTCATCCAAATAATATCTCGCAGAAAGAGGGATCCAGACTTTTTTTTTTTTCTTTAAAGAAAAATGAAAAAGATCCAGAAGCTAACCAACACGCTACATGTTAGGACCAACCTTGGATTTTTTGATAAGGATGCTTAAATATAATGGGCCAGTAAGTCTGTCAAAATCATCATATTTTGAGATTTCATCAATTAGGTTAACAAAAGTGGAGCACACCATTCGATTCATCCCAATTGGAAATGTGAGTTCAGTGGCAAAATGCGACAGGATGTACAATCTTTTTTTTCAATTAGAAAGAATGATAAATAGAAACACTAAAGAATAACATAAACCAGCAGAGGACACACAGCCACAAGGTCACACATAAACAAAGATTTCCAAAATCCAAAAGCAAATAAACAAACCTCAAAAAGAGTACGCAATTCTGAATCCTCAACGTTGCTATTGATATTCCTCACAAATAATGTTCTAGATGGATGCTCTCCATATGGGTGTTCTCCAGCAACTGGTACTACACCGTTTGAAAGACTGAATTGACCAGTTCCATTTCCACCAGCATAGCCATCAGTTACACTTAACTTGCCCATACCCATGGTCAGACTCTCCTGAGCATCAAAATCCAATTCCAAATCCCCTCCACTAAGGAAAATATCATACTCTTCCATCTCTTCGAAATGACTAGTCAAGCCATGTAGGTCAAAATCATCCATTATGCCAGCCAAAAGCTCATTCTCATCCCCAGGCAGCAGGTTTCCAATTGTGTCTTCAATAGACTCACCCTCCAAATCAGTATAAAGTTTATTTAACTTAGATGAGGCATCATCTATGGACTCCACAGCAAGTTCTGGGTCTGTAAATTTCACTGCAGATTGACGTAAAACAGATGTTTGAAATTTATTCATGTGCTAAAAATGGTTCATGGGAGTCATCAGAAAAGAATATATACATACACTTCTCATGCGGCAGAACAGGCAAGGAACTAGAAAACAGGCTAGCATCACTCGATCCATGATATGTATCATATCCAGGAGGAATTCCCCATGCCTTGCTCCCCACTTTTTGAGAAGTCTTTGCCAATGTGGTCACAGGAGGACCTGCATCAGATAACAAATAGAAGTACAAAAATTTTAAAAAAAAATAAAAAATACTATGTCTCAAGAGAAGGAAACAAAATTTCAGAGAACCTTCTGCACTAGTAGGTAATGGATCTTCTGAAGACTGCTCCATTGCATCACCTTCTGCAAATAGAAATAAGGTTAAAAAAACATGGAAGTCATCTCACCTTAAAATTCTCAACTTTTTTAAAGATGTGTTAGTGTCAGGCTTAGAATTCCCCACAAATTTCCACTGTTGCTGTGGTGCTTTTCCTTACAGAAGAGATTCGATTCCACAGAAAACCATTTCCTAAGTTGGGCTGAAAGAGGCACATCCTCCTTTTCCGGGCTTGGTGAGAATCTGAACTATCCCAAACACACCTCACATCCCTAACTCATGTATAAACTGGTACAGTTATATAAGAATGTTTTCTTCTTTTTTTTTTTTTTTAAAAGAACCAGTACTACCAGTGACAAGTCACAGAAGAACGAGATCTCTCAATGCACAAAAGGGTAACCTATTAGGGAACAATTGTCCTTGTTAAGTCGTAATTCTAAAAGACCAGAAGAGGTTCAACTTCAATCTCATACTTCAAACAAATGGATCCATAAACAATAGTGAGAATCAAAAACCTCAAAATACATTAATGCCTGAAATCAAAGATCTCAACTGCAGTAAACCCACCAGCAACCAACACAAAAGGCACCCATTAGAGAGTCTTAACTTCCAACAACATCATTGCAGTACTTTTTCAAACTTACTGTGAAAAAAAAGGGCTCATAACTACCACTTCCTTGGATCGAAAACACCATAATATCATTCAAGACCAACCTTCAATCCTCTAAGCCGAAATCCACCAGAGAAAGAAACAGACAGCGCTCAATCTTTCTCTAATTCATAAAACACACTAAAAACAACTATACCCAACACTGCAATCAATTAAAACAAAACCCCCTCGATTCCTACAACTTCAAAATACTCCAAAACCCCAAAAAACAAAATCTACAATACTGAAAGAAAAAACCCATCAATCTCCAGTTCATCAAACAAAGAATGCAGTAAAAACACTAACTTTATAGCATCTGCATCGATAAACCCTAAAATCCCCCTTTCTCCACTCTGGGTTTTCGTCTTTTCAGATCAAAACATGTTTGCACTACATGAAACAACTGGAATCACGAAAAAAATTCATCAGGAAGGAGACCATGATCGCTTACCTTTGCCAAAAACCCCAAAATCAGTTGCGGGAACTCTATTTCACGTGAACCTTGAGACACCCTAATATACTCTCCTCGAGATCTTCATCATCAGCCCTTTACTTTCACATATACTTTATTTATTTGTATTTGAGTCAGTTTGGGATAGTAGGAAATGATTGGAGTAAAGGGAGTGGAAACTGGAAAGTAAAGTAAAGTAAAGTAAAAGAGGAAAGACAGCTGTATTTAAATGTCTTTGGAGTCCGTTGACAATATTGGCAAGTGTAATGGGGGATAACATAATTTGGTGTTCAATAATTTAATTAGCCTAGGAATTTTTTGTAATTGCTCTGCTGCCACGGCCTTTGGAGCAGCAACAATAATTGTGGGGAGATTTAAGCATCTAAACATGTGTTTAGATGTAGTTTAGATGTAGGGATGTAAACAGGTGGGCTGAGGTCCCAATCCATGGTGGATCCGGATTCAGAACTGATATCAGTTCAAAACCGATTTCCTAGTTCCGAAATCAAAATCATGATGGAATCGGAATGGCTTCCGCATATAAGAAAAGGTGTGAGTCCAAATCCAAGTCTGTGTAAAGAATGATATAGAAAAAATCTAGTCTTTAGGAGAGATTCTCAAAAATTGATGTAATACTTTGGATCCCAAATCCGCCTGTCGGAACCAAGGTGGAACCGGACCCGAACTCATTTGGATCGCGCTTTTAAAAAAAATGACATGGGCCCAAATCCGGTTTCTTATTGGGCCTAATTAAGGACCTAAATTTAGTTTTTAATGGGTTAGAACATCAGAGAATTGGGGACCCATTTATTTTCTTATTTAGATGTGGTTTAAAGTACATAATTGATAGAGGTGATCACTACAAATAGTAGGTACGACAAAAAAAAAAAAAAAACTCAGGGTTCCTTCTTTAATGGTTTGTCCCAAATTTTGTGGGCACAATTAAATTCATGCCAATCACAGCATGGTGAGAATGAGAGTAAATATGATAGTTATGCCATTGTATTCTATAGAACTTCCTTATCACTGTTCATATAAGTGGCTAAACTAAGCCACACAACCCTAAATTGTGGTTGAACTTCCATCAGTCTTCTTCTTTCATTGAGTCTTTTAATCTTTAAATCCATCCGAGTATTAATTAATTATCTTGAAATTATATATATTATTATTTATATATTATAGACAGGATAAAGATTCAATGGATAATGATGGTGATGACACATGAGATATTTTTATATCACATTGAATGAAGATTCTTCTTATCCCTTTTTTTTTCTTCTTTTTGAAAACTATTATAGATATTAATGAGGTTTAGAAAAACGATGACGTGGCGGACCATGATTCGTCCACTCATGGTCACCATAGGGGAAATCCTTAGATGATCCAGATTCTTTTTTTTTATCAAATTAAGATTTTAAAAAAAATAACCGAAAAAGATATATTTTTTTTTTTTTAATTTTTGTTCTGTCCAAAATAGAGTAGAGGGCTTCTTTTTAGCAGAATAGAGGGCATTTTGGGGTAAGTATTCTTATTTGTATTTTTTAAATCCCCTGCTGGCATGATTGGCATTTTGGGGTATGATTGGCTGCCTCCTGTTCACTGCTTTCAGGGTAAGGCCCTTTTCCCAAATATAGAAAACAAGGCATTTAAGTTTATTTATTGGTACTACACTGTAGACTCTAGTGCGTGCAAAACCTTCTTTCTTTTATTACTAGTTTAATTGATGAAGTGCTGAGGTCATGTCACTCTTGAGAGAAATGAAATTGGATCTAATTGAAATAGTAAAGATTCTATGGCCCCCTTTCATTGTTAGAATTCAAAGAGTATGTATCCGGAGAATTTCTAAAGTCTTCATACAAGTGAAAATCTTAAATCCGTTTCTTACTTGAATATTTAGAAATCTCACCAAAAAAATAAAGGGGTTGAAATTTTAAAATTTCAAAAGTTGTTTGAGATTATTTAAGTGGTTGGAAATTTTGGATTCTAGTAAAGGTTTAAACATGGTATGGGAGATTAGTCCAATCAAAAGTTCATGCCCTCACTTTTTTATCCTCAGCCTTTAATGGCCTATCATCACTTTAATGGCCTATCATTATCCTTATGATAAAATTCAATGATGAATATTATTTGTAATAGTAAGGGAGGGGTGAGCGAATGATTGAAACCAAAGTATCAAAACTCAAAAAGGAGACACTGCTGAAAAGTGGGTTATTGGAGATTTTCAATTCAGTTTGATTACTACCTTTCGATTTCGACTATCTTGGACCCCATATTAGTTTTATAATTATATATCATAATAAAAGGCCTTTTTTTTTTTTCAGTTTTGATTGCTAACTTTCAATTTTTGACCAATATATATATGTTTACATACCAGGGTCCATGCTCTGCTAGGGTTTTCTTCTTCTTTTTTTTTTTTTATAGGTAAGTACAATTACATAAGAAATTCACATACCATAAACCATGTTTTGAAATATATATATATATATATATATAGATATATAGCATAGGTTGAGTTAAGTAAAGACAAAACCAAAGCAGTCCACCTCACAAGAAAAAATTATGTAGCGTGACGCCAAGCCATGTAACACTTTTGAAGGAAAGGAACCCACTTTCCATTTTTACTTTAATCTTCCTATTTTCCTCTCCACCCTTTAGACAAGAAATGGATATCCTTTTCCTATCAATACCTTTCCAATAGGACCAATGACATCACACATGCATCAACCCACCAACTAAGGATTAAGACTTGAGAGTGAAACTTTTGTGCAAGTAAAATTTCATAGGTTAAGTCTGCATCAGATTAAACAAATGGCCAGTGTGGACTGTGTGGTATCTAGGTATGAGAGGACCAAGTACCCAACCCCTTTGTGGGTGCTCTTAATGGTTGATGTGAGGCGGGGGCTTCAATTTTAAGTGCAATTTGTAAAAAAGTGGGGACAGTAACATGTGGCTTAGAACAACATTTATTAATACCCTCAAATCTTTCATTATACCCCCTGCCCACCACATAAATGCAGGTACTCTTCAAGTACAGTGACATGCTCTAAATTTTTGAGTCTGATGGTGTCCCACGTATCTAATCATATATGGCATACTTTGTAGATAATAAAGAGTAATTTGTTTGGCATTGCTTGTCTGTCTGTTATGCTCAGTTTAGCAATGTAATTGAGTATCCAATTCTCATATTATTTGGAGGTTTCGACCCGTTAAAAATTAGATCTGAAATTTTATTTAGTCCCCGATAAGTAAATAGTTTCGCGTCCAGTTTCACCTTGGTTCGGACTCGTGAACCCGAGACCCAATATATTACATCAATTTTTCGAAAATCTCTCATAAAAATTATTTTTTTTTAATATTATTCTCTACCTAAACCCGGACCCGGATCAAGACCCGTCACATATATGGTTATGGTTCCGATTTCGGAGTCAAGAAATCGGTTCCGAAACGGTTCCGGGTTCGGATCCGGTTCCACATTCTCCTTAACGGTTCCGGTTCTGGGTCCACCTTGGACCCGGACCATAACCGACCCGTTTACAACCCTAACTCAGTTGTACTAAGATACGGGGTTTTAATTTTGTTGTCACACAACTGCACAAGCCCTGCCTCCCATTATACATGATTAATCAAATTGATTATTGTGACATCCCATCTTTCAAAGTTTTTTTTTTTTTTTTTTCTCTTTTCCTTTGGAAGATGCTGAGCTGTGATTGATTAGAAAAATGAGGTTCTATTGCCTCTTAAAGATTGTCAAATCCTTAAAAATGTTTTCATGTAAACATTTTTTAAATTTGATTATAAGCCTAATGATTTTAGATTGCTTAAAGAAAACAATGAAGAATGAGGTGGTTGTATGGAATCTTTTAAGGTGGAGGTAGTGGCTATCGTAGAGGTGCGATGGATTTATGTCTCTTCTTTTCAAGCCAAATTGATTGCGGAGAGTGACTCTAAGAGTGTCATTTCTTGGTCGTCTATTTTTTGCTTTGCCTCTTTGGATTTTGAATTTCTTTTTAATAAGATCAAGTCGCTGCCATTTACAATTTCTGTGGAATTCAAACATATTGTGAGAATGACAAATGGTTTTGCAGATTTCTCATCTAAGCAAGGGATGCATAGATCTTTACTTTTAGTTGCTTTTACTATGTAACTTCTTTGTTGCTTTTTGCTAGTTCTTATTTCTTTTTTAGTACAAGACATATATATATATATATACACCTTTGTATACTCCCAGTTTCTTAGTTATTGGTTTTCTTTCTAATGAAATCACAATACCATTAAAAAAAACAATTAAGGAAGAATGATGCATAGCCTGTTCTACGGGGAGGTGCACCACATAAGCTGGAGGCCATTGCATAAAGTGCAAAGAAGTCAAGGAAATTTGTTCATCATTAACAGCTCTGTTCAAATTGAATCAAATCTGGAGAACAAAGGACTGCCAAGATTGTAAAAATCCAACCCAAGGAAAGTGCATTTTCTTTATTTGGGGAACCTTGCTTGTATCTATCTTTACTCCAAGGAAAATGCATTTCCTTTGTTTGGTGAACCATGCTTGAATATCTCATACTCAAGAAAGCTTAACTGCTAAACTTTCTTTTTTTTTTCTTTTTTTGCTCTACAAGTGAACCATATATCTTACTAAGAATCTAAGTACACTCTTAACATAATTTACTATTAAAGTGAAGGTGAAGTAAAGCCTCAATTTGTCAGACATGAAAAGACCAAGGGGTCATAAAAAAAATACGCAAATTCAAAATTTTCCCTCTTTTTTTTTTAAAATAAAAAGTTAAAAAGCAACAATTTTCATGATAACCCCTTATATTTTATTTTCAAGGGTTATAGGATCTGTTGATTGGACTATAGTGCACCCACTTCTTATCTACATCCAAATTGTTCACCTCAATACCTCCTTAATTGTTATGCATCTAGGCAAACTTCTTAGGATACACGCATTTCTTAATGAAAATCTCTCATATATTAACTTAAAAAATGCCAGCTTAGAAGGAGCAATGTTAATTCATGGGAGATACAAGTTTGTGAAAGGATTCGATTGATCATGGATGAGCCCTTTTTTTTCGAAAACCATAAAGACCCATTATACAAGGTGGTCATTCTGGAGAATTTGTCTATTAGATAAGAACCTCCATGATCACTAAATGCAGTTGAGGCTCATGAGTCAAGTCCCTAAGAGCCTGGAAACCTGCTTGGGCTCAAGAGGAAAGACTCTGTAGTTCCTCTTATAACAATCTTGACCTATGATACATCAAAGAAATTTCCAATTTTATTGCATTCCTCATTTGGGCAGTAAGAGTAACGGTATGACAATCCATTTCCATGGGCCACACTATCTTAACAGCAGTGCATTTACTTTATGTTGGAACCCATTAGTGCCCTACCAAACAACAGATAATCCAATGACAAAGGTCCTTCCTTATTTTGTCATTTTCTATCCTTTGCCAAAACAACTACAGGGTTGAGAACAAGGAGTTTCCCAATTGGGTTGGAAACCTGCTGCTCATCTAAGTATTCATGGATTGAACTCTGGATACACCATGGGAGCAGGTGTTATATTTCTGGGGATGAAGTTTCTTACCACAGCTTGGGGACATTGCACCATTATTCAGAAGATTGATTTCAACAATGTTTGGGGTGGGTGGGCATGCATGCATGTGGTTGTCACATACCCGTCCCACCAGCCTGATATTGTCCGCTTTAGGCTCCAGCCCTCACGGTTTTGTTTATAGGCTGGCCCGCAGGCGTCCCAAAAGGCCTCATGCTACAATAGGCAGAAGTCATGACTAATAGCCCAGTCTCTGAGCAGTCTCTTGGATGATGTGGGATCTTACAATCCCCATCACTCAGAGGAGAGCCGCCCTCGGCTCTGATACTATTTTGTCACAGACTCGTCTCACCAGCCTGATATTGTCCGCTTTGGGCCTCGCCCCGCACTGTTTTGTTTTTGGGGTGGCCTGCAGCGTCCCAAAAGGTCTCGTGTTGAGTCTTTGGGCAGTCTCTTGGGTGATATGGTAATCTCTTGTACAGCATGAGGCCTTTTGGGACGCCTGCAGGCCAGCCCAAAAACAAAATCCTGCGGGACGAGGCCCAAAGCGGACAACATCGGGCTGGTGGGACGGGTTTGTGACAAAATGGTATCAGAGCTGAGGGCGGCTCTCCTCTTAGTGGTGGGGATTGTAAAATCCCACATCGCCCATGAGGCGACTCTCCTCTTAGTGGTGGGGATTGTAAAATCCCACATCGCCCATGAGACGGCCCAGAGACTGGGCTATAAATCAGGACCCCCACCCATTGCAGCATGAGGCCTTTTGGGATGCCTACGAGCCAGCCCAGAAACAAAACCGTGCGGGCCGAGGCCCAAAGCGGACAATATCGGGCTAGTGGGTCGGGTCTGTGACAGAATACTATAACCAAATGAAAATTGTTCACAAAATCAAATTAATGAACGATTACAAGCATATATGCATAGGAATTTATTATACTTGCAATAAAATTCTGGAACCTCCAGTTCTCTTCCTCAAACATTATTTCTTATAAGATTAACACTTCTATTTATAGTAGTGACAAGAAACTCATATCAAGTAACAATTTAATCACAAATACTATTTATACTTGCCTTTAACTCAAAAGTCCATGCTGCAATAGGCGGGACTTATAGCCCAGTCTCTGGGCAGTCTCATGGCGATGTGGGATCTTACTCCGCTTTGAGCCTCGACTAGCACGGTTTTGTTTCTGGGCTAGCCCGCAGGCATCCCAAGAGGCGTCATGCTATATTAGGCAGGGTCCTGACTTATAGCCCAGTCTCTGGGCAGTCTCATGGGTGATGTGGGATCTTACGGTGGTTGAGTGTATGTGCATGTTATTGGAGAACATTTGGAAATAGTGAGCAATATAGATTGTCTATAAAGAGTTTATAGATAGACAATAAAATTAGCATGGAAGCAAATCACCAGGAAAGCTAACAACTTACAAGTCTTTCAAGCTGTATGTAGCCCTTTCTGGGTTTTATAATGTGAAAAAAGAAGTCAGTATTTAGACTCAAACACCTGAGCACTTTTTAGTGGATGAGCATTTGAACCAGCAAGCCACAATTTCTTTATTCTTAGCTGATTCTATATAATTTGTATAATTAATTACTATAGATACTTGACAAATTCTATATAACCTCCTTTTGTTGGCACTCGTTTTTCCTTTACCCATATTGCCCACCCATGATCAATTTAAATCGTTCACAAACACCTGCCCTCTTTTGGCTAGAACTAGTCTTAGTTTAAACGTAAGTCACCATTGAATTTTATCAGTCAATTTGCATGAGATATGTCTGTGAAACTTTGAGGAGCTAAAATCAAAGGCTAAGATCATTGTAACCGTTTTCTCCCTTGATTGGTATTTGTTTTGGTGGATTTCACAAGAAGTGATACTTATGCCTGTTTTAATGTAGAGAAGTGAGAAGTGGAGAATTGCAAGTAGGTAGAGAAAATGAGGAAAAAACTAGAGGTGAGAACTTCCTTTTATGAAGCATCAATATTTTTCCATAGTAGTAATTCTTTATTGTGTTTGGATTGACAAAGAAAAAGCTGTGTAGTTGAAAATCATTTTACAAGTAAAATCTAATTATTTGATAATTAAATATTTATTTCTATTAGTAAATAAACTCGATTTCACTAAAAGAACAGGGTGTTTTCTCACCCCCTTTGGATAAAAACTTTTCTATAACTTTTGTAAAAGTTAGTTAAAGAGGAGAATTACTTCTGTCCACAAAAATAGGTACTATAAAATATATTTTGCTGGAGAAACAATTTGCTCCTCCCAACTTTTTTCTTCATCCAAATAGGCCCTTACTATTTTAACTTTGTTGGGAGAAATGATTCGGTTTCTTTAAACCTAACATATAGATTCAATTTATCTCCAAGAGATCTCAACTAGCTATGAATAGGGTTGTAAACAAGTCGGTTTTGGTCCGGGTCCATGGTGGACTCGGAACCGGAACATTTAAAGAGAAGTTGGAACCGGATCCGAACCCAAAACCGTTTCGGAACCTGTCTCTTGGCTCCGGAACCGGAACTATATATGAGACGGGTCTGGATCCGGGTCCTGGTCTAGGTAGAGAATCATTTTAAAAGAATATGATTTTTAGGATAGATTTTCAAAAATTAAAGTAACATGTCGGGTTTTGGGTCCACGGGTCCGAACCAAGATGGAACCGAACCAGGACCCATTTATTTATCGGGGCCTAAATAAGGACTCAGACCCGATTTTTAATGGTCGAAACCTCCGGATAATCGGAGAATCGGGTATCCATTTAGATCCCTAACTATGTGGTCCATTTTACTCGGTTCACACCATCAGATGCAGTCATTTTCATGATTGGAGACAAACAAAAGTATCACTTCGTTGAAAGTGAAATTGATTACTATGTTGAAACAATTTAGATAACAATGATCATTTGAGTGACTTATTCATATTCTCTGTATCATTTCTATTGATGGTTGAACACTGTTCTTGTGAGAGTAATGTTAAAAGAGTACACTTGTGCTCAATGGGAAGAGTTTGATGGCTTGACCCAAAGCTTTGGATTGGAGACAACATTGAGAGAGAGAGAGAGAGAGAGAGAGAGAGAGAGAGGGGCCTTGATCATTCCATGTGCATTTTAGAGAGAGAGAGAGAGAGAGAGAGAGAGGCCTTGATCATTCCATGTGCATTTTAGAGAGAGAGAGAGAGAGAGAGAGAGAGAGAGAGAGAGAGAGGCCGTGATCATTCCATGTGCATTTTAATTTGCTTGCCATCTGCCATCAATGTCTTAGGAAACTGTGCATAATCCTCTCATGCCAGAGTCACAAGTCACAACCCTGCTACTTGAATCTGACTCCAATAGACTCAGTACTATGGAATCATGTATGAATCTTCTTCTGCTGCATTGTCATCATTGGTGCTGTAAAATTCAAGGGCCTTAGGGCCTGAGGGCCTGTTTGTTAATCTTTTGATCCCCACATCTCCCATGATATATGGGCCTTAGGCCTGTTTTTTTTTTTTGCTGGAACTCATGAAATTCATATATAAAAGATTTTGAAATTCTCAAAAGTGGTGGAATTTCCGAGTGCCTTGAGCATCGAGAAATTCTAATAAAAGAGTTAGAATTTCTGAATTTCCAAAGCTAATTTTAAACTACCCAACATAATAAATTCTTATTAGAAATTCCAGCAAAAAAAACCGTCCCTAAATGATCAAACAACTACTACAAGCCTATTAAATTAAGGGTTAGAATGATATCAAAAATCTGATATGTTGCCTAAACAACTTCAATAAGTGAAGCTCAAAGGGCCAATGAAAACTATAACAAGCCAAGCCTAGCCAGTCTTTGGGTAGATGGGCTTACATTACCATCTAAGTCCACATATGACCCCTACCCAATGCACCCACCACCGTCCACGTGCTCAGCAAGACTCCACATGGCACCATCAGATCAGATCAAAAAGCCCAACATCACTTTCTGATTTGCATCTCACTCAAAACAGTCAATGCATCTAAAAGAACTGAAGAAGAAGAAGAACAAGGAAAGAAAGAAAATCTGAAAAAATGTCTCTACTTTTGCAATTTCCACACCCAATCTCCCTTTCTAAAACCTCTTCTCTTCTACCTTTTCATCCTCTTTCCACGCCAAAACAGAGTATTCTCTCTTTCAGCAGCACCCAATCCAACTCTCTTTCTCTCAGGTAGGAATGAGAAGAGGGGTGTTGAGAAAAAGCTCAAATACCCCCATGAATCTTTGTCTATAATTTTTCATCATAAAGTTTCAATTTTGAATGCAGAATTGCGTTATTCTTGTAGATTTATACCGACCCAGAAGAACGTGAGGGGCCGCCGCGGCACCGTTTGTTATTATACTTCGTTCAGGCCTGAAACCCTTCAATGGGTGTGCGCTGTTTCATCTGCGTAAGTCATCAAAATCTTGCTCTCTTTGTATTTTCAGTGAAATTAGTTCAGATTGGGATTGATTGGTTCAGATTTTGGATGATAAGCTCTCTTTTGGCGTTTGGTTTTGATAAGCTTTGTTGTTGGTTATTGAATATAGTTTCAGTTGTGCGGAATTCACGATAAGTAGTTGAAAATCTTGTTTGAGACTCAGTTACTGCTGCGTATGTTAAATGAGTGCTGAGAATTTAGTGTTGAAAAATCGTGCGCTAGTGCAGATTTGAGTCAGAGTGGTCTGAGTCAATCTGGACTAATCTGAGTTTGGTCTGGACTGACCCAATTTCCATCAAGACATTAGCTTGAAAATCATGTTGTTAGTTCTTGCCCAGACCATAGAAAGCCTTGTTAAAAAGATCAAACAGTTCTTTTCGACATCTGTAAGACTAATAGGCACCATATAGAGGCCGTGGTACATAGAAGGGGATTGGATTGGATTTGAAAAAAAAAAAAAAAAAAGAAGTCAGATTCATATTAGAATGAGGCATGGAGTAAGTGATTGGAGATATATTTTGGGTTTGAGATATGCAGCAAACAACAAAAAACTAGTTGGAATATCAATTCCACCATATCTCAAACTTTATGGTAATATTTAGAAGTTGGAGAAAGGAACGTTCCTTCAGGCTACCCAAGCCCAACAAAATGCTATTGCCATGTCATATGATCATGATTTCTTCTGATCTGCTATATTGGAGTTGATGTTGATTAGGTGCCTTATAAAAGGTTGGATCTTAATACTTTGAACTTAATATTGCATTGAAATTGAGGTAAGAGAGGCCTCTATGAAACCCTTTGGTTGGTGGGCTGCTCAACTACGCCATGTTGACTCTATGTAAACATGGAAATACAAATACTTTATTATATAGGCAATACAGGCAGTGTAATAAACTCCTATCTAGTGCTTGATTGGCTCTGTGAAGTCTTTATTCAGATTCTGATTGATCTTTGTATATGAAAGCGGCTGATTCCAATTGAGAAATCAGTCCGCATTTGTTCAATTGATTTTGACTGATTTTTTTTACTCATATCTCCCCCACGTTCTCTCCTCTTTCTACATTCAATTTGCTTTTAACGTGTCTTAAATCCAATCCCACCTATTATTTCCCCTTAATAAATCGTCTCCAACAGTTTTTGCAAACTATAGTAACTCCTTTCCTCTTCCTTTTTGTAACGTGTGCATTTTGTAACTTCTCCCCTCATTATGTGCATGATCCTTCATCTCTTTTTATTCCTTTGTTTATCTGACACTTCTATTCACCAAAACTAATGCACTTCTATCATTTCTCCTCTACCTAACCAAAAATACATATCTCTTTGGACTTCTACCATTTCTTCTCTTTCAATTTTTTTATCTCGTAGAATCTGGGCTCCCCTAAAGTTTTGGATTTGTGCATGTGGTGTGGGTGATGAGACAGATCTCGGTTCAAAAGTTGTTTCCTCTACAACTATTTGAGTTTGAAGCTAAAACAAGTGCTAAGGAAAAAAAGGATGCAACTAAACATTTTGAAAGGGACTTTTCAAGTGCTGGAGAAAAGGAAGGCCTGCCTCCATAATTTCTAATTATAATTTTTTATGGAATATTTTCAGTTGTGATTGCGTTTTCGAATTTTTCTTTTTATATGCGGTGAGCAGTGTTTTTCTTTTTCCTTTTTTTTTCCTATCAAAAAATTTTGTAGTAATGAGATTTGATTTAAAGGTTGTTATGTGTTGCTTTAAATTTTCATGTATGAACAAACCCACATTTTGTTTTGTGTTGTTAGTTCAGTTGTGACACTGTTACAACACTCCGTTGTAGTTTCTCCTTTATACATTTTAGTTGTTGGATATGCTATTTCTTAAAATCTGTCCCCCAAGAAATGTAGACCCATTCCAACCAAAGAAAGAAAAAGAAATGTAGACCCATGATACCCATTCACAAAATTCTCCATGATCTCTCGTCTAACTTTTACCAATTTTCAGAAACATAGCAAACATTCAAAAAAACCAGCACCTTTGACTTTGTGATATAAGATGATTAGAGGATTTTTCTCCAGGATATTCAAAAGCTTTCAAGATGGAGAATAAATAGAATACCATCGGGTTTGACTGGTGGGCTCGATTGGTTGTAAATATAGGATTTCCTTTCCTTTTGTTTCTCAATATCCAAGTCGGCTGAAAAAATATGAGGAGATTTTTTCTTGCCCCTGCCATTTATATTGGACGATTGATGCTATGTTGTCTTGGATTTGGAGCTGGATCAATATTATTAGATCGAGCATGGCATGATCATGATGGGTTGGATTTTCATACATGAGTCGAGTTTGGTGAGAGTAGGTTGGACTTGCCCAAGGGCTTGTATATTAGGGACTTGCCGTCCTTTCTATCATCTTGATATCTCATTTGTCAACTGCAAAGATAAGATTGATCAACTACATACACAATGATAGTATAATATCTGTATCAATTCCCAAATAGCACTTCTTGCATAGATTACTTCATAACCTTTTGTGAACCTGTAACTATCTTAATATGTAGGCCATCAAAGTTGCATTGATTCCTAAACAATGTACCAATGTAAATAAACCACTGTTTCAAGTGGTAATGCTCCTTAATTTTGATTGCCATTTTATTACAATTTAGTTTATATGGGCGGTTACTAAAAGTTTTAAATCTCTACTTTTTCATTTCAATCCCTTTCACCACCCCACCATCTAGCTAATTTATCTTCCCTACATGCTATGAAGGGATACGATTACGGAAAATGTGAATTCATTTTTCAAATTTTCAACCTCTTTAAGAACTCTTAGATCTTTTTTTTTTTTTTTTTTTGACTCTTTTGGTGTCTAAGCTCCTTATCTTCTCTTCTTGAGCAATATATTTTGTCTTAATTTCCTAACAACATACACTTATCTCCTAAGAAGGACCTAGAGATTGGATTGACTTCAATTAATTTTGACATAATGAAAAGTTGGTGTATCTGATTACCAATTTCTTTTTCCATTCCCAACCATAAT
Source organism: Camphora micrantha (assembly GCA_003546025.1). Lineage (NCBI taxonomy): Eukaryota > Viridiplantae > Streptophyta > Magnoliopsida > Laurales > Lauraceae > Camphora > Camphora micrantha. The sequence goes on along the minus strand of QPKB01000012.1, from coordinate 2,093,996 downwards.
GGGTTTGTGGTTTGTGACGCCAAACCCACCTTGTAATTGGTGCTGGTCGTGTTAGTTTTTATTTATTTTAAAAGTAAATGGGAACTCATGAGATGGTTGTGAATGCAACACATGATTGCATTGCCTATTACCGCGCTTGTGCTACCATAACTTTGCTTTGAAATTTTTCTTTAATAATATATAAGTTAAAGGTAGATAGGGCAATACTATTCACAAGGAAAATAAATACTTTAAATATCATAAAATTTTCAAAATCATTTATAATCTTTATATTATGATTCATTGGCACGGGCATGTTTAGCTAGTTGAATGTAGAAAGAAACTAGTAAATAATCCATACTATTAAAAGATATGATTCTCATTAGGCGTGTCATCATGTTGCGGAACTTGTCTTTTGCTTATTTCATGTTTGGGTAGAGACTACAAGAATTTATTGGTGCACTCAGATATTTATTATAACTATTTTATTGTGTTTGTTTGTAATTTCTTAGAGGTATTAGAGGTATTCTGAATGAATTTTATCCTTTATATTTTCAAGAACAGGATATGTTCCCTAATTTGTTTTGATGGTGAACTTGATACATTTTTCCAGGGTATTAATGCTTACCAAGGGCACCACGATTCAGAAGTCTTTCATTGTCCCTCTATTTGCACTCCAAGCACCGACAACAGTTATATCATGGATCAAGTAAGCCTATTTAACATCATCATCATCATCATCACTGTCCCTCTTTTGTTAGTAAAAAGTCCACATACACAATCAATGTATCACTATTTCTAGATCATGCAATAACCATAAAAGTACATTGACGCCTTCAGTCTATGTTCCTGATGCCCCTACAAACTTCACTAAGAGCCTTCAATTATTTTTATGTGAAAGTATTGAAACCTTCAATGGAAAGAAAGGTTTTGGCACATTTACTTTGTTGTTAACTTCTGGCTTCTGGATTGGCAGGGGTGAGTATGGTGGTTGGAGTGCATTTTTGGCACTTCTAGTTCGTCTCTTCTACTATATTCCTGGTGGGTTATAGATATTGCTGCCAGATTCATTTTTACAATTCTGTTGTTCTCAAGTTTCAATATTTAGGTCAACTGTGTACTTGATTGAATCTAGAAAACTCTAGAGTAGGTTATAGAAGTCCAAATTACAATTTTGAAAATTTGATATAATATACAATCAACTTACCAATCAGCAGCTAGTATGTAATGAAAGTTATTGTATGCTCCCCTCCTCCTCAATCTTCAGGTGAATTGGAGCTACCTTTCTTTGCATTACTGCTTGTGATAGTCGCTCCTTATCAAGCAATGAACCTCAGGCAAGTGGATGTTTGACTCATGGACAAAAAAGGCTTTCGGAATTTCATCATCATGAAGGCATGTTGGTACGCCAAATTATGCCGTTTGAATTTTTTTTATTTTTTACTTTTTACATGTGCAGGGGAACACAAGCTGGTGCAGTCATTTCATTGGCAATAGCTGGTTTTTTGGCTCTGCAGCATTTCTCAAGGATAGGAAGCTTGCAGAGAGCATTCGATCAAGGGTCTATTGTTGCCACCTTAGCGATCATCTGCATCACCATTGTTCCATGCTTGTTTTTGTTCTGATGTGCTGATGTTTTCACCGAGATGGCAATAAGCATATCAGTTATAGATGATGAAAGTCACTCATGGAGATGTAATGTATAATAAAATCACCATATCCTTGGAGCTTCTATTTTAGCCTGTTTGTGGGAAACTCTTACCATGTTTTAATAAGAATGTCTTTGTGAATTTAGGGAATTGCATCTTACCTTGAGCCTTGTAGATACTGAAAAGATCATACAAAATCACACTAGATGATTGGTAGGAAAATTTAGTATATAATTTTGGCTGGGTGTGTATCGATGTTTTAAAAACAAATAGTGAGAGAAATAACATTTGGGATCACTAATCTCCTATAATTAATTTAATTTCTAATATCTGCACTATCTTACATGTATAAAATGCATGATGGATGAAACTGGTATAGGAAACCAATTATAGGAAAATGAACTATCACAAAGGCATGCCAACTTGGCAAATTGGTTTGTTTTCAAATCCCAGTGTTACATGTTTCATTTCTCTATCCACTCCCTACTAAATCTATAGTCAAGCATGGTAAAAAAATATTCTAAAAAGAAAGAAGAAAACTCTTTCCAAAAATAATGGAAGTAAATTATAAATTCTCTCCCCCCCATAGATGTTTATTTCTAGATGGCCATCGTGATCGAGCAATCATCTTCTACCAAGATTTCAAGAAAATGGTGCATTCTTGTGGCTTGGAAAATGCTATAAATGCTGAATTTAGTTCATGATTTGTCAGTGGAGGGAAGAATATCTCAACAATTTGTAAAGCAAAAATACAACATGAATTGTAGCTACAGAGTCTTGGTCCCTCTGAAAATGTAGGAGATTCAAGTTTTGACATATGTTGGGATTATTTTTCTTCAAAAAATTTAGTTGGCACATTTGTTTTTCCCTGTAATTTCCAGTTAGAATTAATCAAAGGAAATTCAGATGAAGTCCATGGTGTATAAGTCACCAATTTGTGTTAAGAGTGAAGAATGCTCAGAGAAGACATTTCAAATTTTGATTTGCCTATACCTTCTTATCTATGAACTATCAGATGCAGACAAATTATCCAAGGCTGCCTGCCTGCCCACCAGCAATGTCTCAGAAAGCCATATGAACTCGAAAAACCAACCAACATTAGAAGATAAGGGATTTCTTTCAGAATCTAATGTTACAATTAGGATTGAAAATGCCGATCTTCAGTTTATGATTTTGTGTTCATTGGTTGAGATCCATTCATTGGCTGATCTACAATATGATTTTGGGTTCATTGATTGAGATTCATTTGTTGATTCACTTCGATAATTTGCTAACATTCAATAGATGGCCCGAAGAAAATTGTTTCTAGTTGGTCCTCAAATTGCTTAGTTCTCTTTGGGAAGCAACAAAACTGGAATTATATTTAAAAAACAAAATCTGTACAGCACACAGACTAGGCAGTCCAATGAAGGAATGAGCGCAGCTACCCAAAAAAAAAAACATGAAAATTACAATGATTAAAAACTTTCTGTAATCAATTTAGATCTAAACACATCATTTTGTGAGTGAATAAGCCTCTGTATTCCATTCTCTATGAATATGGGCAAAGGAGACATCCATCTTAGAGAGAAGATGTGGTTCTTAGTCAATATCTGCCACTTAGAGGAGCAGATCCTTGTGCCCAATCTATAACATTCTTAGACTCTTGCCTCAATTAATAATGATCCTGAACACGAGCGCAAAAAAATTCGACTCTTTTTAATGCTAAGATTTCTGCCCTGTAAGAATCACCAACATCTCTTCAGAACACTGGACTCGGCGAGCAATCAAGCAAATTGCCTTCTTTCTCTGGACTCGGTGAGCAATCGAGCAAATTGCCTTCTTTCTGAGGTGCATAGATATGATTATACTGTCTCTTTAGAAATGGTTTACAGTGATCATCAACATGAGATGGCATGCAAAAGCGTAGAGGATTGTGAAATTCAAGGACACTGAAGCTGCATTAGTTGGACCTGAAGGTTCTGATCCAAACACTTCTGCGCCAGTTGGGTTGGTCGTATTTAAAACAGATGAACTTGTGCTGTAGTAGAAAATCTCAGGAAAGAAACATCAGTTAAACATCACTACAAAAATCTATTTGAAAGAGGCCAGCAAATCAGATTTAGGGATGACTAGGAACACTTACCTAGTTGATGCATACTGACATGTTGAAATACCTGTCATAATTATCATAAAAAAGAAGAAAAGGATCAACTTTTAGTAGAATTCATGCATGCAAACATACTTCCTTAAGCATAATATTGTATAATAGTATCTGCCTTCTCTGTCTCAAACATGTCCACATGGATATGTAAATTCCCATATCAATGCAATTGGAAAACATGATTAGGTAATTTGATAGCAATGAATGGACTGCAGATAATACATTGAGATGGATGACAAATGAGAAGACCCAGGATGTCATTTCTTATAGGTTTTAAAATTCTTTAAATATTTTGAAATTCACACCTATATTACTGATATAATTTTCTTCTGTCCGCGCTGAAGACCTCCTTGAATACATTTGATCATGGATACTGATTTTCCAGATATCCACATGATGTCACTGCTGTAATTCAATTCAGTTCTAGGAAGGTCAATTTCAGCATCAGATGCTATAAAGAGAATATGCATACCCAAAAGACCAATGTGAAATATACTGCACTAAGCATATGCTTGGATGCACATCATTTCAGGAGTTTTATCCTTGCAGATAGAGTACTTTGCCATTTTCTTTTTGGAAACTGGAACCATATCAAGTGAGGAAGTCTTTTTTGCTAATACATCAATAACCATTCAGTTCTGGTTGCCAATATCTGTTGTGATGGAGAACTATATTACCTAATGTTGTTTCCTGTTTTCATGATGAGCAAAACCCAAGGAAAAGTTTCTCTCTATTCTCTAAGGATATGTACATGGTGTATCTCACATGAGATAGTGCAGAAATAATGAGGTAAACATAGCTTACTTGGATCGATATTGGTAAGCACTGCTGTTCCTCCAAAATTGCAGCTAGTAGCAACTGGGTTCTTCTGGTAATAGTCATTATAAGCATAAGATGCATGGTCACGAAGCGTATTTGGATCATAACAGCTTCCACCTTGTTTTATTGCTGAACATTCTGCCCCACCATACCCACATGCATAATCAAGAGCAACCTGCAAAGCCATTTGTGAAGCGGTTTGGCTTGCGATACACCAGCTCTGGCCCGGTGATATAGGTGGTGTTGTCGGAGTTGTGCTTGCATTTGTGACAATCGTGGTTGGTGGTGTTGATACAATTGGGATCACTACAGGCATAGTTGTTGTTGGGTTGGTCACAGGAACTGTCGTCAATGGAGTAATGACATCTAATTGAGGTGTGATATTGACTGATTCCACCTTGCTGCCCATAAGCTCTCGTTGATAAGGTTGAAGTGACTTCTCATGTTTCAATTCCTTATGTTCAACTTCTACATTCAAAGGTTTCTCTACAAATAGAGAAAGCATTCTATCTCTAACATGGTCCTGCTTTCTGATTACCCTCATTAGTTTATCACCCAGTTCAACTTTATCACTGAGACTGAAAAGTTGTGGGTTTCTTAAATTGATTCGAAGAGGGATATCATGATTGCGAAGAATAAAGATAGCACGATTCGTCACACTAATCAAACAATCTCTAAAGCTCAAATCTTCCCCACAAAATGCATTCACTGTTAAGTAAGATTTAGTCACTCGAAGAAAATCCAAAACTTGTAGAATATCCTTTAAGTTTGGAGAGGAAGACTTTGAAGGTATACGAAAACAACCTTCAATGAATGACAAGGGGAAAGAAACTGACAGTTTTATGGATTGATCGGTCTTTAGAGACTTGATAGCTGAATCAATGGTCTTCAAGGCAGGCAGCAAGATGGGAAAATGATTCTCTGTCATCAGTTCACTAGAGACAACAATGGCGCTTATGTTCAGACAGTGAACAATGCTTGAAACTTCTCTCTGGACCCAAGTAACAGCAAGAGCTCTGGATGTGCTTACTGCTACTATATTCTTCATACTGATATATAAATCTAAATCTATACTGTTCCCACAAACTGTTCTTAGTACCCCATAATTTCCATCGGAGATCCTGATATGAGGGGATTCATTTTGTTTTACAAACTGTAGAAGATCTGCCGGAGAAGATAGACTACTTCCATCATATGATATTCTAACCAATGTTCCTGGATAGCAAGTCAAAATGAGGGCATAAGTTTGATGGTAATACATAATTCTGAATTCCAAATATCAATGGTACAAAACATTCAATCAAATGACAAATGTGGCAATTTTTTGAAAACCAGAGAGGCCAACGCTGGATTGAAAGATGAGCATTGTGAACATATCTTATTTTAGGGTTAAAAATGATAGAACTCGTAAGGTTGACCCATTGTTGACGGGATAGTGCTAAGATGATGATGATGATAATGATGGAGAGAACGATCCTGGTTAAACAATGCAATCACAAATTTATTAGTTTTCTAACAAAACTTGTCCGCATAGGGGGAAAGCAAACTCTTTCAAATCATTACAGTGACTTCATGAACCATGTAGTACATAAAAAATAAAAACCGATTAATGTTTCAAATGAAAGAACACTGGTCTAAAGTCTTAAATGCTCTTTTCATCAAATAACCATAACTGATTAATCCGGCAAAATAATTAGCAAGTGACAAATATATGCACAAAACAATAGCTTTCACACCACTCCATGCATCAAGACTCTAATAGCCAGAGTACCCACAATCTTGAAACTCCCCAATTGTAATTAAATAAGAAAATTTTCCTAAATAAAAGGTTTATGGTTATAACCACTACATTTTCGCTTGTATGGTTCTGTAAAACCAATCCCCTCAGTTTCTTCTTTCATACATTTCTGATTCCATTGTCAGTCTCTCTCTTTTTCTCTCTCCAAGCTTTTGATTTTTTCATTTAAAGATGTAGAACACAGACCCATCCTGTTTTTTTAATAACATTCTTCAAATTTATTTTCTTTTTTTTATCCCACAGCTGGCCGCTTGTCTTCTACAAGGTCCAAAATTGAAGAACTGAAACAAGTTTTTCAAAAATTTGATGCCAACAGTTATGGAAAAATCTCATGGTGTGAACTTGGTTCCATCATGAATAGCTAAGGCCACCCTGCATCTTAAGAAGAATTGCAGAGGATGGAAAGGAAGGCTGACTCGGATGGCGATGACTTCATCGATCTGAATGAGTTTATAGAGCTGAAAACCAATGGAATTGATCGGATGGCTGCCTTGGAGGACTTGAAGAATGCATTCTTGATATTTGATATGGACCGTGATGGGGTCCACTTCACCTGAAGAATTGCAGATGGTCTTGAGGAGCTTAGGGGTGATGAAAGTTCAATGGATGATTGCAGGAAGATGATCAGTGGAGTTGATTGCAATGGTGATGGGCTAATAGACTTTGAAGAATTCAAGATCATGATAACGCATTTTTTGGAGATACCAATCACCCCCAAAGAGATTGGGGTTGAAGAATGAAAGTGCAGCCTTTTACAGTTCATTGTTCAAAATGTCTAGGTTCCTTTAGCTATATTTTAATTGCTCATTAGATCTCTAAATAGCTTAAGTTTTCTTTGGTTGCAAAGTAAAAGAAAAACCAAAAACCAAGTACAGGGTTTTGCATGCTCACCATGTTAAGAGTGAAAATTCAAGAGCCCGCATGAAAAACAACATAATTCCCAATGATAATTCTCTAGGACTGAACAAACCCAAAATAAAAACTGCTCACCTGAACAAAAGAAAAGGCCCATAAGAAAGATGATCAACTGAAAAGCCTTGATGCCCATCACTCAAAATCTCTGCCCCAATCAAGCACTGACTTTTCTCTGTTACTCTTCTTACAAGTACTTCCACTCCTACTAGTCTTTATTTTGATGATTAGGCACTGGTATGTTCAAACCAAGGAAGCATGCAAAGTCCTCAGAAAGAATGATCTTTTACAATCAGATCTTTGTTGATTTGAAGAGGATAAGAGGAGGGAATAAGTGAGAGCTTGAGAAAGGATCCTGGGTGTTGGAAGGTGCTGGAAACACTGCAGGTGAAAAAAAAAGATAAAAAGGTCATGAGAAGGGAAAAGGGTGGAAGAAAAAGTGATTTTTTTGGAATTTAAGTCTTCTGTGGGCTCTTGACAGTAATGATTATAGCATATCTGTTTTCCCACCCCTCTCTTTCCACTGTTTCGTGGGACTAAATCAAATGAGAAAGGTGGGAAGGAAAAAGTATCCGTTGGTTCTGCTGGGTCTCTTTTTTTTTTTTTTTCTCTCAATAAAATGATGTTGTTGTGGAAGGTCATCATTAGTCTGCCTGAGGCTCAGGATCACCATAGATGCAAGTGCCTGTTTGTGCTTGAAACTTGATGTGTATGTATGCAGATAACTAAATCTAATCAGTCCAAATAATGGGACCCACTGTAGATGGGACATTACCATCTAGATCAAATTGATTGGACAGTCTTGATTTTAGTTTCTGGATAATTTGTTGTTGAATTTGGACAATTGGGTTTTCTTTTTCATCTGAACCACATAATTGATGGTGACTGATATGATGATTAGGATCATATTTTAAGTTTGTTCTTTTTTTTTGGGGGGGGGGGATGACACTACTAAATGTGACCCATGATTTTACAGTCTTGATAGCAAATAAATTTGGGCTGTACAGTGTGCATTGACCACTTAATTTTACCCAGCAAAGACCTGATGTCTAGGGTCAGGATTATATGAGGGTTTGTGTTCTCATTGATACAACTATGGTGGGCCCAACATTTATGCAAGTGTATCATATCAATTATATGTTTGGGCCTTTGGGCTTCATAAAAGTGAACAGGGAAAGGTATGTGATAGTTAATGGGCCAGGGCTGTAAATGGCTAGAATCAGGCCATCCTCATATGGGGTTTAGGTTAAGGCCCGATAAGGATTTCAATGCCTGAATCACTGTGCATCATGGACCCTGGAACTTGGATTCTAACTTACCAAACAAAGGCCGTCCATCAATATCCAGGTCCGATACTGATTGGACCCATAATCCATGTCTGGTTTATGAAGGCTTCTGGATCCTAACATTGCATCAACATTTGGCCAATTGGGCCCATCAGCAGTGTAAGTCCTATGTCTAAACATTCTGGTTCGTATGGATCCAGGAATGGCAAGGCCCATTGAAAATCGTATCAGCCCCAAAAAAACGCCATTAGAGGTAGGATAGGGCTGCTAACAAGTTGGGTCAACATGTAGCCCTATGTACTTAGTCCAAACCATACCCGAACTGGACTTCGATTTTGGGTCTTTTGGTCAGAATCTGGGTCAATGACTTCGAATGTGATTCGTCCAACCCATCAGATCCAATTTGTGAATTGAATATGTTGTGTTATGCTATCATGTGAGTATTCTTATAAGCGGGTTAACCCTAACCCAATCCCTTTTTATACATGTTAGAAAAACCTAACCCAGGACTGACCCGCATATTTAGTGGTGCATGCAAATTTATTGCTTTTACTGTAAAAGAAGAATTTCATTGGTCCAAGTAAAAGATGGCCATTTCCACATAATAGGGCTTGTGATATGAAGGGGTTGAATCATTTAACGTTGGATGTCATGCAGGTCAAAAGGCCATGTCAACCCCTTCCCAAGATAAAGCCAGATGCAACCCATTTAAGGCCCAAGTGGAGGATAAAAGGATGGATCTTTCAAGATTTAAACATTGGCAGATTTTCCAAAGATACAAATCATCAATCCAAGGGCTCCACCTTTGATTGAATGATTCAAAATGATCCTAACCGTCCACTTAGTGACTGTAATACTTTGAACCTTAACAAGGTTTAACTCTCTTCTCCCATGTAAGTCCTCTGCACTGCTAGGGTGCGAGATTTTCAATCCCAGCCATCCAAGCAGTAAGTTGAATTACTGGATCAAAATGCACATCAATCATTCCATGTTTGGGTAAATGGGCCAGGTCCAGCTCAGCCATGGTCCCTCAAATTGCATATACTTTATTCAACAGCCAAAGTCTTTGCCTTTCCCTTGGGGGCCTCAATTCTCAAGCACAAATCTGGTCCTTGCAGAAAAAGTTTACTATCTTTATTTCCTTCTTTTCCTTTCTTTTTGCACTTTATCTGCTCGGCAGAGTAATCAATTGAAGTGACATTGGGACCTCATCTTGTAAAGCATGTTGTAGGACCTAGGAAGGTTTCATATCTGGTTTTAGAGAGATGATCATATATGCTCACATCTAACTGAGAGCATCCCTGACTGAACCAGTTAGTTTGATCCAACTTGACCATATTTGTTTGATCCAAGTCATTCAAACAATGGTCTCTTCTTTCGATAAGCACTCGGCCAGATTTCACTTCATTCGGAGTGGTATATCTCTTTGAATTTATTTGTGTGTTGATGTAAAGACTTTGATCAACATTATTTGATCTCATTTTATATATTGATAAATCTAAGTGGATGCTAATTTGATTGAAGTGAAATCTGGGCTGCTGCTGATTTATGGTGGTGTGTAGTATGAGATTAGATTAATAAAAAGTGGGGTACATGTGGACATAAGCATAGATCAGTCCTACTAAATGGTAGATGGGCTTGAGTTTTAGGTCCAGCTTCCACCTATATGCAAGTTTTTTTCACAATATGATAAAATTGGTCAAAATTGAAATCTATGTTTGTAATTTTCTATCTCATTTTTATCCTAGATTTTGAGGCATTATCAGTCATTTTCTTATCAAAAGCTGTCCCATTGATTATCATAAAAGAGTTCATTAATAAATCTCTTGTAAAGTACTTGCAATTGTAGAGAGGAAACAGTGTACAATTTCAAACAAAGAAGATTAACCAGCTATGATATTCCAAACTCTTGACACATGTTCAAGAATTGACACTTATTCCAACTTGATAGTGTTCTAATCATCATCTAACCGTGGCTCAATCTCAATAAAAAAAAAAAATGCACCCATAAAAGCATTAATCTTTAAAGCTCTTAAAAGATTAAGGTTTTTTTTTCCCACTCTGGCCAGCATGCTATCCAAGGCACTGACCAATAAGGTTACCACCAAGAATTGATCCCATATTGTTTCTAGAATGAGGAAGATGCCTCAGCCTCACCACTTTGGTATAAGTGGATTGGCAAAATCAAGGGTTAAAATGATATATATAGTGATAATTGGAAAATATCTAATCTAACAACACCATACCCTTTTTTTTTTTTTTTTCTCCTTTTAGAACGAAGGGTTGCCCATTGGTTGGGAACCCCGCCCCGCCGTCCCCACCTCTCACTTGGACGGCCAAGGATCTATCCCTCGGTCTCTCCCTCACATGTGTGAGTCTCCTCTGTTCGAATATGAGTCATTCCTCCCCACATAAGCAGGTGTGTGCTCCCTCCTTGCGTGTGTGTGGGTGTCTTCTCCTCACTTGTATGAATGCTCTCTCCCCACGTGTGTGGGTGCTCTCATAACTCATGTGTCCCAACCCCCTTGGGTGGGGTAAAACATAGAAGTAAAAAACACGATTCCCTATTTTAGCTCACACTACTATTGTGATTTTTTTTTTAGCTCACTCTACTATTGTGATTCAAATGCATCCATAAAATCCATATCCAAATTGTGGTGTGATTTTGAAGAACAAGTAGACCAAGTATCATTGAGATCATGCAATCCTAGCCCAGGTTCATAAACAGTTGGTAGTAATTATATTAAACTAAAATTGGGATCCTCACAAATCCACAGGAGGATCATTAGGGGTGTTCATGGGCCGGGCTGAGGAAAATCCAGGCCCGGCCCTACTTCTAAAAACTTGTCCTGGGACCGGCCCAAGCCTGGATCGGGCCATAACTGGCTGGCCCAGCCCATGATAACACTATACTAAAAAATTAGGCCCAAAAGCCTTAGCTCAAGTGTTTTGGTTCCTCCTTTTTAAAGGATATGTCATGTGTTTGAATCTCGCCTCCCTCTCCTTTTCAACAACTATTTTTATGGTTGGGCCCGGCCAGGCTTGGGCTCTCGACCAATCAACCCAAGCCCGGCCCAATTATGATGGGGCCCATATAAATAATCCAAGCCCGTCCCGAGTAGTAAATATAAGGTCCAAGCCTGGGAAAAAAGCGGGCTGGGCTGGATTCGGACTCGGACTGGCTCAATCCATGAACACCCCTAAAGGATCAATTGTAGATGGGCCATCCATATTAGAACAAAAAGGGTTCGATCAGGCGGCCTCTTTAAGTATTTGTTGTCTAAAACTCACATCCTTCTTCTGTAGATGACAAACATTGAATTATCACTGGCACCTTCTATGTTTGTCAAGTACTTCAATCTTGGTGCCACATCAAACACATTGAACAAGTTTGTATAAACAGTGTAAATGAAAAAGTAAAGCTTCTAAGCCTTGTTTTTATTTGTATTTTTTATGTTAATTTAGTTTTAGTGCTACACGAATTAGAAAAGGAAAATATTCTCTTACGAGTAACGGGATGCAGGAGACTTATTCATTTGCATGAAATACATAGAATTCATGATCAAATGGGCTCCATGTAATATTACCAAAGAGGTTAAGAGTGAAAGATATAAGATAGCACTGTTGACGACATTTTAACTTTTCAAAGATTTGAATTATGAGGGTGATGATTAGGTATTCATTTATCATATGCTCTTGATTCAATTTACATGAGTTGTCGTCATTGTTGGTCACTTTTTGATGTTCATCTTTGATTTTTCATTTTGAATGTTCATAGAAATATAATCTTAGAGTTCCTAAAAATTCAATTACATGAAACAAACACACCGTAAAATTCTTATTTTTGACGAGTGGGGATTAGAATGAGGATTTTCATCCTAGAAAATGAGCTAATGTTGTATATTCAGAATCCACATTCAACGAATGTGCCTTGATGAAATCTTTCTTGGATTTAAGCTATCATTAAATATAAACCTGTTCTCAATTAAAGTACTCGAACAGCTTAAACCTTCCTTTATTAGATTGGATTTTTCATTCTCTAAGAATGTTTTTTATTTTATTTTATTTTTCAATTAGGTTAAGTAAATCTCAAATCAATAGAAAAGATAATAGTGAGGTAAAGGTAAAGTACATTTTCAAGTAGAGTAAAGATGCATTTGTTTTCGTGAGGCAAAATAAGATAAAGGAAGATGACGGATCAACAAAAACTAAAGTAACCACTTTATTTATCTTTTACGAGGTAAAACTTTTAGGAATCTAATAAGTATAAAAGTAAGAATTTTTAGCATCTAAAACTTTTCCTTTTTTAGTTGTTTTGAGTAGTCAATTATGAAGTAAAACCTTATTTTACCAACTATTTTACTTTACCACTTGAAAAACAAACATTGTCAGCAAGATGGAGACTAATGAGACAGGATGAGGTCCCAAGTGGTCTCTGTCTTGGACTCATCTCAAAGGTAGGACCTAAATTGAACTCAAACTTGGATAGGGCTACACAGATGCCCATAGTGAGTAACAACTTTTATGGGTTGTCTATGATTTAGACAAACCATATAAATCCTCAACAAACATGTACCCCATTTCATTACAAGGCTATAAATATAGAGTACATTCCAACATTACACTAATACATAGTACAATATTCGGTTATGTACCATAGCTTTGATTAATCATAACCAATTTGTGGGCCTACAAGTAGTGATTTTGTGTGAGGACCAACCTTCCGGAGATAAAGGAGTTATGATGGGTGATAAAATATTGCTGGAGTGAATGAGATGGGTGAAACTGTGGAAGGGACCACATCCAAAGGTGGTTGTTGAGTTTTCATCCCATTCAATCATTTTGGAGTTGGGGTTTTACTGTAAACATTTGCAACTTCTGAGACAAGTAAAATTTCTAAAGGGTACTTGAGAAAATTCTTACATCTACCTTCTAATAAATGAAGTAAGAAAAAAAGTACACCATTGATTTGATGTACCCCATAATCTAATGGCTGTAATATAAATTTGCCCCTAAGTAATAAAGCTACTTTATGTGGGGCAACTTCTTGGATAAAAAACAATGTGAAACCAACTGCTTGAGTGGTAACAATCATTTTGCCATTGCTGCATTTGTATTTTATCTTTTCATTTGAAGGCTGCCTATCGTGTTACAGGAGTTTGGATTGTGAGATTTTAGTACGATCGGAGTTGGATCTATTGTCAGATAGATCATGTAGTATTAAACATGCATACACTTTCTCACAGGAAACCAAAAAAAAAAAAAAAAAGAGTAGAAAGCCGAAATAGCTTCTACACGCTATAGAAAAATCCACATTTGGTACAACCACTTTTCTACGGAAAATGCACAAAAATGAGTTAAATATTTTGCAATTCTTCTAAAAAGCCTTTCCTTTTTAACGGACATAACAAACACACTCTAAATGTGCTGGTGAGCCTGACTTTGATCGGAATGAAATTTAGATCGGCACTCATATGTGGGAGGGCGATTGACCTTAGGCTGTATGGGGTCCATTTGTTTTATGTAATTGAGGTCCTAGGTATTACAAGGCTTTTATTTTCAAATTCTATTAAAAACTGAAGTGACAAAGATGAGTATCCCAAAAAATCATTAGATAACAAATATCTCTTTATTTAATAGAAAATGAATCCACAGAGAGGGGAAATGAATATTTAGCCATTATCTTAAGAATTAAAACATATGAAAGTCCAGGCTCATCTACATCTCCACCCTATACCATCTTTTATATCGAACTCATATATTTGACCATAAATTCATATATATTTAATTCCAAGCAATTAAACAAGAATGCCAACCATTGTATTTATAGAGATGGATGTGAGAATTAGCGAAGAAAGAATGACCAATCCAGATTCCTTACTTTGATTACAAGAGACTTTTCCTTGAAAAATCAAAGGTTGGGTTTCTGTGACAACTTTTCCCCACAAAAAAAATAGCCAATGACATCAACATTCACTTAACAAAATTAAAAGCCACTCACAGAAAGATTGCTTCGTTTGGTTACATGACAACGACCCACTCCACCCTTTCCATTGAAAAATCGAGTGTTCTAGTGCGAGTGCTCATGGTTTAAACGGTTTCGGATATCTGTAAGAAGTGTTTCATTATGAGTTTGTTTTGGGCACCTTTTATATTTTGAAGTTGTTTTAATCAGAAGTTTATGGTTTGTGGGACCCAGCCAGATGCATGTCTTTCACAAGAAGTGGAGATGGAAAGATAGAATTAGGAGATATAATTATTCAAGCCCATAATTTTTACATGGCTTTTGGAACTTGGTGATATATATTTCATGGGAAATATTAGGGTGACATGGTGAGATGAGTATTGAGATGACTTTATATATATAGTCCACTAGATGAGTGCCAAGGATGAAGGCATGGGGAATTGAAAGACATTGATGGGGGCTAGATACCCCCCCACCCCCTAAATATCCTAGCCCTTTAATCTTAGTAGTTTACATTTGCAAATATTTACAATAGTTGAGATAACACTACCCATTTCAGATATCAAATCATATGAGATAAGGTTGATTTTTTGCACCTGGCTAGCCCTCATACGCATCTTTCAACCCTCCATGTCATTCATGGCTAGCACTCATCTAGTGGGCTGTATAAAAGTTGTCTCACTACTCTCACCATCTCATGGATCCTTTCCCTATTTATTATGATACAAGCATAACCATACATAAGATAATAAAATGTTGAAAAAACAGTCATCCAAGAGACCCACCAAACAATTCAACCATATATAGGCACATTCAATGATGAAAACTACACTGGACTCATCTCAATAATAAAAAGCATGGTGCTCCACACTCAGAGTTGGATGTCAAGGTGGACTCACCTAATAAAGATATAATTTGATCGACTTAATATGGTTAAACTGTTGGGGTCAAATTGATTTTCTCATGTTTAATTTGTTCTCTCTGCCATGTTTCCATCTCTAGATTGGCCCACAAAATTTGGCTTATTAATTAGTAGGGCCATAGTGATTCCATCACAGAATGGACCCCACCATACTTTCCATGATTATGTGGGCTATTAT
This sequence comes from Camphora micrantha, assembly GCA_003546025.1. Classification (NCBI taxonomy): domain Eukaryota; kingdom Viridiplantae; phylum Streptophyta; class Magnoliopsida; order Laurales; family Lauraceae; genus Camphora; species Camphora micrantha. Next base: position 2,078,345 of record QPKB01000012.1, on the reverse strand, counting down.
GGTATTTGATTGTAAAATGTTGGCATTATGCTTTTATATATATATATATATATATATATAGGATGTGCTCTTGTGAGAATATCTCTCACTTTATTATGAAAGATAAGGTGAGGGCCCTTACATCCATATTCAATGCCAACAACTTAAATGTGAGGGCCCCCACTTCTATCTCTCATAGTGAGGTGAGAGATACTCTCACAGGAGCATCTACATATATATATATATATATATATATTTTAAGTGAACCGCACCTTGTTTCATTTTTGGTGCCATTTCTTAATATTCTTCATCATATGGAACTTGCCATAATAAATCATATTCTGTAGTGGTTTTGATTGCTATTGTGACAATGGAACCAAGTAATTTTCTTTCGGGGGCTATTATGTAAATGTAAAAATAAGCTTCTTTGGGGTCTTTACAAAAAAAAAAAAAAAAAAAAAAGAAGCATATATAATCTAAGATGGTTAGAGCTTCCACACCACATTTTACAATGCAATGGTAAAATATTCATAGGAAATGATTGATATAAGAGAGTTTTTATGAAGAAATGTCATAAAAGATAATTTTAAGGCTGGTAGGTTTTCACATCAATTATATGCGATTATGAATTGCATTTTGGAGGTCAAAACAGGCAGATTTTGATCACTATCCCTAAATAAATAGAATCACAACAACATAGTTGCATAAATACAACTTTTTTCTTTGATTGGTATAATTACGTACAACTTCAAGTAGCTAGCTGAAATAAATAGAAATTAATCCCGCAAAAGTTAATAGGTCTATGTATGAATGTTAATGTATCATTATGGAGTAATTGATGTGTTTACATGTGACCATGATCAAGTTCAAGAGCTTAGGGCCAGGTTGGATCTTTACTAATTACATTGCACCTAACTGCAGTGTAGATACATAGGGTTATCTAATTTTGTGCGAGAAACCATCTCTCTCTCTCTCTCTCTCTCTCTCTGTGTGTGTGTGTGTGTGTGTGATGAATTTAGGTCTTGTAAATCTATCCATAGGCTTCTATTTCTATGTAAGTCAACATAAAATGCAATACAAACACAGGTTGAGATTTTGCCAAAAACTCTCATGCTTGTCTATATTTATTTATTTGCGTGCCAGTGCACCAGCTTTTTCCTTCTTTGATCCTAGTTTGGATCACCATCACTTTCCTCCTCACATGGCCATTCATCCTCACCATTGTACTATATTCTTTATCCTGTTTTCAGATCATGCTTGACAACATAACTGATTTGGAATCTTTCAAGCTTGTTGATGATAATCCTTGTCAAATGCCAATGATCTTGATGAGTTTTGTTGATGGTTCTACTCCTTGCTCAAGTCAATCTTGTCAATGCTGATCTCATTGCTTAACTCTCTCATATCACAAAATCAAGAAACCTTATATGATTGATTAATTATTTGATTCTACACAATTTCCTTAATATTTAGCTACCTACAAGTCCCATAATTAGTCTCAGTTATTTTGTTCTTTATCATGACTAGTTATCAGTGATAAGGTTGACTTCAATAAATCATTATATTTATAGGTGAACTGAGTAAAGTGTAAACAACTTAGAATGACCTAGACATGGCTTAGGATTAGTTAATACTACTCAATAGGTAGTCATCATTGTATTTAATTAAGGAGCATGAGTGTAAGACAGTGGGTTAGGTGTAGCTTGGATTAAATTACTAGAACAATGAAGAAAGTGAAGAAAATTCTCCTCATGCAAGCATCCAATTAAGAGAGAGGAGAAGCATCTCAGAAGTGCTTAAGAAGACATACAGAAAGCAACAAAAACCATGAGAATATTGCTCAAGTATTTCCATGCAATCCTAACTAAATTAGCAAAGCTACAATGGGTCCTCGGATTTAGGAAAGTAAACCATAACAAGATATTTAACTTCCCCATATTCTTTTACAGTATCCTTCTCCCATTTTTTTTAACTTATCTACTTTGGCTCAACCCCTCCTATCATTTTTAACAATGAAGACAAAGGTACAATAGATACTTACTTGGGGGAAAGTACCCATATTGTTTTATAGCCAAGTGCTATGGATGTCTCACACCATGCAATATGGACAACCCGCGGAGCCCACTGGGGTTCCCTTTATGATCTATCCAATTTCTTACACACTATCAAACCATATCTCTCCCCCAATATCATAGCCACAGGCTTTTCACACCAACCCAATGGAATTTGACCATTAGATTAAAAAAAAAAAAAAAAAAAAAGGGGGGGGGGGGGGGGGGGGATTCGGCTACGGGTCCCTGAACATTTCACTTTATTACCTTAGGTCCACAATCTTTTCTTATAGTGTGATAGGTCCGTTTGCCACATTTGAAAACCTAAAATATCTAATTTACCATTTCTTCAAATCATATCCCATGATTAGTGGGATAAGCCATTAATAATGGTCAACTACCATTAAATTAGGCACGATCAATAAAATTTCATTAATAAGATTTTCAAATAAATTTCAAAAAAACACAAATAAGTTTCAAAAAACAGGAAACAAATTTCAAATAAATTTCTAAAAATGAAATAAATTTAAAAAACGCAAATAAAATTCAAAAGAAAGCAAATAAATTTCAAAAAATGAAATGAATTAAAAAAAAACCCAAATAAATTTCAAAAGAAAGCAAATAAATTTCAAAAAATGAAATAAATTTAAAAAAAAACACAATAAATTAAAAAAAAAGCAATAAATTTAAAAACAACGCAGAGAAATTGAAAAAGACACAAATAAATTTCAAAAAAAAAATATAAATAAATTTCAAAAGATGAAAATCAATTTCAAAAGAGCCAAATACAATTCAAAAGATCCAAATAAATTTAAAAAAATATAAATAAATTTCTAAAGGCTCAAATAAATTTCAAAAGAAGTAAATAAAGTTAAAAAACACAAATAAATTAAAAAAAAACAAAAATACATTTGCCAAAACTAAGACATCACCGGATTTCCAAATTAGTGAATAATTTGGCAAAAAACTCAAGTCTTTTTGTCAAAAACTCAATTAAATTTATTTTGAAAAATACAAATAAATTTCAAAAGACACAAATAAAATTCAAAAACACAAATAAATCTGCCAAAAACTCACATAGACTTGTTTATAACTTAGATAGATTTGTTCCAAAACTCAGATAAATAGCCTAAAACTCGGATAGATTCGTCCAGAACTCAGATAAATTCATCCAGAACTTAGATAAATACATCCAGAACTCAGATAAATTCATCCAGAACTCAGACAGATTTGTCCAGAACTCAGATAAATTTATCCAGAACTCAGACAGATTTGTCCAGAACTCAGATAAATTCATTCAGAACTCAGAGAAATTCATCCAGATTCCAGACAGATTTGTCCAGAATTCAGATAAATTCATCCAAAACTCAGATAATTTTTTGCCAGAAGTCATATAAATAGTCAAAAACTCAGATAGATTTTGTCCAAAACTTAAATAAACTTTACAAAAACTCAGATAAATTGCCTGTGACTGTGATTACTAAGGAGTGTGTATCATTTTCGCATACGTTTCCTGTTATTGACTGTGATTCGACGGTGAGACATGATTAGGACCTCTGTCTGCTATGATCATCATTTACACAACTGTTGCAGAAGATTAGAGGTCCCAATCCGTCATAGTGTGATAGGTCCTAATGAAACCAAAAAGCCCAAACGTAGAATTCCTCAATAGCGAAGGAAAAAAAAAAAAAAAACATACCATGAATCCCAAGACTCATCTAATATAACCCATGGTGATTATTGTATGACATCAAACAGAAACAGAAGAAATGCAAAAACCCAAAAGCCATAATCATAAAAAATGACGGAAACGAAACAGAATGCCGTAAAACAATTTCCACGCCTGCGTCGATTCCTGATTTTGATAATGGAATGGTGACAGTTATTGTGCACCGTTACTAACGCCTCCATGAATCTCAATCTATCATGAAAGGAAGGAAAAAAAAATCAAAACTTTATATTCAAAACTAGAAATTTTGAAAAACACAATATATGACACTCTGATCAAACAAAATCGAAAGTTTTTAAATTTCAAAAGGAAGAAACATGAGATCCGATGTAGATAAGATGGGGGAGAAAGAACAGATCTTAAAAAAAAAAAAAAAAAAAAAAAAAACCACCTCCATCATGAAAAAAGCGAGCCTCATAGAAGGCCCCTGTCGTCTAAATTCTTATCCTGCCACATTTGCACCAATGATAAAAGAGTTGTCACGCTATCATTTTCGCTTCTCCTTATATGAAAAAAACCTGATACGTTATCATCTATGTTGCAACCTGCACATCAGATCAAACGACGTTTCCACTACACCAGTTTCGTTAATCTCCATCTTACATTACTATACTACTATATTCAAATAGATTCAATTCGGACGAGGCTTTTTATGAAAGTGATCGCAAAAGAGATTTCTTTTTTCATAAGAGTAGATCGAATTCGCGCGGGGAGAATGGAAGAATCTCTTTATCTTAACCTTTGTTGGCTGTTGTTCCATCGCCTTTGCCGCTGGTCCATCCGGAAGAGGAAGAAGAGCATGAACAATTTCGGTTCCTGTTGAACTTTGGCTTAGAAACAAGGGAGAATGGAAGATTTAAAATTTTAAAATTTAAAATTATTTGCCTAAACAGTTGAGAGGGCAAATTAGTCAGTTGAGAGGGCAAATTAGTCATGAAAATGTTGTCTTGGGACCTCTCGCCAAAATATGTCCAGCTGTATGGACTACAGGCCTTAGAGAAAAAGTTTGTGGACTGGAGGCTTTACAAGTCTGTAACGAGAGACCTCTGCTAATTATCTCAAAAAAAAAAAAAAATGATGATGCATTATAACACTATAAAACTTAAGGGCCATGGATCAAGGAGTTGGAAGAATTGAACATATAGTTCGGATTTTAGACACGGGTAGCTGCAATTTCCAGTCTCCCACCACACTTGTTATTAGCAGGACTCAAAGGGCAGTCAGTAGCCCAGCTCTTGTTTGTATATGGCATTATAGTACTGAGTGAGAACAAATGTTAAAATTATCATTGTATGGAGTAATAATACTATTATTGAAGGAACTTTCTTTTGTTGAAGTATATTGAAGGAATAATAACATTAACCCTAATGAAATGCATTACTTACTGCATACATGTGGCATTAGGAAAGAGAAACCGCAATTTATTATTTTGGGTCCCGGATTGATGGGTATATATCTAAGGGTTGCTGTTAGATATGTTCTTAGCTAGCCATCCAATCTGTGGAACATAACTTGGTCTGTATGGTTTTGATTCATATTGACATGTCTAAGGTAAGACGTGTGAAACTGTATGATCTACTGTGCTGTTGAATTATTATTATTATTATTACATGAATAAAAGAAGGGAATAGGAAAGAAGGAAGCATTTGTATAATGCAAAGGTAGGAGAACTCATGGATCAAAGGATACTTTAATAAAAAAGTTATGCTTCTAATCAAAGTCTTGGTGACTCCAATGGAGGCCTTTATCTGCCCTGCCCCCAAGTTGAAATGGCATGCAATAAAATAACCCACTTAATTTTATCTTCTAACAAGCAAGAACTTCCCTTTCCTTTTTCCTATCCAGTGCCTCCTTTTCAGATGTAGCATGTTCTCAAAGGGTTACTTGTGCCAAAATTTAAAAAAAGAATCACCAAGGTTTCAACTGCAAAATGACAAAAAAAGACCCTTTAAGAGCCGTTGTGCTTAAAACTTAAAAGCATGATATTACTTTTTCTTATCTCCTTATTTTTATGACAATCTTTAGAAGAAGATTATGGGTTTAAATGGTTTGGGCTATTACTCACCATGCCTATGAATAAAATGTTATCCACTGATATATATATATATATATATATAAGTATTATATGTATGCATGTATTTAATAAAATCCATTTTGTTGCTATATTCAATGTACTGTCTCTACTTTATAATAATTGCACATATTGTGGAAGAAACAATTTTTTGTGAGCTAGTTGAGTTTGGGCTTAGATTGGAGCAGGCATGGCTCTCTGCCCAATCCTCTTGGCCCAATTGGGCTACGGTTTTGGGCCGTGGGATAGAGTCCTGCCAATTTTTGCTTAATCTAAAAATTTAGACGGCTAATAATATTTGGTAGTTTAAAAATAATGCAAAGTACTGAAATGTTTTTTAAAATCTACTAGCATTATTTTGAAAAATCATTAAAAATATGCATTGGTAGTCATACAAATAGCTTATAATTCAACAATTGAACTCAGCAAATTACAGCCCCAATTTAAGATCTTTCCACTATATTACTAGGTTTAGGATTCTAACATCTATGAAGACCTTCATATCTAGTCATCAAATAAAAAATAGAGACATTGTAAGTTATGGTGCTATAAATTAGAATAAATAAATAAAATTATTAAAAATATGAAAATCTCTTGCATACTTTTAAAAATGGTTTGATTATTGAACTTTGAAAAAAAGATGTAAAGGCTTTTTAATTTTTTATTGAGAATAAAAGGAGTGGGAATTATTGAAAAGAGAGTGAAGAAATGAGTGAAAAACTAGAAAAGAAAGGAAAAAGCAAGGACTTTTGGAGTCTTATCCTACTTAATATGAAATTTGGTGGTACATAAATGAATGACTCAGCCCCATTTAGAAGATTGGCTGAGCCAGTAAAGTCAAATACATGACTCGGCCAATTAATAAGTATATTGGAGCCTACACATTGACTCGATCAACTCCTTAACCTGTTCTACCAAAAAAAAAAAACTCCTTAACATGAAGAGTTGAGTCAACTCGGCTAAGTCACTGAGTCAAACCTAACTTTTCTCCAAAGATAAATCGATTGAACCTGATGTAAGGCATAAGTCATGGCCTTGCAAAATTGTACATATCCAACACTAAGGAACATAAGATTTTGCTAAGACTGTCTTAACTTGGCCCATAAGTTGGCATTTTTAGGGACATAAGCACGTTTCTGTGCAGCCATTAGAAATACATAGAAAATAAAAGAAAAAGGCAAGAGTCTAGTGTTTTAGAAGTTTTTTGTGCATAATTTAGTGTCTAAGAATAGAAGATTGATGGAATATACTTAATATGTTGATGGTTTTTTTATGGGTGTATTATCATTTTCCCCATGTGTGATGATAGAGTTGTTGTTCTAATTTTATTATTATTATCATTATCATTTTTTGGTATCCTAGTTTAAGGGGCTGGGACCCTATCCCTATGGTGATGATGGAGCCCTCCGGGGTGGGAAACAAACATCGGGTGAGGCGGTGAAACCCTTCTCAATGATAAAGTGTTATAATCATCTAATAAAAAAAATTATTATTATCATAATATGACTTATGTAACCACTTAGATATATAGGAAATTATTACACTTGTTATCAATGCATCCATTCCTGTGAGGATAAATTCTAATCCAAAACTGTGCCAATTCTGTGGCATTTATTACTTTGAAATTACAAGAGTTGTTATAGTTGGCATGCGCTGCTGTACATTTCCACAATGAGGAATTTTCCTTCCTTTCACTAAAATGGCATCTTTTGTAAATTTCAGAAGAGCAGTGGATATTGTTGGAAATGTTCCTTCCTCCACCAGCAAGTTAGATTTGGACGTTGTCCTTTCGCGTGGGTTGACCTCACTCACCCCTGCGTCTCTCTCGCTCTTCTTTCTCTCTCTACTTTCTCTCTCTTCTTTCTCTCTCATCTCTCTGAAATATTATTTTCTCAGAGTTTTTGATTTACTTGTATTTCTATCCAGCTAGCTATAAATGGAAGCTCTGTTCCTTTTTCTTGCTTTTTCATTACTGTTTTCTCTCTCTCTCTCTCTCTGGTTTTTCCTCCATTGCAAACCAAGCTTCTTGCTTTCTTTCATGGCCCCGTTCTGATCCACATAAAAGAGAAAACCCACCAACCATTTCACCAACCTTTGTTCTTCTAGCTGTCAAATTCCCGAAAACTCCGGGTTTCTTGCATTTTCTTCGGGTTTCAAAGTTGGAAGCTTTTTTTTCCTTTTGCTTCTTTCTTCTCTTTCTTGAATGTTTTGGCCCACCTCTGTCAAAGCTCTACTTCTAAACTACTCCTCTCAAGTTCTGTTTTTTTTTTTTTTTTTTTGGGGGTTGTGGGTTTTCATGGGTTAGATTTTTGGAGGCTGACAAACGCTTATATGCATTTGATTCTGTTGGTTGAAGGCTGACGATCATTGTTGGTTTCTTTTCTTCCATTCTTTTGCAATATTCTTCTCTGGGAGTGTGTGGAGCAGATCTTAAGGGTTGAATCATAAAAGAAAGGTATGATTTTTCGATCTTCTGTTTCTTTTATATGATCGTGTCGGGTATTTGAATGCAGGTCTGCCTTTCTCTGTGATAGTACTTTTGGATTGCATTAGTGTTCTTTATTTTGATTCGGATAGAGAGATGGGTGCTGCTTAGAATTGATTTTATTTCCGGTTTCTCTCTGGTTGTTGTTTCTTTCTTGTAATGATAACATGTATGGAAATGGGTGTTCATGATTTGACGAATGCCTAAGAAGATTGCCGTTGGTTTTCTTTGTTTTGTAATTCTACCGGTAAGCTGCTAGTGAATTCCTGCAATCTCTCTGAGATCAAGTGATTAATGGCAATTAGAGTAAGTTTATTAAAATGGGTCATGGAGTTACGGATATTTCCCTTTCAGTCTTGTTTAGCAGTTAGCAAAAATCATTTGCAGGCTTTGAACATTCCTGTTGTGTCGGTGAAAGAATGATATGGTTATGGAGATTCATAGTAGGGCAAGTGCTTTGCGAGGATTAGTGAAATTAATACCAGGTCTTTCAATTATTTATTGGGATTGGGAAGATGATCTATTCACAATTTGATTTGTATAGCTGTTGTGGCTAAGTTAGGTTCTTACTGTTTATCTAGTCCTTTCTGGTGGAGTATCTCTAACCATAGAACCTGTGTTACTGTTATCAATCATTAATGTAGTGATGTTCTACGTTGAGATATATTTTAAGTCTTTATATTTAGGTGATGTTATCACTAATTTTATACTTGTTCTATCTTGAATCAGAGATGTCTTCTTTGAATGCTGCACTGTCAAAAAGGACATCATTTTTTGGGCTTAAGCTGTGGGTTGTGATTGGCATCTGCGTTGGGACATTTCTTGTGCTGATTCTCTTCTGTTTATCATGGGCCACGGCTCGGAGAAGATCGAGGAGGACCCTTGACAAGATTCCTCTCTGCCAGATCCCCAATGTCTCAAAGGAAATCAAAGTTGACAGAGTGGGAGAGAACTACTTGTCTCACAATGTCCTTGATCATGACAGTGTTCTCAGTGTACAAAATAAATCATTGGATAAGGATTCTGAGAAGATGTTTGTGCATTTGGGTATGAGCAAATCTAGTGACGCAGACAATACCAGCCAATGCAGCTCAGTTCATCAGCATGACAAAGGTGGTAGCTCTCATTCAGGGGACGAAGGAAGTACTGGGACTGTGAATATACGCAAGCAACCTTCTTCCTATGGAATTGCATCAGCATCACCTCTAGTTGGACTACCTGAATTTTCACATCTTGGATGGGGTCACTGGTTTACTTTGAGGGATCTTGAGTTTGCGACCAGCCGTTTCTCGAAGGATAATATTCTTGGAGAGGGTGGATATGGGGTTGTTTATAAAGGGCGCCTGGTCAATGGAACCGAGGTAGCAGTCAAAAAGCTTCTTAATAATCTGTAAGTTTTACCATAGCCACTGTTACTTTTTCCTTGTGAATTTAAATTTTCTACCCCCTTCAAAGTTGGAGAAGCATTTGATGTTTGATCTCTATTCTTCGATGCTGATAGAGGGCAAGCAGAGAAGGAGTTCAGAGTGGAAGTGGAAGCTATAGGCCATGTCCGGCACAAAAATCTGGTGCGGCTTTTGGGTTATTGTGTTGAAGGAGTTCATAGGTGATGACCATTTTGGATTTTATTTCTTTAAGTTAAAAGAATGATTATGCTATTTTAAATTCATTGTTATTTATATAGATCGATGTTTGGATTAAAAATGTAGAAATCTAGTCAATTTCATTAACTACTTACAGACTTCGTAACGAGATTCTTCCTAAACGTGTCATTGTGCATCACCCGTGTCTGAAACATGTTTTGGGCGCATCTGACATGTCTTATACTTAAAAATGAACCTGCATACAACTTTATTATGGCTTTACGTCATTGTATTTGTGGTATACTGCATGTATCATCTGCATTGATGAACAAAATTGTATATAGCAATAGAAGACTCAGTATCATTTTACTCTGAATGGATGTGTCAGCATTTGGTTTTGTCTGTCTGACCCTTCACATGCCTAAAGTTTGTTTCAGATATTGAAACATTCATCTGTCCAAGTTGCTTGGATTCTAACCAGCTTATTAATTGTGCTTATGATTGGTTTTACAAAATAGGATGCTGGTGTATGAGTATGTAAACAATGGTAACTTAGAGCAGTGGCTTCATGGAGCTATGCGTCAGCAGGGTGTCCTCAGTTGGGAGGCACGCATGAAGGTTATTCTCGGCACTGCAAAGGCGTAAGTCTGTCCCCTATTTAACGATGCTCAAGCTGCCTTCTTTTTATTGTAATATTATTTTCATCTAGACTAGTATAAGGGTTAATCCATTTTTTTTTCCTTGTAATGAAATTCAGGCTTGCCTATTTGCATGAAGCAATAGAACCAAAAGTAGTTCACCGGGACATAAAATCAAGCAACATTTTGATTGATACGGAATTTAATTCCAAGGTGTCTGATTTTGGTTTGGCCAAACTATTGGGATCAGAGAAAAGTCATATTACAACAAGAGTAATGGGAACTTTCGGGTACTACTTCTGAACTCTTTTTCTAGTCATTCTTTCCGGAGTTTGCTTATATGGACAACTACAAGTGTTTCCCAACTTCAAATCTGAGTTGGAAACATTTATTTAATACATAAAATAAGTATTCATTATGGAAGCCGTGGCCTATCAACTGAATGTACAAGTACTAATTTTCAGGTATGTGGCACCCGAATATGCAAATACGGGATTGTTAAATGAGAAAAGTGACGTTTACAGTTTTGGTGTGCTCATGCTGGAAGCAGTCACTGGTAGGGATCCTGTGGATTATGGTCGGCCTGCAAATGAGGTAACATTTTTCATAGATTAGTGGTAGAAGTGGAGCATTTGTGGGACTATTCCTCCTTCTCTTCAATTGCTATCTGTGTTATATTGTTTTTATATTGTTTTCTCAATGTTGGTACCAAAGAAGTATCCATATTGTCTCTTTAGTTATTCTTCCATCTGCATCAGCGTTTGTATTGTTGCTGGGGAGTAAAATAAGGCCTTCTCTAGCTGTCCTGACTGGTTGCTTTTTGGCCCAAGTCAAAATCAGTTACACTTGAATGAAGCTTTTGCTTGGCACTTCTGCTTAATGCTGCTTCCATATTGTGAAGAGTCCTGGTCCTCTGTGGGGAGCACCTGGGAATTTTCTTATGTCACATAAGGGGTCAGATGGAATGAAGACAGGATGTTGTGGATAAGGCATCTGCCACAAAATGAGCCCTATAGATCATTTCTACCCACCCAATTTATAGCACTGAATGGACGGCGGACATCCAATCCTAAGGCAAATTCATTTTGACTTTCTATTTTATTGCCTTATATTAGATGGATAGAAATGATTATCAGGTGGGACAGATGAACCCAGTTTACATTCTAGTCCTGGTGTAGGAAAATTCCAATGGTGCTCACCGGAGAGGATCTAACTTATCTGTGAAATCCCGAACTCATCACTGACTTGGTGGTCATTCCTTCACCAAATTATTAATTTTTGACACTATTTGGGTTTCTATTCTTGTTATACACAAACACATTCATTCATTTTAATTTTGCTTGTGACAGGTGAATTTGGTTGAATGGCTTAAAGTAATGGTAGGGAATAGGCAAGCAGAGGAAGTCGTGGACCCCAATCTCGAAGTAAAACCGACAACACGGGCTCTAAAGCGTGCTCTTCTAATCGCATTGCGATGTGTTGATCCTGAGTCAGACAAAAGACCCAAAATGAGTCAGGTTGCCCGAATGCTCGAAGCAGATGAATTCCCACTCCGTGAGGTTATCATCTTTTACAAGAGAATTGTCAACTGTCTACTTATTTGAACTATGTCTTGTGAGGCATCCTGTATCATATGTGTGGATGTCTTGTGAAGTGTCATTACAGTAACTTCTATTGACTTTTCTCAGGATCGGAGGAACAGAAGGAGTCATGCGAGCAGCATCGAAACTGAATCTACAAAGGGTGGTTCTATGGACATGGACATTAAAGTAGAGAAGTCAGAGAGCTAAACATCTGCTGAGCTTCATGATAAAAGCTAACAATGCAAGACATTCACTTTTTTTGTTGCAGATCATCAAAAATTCAGATTACATATTTGCAAAACAGGTCGAAGTGAGGATTCTCCATATGGGGTTTTCAATTTTATGCTCTTGGTTTTACTACAATCCTTTTGCTGTTGGTTTTACTACTACCTGATAGATGCGTGACTAGATCAAGCGCTAAAGAGAAATGACCTCTTCTTGGGATTGCTTCATTGCCGCAAAGCTACATTTCGTTGTACAGATTTGTTTCAGGTTCAGTTGGTCATCTTAGGGCATTAACACGTATCATTTGTTTTGTCTTTCCATTTTTACTTTTTCTTCTTTTTTTTTTTTTTTATTATAACAGTTATTGGTTCTGGCCATTCTAATTTAGTTCACTTTTTTTCGCCAACTTATGTATTGGTAATTGAAGAATGTAATTATTCACTTACCTCTTTTCTTCACTTTTTTACAGCAAGGGGTTGCTTTTCTTGTTATGCAATGATGCTTATTCGATGGTGTATCTCTTCTTTATCTTTTTATCTTTTCTTTAACCTCAAGTTTAAGGTGTGGTTGATTCTTTTTATTTATTTATTTATTTCTAGACAACATTTACAACTCCATTTTCATACTTGTGGCACTGTGAGAGATGAGAGAAACTAGTGGACTCCCAGTTAGCTTTTTCATGATCTTCATCTTATAGTTATCATGGCTTGATCCTAGAGTCAATAACTAGAGTGGATTGGATCTTCAATTGATGTCCTTATCTTCTTCGAGGCACCTAATTAGAACATATTTCTATTTAATATTTTGTTTTGACATTCATCTGATGTATTTTTACTTTTTCACAGTATAGAATGTTTAATTATCAGAAAGAGGCCAGGGTTTATATTACACTGTCTGTCCCTTTGAAATAATTAGTCTTGAAAATTACTGAATTGTGCTTAGAACATTGATATCAGACTCTGATTTAAATGAGTTGAAATGATTGGAAGTCCATATATACTAGATTCTATCCATATATACTTGATTCTAAGAGTAGCATTATTTTCCAAGATGTGTAAAGTTTAGGATACCCTAATGGGTAAGGTCTGGAAATGTAGGGCCAAACCTCAGATTCAGACACCATCAGGTACTTCCAATTCATAATCACTGACATGCCACCATTTCTAACTGTCCACATTGATTGTAGAATTTTCCAGATAGGCAAAGGATTGAATTTGGCCGAGGGCCATTTTTCAGGGGCAATATCATGCTGATAACCACATGGGAGTTGGGACTTTTCTCAAGTTCACATTCTACCAACCCAAATAGAGCCACATTTGCATGATTCTTGTCTCTCATGTTTCATGTTTTTAAATTCAATAAATTTGCCTGAACTTCATTCTACTTATAGTGATATGATTGATCAATGCAAGAAAAATAAGACTTTGAATAGATTAATCTCATTCTTCATCCCTTAAATTTATCCCCAAGTGTGGCAAGAATTGCAAGTGTTGGGCATTTCTGATGCTTATTTTGCCTCATTCTTCATTTCAATACTAGAATCTTTAAAACCAACTTCCTTTTTGGATTGTGGAAATTCTAAATTTTTCACATAATGGACTGTACTTGAGCATTCGGAGCCTTCATAATTTCTCTAGACAAGAATTCTAATAATTCCTCTATAACCAATTGGTTGCAGGCATTTGGAGATTTCTTGTTTCGAGCAATTGAGATTCTCTGAATGTTGTCTCCCAATTCGAATTTCAAAATGCTTAGAGAATGTCAGTATCTAGATTTTTAAAAATGTTGCAAGAAGAAAGTGGCATTTCACATGTCACCGTTGGGAATCTTTATCGGTCAAATAGTGAACTCAGAATTCTCGCGAGTCATGACCTACATTGCTGCCAATTCAAAATTCAGAATAATGGGAATTTCCAACACGAAAACGCCCAACTGAACGTGACCCACATCAAGTTTTGGATACCACGGAGGAATGCCTTTGATCAAGCAAAAGTGGGCCCCATGCGGGCCTAAGTCAGCAGCATAGCAAGTCACATCTGGTCATCTACATTGCAATCATCTGTCTTTCTTATCCATTATTGGTTTGATTATCAGTATCCAGTGATGAATGGGGAATATCTATGAGTGCAAATTGGACAATTTCTCAGTGCAAAGTCTGCCAAAGGTATTCTTTTTTCTCAAAAGTGGGGAGAAAAAATCAGAGGTACGGGCAGACCGTTCTGCCCTTTCGATTTTGAATTGGGGTGCCAATCAAAAAGATTTTGAATTGAGGGGGAATGATCAGCTGACCCCAGTAACGGTCACATTCATCTTCAAGGGCATTTGAATCATTTTCAAAAGCCATGGATTCTCTGAGATGAGATACCTTGTTGATATTATCATATTCATATATTTCACACATGGTCTTGGTTCATTTATCATATAATGGGTTACCTCAAAATAATAGCTTATTAAATTATGAAATGTATCTTGCTGTTCTGGCTCCTTAGAATCTATAGAAAAAAAAATTAGGAACAATCTTCTTGTATTGAATATAGAAAAATTGACCCCATCTTGGATTAAAGATTATTAATCTTGTTTTGAAAACTCCCCTACTATTGTAGAAAATTTATGGTCTTTGTCCGTTTGGCCCTCTCAAGAATTTTTTTTTTTCATTTACTTCGAAGGAAAACTTTCTAGTTCCGCCCCTGCATGTAAGTTAACTAAATGGTTAGTAACCTTAGAGCATCAAAAATGTTCTCTCTTCTCATTTAAAACACCTTAATAGTAAATTCAACAAGCAATGTCAACTGTGGGACTAAATTAAGCAAGTTGTGATCATCTACACTCCATTTTTTTTTAAACCCTCACTTTCTCTACACCATGAGTAAGCACCTAACCCTATTTAACACGCATTCGTATGATAATTATGTTAGGTTTTTCTTTTCTTTCTTTTTGTAATCACTTCCTCACTATTGATTATGAAATCTTAATAACTCCATCATTTGTAATCAAATTTGCTAAAGTTGGTCTGCCCCTTATCAATGGATAGACCATGTTGTCTCTCCTCTCATAATAACAAACACAACAAATAGCAACACAGAGAAGAAGAGGCCAATTACAAAACACTTGCGTGTTTGACATTAAAAAAAAAAAAAAAAAAAAAATTCTATGGAGACCAATCAAATGCATAATAACCAAGAGTGTTAGAGGATGGTTAAATCTGGACATACATGACAGTGTTGAAGAAAATTCAATTTAAACTTTGAGCCCCTAAAAGTTTAATGCCCTCACATAATGATGAATTTGTTTTCCTAATTAAATCTCAGAGTAAAGAAGTCAAATTAGTATCAATGTATGTGAAGAAAAAAAAAAAAAAAAAGCTAATCATAGGTGGATTCCATATGTGAACTGGAGAAAAAGAAAAAAGTAAGAGCAAAATGGGTGGGTGTTTGGGCTCGTTTGGGTGGATTGGTAGATAAGTGCAAGATTTCAGTAGTAGCACATGGACCATGGCATTAAAAAGGCCAACAATCTGCACAGACGTTTCAAGTGGAGTACTAAGACTAAAGTGATGGGGAGAACCCACCACTAAATAAAGTTAGAAAGAATAGGGACATGTCAGAGAGAGGCAGACCACTGCTGACATGTCTAATTTAATCTGTACCATCAGTAGTTAATGTTTCTAACCAATCTTCTTTCAAGCTTCATCAGAAGCAACAGTCTGACTGACTCCTCTCTCTATCTGTTGAGGGCGGTAAGGATGCAGTCAGTAGCTATAATAACAAGACTCACTGCACTGCACTGCACTGCACTTGCGTGATGGTGATATGTCAGGGGTTTGAAATGCCCCATACTGTTGAGCCATTTTTAAAGTGAATAAATTTGGAGTTGAACAAAAGGTGTGTGCTCAACATTGATGGATGAAAAAACTTTGGATTAAAAAGTCCCAATGTTAAATGAGGCTATCTTATAAATCACATGTGAATGATCTTTGGGACAATGTCAAATTCAGACCAGTACTAATTTATATGTGGAGGAAATGGATTGACCATGTTGGGGCCTTAAATATAAGTCTTGATTTGACATTAATAAGAGAGATTGTTTTTAAGGTTTTCTTAATATTGAGGTAGAGCAAGTTGGAGGATTCTCATTTTAAGCTGATGCGGATTGTGTTCCAGATAAGTCTACTATGGAAGTAAACTAATGGCAATGTTACAGTCATTTCCTTAATTCTTGC
Organism: Camphora micrantha; assembly: GCA_003546025.1. NCBI lineage: Eukaryota > Viridiplantae > Streptophyta > Magnoliopsida > Laurales > Lauraceae > Camphora > Camphora micrantha. The sequence continues at coordinate 2,061,782 of QPKB01000012.1, read as the reverse complement.
TTGGCATGTGGCAACCCTGTTATGAGTCAATACATCTAAACTTTTTTTTTTTTTTCATCCCAATTAAGGGGCAGGGACCTCCATAGACTCACGCACTTGAGGAGAGAACTTGGACACGTGGGGAATGAAATTCACATATACGAGGAGAGGGAATCGAGTGAAAACTCACACATGTGAGGAGTGGGAGAGATCACTGTCGATCCTTGGCCATTTGGGTGAGAAGCAAGGTTGCTAACCAATTAAGCAAGGATGGTCTGATCTAGATGACAATGAACCTAGATAAACTAGGTGCACTTGAAATTTAATAATAACAAGAGCAAATCCCACTCTATAGACCCCACCATCAGATTTTCGACATCCTGACAGGATTAAGGTTCAGAGTTGTGCTTAAATCAGATGAACACTATCACATAGCTGATATGGTTGACAACATAACTCAGAGTTGAATTCAATTAAGACAAGATGCAATTAGCTGGGTTTGAGTGGCCGGATCATAGCTCACACATTGATTGTTAGTTGACTCGACTTCGAGGCACTGAATCAACTAGGTGGTTGGACTCACCTAGGTTACTTGACTCAACACCCACTTCAGTCATTAGGGCAACTCGAGTTATTATTATTATTTCGCTTGCGGCCTAGTGGCTACGGAGACCACCTAAATCTACCCACTAGGGATTGATCCCTAAGCGCTATGGCAAGAGCCAGAAGTCCTGTCCACATAGACATCCCAATATTCTCAGGCAACTTGAGTTTTACAACTAAGGTGAGCTGTCTTTTTAAGATTGCCCATAATAAGGCTCCAACTGGTCAATGTCATGCTTCCAGTAGAAAGACAAGCTGTATTCCAAAATCGACCATTCAACTCAGAACTGGAGAGAAGGTTGTTATCCTTATGGAGAGACTCAGTAATCAGTATATAAACCTATACAAAACTAAAAATATCCAACACTCTAGACCAGGTCAATAATTAAAGAAAAAGGCTATTGACCCAATGCCAATGCACTGATATATGTTGAGAGCAGTCTGCAACATGAGAGCAACTACTCTGCTTTGATTAGTTGTATGGAGGTGCCCATAAAGGTACCTATCCTCTGTCTTATAAATAAATAAATGTATAACTTAATTGTGCCCCATTCATATGAAAAGTGGGAATATGATTAAAGTGGCCACAAGTTTTATCACGTCCACATTAGCTTATAGTTCCATAATCAAAGCTCTAACGTACTCCTTTCAAAGAGACAGGTAATAAGAAAATGACAACTTGTTCCATTTAGGAACCTCTCTTTTTGTTTACTAGTGCTTTTAGTCAAGGTGAGCACAGTATCATCATGGCCTTCTGGGAGGAGCACAAACTCATGTGCTCAACTGATGACCCTACTTCATAAATAGGGGTGTTTATGGGATGGATCAGGTCGGGCTGAAGCATATCTAGGCTCGACAAAACTTTAGAAACACAGGGCTCACATCTGATCCAAGCTCGACATGGGCTGGAAGTGCCTGGCCTAACCCAGTCCACCTCAAACATGTCATGCCCGAGCCCACCCATTTAGTCAAACAGGCCCAAGCAAGATTAATGCCTGATTAATACTAACAATAACAAATACATAATGATGTTAAATTCAAATACAAGTGTACAAATAACAGTAAAAAAAAATAAAAATACAGTATTTATGTCTAGTACAAGTTACATTAAGACCAAAAAAAAAAAAAACTTTAGATACAGAAATTATTGTAAGCTGATTCAAGAGTAAGGGATAAGGTTATGATGATAATAACTATTGTAACTAATGGATATGCAATTCTCAACCATTTGTCTTTGTTGTTTCATGTTTGTAGTCCACAATGTTGTATGAACACATGGTTTCCAACCTTTCACTCAAGGTGAGTGCCATTACCCATGCAGATTCAAATGTAACAAATGTAAATGTGTTAAATTTTCACATTTTCGAAGAACTAAGAAAAGAGGAAGATAACAAAAAAAAAAAGAATAGTGAAAAAAAGGACTTGGTAGAGTAATAAAAAACATGGTTGCAAATAAGGGTGGATGAAACAAACAGCAAACTCCAAATAAATGAGATATGGCTTCAAAGAATAGGATTGGTTAAAACACCTATTGAAGTGTGATTTGGAACAAACTGTCCATTTCTTTTTCTAAAACATTGATGTCAACCTGCTCCCACATGTAATGTTAATGCTTCTGCTTCCTTATTCCTTATTCCTTGTTAAGGTTTTCATTTATTTATTAGGAAGATAGATTCTATTCAGTATTAAGTTGAAATGCACTGGAAGATGGAGAGTTGTATTTCCCACCACCATAGTTAATGAGTTGTATGCAATTTGCTTCATTTGCATGTTCTGGTCGTCAACATGCACCCACACATCATCATCAATTTGGTAGGTGAGCACGAAAAGAGCAACTTACAGGCTATACAACTCACCACCCTCCACATGCTTAGGTCAGCTACCATGGCGTCTACTGTCATCAGCTTTGAATGCCCTGACCCCTCCCTACATGCCATTTGAGATTATAGCGTGTGTGTGTTAAGATGGAGATCCATTAAGAAAACCAAACCTCAAACAAACCACTCCCTAGGGGCCCCTCTTATGAAACCAAATCAGTTAAGGGATGGACCAACTCATTAAACTTCTTGGGGATAAGATTCAACACAAAGGTTTAGACAAGCATGAATAGACAATGGCAATAACCACTTTGGCCCTGGAATATTTAGGATACATTTATGCAAGACCTGAGATTCTATTTTTTGGCTTGGTCCAGCATTTTTATGATACGAAAAATTGAAATGAATTGAATTATTTTTTCTCAGATTTAAGGTGCACAAACATGTCCTTAGTAGAGAGCAGTTCTCTTCTCCCCCGACATTGACTCGGTGGGCCAATGATCCTAATCAGGTCTACACTTACAACTATACATCACTTGTGGGCCACAACTCTTGAGTTTTTCTTACTCAGCAACTTGCATTGTTATCATCGTCAACAGTATGAGGTGGATGGCACAGTTGCACACTTATCTTTGTATGAATTATGTTCACCTACACACTGTACCAGGCATAGTTGGACATGAACAGAACTCTTTCTTTTTCCCCACATTTTTGGGTACCCACCAAGGTAACTGGACCCTTGAGAGATACAACTGATGTGGGAATGAAACCCAGCACATGTATGGGAGAGGACCACATGAGTGTGAAGGGGAGAGGACCCCATGATAGAACTATGGGCAGTTGGGTGTGAAGGGGACACTCAACCAATGAGCTATCCCCATATTCTTGATTTGAACATAACTTAAACAGCAGACTGTGTCCCCTGAACTGAAGTTAAACAGTAGACTGTGTCCTCAGACTCTGTTATTGCAATGGTTCCTACTTTCCACTCACTTTTTTAGCTCAATTTTCATTGGATTTAATCCATTCATTTACCATCTTAAGGTTAATTTTATTATATTGTATTATAAACCCTTATGACACATTTGTGCAGCCGATATTTTATTAAAAAAGTGAGGATTATGGAAATACGTTTGTGCTAGAGTAAAATTTATGCTTGGTGCAGTAACTTTTTCAGGAGGAAAAGTACAAAAATGAGCTAAATTTTATGTGATTTTGTGAAAAAACGTTGGGGGAAAAGGGTTTTGGATTTCTTTTAAATTTTATGTGGAAGAGGAAAAGGTCTGCAATACAGTGCACACTAAGAGCAACTCCAACAGAGGAGTTATTTATCCACATTAGCTTCCAACAGTAATAAATGGCATCATGAGAAGCCTCCAACAGAACCTCTTTTTCCACCTGTCATTTGGCATTGGGGTTGGTATGCCAAATTTGGCATACCAAAAAGGGCATACTTCAAATAATTTCTGAGCATTAAAATAATGATGATGACCATTGGATTTGGATTTGAAGTAGGCAGTAGCTGATGGATTTGAAGTTAAATGTAATAAAGCAAATGAGGGTTAAATGAAAAAATAATAAAATAATAATTTGACATCTCTCTTGGAGTTGTCCAAGAGAGATGCCAAATTTGCATGTCTTTTTTTGCCACATAAGCCTCTATTTTGAAAAAGACATCTTCATATTTGAAGTGTCTCTTGGAGATGCTCTAACATGCCCGAAATTATAATTTTTTTTTGAACGGTAATGGAAAATTAGATTAAAGATTTAAAGAAGTGCAAAATAAAGAAGGAAAAAATACAAGAAAATTCACGTGTAGGTATAAGAGCTAAATACCAACACATAAAAAGATAGATTACGAAGGAGGAAAAAAAGGAACATCTCTCTCTACCCCCAACTTTGCAAAAGCATTCGCTATGCCATTTGCCAACCAATATAAATGATGAAACTCAACATTCATAGATGAAGATAAGGTCTTGATTTCATTGAAAAGGAATTGAGATTTTTAAGGATGCTTATCTGAATAAGACATCCACGATATTGCATTTCAAGAATCGCTTTCCACCAATATGTTTTGATAACCGTGAGATGCACAAATCTTTAATGCCTACATGTTTTGAGATCATAAACAGCACATCTCCCTTATAGTTTCTTAAGGCGCCACCAACACCTACAAGACCCAGCTTTCCTCTTGCCGCAGCACTCCCCCGAGTACCATTGTGTTGGGCATTGCAAATGACTATAATACCCTGCTTTTCTATGTTTTTATCTCCAATATGTTATGCCTTGACAATTATCTATCTGATGCTGAAATTGAGAAGGGTATAGCTCCAGGTAAGATTTAATGCTCCTCATTTTACTGGGGTGAGTTTAGATTGAACGATTTCTATTAAAGTTGGGGCCAACATCATTCTATGGAAGATCTGGAGTCCTCAATCAGATGATACTAAATTCTCACCCTTTGAGAAGGGTACATGAGAAAGTTGAACTTACATAGCTTGCTAAATGCTAATGTAAATTCAGCTAAGTCAAACCCACCATTCAGTTACTAATCATAAAACATACATGATGGGAGACCCTATATATTTGCTGCTAATTTCCAATCGAAACCTGTCTCACAAGTCACACACACACACCTCACTAATTGGAGTCAGAACCTGAGTCAACGGCCCACGATCAAATGATCCACAGGCCGGCCCAACCCATTTCAGACTAATTGGAATCAGAACCTGACTCAATGGCCCACGATCAAATGATCCACAGGCCTTATTCATCAGCCGAGTCACATTGACAGGTATCCCACACAGATACTAATCAGATACAGGGAGCTAGTGTCACATTAATATGTAATATGAGGGAAGGAAAACCAAGTTGCACATCTAAACAGGTCTACATTTGAGTGAAAAAAATGTGCTAGTTTCCACTTCCAACCATCCCAGCAGTTACTAGAGAGAGTGTACTTCTCAGTCATCTTTGATTGGCATAATAGTTAAATAAAATTCCAAATTCAGGAATAAAAGGACACATGTTAATTATGGGATTCTCCCTCGCCTTTATTGTTTGTAAGCACCTGGAATTTGTGTTTGAGATTGGAATCTAGAATAGAATTTGTGTATGGGATTGGAATCTAGAATAGAAGATGGTTAGAATTAGTCAAAAAGATGGAATTGGGAACTCCAGCAAAACAATTCTCATAAAAATTCCAAAAGGAATAAGCGGCAATCCAATCACCTCTTGCAAGCAAAGAGGGAATATCAAGTATTTATGAGGAGGGACGTAAACGGATCGGTTTCGGTATAGGGTCCATGGTGAACCCATAACCGGAACTATTAATGAGAAGGTGGGACAGGAACCGGAACAGTTAATGAGAAGAAATAGAACTTGAACCGGTTCCGTAAATAGTAGGGGTGTAACGGTTCAGTTAACCGGTCAATTTGGGAAAATCGTTAACCAAATCGTAACCGCGATTTTCTGTCTTTTAAAACCGTAACTGTATCCACAAAAATCATGGAAAACCGTAACTGCGGTTAACCGTATTAAACGGTTCGGTTACGGTTAATAACCATAGAATGCCTTCCTCACATAAGTCACAGTAGGGGATAAATGTGAATGATTGAAGGTAAAATGACACATAAGGAGCAATTAAATAAGGTAAGAAATATTTCATTCAGCCCCCTTATTTTTTCTTTTATTTGTAAACGGTACGGTTAACCGCATACAATTAACCGAACCGTATCATACGGTACGGTTCAGTTAATAACCGTGAATTATTACGAAAAACCATAACCGAACCAAACCATACGATTTTTAAATTTCATTAACCGTAACCGTAACCGAACCATGAAATACGGTTATTAACCGCGGTTTGGTTCGGTTCGGTTAGACGGTTTTTCGATTTTTTTTTTACACCCCTAGTAAATAGGACGGATCCAGTATTCTCAAAAATTTAAGTAATATGTCGTGTCTTATGTCCACGGATCGGAACCAAGGTGAAACTGGACCCGTTTACTCATCGGGACCTAAATAAGAATCCAAACCCTGTTTTTAACAGATCAAAAACCTTCGGATAATTAGAGAATCGGCGACTTATTGACTTCCCTATTTACGAGTCATTCTGTGTCCCAGTGTTAGGGCATCAGGACAAGAGAGAGACTTTACTACATACTAAGAAATCAGTCAATGTAAGTATTTGTTCAATTGTTTAAAACTGAAAAAATCAGTACAAAAACGGCACAATAATCCCAGCATTGCAACTTGCATCACAGGCAAATTCAATCAATTTCTTCTTCTTCTTCTTCTTTTCTAATTAAAGACCAAGATATTGTGCTATATATTCTCATGTGCCAAAATTCCTAAAAGAAAGTGGCAGTTCAGAAAATGGCAGCTTTGTTTCACAGTTTCATGCCCCTCTTTCTCTAGAAAACAACGGTGTCTAGCATGGTTCCGAGCGTCTGAATTATGTTGGACGACATCAAATTAGAGACATGGTCTTCCAGATGCTTCTTGGCATCCTGTCTGCCAACATTTGCAATGGCAAGCTTCTCAGGGGGTAACTCATCCTCTTCTTGAACTGCCTTGTTGTATTTGATTGCCAAGTTCAGCATCTCCTGCTTGTTCACCAGGTTCAACACAAGAATTAGAAGTTCACAATCTGAATTCTCTAATGAGCATCATTTAACATAAACATGAGTTCTTATGATCATAAAATCAATTCCATTTTAATTAGGTATCATTTGGGTGCTAATTAACAAATATGGGAGCAGATATTGCACTACACAGAAACAACTGCATTACTCTATGCCAGGCAGCACCTTTCAAAGTGCATATTTACAGATAAATGGGTTTTGCACTCAACAATTGCAAGGGGCAGAAAGAACTAGATTCTTTTTTGGAATCACGCATTTGGTGAAGTGGACTTCCAAATGCACATTGGAGTTCTGCAGTAACTTAAAGTGATATATAAAGAAACCATACTAGTAAGTTAAAAAGTGAAAAGGAAACTTCGCTTACTTGAACGGTCTGCTCATTTGTTTTAGAATGGGAATCAAAACGCTGCAGTGTCAAGCCATCAGTCCATTTCTTCTTGTGTAAATTCAGTAACATCTTTTCCTCCAGTTCATTTTTCCTGTAATTAATGGCTATTGAGTAGTAATGTCGGTTCAATCCATGGATCAATGCCTGATGAAGTTACATCAAGAAAAAGGGCAACACTTTAATTGATATAGGTTGAGCAGTGACCACTCTAAAAAAAAAAAAAGGTTGAGAAGTGAGTCAAGTGACCACTTGTTCTCAAGTCAAAATCCACAAGGGTGCCACCTGAATTGATGGTTTGTTGAGATGGCCAAGATTGGATGTTGTTTGGCGTGGCTCTTGGCCTAGCATCATAGTTTGTGGATTGATCAAACGGAAAGCATCAATCACCACCTTCCCTTTAACACTTTGGATGGGATCTACCACCACAGCAACAGCTCTTTGATTCAGAGCTTCGAAACTCTACAATTCCCAGCAAGTAGAAATCAGTCAGCACAAAAATCAACATATCCAATAAATAAGCAAGGGTTTCCAATGATATGCTGTTGTTTTAAGCCCAATGGATAGAAGAGAGAAACAGCAATAACTGATGTATATCTCCAGAGCAGCTACATTAGTACATTACAGTAACAACAATATATGAAATTTTTCCTTTGAATTAGTATGTAACGTATTTGATTATAGCTGCACTAAATTTTCTACCTTTAAAGATCAAGAGAAGATGTGTGCAGATTGGGAAAAGTTCAAACGAATATCATTTACAAGGCAAGAGACAAAAACAATATAAAAAAAAACATAAAGGATGATTTAACATGAGAAGCTCAGAAATGTCAATCCTGACACAGCAAGAACCAAGTAAAATTATGCTAGCTTCTAGCTATTAAAAGAAAGAAAAGGAAAGAAAGAAACCCACCTGTTGCGTATTGATGTCAACACCAGAGAGCCAACAGCCAAAGCCAGGATGAGAATGGTACCATCCAACCACCATCTCTGGTCTGCAACACCCATGGAGTAACATGAGTAAAATGCATCACATTTGATTGGGGTTAATTATGACTATTAGTTTGTACACGAAAGGACGCCTTTGTCAAGAGAGAGAACATGCTAGCAATCAACCATTTGAGATTCATAAAGAGAGAGGAAACACAAGCACTCATCTTGTAGGCCTTTCAGGAAAAAAGTGCAGCTCTTATTAAAAAAAAAAATTCACAGTATGCAAAGATATGCCAAGGTGACTAAAGTAACTACAAATAATTCAATCACTTCAGTGATAATTACAATATACAATGTAACGCTTAGCATATTTTGATAGTGGCATGCAAGAGAAGCTTCAACACTATCTCTTAGAAATTTATTGTGCTCTGGTTCAAATAACTAACATAAAAAAAAAGAAAGAAAAAATCCCATGAATTTACAGAGTCTAGGAGCTTCCTCCCATGCACATGAAAGAAAACACTATCCAATTCAAGGTCAGATGATTAAATGGGAAGCCTTGAATGAGGAACCCTAAAACCAATGATAGCTGTAGTTCCAGGTATAGAACAACAGGTTTGGCACTTTATTGCAGTTCCAACTTCCAACTAAAGGATAACAGCTTAACACTCTTAAGATTGCTAAAATTGATGTTCCTTATATGGAACAGTTTCTCTTGCCTTCCAAGGTGGTGTCATTTTCTTGGTCATTTGTTCATTTCCTCATGGTCATAGTATCAGTGGACTAAAAGGCCTAAGTTCATGCGAAAACTGTTTGGTCGCTACTCTGATATGCTATATATTTGTGGGGGATTGTCCTCTGCACTTACTCTAAAAATGGTTGATCACACTAAAAGACAAGTTTTAAAGATCAAGTAAAGAGAAAAACCAAGTAATTTCATTTATCCTAGAAAGTGAAAATGCGACCATTTACAGATAGCGCTCATTGGTTGATGCAGAAAAGACATCCCTTCACATGGCTTGATTTCCTACTCCTAATTCTTGTGGAAAGAAACTTACTTCTTTCACTTGACTATTGGGATATCATTTTAAATCTTAAGATCTTAGCTAAACAAAGATTCTTAACAATAACTCATGAATGACAAGAGTTTGCTAGGGGTCGTTTGTCTGCACCCATTTACATATGTAAATGGTGAACATGCGTAACATTTACGCATCAATCATGCTTGTCTACAATTATTTACGCATCTTGCGTGTAAATCAGATGTGTAAATGGTGTGAAAATGGGCAAAATTTGAACACCTCTTGAGGTGGGTGATGGAGAATACCAAAACAAATGCGCTTTCGAAGAATACCCGCCGGAGGTGGACGGTTTGATGTTGGAGGTATCTCCGTGAAAGAGGTTCTAGATTCAAAAACCCCCTTCAACGCATTAGAAAAATAATAATAAAAGAGGTCTCAAACCGGATAATTTTAAGGGACAAAATCTGTAAGACAAAAAAAAAATATTGATAGTGAGAATTTTAAGGGACAATCTATAAGATAAATATCACAATGATTTTTCTATATCAACTTTTAACTAGTTAATTACTTTATTATTTCAGTTTTCTTCCAATATCTCAATGATTTTTCTAAAGTTATTTATTATTGCAATACTTTAAAAATATTTAAACATGTATATGAGAATGTAACAGAGAAGGAAGAATGCATTTTATATAGCATTATGGAATTATTCAAAAATCATGTATAAATGCAATTTTATCTAACCAAAACAAATTTGTGACACTTTTAATATGATTGAACTTAGCCACAAAATACTAATTTTAAGAACTTTCTATAATTGATTAATATTAGCATAAAGCCTGTGAGATGCATGGATTAAGTTTTATGCAAATTGAATAATGAATTAAGATCAATATTGAATTAAATACTAATTAATAAAAAATATTAATAATAATGCTATTTGCTCAACCATCAGAATATAAATTCATATTTGCTTAACCAAACATGTTGGAATGCATTTTTGTGAAGGTGATCATTGATAGAAATGTATATTTTTTTAAAGAATATTTCATATTGAAAGACATGTTCCTTTAGAAGAATCTAAAATGCAAATGAAAACTTTGATATTAAATGGACCTTTTGTCTCCTTTTCAAATCATTATATTAGAATTTAATTTAATGAATAATAAGTATCATTTACAAAATCATCTAATATATTTACACATATCATTGAAACAAACATGGTAAAATGAATCACATATGTAAATGCTGCGAAAATAGTGTTATTAGACAAACGTTGTAAAAGAAATGCATGTGTAAACGTTACATACTTAAAATTTGAATATTCATCATTTACATGTGTAAATTGAATTTACATATCCAATGTGTAAAAGACAAACGACAACGTTACATACTTAAAATTTGAATATTCATCGTTTACATGTGTAAATTGAATTTACATATCCCATGTGTAAAAGACAAACGACCCCTAAACGAGGATTCTCAAGTAAACAATAATTGTGTCTTTATTTAGCATGTGCTAAATTAGAGACAAAACAGAAAGCCGGTGGTGAAGATTGCAGGAAGAAATGGGTGCCCTTTAGTTAAAGGTCATAGCCTCAAAGTATGGGGAAAAGAATAGTGCTTGGGATATGAATGGGCAGTGGGATACATTAAAGGAAAGGATGAGGAGCAATATCCTAAAATTGAAAAATGTCACACAGATGGGTGACATTGTGGGAAAAATAATAGATCTTGGGTTTCTCATTCTATGATGGTTTGGACCTATCCAACACAATCTAACAACGACGCCGATGAAGAAAAGTTTTTCTATGCAGGTTGATGGCCCCTCAAGGAAAAGAAAAGGCCGAAGAGGACATGGATGGAAATAGCAAGGGCAATCTGAATAAGTTACAAGGGTCTGGCCCAAGATAAACTATAATGAACAAACAAAATTCATGTAGCTGCCCCAACAAGGTTGGGAGTTGGGACAATGGTTTGATGATGATGATTTAGGATGCCACCTGTATCAAGTTCAAAAGGGAAAATTACTTTAATGATAACTTTGATTAAAAAAAAAAAAAAGGAAAACGTTTGATGAGAAACGTGTCATGTGGACAATTTGGGGGAGGAAAACGTTTTACGCCTACCTGTATTTTACAATGTTCATAGTCTAGAGCCATTTGGACTTATTTTTAAGTCGAGGTTCTCTTTTTCCCTTTCCTCTCTTTACCTTTTGCATTCTCTCATGAAAGGTTGGTCCAGTGCCCTCTTTCTTGGAGAGTTGGAGGGGTAAAGTTTAATGAAAATTGTTACCTACAAACCATGGGGAATTTGAAAAGAGAGGAAAAGTTTTTCCCCCTTATTGGTAGGATTAAAAGAACTTCTAATGCAAATGCACATTCTTAGCTTCATCTGTTGTTGGAATAAAATCATGACTATTTGCTTCAGAAAGGTCCTCCACAAATAACCCAAGTCTTCATGCTGTCAAAGTTTTGATCAGGAAGATGGAAGTTAAATATGATAGGAAGGACTCAGAAGACATGTCAAATCTATGGTTGTAGTCCGGAATTTAACTGTTTCTATAGTGTTCCGGAGCCAACAAAGAGACTAATGTCTCTACAAATACTCGGCACCCTCTTTCAAAATGATCTCAACCATAAAGATGGTTTCAAGAAGAAACATAAAAGAAACACAAGAAAGAGCCAGGTTCCTTTGCTTGCGGATTTTCACTGTAAAAACCCAACTCTTCCATTGATGTTCTTGTCCCAATTAAATTCTACCTTCAACAAATTAGGCAGCATTCAATTTGTTTTCCCAAGTTTCAATTTCATCTGGGTAGTCATCATAATTCGCATGCTAACAGCTTAATTCCCTACATATAAAGTTAAACCCGGGCCAATCAATTAATTGGTCTTGATTCACCTCAACATTTTCCAATTGGGTTCAAGCATCATGATGGTAACATTCATGAACATAACACTCAAAAAGTCACTCATCATGTAAGTAGAACAATTGCTTCAACAAATAAAAACACAACCAAAAATAAAATAAAATAAAGTAGATAGATAGAGAGAGAACCTGCCAGTCTGCTTGAGCATATCAAGCATGTTGGTCTGGAAGACATGATCAACGGCCTCAACGCTAACTCCAGTACCACTCTGCGGCATTGCAAAGACATCCACCACACGAACAGTATACTCATCCACAAACTCACCCAGCATCAACCCCATCACTTCCATAGGAACCCCAGCTCTCCCTGTTTCATCCACAAACAAAGAAAAACACTAATCTCCTCATCCAAAACCAACCCGAAGGCAAAATAAAAAATAAAAAAATGTAAACCCTAATTCCTAAACCCCACGAACGTAGCAACAACCCCCAATCCATGGAATGCAGATAAAAAAAAACCCTAATTTACAACAGACTGAAGAAAGGAAATTCAGAAGCTATAAGAAGGAATGAAAAGACTCCATCTTGCGACACCAAAAAACCCAAATTTGTAAACTACAGAGACTTGGTTAAAAACCCCAATCCATAGAATGCAGACCAAAACCCTAATTTACAACAAACTAAAGAAAGGGCATCAGAAGACTCCATCTTTGTGACATTACAAAACCCTAAATGCTGCAAATAATGACAAGAAACTAAGGTTTTTTTTCTTATATATATATATATATATATATATATAGAGAGAGAGAGAGAGAGAGATTGAGAATCTATACCGTGTTTGAGCATCTTGAGAAGTGCAAGAGAAGAGATGTAGACTTGCTCAGAGGAATCAAGAAGAGGAGAATCTGGAGGAGGGTGTCCTACTCCCATTCCACCAGCTCCTGAGAATATTCTCTGCAATCTCTCCATCTTCACCACCAGATTATTCTTCTTCTTCTTCTGCTCTGCTGCTGCTGCTGCTTGTGCTTGTGCTCTGTTTTGTATTCTAATCTCTACCTTTTGTGCTTGGTGTGCTTCTCAAGTCAAGATCAAGAAGATCTCTATATTGAATGCTTGCATCCTGGCCGTTCAAAAGGTGGAGATTGATCAAAAGTATGATCTCTGCTGCTGAGTCTATTCCTGATGTGGGCCACTCCTGACAAAAGCCTGTCCTGACCATGAACACCCCCAGCAGTTAGTTTTGGTTTTGATTGTGTGTGGGCCACCTAATTTGGGGATCCACTGCAGATGACTCCTATCAATCTGATGAGCCAGATGCTAATGACATCCCTTAATGTATGCACAAATAGAATTACCATCAATAAGAGTACTTATTGCTGATTAAAAGAGAATTAAAAATGTGGTAGAAAGATTCCGTTGTCGAAATCATCTCAATAAGATCATCACAACCATTGGTTTATGAGCCCTAAAATTTTACCCATTTTATGAAATTATATATTCTATGAAATTTAATCATCTATAATTCATATCAATGTCAAATTAGGATAAGTCTCAATTTATAGACTTAGTTAATATGAGAGGTTTAAATTTGTCATGGAAGATCTCATGTCAACTCATCAACTTGTTTCCACCAGGAGAGAAGGTTGAGACAACTGTGACAGTTCAACAGCTCTCTGTTGTTTCCATTTTCTCCACTTTCTAAGGACCCCTTAGCCTAGTCTTGCAATCCCCATGCAGGGCTTGTTTCTTCAATTCACAAATTTTGTCTGGGAACTTGTTTTTAGTCTACTTAATAAAAAAAGTTATATCTAATTTTATTTTGTCATTACTTCTAAAAAATATGTATGTACAATCAGGTGAAGGGTGGGTGTAGCTTCTACTCTACCATTACTTCTTGCTGTGCCTGTTACTGCAATGGGAGGAATTCGGAAAATTAAAATATTTTCCATATTTTATTCAATGGGATGAGTTGAAATCTACGATGCCCAGATGCGGCATGGATATGATAAAGATATGCCGTGGTCACGATAAGGATACGAATTTTATACATAAAAAAGTAGGGTATCGGATACGATACGAAACAATACGTTGCCCATTTTGAAGTACCAGTTCATCATAAAATGAAATGGCAAACCAGAAAAGCTGATGTCGCACTAGTCTCTCCTTTCTGTATGAATTTGTGGAATTACTGGTTTAAGGTTCTGGAACTGAGTTTCCGCTGAACGTTGGGAAATGATCACAGAGCTGTTACAACAATGTCCTTGCTCTGCTTACACTCAAACAAGCAGTAAAGCATTCCTTGATCATTATTCTTCTAGGATTTTCTAAGGAAGGATGATTCAAACATCCATTTTCTATCTCATGGTTCTAGCATTTCAATGCATGCTTTTTGGTTGACTGCTTTTATACATATTCAAATGGATAGATTCTTGGGACAGTTTGTTGGAAAAGCATCTCTTGATAAACTGGGTTGAAAGGTTGGCTTTTCAGAGACTAACACACATGATGTTGGATGGAGATCGTTGAGGAAGCTTTCGATCAACTGCCACAAGTCTGCTACAGCGTACAAGACCAACCCATGCAATGAATGAGATCGTGTATCATCAATAGTGCCGGAGGAGACTCACAAGAAGAAATCCCGCCCACCCCCACCCCCACCCCAACCAACTCTATTCACTCCCTAGAGTTCGCAGGCTTATGAATGGATGTCTGATGAGAGAGCTATGGGCCATGGTTATGCCACATGGCGGTGAGCCCAATCCATTAAGTCTAACACATTACACGTGTTTCATTTCTGCTGGCCTCTTGCTTATTTCTTGCATTTACAATCTTCTGTGTCATAGATCCACCAAGTTGTCATTGTTGTTATTTGGAGTTCTGCCGGCTGCTTTGGTAGGCATTTTTATTGGTAATTACATCCATACCAAATTCCAACTAATGGGATGTTTGTTTTTGCAATTTCATTAGATATGGTTTTAGCCATTTTATGTCACTTAATGTTAGCTTTGATACCATATTAATAATCATAAACACCAAGAGCTCGAGTTGTTGGTGAACGACGGAACAATGTATATCAAAGGGTCCTGATACTGAACACCTTGCAGTTGATTTTGACTTTCTAAATGAAAAATCCAAAATGCAAGCTCACTAGAAAACACAAGAAGAGAACCTGCTAAGCTTATCTTATGCAAAGTAGTAATTTTTTTATCTGCCAAAAGTAATTTATTTGCAAAATGGTTTTATTATTATGTTTAATACATCACATATGAAAGAAAAGAGTGATCAAAACACAGGCAGCTGAAGAATGGGAAGGTGCCATGCATGGATTCTTGCTTTTCTACTCAAAGGGATAAGTACAGTTGCCATAGCCTGCAAGAGGGTAAAGACATCTGAATCACTTACTCCCAACCAAACAGTTTCCTCTGAAATTAAGTAAATAGTTTACTAGTTTGATGCAAACAAAGATGACAAATGAGAAAAACGTTAAAGATGAAAGTAGAATCATCATATAGATGTAGTTAGAAGAAATCACATGGAATGCTTACTTGGGTCTGTCATGACCATTAGTGAAGAATTTTTGAAGTCACAGGTCCCGCCAATTCCTTTTTTCATTTGGTAGTAGAGGTTCATGGCTACAGAAGCATGGGACATGAGATTATCTGGGTAGAAGCATGGGAAGCATTCATTCAACAACACACTGCAGTTCACCTCAGAGCAGGCATAGTTTATGTTATTCAACAACGTTGTGGCATCTGATGAAGGCTTTGCAACACACCAAATTTTCTGTCATTAAAACATTCAACACCCATCAATTAATTTAATACAACAATTAAATTTGTACTTTGACTTGTAATTGATAATGGTAACTTATGAGTTTCTAACCTTCAAAAAGACCTACCTTCACATGGGTTATGACATGCTCTCAGTACACTTTTGGCCACAAAGCCAAACACAGATAAATCTTGATGCTGAACTTACAATATGCAAGATTGTAGAAAATGGTTGGTCTTTTTCGTCATTCAAGGAATAGTCAGATGTTTATTGCTTCTTCTAGACCAATGCATATTTCTTGGAACTACTTCTAAAGAATAACTAAAAGAAGGAAACAAAGTAGGTACTGCGGTTTTTCAACAATGTATGTGCAATTGAAAAATCCGAAATATGTGGAAGATCTCATTCTACAAGTTTCTTCGTACTTTTGTTTGCCTTTCACAGTTTCAATGACTATTGTTGACTGTTTAAATGAAAAACTGGAATTTTTACAGTTATGTAAGGATTTGGCAAGTACCTGTCCATGCACCAGCCACATGCCTCCTGAAAAAAATAAAAAAAATAAAAAAAATAAAAAATAAAAAATGTTAGTAACGCTTAATCATATGCTTCATGAAAGAACCAACCAGATGAATTTACTGAGGACGTAGACAGAAGCCGATGTCTGATCAAGATGGCAGGAGATTTGATGTAAGCAGCATTTACTTGGAATGCCTTGACCACAAGTGCAGACCTTATTATTTAGAACCCCACCATCCGGATTATAACTACTAGTCTCATTAATTTAGACTAGGCTAAGGCACAATCACATGGCCGTGATGGCTAACAACTCCAAAACTCATTTAGAGATTAAAACAAACTAGGAGATCAGTGGCATTATCAGGCCACAAGTCTGAACACTTCAGTCGGGCCTATTTACCTTTTTACTTTATAGATTATTCAATCAAATTAGATGAAAGAATAACGAGTTTAGATAATTGAATTCAAAGATTCATTAGCAAGGATCCACCCGGTCTCTAAAACAACGTCAAAGACGAAGAGAATATCATTAGCAATAGGTGTTTTAATAATAAGAAATAGTTCAATGGAATCAGTGTAAAAGGTTTGAAAAGGAAAGTGACCCACTACTGAAAAGCAGAGGAGAGCTGAAGCAGAGTTGGAACAGTAATCAACTCTCACTTTCTTACTAGATGAATACATTTGATTAAGACCAGTTCAGATTTGAAACATCTGATGAATAACTCTCCATTAATGAAAGCAATGCTATGATAAAAGAAATACATAGAACAGCAATACCAAATTACTGAAAACCCAGTCGAGATTTATGGATAAGGATGCAAATCAGAGAATGCCTCAACAGCAGCTAATTATGAAAACAACAAATAGCTAATAATCCTAAAACGTCTATGGAAGAGAAAAGTGCCGAATTGCATTGGAACAGAACAGTTCCAACAAAGAAAGACTGTCACATTAATAGAAACATGTCAGATAATGTAGGACAGAAATGCTGCCACCTAAACAGCATAGCAGTTCTATACCTGAGCTGAAGGACAAGAGAAGTAGCACAAAAAGGGAAGGCATGGTAAGAGAAAGGGATGCTTTTGCCATGATTTTGAATTCTGAAGCTCCCAGAGATTGAGAACTGTGTTGAAACACGGGTTCTCTGGGCATTCTTATAGGAAGGAACAGTAAAGTTTACACTTCAAATGGTTATATGAGTAGTTGCTGAGTGGGGGTATGGGAATGGGAATGGGAATGGGAATGGTGGAATCGATTGGAAGTATCAGAACAACAAGAAGGGATAACAAAAGCAGGTGACTGTCCAAATCTGACATATTCCTTATGCATGCATTTTTTATCTTCTGTTCTCCATTTGGGTGAATAGATGAGGAATTCAAATCTTCTGGTTCCAGTGCTTTCAGATGAGCTGAGATGTGAATGTGATGCTGTCTGCTGTTCTTTCCAATTTTCACTTTGTGACTTGTGACCTGTGTGACATGTGCCCACATAATCAGAGGGGCCCACTTTCTTCACCATGAATGTAACATGGCCGTACTGTCTGTAACTGTTGATCATGTGAGCCCCAGTTGTGGATGGGTCATGAACCTTTTCATTGGAAATTAGGGGCCATTCATTGGGTAATGTCAAATGGGAGCCAATTTTCAGCTCCTTGCTTCAATATGAAGTCCCAAGTAGTAAATAGTAAGTCTCTTAAATTCTTATTTTATCTACATGAGAAGATAGATTACTGGTTTGAGTAATAGAAGGGTCCAGTTCCATCAAGGCATTATATATCATCCCTTCTAGCAGACTCATGGTCTCTAGTCCAGTTGGCTTTTCCTCTGATGAGCCATACGAGCTTGGATGACACTCAGAGCTTCTCTTGTCAGTCTCTGGCATAGTGATTATTAAAACAAATCAAACACTTCACCTCCTTGGGGTCCTTCCGTTTTGGCTGAGTGGCCTTGGCTCACAGGTTCTTACCTCCTCAACTGTGGTTCCCTTGTGTCTCTGTCAACCATGAGGGAGGTGGCATATAAAAAAAAATTCTAGATGTGACTCACCTGTACGCAAAGTTTCAAGTCCATCACATCATCCTAGCCCCTTGATCCATTGCCTCAAGTTTAGTGGTTTCGGAAGGCATCATTATTTGTTGATTTCAATCTAATGGTAAGTCTAATTCAAATGGGTGTCAGGATCCAGTGACATTTAGGACAGTGGGGAGGGGCAGTGGGTGTGAAGATTAGATGGATCCTAAGGCTCCACACAGCCATCCGAGTGGATGTCTCCATGCAGGGCATCCTCAACAGAGTACTCTCCTTCAAAGTGTAAGGGTTATACAAGTGTACTTTGTATCATTTTTCAGTCCAACAATAAATAGTGGTTGCAACAGTATCAAATGGGATGACTGCCAATTAACATAGGGAAGCAGTGTTTCAGAGAATTTTGGTTGATCACAAGGAGGCCCTAGTGCACATACTATAAACTCAAGTTTCAAGGCCTGTTAGTTTGCGCAAATTGAATTCCTAGCAATTGTAAGAATTGTATTTCTATTCAAGTGGCTAAATTTGAAGAAACAAAGATGGAGAACTACAAATGGCCATCAAACAATTCCAACTCTCGACCAGTTCCAAACTACAGTTCATACCCCTTTTTTCTGTTCTTTCTTCTTTTCTTTTTACATAAGCCTTTTTTCCATGTTAGATCCTTTGAGTGGCAATTGAGGATTCACAAGTCAATGGCTAAGCTTGAGAAAAACCGACTTGAAAATCTGTTCTGATATCCCAACGTTCAGACTGGATAATGAGATTTGTCATTTGTGGCAATGTTTCCAGAACAATATAAAAAAAACATCAAAGAAAGTGAACTGAAAACTCATGAAAGATTTTAATATTGCATTGTCAAAAGCTCCAAAAAATAAGATTTTCAAGTGTTACATCTCTGAAGGAATGAGCTAACTTGCATTTACAATCATTGATGGGGTAAAAACAGGTATTTACACCTATCTGCACCTATCAGCACCAACAGGTTCTGGATTTAATGATCTGTGATTTACAGCAGATTATAATTCCTGGTTCTTAGAAAAACTGTAGTTCTAATAGTTGTCGCCTCATGTTACCACACAAAGCAGGTCAAAAGTTGATATGCATTTCTGTTTTTTCAAAAAGGACTTGCTCAATCCAGATCAGATGGCGATGAGATTCAACCATTCAATCAATCAATCCACATGGAAGAAATGCAAAATTATATACAAACATAACCCTTCGTCAAACATGGGCTTCTTAATATGTTCTCTCAAAAGTCTTCACACATGCTCACAAAAAACCAAATAAGAAAAAACATCAACAACTATGGCTGGCACCACAATGGCTCTGACACGTGGATCTTAAATGTATATTCAAACCAACAACATAAGGCTTCAGACTGGAAGAAAACAAAACATGCTGCATGCCTTGGTTATTTAATATTTAGTGATTTCATGTACTCTAAGGTCCAAATCTCTCTCTGTCATGGGGAGAAGAATAATCAATATTGGGACCAAAAGGGATGATCCCAAATGGATTGATTGAAGGGTGGCTTCCATAATAATGCCGCTTGATGTGTTCCATGTTAACTGTGCTCCTCATGCCAGGTATTTGGAAAATATCTTTCGTGTAATTGAACAGATTTGGGTATTCGCGCAGTAGCTTTTTATTGCATTTGAAGTGAACAGCATAAACCTGTTCAAACACAGACAAACCATCAGAGTAGTTTTGAGAAGAAGATCACTATTAACAAATGAGTTCTTTAAGATCAAATCCTCAACGCTGATGACACACAGCTTTAACATTTCCTAGAGCCTTGATTTTATTTCTGAAAAGCAAGGGAGGCATGTGGAAGTGGTAGTTCTCAGTTCTCACTAGGTGAAAAAACTAGTCAGGGAGGTCAATGATTGTTCTCTCAAGAAGAAAAGGGTAATGATACCTCTAGTTGACAGCACTGGAAAATGTCAATTTAGCACAAGATGCCCAAATTGCTATTGGGATACTGATAACTGTTTTGTGTGCAACACTGCCCAATTCCCATTTGAATTAATTTAGGAGGACAAAGAAGCTTTTTCCATCTTGCATGCATATATTTGGACTTTGATTGGCATGGGATGCATTGTACTCGTAAAGAAAATGGGTATAAGTGAAGATAATGATGTCCAGTTTTGATTATATATAGATCACTTGTCATCAACAGATTCATGTGTGATATAGCCAAATGTAAATGTACATTGTAATTTACAGTAGTCAAATCTTCTAGGTTAAATAGCTGCACCAAAAGTAAGATGTACAATCTCATGTCTTTTTCTCTGCACAATGAAAATATTACCAGTCTTAAATTGAGATGATCCATACCTCATCAAACCTTATAAGGGTGACAAACAATCGAATGTCAGCTACAGTTAGTGTATTCCCACAGATATACCGCTGCTTGCTAAGTATCTCCTCACATTTGTCCAATGCTTGATATAACTTCATCGCAGCCTACTCAAATGCAAAATTCAGTGAGCAGCCTTTGTAGACAAACAGCTGAGTATATAAAACAGTGACACTTCAAAATAAAATAGCACTTCAATATCATAATATATGGTTACCTCTTCATAAGGTCCTTGTTTCTTAGCAAATCCACATCTATAAACACCATTGTTTATTGCTTCATATACCCACTCGTTAACCTCATCGATCTGGTTTTGTAAGTGAGCAGGGTAAAGGTCCAAAGCAGCATTCTCGGCTATATCGTTAAATTCACTGTTCAACATGTGGATAATTTCTGAACTCTCATTATTCACTATTGTTTTTAGTTTTTTGTCCCATAAAACCTGCACGTAAAATTGTAGAAAAGGATCACAAAAATGGAAGTAATTCAAAGAGGAATGACACATCAAACTAAAATTTGTTGCAGCAAAAGTCCATATAATTTCTCCAGTAAAATCAAAATCAATGGGAAGTAAAGCATGCTTACAGGAACAGTATATTTTCCAGAGTAATTTGAACTAGCAAGCTCATAAAGCTCTCTTATACTTCTTGCCCCGTTCAATGGGTCTGATTCAGCTCCTGGTTCTTCGGTACTGGAAACAGGAAAGACCCATCCCATATGGTCATCAGTCTCCTTTGTTCTTCCCCATATGGGCTTCACAGACTGTAAAATGCATTGATAAACATAACAAAAAACAGTTATTGACTGGTGGATATAATACATTATACAGTGAAACTGACTGGCAGTGAAAAAAAGGAAAAAATCTTACTGTGAAACTGATAGCTTTCTCAAGCCCCTTAATATTCAAGAAGGCAAGGCACCTTGATGCCCAAGGACATGCATAAGATATATAGAGATGGTATCTTCCAGATTCTGCAGGGAATTGAGATGCCTGATCCCGTGAGATAAAATTACGAAATGTCGATGGACTACGGTTGAAAGCACCCGAATCGGACATCTCATCCAGTGCTGATCGAGCCATTCTTAATGTGTGCTGAAAATCACATTGAATGAAGATTTAGAGTCGCCCACAAACTAAAAAAGTTATAAACAAATAACAGCACGACCTGATGACTTTTGGGACCTGTTTGCTTGCATAGAATGCATATGAATTCATGGTGAAATAAGCTCCACAAAGGATTGTTAAAGAGGTTA
This sequence comes from Camphora micrantha, assembly GCA_003546025.1. Classification (NCBI taxonomy): domain Eukaryota; kingdom Viridiplantae; phylum Streptophyta; class Magnoliopsida; order Laurales; family Lauraceae; genus Camphora; species Camphora micrantha. The sequence continues at coordinate 2,039,596 of QPKB01000012.1, read as the reverse complement.
GGGGTGAAGGATATAAGGTGGAGATGTAGATGGGACCTTGACTTTCCTAAGTATTGAATTGCTAGGGTGATGATTGGATCATTTCCCATCTTCCCTTGATCCAATTTCCATTAAAGGGGAGGTTGTTTGATCATCAGTTTTGTATATTCACCTTTGGTTCTTCATTTTCAACACAACTATTGTTTAGGCATGTGAGAAGAAGAGCAAAAGAGTTGGTGATTCGATAGAAGTCTCAGGTAGATAGGGAAAGAATTTTTGTCAAACTCTTTGTTGCACTTCTATCAATGATTGATTGAAGTGTTTAAAAAAAAAAAGTAACAGACTGTACAAACTATACATCTCTCATATTGTATAGGCTTTAGTGTAACTAGCATAAGAAACCCATGCAATGCACAGGCAATAAAGAAGATAAATATGAAAATGTTCCTAGCAGTAGCTCAGGTGGTTAGAAATACCAAACACCCCATCGATGATATCATCCTTGCCATTAGAACCCACTATGAACCCACCTTTCTCTCATCTATGCCATTTCATTACCTATTATAATCACAGATAAACTCAAGCAAAATACACCCTGGATTCATTCAGGGCATGGGTTGTCGGTTTTTACAATCACCATCGTATTGCTTTCATCATGTTTTGCTTTAGTTTAACCCAAGCTGAATAGGTGTTCATTGGGCTTGCCCTGGTTAAAAAAAATTACAGTGAAATGATGATTGGGCTATGTTCTGCTAAGAGGTACCTCTCATGGATTCTCATGAGGGGCAACATTTTTAAGCAAGAGAAAATCTTCACACTGGCACAACAACAATTCTGTTACCAGATAGTTTTTGCTCTTCCTTAGACTTAAGAGTGCAATGTAAGAAGAGACGTGAAGGTTTTGAAGTTGGGAATGGAAGTTGAAAATATTAAGAAAAAATTAAAAATAAAAAAACGAAAAGGGGCAGTGTATATGTTTAAAGAAGAGAATCAGTACCCACATACAGGGGAGAGAACCATAAGAGTACATGTGAGTAGAACACCAAGCAAGATTACAATATGGCAATATTGGTGCAAATCAGCTTCAAATCTGGCAAGGTTTCTACAAACTTTGAATTTGGATAGACGCTGATATCAAAGTATCAAAATTGTTGGAAGGACATGGAGTAATAAAGGATGGTCAAATCGACTTGATTAAGGCCACTCTAGGTAAGGCGTCAATTTGCATATCTACGGGGCACTTTGTTTCTTCATCTTTATTCACACTATCAATCAATGAGTCCAGCTCATGTTTAATTGACCTGACCATCTATCAATGTCAATTCCAGTCATTCTTAAGTCCAACACATAACCATTCAAAAAAAAATAAAAAGAAGAAAATTCTACATATATCCTTGTAGAACACTCATCTCTTCTAATCAAATAAACCCATCTTCTTAAAAGGCATTTCACATGTCATGAACTAATAATTCCTGTAATTCATACTAAAGTCATAAACTAATCTTTAAACCCTTTTTTTTCTCAATTACATGTTCCAACAGAATAATGGAGAAATTATCAATTACCAAGTTGCCAATTGTCATCAAATTCTATAGAGATCAATCTCATTGCTATTCAGACACTCCCAAAAACAAGATCTGCTTTGCCTGTTCCTCACCCCACTCCCCCCAACCTAAACACACAAAAACCAGGAGAAAAGTAAAGGAAAAGGATAACAAAGTTCTTTGTTTTTTGGTAAAAAGAATAACAAAGTTCTTGTTTTCTGTTATCTTCTGCTCTCTAGTAGGATGAAATCCAAAAGTTTAATTATTTGCCAAGAAGGGATGCAACAGGGAATAGAAACCCAGTAATTTTCTAATGAAAAGGCAGTCAGTCCAAGTAACAGAAACAAGTACCAACAGAATAAATGAAAAATACTTAAAAATAAGAAGCTTGAGGATCCTTCACCTAGGAACATGAAACCCCAAATTCTTCAATACCTTTGTCTATTACACCCCCAAAACAGAAAGAAATACAATTCCATGATCTCCAGTTCTATTACAATGAAACATGAGATGGGTCATTAAAATCCCACACATTCATTCACAAAGAAACAGCAAAAAGGAACAAAGATTCCATAAAGATGAAGGAGATGCAAAACCCAGATTGGGAAAGCAGATTAAACACAAGAAAAGTTGGGATTTTGAGGAAAGGAAACTTTGGGGTGGTTTACCTTGAGGGAAATCTGCAAGACTGAGGAGCTGTTCTTAGGAAGATAAAAGCAGGTAGGACGGTGTCCAGCAGAAAAGAAAGTAATCATGTAGACTTACTACTTTCTGTGCGTTTGCTCATGGTTGTAGCCTTGTGGGTGGTTTCCAAGTTGTCTTTTTGGTGTATTGTTTTTTTCCAAGTGGCTGATGGCTGCATTTCTCAAGGATGGATCTCTCTTTTAAAGTCAACGCCGCCTGCTAAGGATTGTCGATGGCAATGTTGGCATCTGTGCATGGGGCCCCGTGATGACATACAGTGAGTACCAGCCAACTGAGCAGCCCCCTTGGGCAGGTTCGTGTGCATGTTGCTAAAAATCTGGTTTTGCAAGGAAAATGGACTTTTCCGACCTCATGGGAATTTGTATTTGTGAGGAATTGTGGAAGTTTTAGCACACTGTATCATCAAACATGAATTTTACTATTATCATTGTCATCAAAGTTCTGTCCCAAATGTTGGGATCAGCAATTATGTCTTTCCATTCCAATTTATGTTCTCATAATGTTCTTATTACAGAATTTATATTTAGATTGTGATAAAACTTTATGCGTGTAAAGTTTTATCATAGTAGGGAACATTATTTTTTTAATTTTCATTTTTTCATAAAAAATTGGCTACACAAAGTTGTAAGAGAAAAGGTCATGTAAATCTTCATCTTGTCACTTCCTGTTTTATCTCTCTTAAATGAGTTTACATTCTCTCTCTCTCTCTCTCTCCTATCACCCTTATGCCACTCTTTCCATTTATGTGGGCTTGTGTCCTACGTTGTGGGATTTCCTTCCCACCTAAGTGAAACTCTTTAACATGATCACCCAATTTACAAGTTCAATACAATAAGGTTCATACAATCACAGTGTCCATCCTTGCCTTAGAAATCTATCGAGTGAGACTGATGGAATGATATTTCATGTCTACGTTGACTTTAAATTTGCCAAAAATTTAAATGCACCTTACGTGTCCTACATATATCTTACAAATAGTACCACACGTCCAAATCTTATAATCACCCCACGCCACAAAACCTTGGTAACCAAGAGTACTAGATATTAGCATAACTGAAGATAAGGATGACAGGTATACTCTGACTGATTGTTTAAAAATTAAATAATACTTATCATTATCTTGTATACAGCTGATGTAATCTGTAACTTCTCCTTTATATATAATACAATAGAACCCTCTCTCAAAAAAATGATAAAAAAGAGATAAAGAACTTCTTACAAACATGGTATCAGAGCCATCAAGACTAACGTCGTTTCTATTCATCTCTATTTCTTAGTTGCCATCTGTGCCACTTGCCCACTTACTGTGACACATTCATCACTACTGTGGTCTTTTACTATTGTTGTTATGGCTCTCTCCATTGGTGCCACTTCTCCTTCATTTATTATTTTCAATATTTCAAATCTTGTATCCATCAAATTGGATCGCAATAATTTCCTGCTATGACGATCACAGTTCGAGCCGCTCCTTCTGAGTCATGATCTGATGGGATTGATGGCTCGAACCCGTGTCCAAAAAAATTTTTTTACTTGATAAAGATAACAAAATCTCTACAACAGTCAATCCTGCCTTTGTTGAGTGAAATAGGCAGGACCAGAATCTTCTCAGTTGGCTATGTGCAACACTTTCTGAGCATGTGCTCTCTCAGGTTGTTGGGTTGCGCACTTTGCAGGCAGTATGGACAGCCATAAAGCAACGTTTTGTTTCTCTCTCTCGTGCTCACACTATTGAACTGAAGCGACAACTACAAACTCTGCAGAAAGGTAATCTGTCTATTACAGATTATATGCTTAAACATAAGACTATTGTAGATGAATTATCAGCCGTTGGACATTGTGTTGATGAATCTGACCAAGTGACCCATATTCTGGATGGTGTTCCTGAGGAGTACGATCCAATTGTAATGAATGTAGCCGTTGCCAATCAAACTGACCCAGTTTCAGTTGCCTATGTTCATGGTCTTCTCTTAAATATGGAGTTGCGTCTTCTTCGTCATCGCTCCTCAGCAACATCTAATCAAACAACTGTCGATCTCTTCACTTCTAAAAATGGGCGACAATCTAATATGAGACGTGGGTCTCATGGAGGACGTAACTCCAATCGAGGAAGAGGGCGTGGGTCTCATGGAGGACATAGCTATAACCAATCACAAGCTCCAAATACAAACTCTACTGCTGCTGGCTCTTCTCGTGGACCACCTCGCGTCTCTTGTCAAATTTGTAATCGTATTGGTCATTCTGCATTGGACTACCATCATCGCATGGACTATGCATATCAAGGGCGTAATCTACCTCAAAAGCTAGCTGCCATGGTCGCCTCCAACTCACATCCAGTTGATCAAATTTGGTACACAGATACAGGCACTACAGATCACATTACGTCGGACGTCAACAATCTCTCCCTCCATTCTGATTATCACGGGCATGGCAAAGTATTTGTGGGAAATTGTGCAGGTTTGCCTATCTCTCATATTGGCTCTAGTTTATTGCACACCCCTAATAATACATTTCGTCTTAACAACATGCTTCAAGTTCCTCGTCCACTAATCTTATACCTGAACAATTGCGTGTTTGTGTTTGACTCTTCTGGTTTTTGTGTAAAGGACAAAACTACGGGGAAGATGCTTTTCCGCGGGCAGAGTGAGAACGGTCTATATCCGCTCCCCATTAGCAAATCTCCAAAACTTCAAACTTCAAATAATGGTCCTACTGCTTACATTGGTGAAAGGACCTCAGCAGACATTTGGCGTTCGAGGCTGGGACATCCATCGTCACCTATGCTGCAACATCTGATTTCTTTTTCTAAATTGCTAATTGTTGGCTCTTCCAAACTATCTTTCCTCTGTACCGAGTGTCAGTTGGGAAAAAGCAAGAAGTTAACTTTCTTTACTTCTTCCTCCATTTCATCTCATCCTTTGGAACTAATACATTGTGATCTTTGGGGGGCATCTCCTTCATTATCAATAAGTGGATATAGTTTTTATGTTGCTTTTATTGATGATTGCACTAAGTATGTATGGTTGTATCCACTTTCTGCTAAATCTCAAATATTTAGTGTTTTTCACAAATTTAAGAATTATTTGAAAATCAGCTTTCTCGTAAAATCAAAGCCCTCCAAACTGATGGCAGTGGTGAGTTCATGAGTAAGCAATTCCAACATTAGTTATCCACTAATGGTATTTTTCATCGTATCTCTTGTCCGCACACACCTAAACAAAATGGGGTTGCTGAAAGAAAACATCGACATATTGTCGAAATGGGCCTCACTCTTCTGGCACAAGCTCATATGCCTCTAAGTTATTGCATTGAAGCATTTTCCACTGCTATATTTCTAATTAATCGTTTATCCACTAAAATTCTCAATAATCGCTCTCCATGGGAGTGCTTATTCAATCGCCCACCTAATTATAATTTTTTACGTCGCTTTGGATGCCTTTGTTTTCCTTGGTTACGACCATACAATAAACATAAACTAGAATTCAGGTCTCGGCCCTGTGTATTTATTGGTTATAGTCTCAATCATTTGGGTTATCGATGTTTGGATTTGGATACAGGTCGTGTTTTTTTGTCTCGTCGTATTATATTCAATGAACATGTTTTTCCTTTGAAAAATGCACGGTCCACAACGCTCTCATCTGCCCAAGAGAGCACTAACCCAATGTTTTTACTTTGCCAACAACCGATGAAGTCTACTTCACCAATTTCTCAAGCCACAGAGACAGTTTTGAATGCTGTCCCACATTCTCAAACATGTGTGATAGATTCAGATGGACTTCCTGCCCAAGCAGTGGGCTCCAATGTTGCTGCCCAGTGTACAGTCCAGTTGCCACCATGCGCTACCACAACTATACATCAGCAGATTCCTACTCCACCAACAGTGCAACAAATGACATTTAGTCCATTGGTACAAATGCCATCTACTGCAGAACAATTACCTCTGCACACGTCCACAGCAACGGTTGCAGCGTTGGTGCTTCAGTCCCCTTCTCAACCCGCCTCCATGTTACGTCGTCGGTTATCAATTGGAACTAGGCCTAATGCTATTTAACCCCATGTGGCACCAGTCATAGATGTGGTGCCAGGGACTTCTATGTCTCCCATGAATGTTTTTCCAGGTGAGCTTGTTCCAGCTACTGATACAAATGTCGTTCCACAACAAACTGCTTCTGTCTCTGGTTCAGTCATTGCGCACCCAATGGTAACTCGTTCAAAGGATGATACTCAAAAACCAAAGATTTGGCTAAGTTGAAGACACCGATTACCCACTGCTCTTCATGCTCTTGCAGACCAAATAGAACCCATATGCTATAGTGTGGCAACCAAATGTCCTAAATGGCGAGCAGCAATGGCCTTAGAATTTGATGCTCTTCAACATAATGGTACCTGGACACTTGTACCCATTCAGCCAAAGATGAACATAGTGGGTTGTAAGTGGGTATATAAATTAAAATATAAAGTTAATGGAACAATTGACCGGTATAAGGCGTGGTTAGTTGCAAAGGGTTATCACCAACAAGCGAGCATTGATTATATTGAGACTTTTAGTCCTGTTGCCAAACCCACCACCATTCGCATTGTCCTGTCTCTTGCCATGCAATTTAATTGGCCCATACGTCAACTTGACGTAAACAATGACTTCCTAAATTGTCACGTCCCCCGAACCCGATTAGAGAATAAACCGGATCCGGGGAGTGAAATTTAGGGCTAATTAAAATTTTTTGCCCTTTAGGCCCAAGGATCGTAAGTCCGCTGTGAGGATATTATATTTCAAACCTCAAGTAATATAAAATTGCGGAATTCATACAATTCGAGGCATATCTAAGTACCAAACAATAGATAATAATTCTCAATTAAATTTAAAGTTGCAAGCAATAATTAAAGCTAAAGTGGAAATTAATTTAATTACTATGGCCATCCCATAAACTAAGGCCATAAAACAACATGATGTCAATGAAAGAAAAGTTCAACGAAGAATAAAAAATGAATTAAATAAAATCTAATGTTTGTCCCAAAGTGATTCTCTCATGTGCCTGGTATTGATGACGCTACTCTACGTCATCGGCACTCCACTCCCGTGCCTCCTCTGCTGGTTGGAGATCCTCTGGGATCTCCTCACCGGCCTGCTCCTCATAGTAATATTCACCTGAGGAGTCTGCACATCAAGGAACCGAGTCAACGACATGTTGAGCAATAGATAAGCAAGATATAATTAAAACATAACATGCATCAAATATAAGAGTAATGACAAGTACAAGATCGTAGGAATACAAGGAACAATACTAGGCATGTAGCATGAGTAAATATCATCAGAATCATAGACAGGAATCCTAACAATACTAACAATCACCACTACCAATGTAATGCAATGCACAAGAGGGAGACTCCGTGGATGTCCAAGCCACCTCACGGATTTGTCGGGGTACCAGTAACAATCCTACCCGGACTACTGATACCAAAGTCCGGCTCCAGGGGGATCCAAGCTCCCGGTCCTGGGAATAGTAGCACGGTCCAAGCCCGCTCCCAACTATTCAACGCCATGGACGCCGTCCAAAGCCGACTGCCCACCCCGATGTCCGAGTAACCGGCCCATCAATAAACCCCAAACTGCAGCTGGCCATGATATACAATAATAATAATAATAATAATAAAGTGGTGTTGACACAAGGAAAACCAAGACAAGCAAGTCTGGCTAACTCAATATACAAGACATGTTCATAGGGATTATCTCCTTCAAGTCAATACAAGACAAACCCAATCACGTGATAATCCCTTCAGTCTAGCCAGTCATGTTCATCAATTACATAACACGGGGTCCTAAGGTACACTCTAAGTCAGGTCCAAGTTCTAATTCTACAAAGGATTATGTTTCATGATTAATTAGGTGTTTTATGCCAAGAGAGTGTACAAGGTTACAAAATCAACGGATACGATTAACAAATCAAGGAGAGATTACAATCCAATCCTAGGCAAGTGTTGTCATCCATGTACCATATGTGTTTTAACGGAGTGCGTGGGGAATTCGAACAATCAATGCTTATAAAGAATTTCCTTGGTGTACAATCATGTTGAACATCGATTGATTCAATTCCATACGCATTCGATTAACCATACACAATACACGAATACCTAGACAACCCATCGAAACACACCAAGCCACGTGCTACGATTTCAAAACCCCATTAATGGTCACGTGAGAGTGGTTTTATGGTTTCCAATGTCTAAGGCCCAAACCTAGGCTAACAATCTCGTTACTAACAAGAAAGTGGTCTAATAATTAATCTCCTTAACTACTTCCCTACCTGATCCCCAATCATCACGAGACATGTATCATTGGATTCTACGCTCCAAGAGCTTTCCAACGGTATATGGCTCGTGAAATTCCGACGTATGGTTCAGAAGTTATGGTCCATAGAAGTTTAACCCTTTATATATATAGAGAGGAAAGTGAATGGGGGTTATATGTAGAGCTTACACCCTTACCTTGCATGAGGCCTTTTGATGGGTTGAGGCCCATCAGAAGCAAAACCGTGAGGCCCGTCGGCCAAAGCGGACAATATCATGCATGGGTATGGGTGGGGCGTTACATAAATGGTGAGCTTCAAGAAGAAGTCTACATGCACCAACCCCAGGGGTTTGTCGATCCTCAGCATCCAGATTACGTGTGTCGTTTACATAAATACTTATATGGCCTAAAATAGGCCCCACGGGCTTGGTTTGAAAGGTTCACCACTCACATAACATCTATTGGTTTTCATGCATCTGTGGCTGATCCATCGCTCTTTGTGTGGTATCATAACAACACTATCATTGTTCTTTTTATATATGTCGATGATATCATCGTTACAGGAAATAACCCATCTTGCATAGGTACTTTAATTCAATAGTTGGCTTCCGTCTTTGCAATGAAAGATCACGGCACACTACACTATTTTTTGGGCCTTGAGGTTCACAGGTCAAGTACTGGGTTATTCCTTTCTCAAATCAAATATGTTGTTGATTTGTTAAAGAAATACAAGGTGGATGGTGCCAAACCATACTCATCACCGGTTATAAGTGGAACAAAGTTGAGTATCTTTGATGGGGACCCTCTTTCTGATCTCTCAGAATATCGCAGTGTTGTTGGTGTTCTTCAGTATTTAACATGGACTCGACCGGATATTACCTTTGCAGTAAACCAAGTATGTCAGTTCATGCACTCTCATACCACTGCCCATTGGACGGCTATCAAATGATCCTAGGATATATAAAGGGGACGACTACTTATGGGCTGCAGTTTACCAAGTCACCGCTATCCATAACTTGCTTCTCAAATGCGGATTGGGCCGGCAATTCAGATGATAGACGATCCACCTCAGTCAATGTATTTTTCTTGGAAGCAATCTCATTTCCTGGAGTGCCAAGAAGCAACCCACAGTTGCTAAATCCAGCACCAAGTCTGAATATAGATCTTTGGCTTAATCGGCAGCTGAGATATCGTGGATACTCTCCGTTTTCAAGGATCTCTATGTCCCTGTCACCTGCACTCCAATTATTTGGTACGATAACATTGCAGCCATTTCTTTGGTGTCCAACGCGGTTTTTCCTGCTCGCACCAAACACATCTAAGTGGATTATCATTACATTAGAGAAAAAGTTCTCCGCAAAGAAATCATCGTGGGGTTTGTCTCTACTCTTGACCAGTTAGCTGATATATTCACAAAAGGTTTAACATCAGCTCGTTTTTCAATGCTTCGAGATAAGCTCATGGTTCGCCCAAGAACCATTAACTTGCGGGGGCATATTAGCATAACTGGAGATAAGGATGACAGATATTCCCGAACTGATTGTTTGAAAATTAAATAATACTTATCCTTATCTTGTATACAAGCTGATGTAATCTGTAACTTCTCCTTTATATATACTAGCAACAAATGCCCGTGCTAAGCCCGGGCCCAAAAATGAATATACCTCCCACGGGTCCACCACTTACTGGATCTCCCGTGGGTCCTCCTTTGGATCAACGGATCAGATGGGTTATCGGGTGACCCATTTGAGTCCTGGCCTCAACGCAAGAAGATGAAGTTTTGGGAAACACTATATTGTTTAGATTTCTAAGTCATCTAAAACACGTCCTCTCCCCTCTTTGATCAGGCGTTGTTGGGCCGACCTCGCACGGGTCCACCACCTACTAGGTCGCCTGTGGGTCATCGTTCTGATCCGCGGATCAGATGGGTCATTGGGTGACCCACCTAGGTCCCGGCCTCAAAGCAGGAAAATCAGTATGTCTATGTAAGATCATAAATCCTATGTATTATCAGCGTAGGAAAATGAGTTCAGAGTGGAGATGACATATGTCTACATGGTAGGCAGACATGTGTCTTCATCTAAGGGATGAAAAAGAGAGAGCAAGAACTTCTTACAAACACTAGATCCTATTCGTATTGTTTACTTTCGACATCTTCGTTCTACTGTGAGTTTGAGATCCTATTCTCGACGATCGAGCTTCTCATCGTTGGTCATCTCATGGTTAGTCTCTTTCTCACCAAATAACCCTAAGTAAAGCAAGCTCCATTCCTTTTCAGATTTAGTATAATCATAATCACTTCATACCTAAATCTGAGCCATTAATCTCCAAATCTTAATCCAAATCCTAAGCCCTAAATCACCTAATCTAAGTATATATCTATAAGTCCGAAGATGACCAAATCACCATTGGGCACACTTTAATCTTCAATTCACAAATAAATTAGGTCTTAGGGTTCATATGTTTGGATAACTTGAGTTACATTTAAGTGACAATTTTTCTTCTTTGCCAGGAGCCCATGAACAACTATATGGAATTATTCTTAGAGCTAGGTAAATGCAGGCAACTAAATTTCTTAAATTAAAATAGAATCCCTTTAGAAACCCAAATTGGGTAATTGGGTGCTTGTCTAAATCACCGTTTCAAGGCATCCAAACACTTAGGATTAAAAGAAATAAGTATGGGAAAAAATCTTGTGTATATTTAAATGCAATACATTTTCTCATTTGGTATATTCATTGTGAAAAAAAATTTACAAAGTTGAGCAAAAATTTATCCCCATCACAACAAAAATACTAAGCCCACCACTGTGCTTGATCCAAACCATGCAAGTTCAAGTCCCATGATTGCATTTCTTCCGGCAATAATCTCAAAATATGGAAAGCTCTTCTTACAAAATTTTCTGGCAGGAAATCTCACTCATACATTTGTCCACTTGGATTTGAATTTCTAGGCCCTTTGGTTCTGCAGGAATTTATGTATGGAATTTTGTCTATGGAATAACGACATCAGTTGTGTGGGGAATTCTAGAAATTCCTTGAATAGCAATGTTATTCCAATATGAATATCATCCCCTCCAAGAGTCCTACCATCAGATTGATTGAAAACGTGACACATGGAGGGGACTGGTGAAGCTGAAGCTGAAGCTGCGTGGACAAAACCAAGCCACCTGCAAAAGAAAGGGCAAAAAGCTTAGTAGCCCACAGGACTACCAAACACTAACAGCAAATTCTAGTGGTCCGGCCTGCCAGTAAACTGTCCTCGAATCTAATCCAACCAGACAAAACAATGGCCAGCCATGAAGGAAACTGACGTACTCCTGCGGGTTACGTTAAATTGTTGGCTAAGAAAAGAATACATTGAAGTTGTTAGTATTTTTAGGTGATGAGTGGGTAGCTACAAATGGCTTTGAATAATAGCATAAGTTCCACAATCCCAGCTTCCCTTTCTTCAGCCCACCATCTCCAATCCAAATCACCATCTCTCTTCACTGCCAAGGCTTTCAAGAAACCCAAGAGGCTTTCTCTCTTCTTTTCTGCCATGGGTTCTTTTCTATCTTCGCAGAAACCAAAGAAAATTCAAGGTCTCTCTCTGTTTCTCATGCATAATCTTGCAACATTAGTTATCTGCTACTGGTTTATATGAGTTGTCATGTGATATGGGGTGTTTTTATGTTCCTATAATATGTTGTGGAAAGTTAGAATTTGATGTGTGTTGGATTGATCATATTATGAAAAAAAAAAAAAAAAAACCCTGAATTGTTGTACTTATATTAATTGTGTCAGACACTCAGACTGTCAGTTGAGGGCTTTGGAAGCAATTTTCTTGTGGGTTTTATTTATATGTATGTTTCTTCTCTATTTTATTGAAAATTAGAATTGGGGTTGTGTGATAGTAATCAAAGCATGGAAAACTATGAACTATTCTACTCTGTTATTTATTTTTATTGAACTTCCTGGTGTTTTTATTTAACATGTCATGATTGGGATTGTGGAGAGTAATATATAATAGGTTTTGTAGTTTTTCCTTGTAGAGAAATTGATGTATCTGAAAATTAGGGTGCCAATCCAAATTGTAAAATACTGTCTGGGACTAGGACCATATTAGTCAAGGGAAGGTGTGTTTGGTTACTTTGGTATGTCAAATACTGAAAATACAGTTATTTTGTTGGTTTTTACTCTCTCTTTTCTGTGGAAAGGGAATGCCCCAATCTTAGTTGGTGAGTCATTAAACTCCCTTCTGTTCACTGAATTGACTATTAAGAAAATGATTGATACACAGTTCTCAGAGGAATCAATTCATTAATGTAATGAATGTTTTTGCTCCATTTTACTGTATGAAGACCTTTATTCCTCTCATATATGTTTCTTAGATTTCCTTTTACAGTCATCTGCTTCAAATTCATGGATCCATGTCCACCAAATCACCTAAAATCAAAGCTTGTTGATTCTGATGAAAATATGAACATCCAAAGTAAGGATTGAACCAGACGGCATCAGCGGGGAAAAAAAACCAAGGCAATGAATCAAACGTGTCATATCTGTGATTCAACAATGGATCACATGAATGGCGAACTATACTGTGTGAATTAGATTAATTGGAAATTCATGATTGTGAAATAGTATCTAAAGCTGAACTTAGTCAAAACCTAGAAGCTGTAATTCCAAATATTCAGGGGAGGGTACTTTTGAGTTTTATTTTTCATCTCTTCAATTCTAGTTTCTCATGCCTTCCTCTTTCTGTTTTTACCCTCAGTGTATGCAGTTTCTTCTTTTATGATTTAATTATTTTTGGGAGAGAATAAACTGTAATTATCTATCATCATCCTCAAAGCCTTGTCCCAACTATGTTGAGCACCACTACATGAATTCTATTTCCATTTCTCCATTCCCGTTTATTTGGGCCAAGTCCTTGGATAGCCTCCACTTATTCAAAATCTGTAAATTATAGGAAAGAGAATTTTCAAAATGAGAAGAAGAAGAAGACGATTCTAGACGTATCCTCAGAAGACCCAAAAATGCCCCTGAATGAAGACCTCAAATGCTGCTAGAAGCTTGGAGGAGGGAGTAGAGAAGAAAGAATGAAGTAGCAATAAGTGACCTGATAGATTATGGACCACCTTGTTAATGCACACTCATTTATATGTTTGATGGAAAGTAATGAACGTATAAGACGAAGCTTAGTGGTGAATCCAACAAAAGTAAAAATAAATAAATGGTTTCTGTGTTGTTTTTTGTCAGTGACATGAATGTTGATCTCATAACCCCAATAGATTGGAACAAAGATGCTGATGCTTTGGCAAAAACTGGGTGATAGGAAATTCATTACCTTGTGATTGTTTTCTTTTGTTATTAGCTGTCTATTATCTTGACATACGGCTCGTCTTAGTACAGTTCTAATTATCATTAATGGAATCCTTTATTGTGCCATCTAAACAAAAACTCATACTCCACATGGAGAACTTAGTAACAAGTTTTGTGCAGCTTGATTTTCTCTTGCGTTCCTCATTGTTTCATTCATATGAGTACAGATATGCATGCATGTTGGTATTCAAGATCTTTCTCTTTAAAATATCTTAGTTGTGGACAAATGCTTACATTATGCTTTCCTACCTGTGTTATGCAGAGGCAGATAAGGGCAATTATGCTTCTATTAGTGATGAGGAATGGAAGCAGCGCCTTTCAAAAGAACAATATTACGTTTGTAGACAAAAGGGAACTGAGGGGGCCTTCACCGGGTATGAATTATGTTTCACAATTAATCTCCTGTTTCTGCCATCTGTATCATTATGATGAAGAAAACAGTTTTTCTTGTGTTATTTTTCTCACATTATTTGTGCTGAATCAGTGTTATCTTTTGATATTGTAAGCTATTTCTACCATTAGCTTAATTTGTTTCATATTGTTTCCATTTTCAGGGAATATTGGAACACTAAAACCCCAGGAACTTACCACTGTGTCTGTTGTGACACACCTCTATTTGAGTAAGTCCTCTGTTTTCTAATAGCCAATGAATTGAGATGCTTAAGCTTTAAAGAATGTATGTTCATGAAGTTTAAAAATACAAGATTCTGGGATCTTTTAGGGGAGAGTTTGCTTTTTACAGTTTTAAGTGAGTCTGTCTTTGTGAAAAATGCTCATTTCATCTAGCTTTATTTTATCAGATCAACCACGAAATTCGACAGCGGGACAGGCTGGCCATCTTACTATCAACCAATTGGAAACAATGTGAAGTCAAAGCTAGATTTGTCTATCATTTTCATGCCCAGACAGGAAGTTAATTGTGCAGCTTGCGATTCCCATCTCGGCCATGTCTTTGATGATGGCCCTCCACAGACTGGGAAACGGTATTGCATTAACAGGTAAACATATCATCCACACAAACGAACTTATCTAATCCTGTGGTTATTTTCCACATTGTGAGTGACTCAATGTTCACAAGTATTTGTTTTGACCATGTTTGCAGTGCTTCTCTAAAATTAAAGCCAAAGTAGGTGACTGTTCTATGTACCAGAGGGATCAAAGCTGGTGAAAAGAAAATTGCTACAATTTTCTAGTATATTGTAAATCTGGGTACTTCGCATATCACTCTCAAATCCAATCCGGGTTTCTTTTGTTTGATGTTCAGCTTTGGTTTTATCATTATATCAGAATGATAGATCTATTGCCAATGGATGTTTCATCGTTCTAATTATGTTCACTACTAATGAAATCCGTAGATGCTTATAGAAATCTTTTACATGTTTGGCATGGCAAATTCTTACTTTATGCAGGTCGCAAACTGGCCAACATTGTCTGCAACTTTTCTTGCTAAAATCGAAAATAACTAATGATTTTTAACTTTGATAAATTGTGGCCATCTCTATGGAATGAAAAATGAGAGGGTGAAGAGGGATGACAAAAGACCTAGATTTATTGGGTCCAAGCTTTCTTTGGAAAAAGCTGATGTGACAGAATCTAATTTTCACAGACTTTTGCTGCACCAAGCAAATGGAAAAATACTACTTTTTATGCTGGAAATGGTTACACAAACGGGCTCTTAAGCAGACTCTAGATTGATGGGATAAGCTTCTATGATGATGACAATTATGATGGTGGTGTCAAATATTGTCATGGGTACTGTATATAATATGGATTGGGATCCATGGATATTAATAATCACAGGTGGATGAAGGTGGACAAAATCCAAAATGGTGGCCTATGACGTAACCATTGTGGGGCCTATGGTTACACTAGTGTGTTTAGGTGAGCCGAATGATAGTAATATCAATTGTAATTTTCAAATGTTACTTACCTGTAGCAAGTTTTTCTTTTCAGGGTGGCACCTATCATTTAGTAAATAAGATGATTGTCAATTGGAGCCTGTCATAAGTGTCTCGTATCAAATGATCTTAGATGTTTGCTGAAAATGGACTATCTACATTTGATGGTCCACACTTGTTTCAGCCCTGATCTCATGATCATTAGATGCCAGGTATTTTAGATTTTCTACTAACGAACCATTTTCACCTGCGCTCTGCATTCCATTCGGATCGGTCTCACTAATCCCACTACCAGCCACCCGTAAAGATATAAAATATGAAACTTCTCGTCTTGTAGCTTATTAATTATATGAGAAAATGAATGTCAAAATCTGAGGATGTTACTTATGAATCTTTACACCCAGAGGTTGGTTAGTTTTATAAAGAATTTGAACAGTTAGGTTTACAAATTAGGGCCCCATAGTAGTACTACAAAAAATAAAACTGATTGATTTGAATTTTGAATCGATGTCCAACTGTAGGCAGAATGGAACTATCCTGTAGGCGATTTTCGATGGATGGTGAATTGAAGAAAAGTAAGTGAAATATCAAATAAAGAGAGAATAAAATATAAGGGGTTATCATGATCATTTGTTTTTAGTAGATTGATAGTGAATTTAGTGGATAAATGATGTTGTTTTTTTGCTTCTTTTTTAAAAAGTAAGGTATTTTTAATTTGTGTACTTTTAATATGACCCTTGGTATTTTCTTGTCTGTATTATGAAGGCTTTACCCTCACCTCAATTAAATTCACTACCCATCCAAACACCCCTGGGGAGCCCTGGAGGTGTGAAAATTTTCGAGCGAAAATGCAAACAGTTACTCACCATTTTTACAACAAAACTTACAATTGTGATGCACAAATGAGTGCAAACAAATGTATGTATGCTCATGTGTAACATTTACATAAGTAAATGGGTGCAAATAAAGGCTCTAACGTGGCCCTGAATGGGGGCGAAATGAAAATGAAATTTTCCAATAGTGAAGAAATCATAAGAGAGACCTGCTTTAAAATTTATCATGGTATTGAATGGTTGAAAGTGGAGATGATTGTGATTTCCTTGTTGGCAAGTGGGATTTGACCTCCAACACATTGAAAAAACTCCTATCAAGAGAACTAAAATACTTTTACATAAAAAGCAGGACCTAAGAAAGGAACTTTGACTTGGTTTGTAGCATGCAGAATTTGGGGGAAAAAGCTGTTTATAAGACAAGCTTAGCCACTAACACAAGATATAGAGAGGCTGTTGACCCCACACAGACACTGAGAGGGGGGGTGAATCAGTGTCTGTCTTAAAAATTTTATATGCAAACAATCAATCACACAACCATGACACAAAAGATTTTACGTGGTTCACCCTTAGGCTACATCTACGGTGCACAAAGAATGCACTTCCACTATTTTAGCAACACCAATTGCCAGGAGCACCAACCCCTTACAACTTCGCCCGCACCAACGGACAGGAGCACCAACCCCTACACTCAAGCAACCACTTGAGCGATTACAAGGATATAAAGAATTTATGACACACAAGTGCCTTACAATAAAATTCCAGCAACACACACAGGTGTCAAGAAAATATCAATCACGTAGATAATAGCACCAAGATTAGTTCTCAATTAAATTTGCCCTGCAACTCTTGTCAACCACAAACACTATTTTATAGTCACACCTTTTGCCTGCACCATCATAATCTGAGGAAGACTACAAGTAGGAATATAAATCCACATGAAGTAGAGGGCATGATGACCTTACCGTAGATGAAGAACGAATCAGCATATACTAAAGAGCACTTCAGAAACCAGACCATAAAAAAAATTGGCAGCAATTCAACACAAGAAAAATCACAATCCAGCCAGTTTGACAACTGCAGATTTGATGCACGCTTCGATTCTGGCAACTCCTTCAACCCAGGCGGTTTAAATCTGCGCCTTGAATGCCCACAGTGACACAGCACCGTCGTCAACCACCAAACACTCTCTGGATTTTTCTTCTTCTTCCCCTACTATAATTCCTGTCACCTTCCAAGACTTTCCTCCTTTCAGTCAATAAAGCAATGAACTTTTCACCCAATAAGGAGAGATTGCCCCAGCCAACAGTTGCACACACTTTTCACTCTTTGTTGAAAATCAAGCAATGATTTTTGCACACCAAAAGAGAGACTGCAAGCAACCACTATTGCACACAATTCAGTGCTCCTCTCTGCAATCCATTAAATAAGAAAAAAAAAAACTTCTTCACCCTAGTTTTTTTTTTTTAAAAAAAAAGAGAAACCCTATGCACAGACGTCACTTCCTTCTTATCTCAGACCTTAGATCCTAAAAAGTTGAGTTAAAGTTTCTATACAAATGTTCCCTCCCATAGGTGCATACTCAACAGTTGTGGGGCCCATTGATGAGCCTCTATGAAGACTTTTTCATCCCCATTAAATTGGGCTTTGCACAACTGGGCTGCAAGTGGGCTGAGACTTTCCCTTTTTTT
The DNA here is from genome assembly GCA_003546025.1 of Camphora micrantha. Classification (NCBI taxonomy): domain Eukaryota; kingdom Viridiplantae; phylum Streptophyta; class Magnoliopsida; order Laurales; family Lauraceae; genus Camphora; species Camphora micrantha. The sequence goes on along the minus strand of QPKB01000012.1, from coordinate 2,021,303 downwards.
TTTTTTTTTTTTTATTATTCCCATTAGATTGGACCTTTGCACAACTGGGCTTCAAATGGGCTGACCCACTAAAATTGCCATGCTATGTTGACAACAATTTCAACTCCAATTCCAAATCAGAGTATGATCAACAGAGGTAACTAGTGAAACCCACACTAGGGAAATTGTGACATTATCTGACATTGTCCTGTCATTTGCATTAAGTAATTTACATCACCCAATACAATAATCTCATTCCCATTACAGATAAACACATTCACACTACAAATCGAATTGTCCCTCCCTCATTTGCCTGGGACAAAGTTGGTGGCGTAGGCCCATGCATTGTTGTTGACAGGGTCAGCAAGGTGATCGGCCAAGTTCTCCAATGGGCCCTTGCCAGTCACTATGGCCTGAACAAAGAACCCAAACATGGAGAACATGGCCAGCCTTCCATTCTTGATCTCCTTCACCTTAAGCTCCGCGAAAGCCTCTGGATCGTCGGCCAGCCCAAGAGGGTCGAAGCTGCCGCCGGGGTAGAGGGGGTCAGTCACTTCACCAAGCGGCCCGCCGGCAATGCGGTAGCCCTCAACTGCACCCATCAGGATAACTTGAGAGGCCCAGATGGCCAGAATGCTTTGTGCATGCACCAAGCTTGGGTTGCCCAAGTAGTCCAATCCACCCTCACTGAAGATCTGTGCACCGGCCTTGAACCACACTGCCTCGCCGAACTTGACGCCATTGCGAGAGAGCAGCTCCGGGAAGACGCATCCAAGTGCACCGAGCATGGCCCAACGGCAGTGGATCACTTCAAGCTCACGGTTCTTGGCGAAGGTCTCAGGGTCAGCGGAGAGGCCAGCGGTGTCCCAACCATAGTCACCGGGGAATTCACCGGTTAGATAGGAAGGCGGCTCACCGGATAAGGGTCCCAAGTACTTAACTCGGTCCGGGCCATACCATGGGCTGCCGGAGGAGACGGGCTTGGGCCTGCCCACGGTCTTTCGCATGGTGATCCGGCCATCGCCGAGGACTTCAGAGTTAGAGGGGGCTAGTTTGAGGGCCTTTCCGGCCAAAGAGGGAGAGGAGAGGGCCATGGTTGCCATTGTAGACTTGGGAGCTGAGGGTGGGATGGTCTAGTGAACTGTACTAGTGTAACAAAGGAGTATGTGTTTGTGGTCTTAAAGGGATGTGAGGGTGGTCTTAAATAGGTGTATGGGGGAAGTGAAAGAGTCCTTATCTTGGAAGATCTATATCTCTCTTTTCATTGGTTGAATGTTTGTTTGAGTTCTAAACCACAGACATTAGATTTTCTATATATTTCTCATCTCTTTTCTTTATCTTTCTTGGTATCATGACATATTCCTTTTGTCTCTTGATTTCTCTCTCTCTAAGAGGAAGAGATGAGAATCTCATTTGAGCTTCCAGTTTCTACTCCTACAAATCAAAGAATGCCATGTGTCACATGATCCTATCACTACACCTACCTTAAGGTATAGCAGGGTACGTAGTCTATTGTATGGATGTGGAGTAGTGTTTACTAAAGCTCCTACTTAAAGAGCACATCCACTGTTGGCCAAATATATCTCTTTGATCAAGTGATGTCCTTATGGAGTCAGCAGGCCGGAAATGGGCTGGGCTAGTGTTAGCCCATCTAAATATTCAACCTTATCTAGGCCTGGCCTGGCCTGGCCTTTAAAAATGCACTAAACTGGCAATTTCAGCTAAGCTTTATTATTATTCTCATTAATGCGGGTCATTATCTGTTGTCATTTCAAGTGTTCCTCTCTAAGGAAACTAATTAGATTAAGCTAGGCTCATCAATCAAAGTGATCTTAATGTAGAAGAGGTCAATCTAACCCAGGTTCAATGGCAGATCCACATAACCCAGGCCTATCTGGCTAAATTCATCTAGAAAGTTTGGACCATATCCACACACGTGGATCCATGTTAGCCTACTAATGGTAAGAAACATAACCCACCATAGTTTGTTTTTTTTTTTTCTTCTAAATTCAATCCAACAATGGGTAAACTTTGGATGAGCATAAAACGGCATAGCGACGAATCATGAGGGGATAAGAGTATGAAGAAAGCTACAATGAACCAAAGTATGTCCAAGTGAGCCCCATAGAGCTGGACTGCAGTTGCAATCCGCATGTAGGAGAAATTTCTCCTTCATTAGTATCCATGCTATGAGTGTATCACTGAGACTCACAATCTTGTTTAAATCTACTGTGGGGCAAATTCTACTTCAACCATAATTCGGTCGACACAGTAACATTAGATTAGAAAAAATCAAAATCAATCCAAAATTCCATTTTTACTAGTTATTAATTTTAAGGTGGGTCCAACTTTGATTGTAAGTGAGATACATACTAGTGTTAATATGAAGAGATGTTCTGAGCAGCTTGGATTTTAAGGTAGGCCTACTGAAAGATGTAGTTCTCAAATTAGATAAATTCATGTGTTAGATCAGGCTAGGAATATAGGGCTTATCTTTGGTGCACCCCTAATCCATAGCTCACTTGGTCTTCTATCCGGTAAAGTGAACCATAACAGTGTAGGGTGAACTCATTAGACCAAAAGTTGAGTTAGCATACCTAAAAGATCATTCTACTGGGATAGCCTTGGTTTAAGAGCAGGGTGGACCTAAGTGTTATGACGTGGGTGCGACCGTACCCCCGCGAGATTTGAGACACTCTTTAAATAAGACCTTAAAATATTTTACTTTATTATTTGACTTTTAAACTTGTACATTGCCCGCACCTTAAAAAGTTTTATTTTATTTTTAGCTTGATCATTGCCGGCACAACCCAAATGAAAATCTTGGGTCCGCCATTATTTAGAAGGGAAATGATCAGTGAGCCAAATCATTAGTCACCTAGTCAGTTGAACCACATGCAAGGTCCTAATTAAAATTGAGGGGGTTTTAACAAGCTAGATCATGTAAGCAGGAAACATAGGAATCTAAATCCATTTAGGTAGCGTTTAGTTCGCTGGAATGGTTGTAGGCAGGAATGGAATGGAGACCGGAATGAGTCTGGAATGGAATGAGGTAGGAATAGTCATTTCCATTCCAGCGTTTGGTACGCTGAGGAATCAACCCAATAATAGAATTCTGATTCCTATTCCTGCGTTTGGTACGCTGGAATGATGCCCGGAATGGAATCAAATTTACATAAGATTGACCCCTTGTTAGATTCTCCTGTCACATTACATTCTCAAAATAATATATTATTATATTACATTATAATATTTGGGGGTGGGCCCCACAATAGTGTAGTGAAAAAGTTTGTAATTTCTCATAATAATATATTATTATATTATATTATACTATTTAAGGGTGGGCCCCACAATGGTGTAGTGAAAAAGTTTGCATTATAATATTTAGGGTTGGGCTCCACAAAGGTGTAGTGAAAAAATTTACAATTTCTCATAATAATATATTATGATATTATATTATAATATGTGGGGGTGGGCCCCACAATGGTGTAGTGAAAAAAGTTTGCAACTTTCCCTTTTATAATAGGAGTAGATAGTAGATAGTACATATTTGGAGGTGGGCCCCACAATGGTGTAGTGAAAAAGTTGGCATTATAATATTTTGGGGTGAGCCCCACAAAGGTGTAGTGAAAATTTTTTCAATTTCTCAAAATAATATACTATTATATTATATTATTATATTTGGGGGTGGCCCCCACAATGGTGTCGTGAAAAAGTTTGTATGAGATAGATAGATCATAATATTTTAATATTATATTATTATTATTATAATATAATAATAATAATATATGATTGTATTTTATTATAATATTTTGGGTGGGCCCCACAGTGGTGTGGTGAAAAAACCATACAACATTGCCTCTTTTATAATGGAAAGATATATTTATGTCAAGCAAGGGTATTTTGGTTTCAACAAAAAGTTAGAAAGGAATGGAATGGTCATTCCTTCCCATCCCCAATGGAATGATGATTCCCTCATATAAAGGAATGGGATTCCGGAGGTAATGGTCATTCCGCCACTTTTTGGCGAACCAAACGCTATAATGATCATTCCGTTGGAATGACCATTCCATTTCGACCTTCATTACAGCGAACCAAACGCTACCTTAGATTCTTAGTCTTGGAGTTTGGTCATGATCAATTTCGCCTACGAGAGCCCAAATATGATGCTTTGGAGAAGTGAATCATCATATTCTGTGATGTTGCAGAAAATGCTCTGGAAAGAGGAAATTTTTGGAGAGGAAAGGTGAGGGTCATTTCCACCAGAATAGATTTTTGTGGAGCACGGATTCACAGACACAGACAATTTCTAATGTGACACCAGTCCCAAGTCCCATTTAATATCCGGATTAGAAATCAGTTATGAAATTCCAAAGACTTTAAAATGGGAATATTCCATCGGGACTGTTTGTTTGCATTAGAATACTCAAGGAACTGAATCTATAAATATTCAATTTCCTACCTTCTCTCAAGGAACTGAATCTATAAATATTCAATTTCCTACCTTCTCTTAATTCACTTTTTGTTAAAAGGGAGGTTATTGATGGTCATCTTTTATATATACACCATCGTGGCATGAATTCCTTTGCATATCATACAAATAAAAATGCTCTGAATTTTATCTTTCTTTCTAACCAAATGATCCAACATGCCCTTGCTCTTTGATCCAATGTCTCAGATATAAATCATCTGGCAGCAGCCCTTACAACAACGGTCTAGATTTGACCTCTTGGACCCACATCGAACCACGGCTCAGTGTTGTGGGCTGGACCCCAGTTGGATCCGGGCTAGATTGAAGTTCATTGCCAGCCTTTTCAAAACGCCACTCTTGCTTTGTAGTTGAGAAATGCAGCAAATTCGATTTCGGATTTCAGCACCCAAGTACCACAAATGCATCCAACATAGCAAGGGTACTTGTTTTGACTAATGAGTTGCTTTGAAATCCAATGGAGAAACCTCTCAACTCCAGAAGACCCAAAGTACTTCATTTCAAAACCTTGGTTGGAGGTGTGAAAAATCCAATGCCCACCTAGATGCATGCCATTCAAGGGATAAAATGAGGGTCTGTTGAGGATTCTGGGTTGACCCAAATATCATTCCCCCATCACATAATCCCAAGTCTAAACTTGATATTAGGATCTTGAAGCTCAATTTTTGTGCCTTTTGCCATAATTATGATTCAATTTTAACGGTGGATGATGATCGGATCAGTGCCAAATTTAGGTGAGGGTGCTTGAATCAAACATAATCCAAGTTTCTTTATTTAAGCATAACAGGAAGAGAAAATAACAATGGAGCACCTTATCACATCAAACAAATCACTCTTACATGGTCACTAGTTTTGGGCACTCAATTCAATTCAGTCTCCTACACATCCACCTCTCTTAGAGTGATGAAAGAACTAAGAAACCCCCTCATTTGCCTGGGACAAAGTTGGTGGCGTAGGCCCATGCATTGTTGTTGACAGGGTCAGCAAGGTGATCGGCCAAGTTCTCCAATGGGCCCTTGCCAGTCACTATGGCCTGAACAAAGAACCCAAACATGGAGAACATGGCCAGCCTTCCATTCTTGATCTCCTTCACCTTAAGCTCCGCGAAAGCCTCTGGATCGTCGGCCAGCCCAAGAGGGTCGAAGCTGCCGCCGGGGTAGAGGGGGTCAGTCACTTCACCAAGCGGCCCGCCGGCAATGCGGTAGCCCTCAACTGCACCCATCAGGATAACTTGAGAGGCCCAGATGGCCAGAATGCTTTGTGCATGCACCAAGCTTGGGTTGCCCAAGTAGTCCAATCCACCCTCACTGAAGATCTGTGCACCGGCCTTGAACCACACAGCCTCGCCGAACTTGACGCCATTGCGAGATAGCAGCTCCGGGAAGACGCATCCAAGTGCACCGAGCATGGCCCAACGGCAGTGGATCACTTCGAGCTCACGGTTCTTGGCGAAGGTCTCAGGGTCGGCGGAGAGGCCAGCGGTGTCCCAACCATAGTCACCGGGGAATTCACCGGTTAGATAGGAAGGCGGCTCACCCGATAAGGGTCCCAAGTACTTGACTCGGTCCGGGCCATACCATGGGCTGCCGGAGGAGACGGGCTTGGGTCTGCCCACGGTCTTTCGCATGGTGATCCGGCCATCGCCGAGGACTTCAGAGTTAGAGGGGGCTAGTTTGAGGGCCTTTCCGGCCAAAGAGGGAGAGGAGAGGGCCATGGTTGCCATGGTAGAGTTGGTAGCTGAGGGTGGGATGGTCTACTGAACTGTACTTGTGTAACAAATTAAGTAGTATGTGTTGTGGGCACATTGGGATTGTGGGGTGGTTTTAAATAGGTGTGGGGGGAGTAGAGAAGTGAATATGGTCCTTTATCTTGGAGCAATCTATATCTATATTCTCATTGGCTGTCTAATAGAGCTTATTTATGGGTGCAACAGGTGGCATTCCATCTCACCACACACATCATATATATGTAGTTTTATTCATTGTTTCCATGTTGGATAATGAATCTCTCTAAAATCTATTGTGAGGCCCTGTTTCTACTCTCCACAAATAAGCAAACTCCACATGTCATGTGATCCTATCTTGGCATCTAGATAAATTACTTTGGGTTATCTAATGTATAAAGAGTTCTAGGCCACTAGTAGGGGTCGTACATTGTGAGTTCTAGACCACTAGTTTATAGAGTTTTTGTTAGACTGGGTTTGGGTTGAGACAGGGTTAGCCCATTGTTTTTTGGCCTTTTTCTGAGACTAGGCTTTCTCTTTATTATAGTGATGACAATAGGCCATGCATATTCAAAGGGCCCAATTTAAAACTTGGGAATGGATCTAAGTTTTGTGCCCATTTTTAATTAAGGTTAGGGTCTGGCCCTCTGGGTTCAGGTGCAGACCCAAAGGAAATTTATAATTATGTCCGAATCCAGATTGATAGGGTTATCTAAGACCCATTTACCCAAATGCCATTACCACATATAATACATTTATAGAACTATATTAAGTAAAATAAGTACAGTGAGTATATTATATATGTTGTTCGGGTCCAGTGATGGGTCTGGGCCTTTAAATTAGATTCTGGTACGGTCCGTTACTGGCCTCTTTTGTTGGACCTGGTTCGGTTTTCATTTGGGTCACTTTTCAAAAATCCGTTTCTGGGTCAGGGTTCAATATGACCCAATCTGAACCCAACCCTAATTAGAATCACAACAAACTTTAACCTTTAGTTTAATTTTTTGTGTTAGATATGGATGATTATCTATGGTCCTTCAACTGTACTTCTTAAGGCCACCAATTAAGTAAAGAACAATAAAATAATTGTTAAAGGGAATAATGTAACTAATCTAACTACAAAAAAAAACTTAGCAGATCTGGACAGCCCTGGCCTGATCACTGCAGCTTTGATTTCAAAAGTCTGGATCCAGCCCATTTACGAAACTGGATAGACTTTTAGGCCCGGCCTTGAACCTTGCTTCAGAACTGCCTCTTCAACTTCGAGCCCAGAAGAGAAAAAAAAAAAAAAAAAAAAACAGGGGACAGTCAATGAAATATGGGCCATCCGGATCCTCTGCAATGGGTGTTTATTTTGTTCATAACCATCAATCAATCCAATTAGGTCTACTAAACGGACAGCCAAAATTGCTTTGAAGAGCTTTATGGTCTTTTGGTATCCTGGTGTTAGTTCTAAATCTAGACCAGAATACGGATCTCGACCTGATTTCTTCTTCTTCTTCTCTTCCATTTTTATTTGTGAACCAGCTTATACAATGGAACCAGCCGACGAGTGAAATAGTCCTTGCCTTGCATCTCTCCGATTATCCGGAGGTTATGACCTGTGAAAAAACGGATTTGGAACTTGTTTTAGCTAGGTTCTGATTTATAAACGGGTCTAGATCCGAAATCCCAGTTTAGGTTTTGATTGATAAATGAGTCTGGTTCTGGGTCCATATAGATCTCAACCCGTGGATCTGAGACCCGACATACGAGTCTTTAATTTCCAAACTTCAGCTCAAAATCAATTTTTCTTCAACATTTTTATGTTTGATTTTAGAGGTACTCGATTTGATGTACTGTTATAAGTTGAATGATATCCCTATTTAAAAAATAAAAAAAATAAAGGAAAATTAGAACGGGTTTTGAAACTAGATTTCAAATCCTCTAATTAGACATAGGTTCCAGAGCCATATCTAGATCGTCCTATCGAAATCGGGACTGGAGCCAACCAAATAGTTTCTGAGTTGGAATAAGATCTGGAACCGGAACCATTATTTTAAAACGGGTCTGATCCGAAACCGTCCAGTTTGCAACCCTAATTAGAACCCATGATAAGGGTTTTGATGGGACTTACTGAACCCAACCCATGTAGTGGGATAGGGTCCTAACTGCACAAGGCAGGGTTCGTGATCAGGCCAACCTTGTTGAAACACAACTTGCTCTGAAATTGAATTAGGGAAGGCCAATGTGATATCGCACCCAGTATTCTAAATAACTAATTAAGGCAAGCCTTAGTGAGAAGCACCCTGCAAGTTGTTACACACAACGATATCAATGATCGGACACACTACAGTGACAGTCACCCAATTTGGTTCCGGTTTTTAGAAATCACCACCACCACCACCACCACCAACCCCGCCAAAGTATTTGTTCCTCTAGAATAGAATATTTTCTCCTAGAGCGCACATCCAAGTCTTCATGACAACACAATAGACCGAAGAGCGCAGGTGAAAATAGTCCCTTCCAACATATTAATGACTTATGTGTGCAACAAGGGCAGATCAGGCCGGGCATTAGCTTTACCAAATCCCAACTCAAATTATACGTTGGTAAACAAAAAGGGAAGTCCGTCCCATGTGAAAGCCAAACAAGCCCAACCTGAACCAGACTTTGAATTGCACCCTCCCTACCCAAGTCCAGTCCAATTGATTTCTGCACGGTCAAGTACCAAAATAGGTTCCCTTATTTATTTTTTTTTTGGGGTGAGGATGTCCGGCCTCTTCAATAACCCACTATTCTCCGGGCGCGTGAAGTCTCTCCTCACTCCCCCACACATCGGGTAAGTAAAGCTTTTGCTGGTCGAGTAGCCTTAGGGAGACATCGCAAGTCTAAAACCGCAACCTCTGGTTTATGAGCCATGGTCCTGGCCGACTGCACTTATATATATGTTATCCCAAATACAATATACATTGACCAAAATCCTCTGTGGGTTTCAAAATCTCGCCCAAGCTCTAGTGAGCTATGATTTGCAGTTGTTAAAAAACTCTCTTGTTAGAGTACCATGCACCTCCTCTCAACACTATGACTTGGCCAACAAAGAGTAACCACATCATTAACATCTCAGAATCAGTCCAAGCTTTCATGTAAACATAGTAGCAACACAAAAAGGCAAAAACAAAAAGAAGATAGTGGAACACCAGATCATATTAAAACAAATCACTCTTTCATAATCACTAATTTACAGCACTGAATTCACCCCTCTCATTTATCCATCTCTCTCAAGAAAGAAACAAGTTAGTGCCTCATTTGCCTGGGACAAAGTTGGTGGCATAGGCCCATGCATTGTTGTTTACAGGGTCAGCAAGGTGATCAGCCAAGTTCTCCAATGGGCCCTTGCCAGTCACTATGGCCTGAACAAAGAACCCAAACATGGAGAACATGGCCAACCTTCCATTCTTGATCTCCTTCACCTTAAGCTCCGCGAAAGCCTCTGGATCGTCGGCCAGCCCAAGAGGGTCGAAGCTGCCGCCGGGGTAGAGGGGGTCAGTCACTTCACCAAGCGGCCCGCCGGCAATGCGGTAGCCCTCAACTGCACCCATCAGGATAACTTGAGAGGCCCAGATGGCCAGAATGCTTTGTGCATGCACCAAGCTTGGGTTGCCCAAGTAGTCCAATCCACCCTCACTGAAGATCTGTGCACCGGCCTTGAACCACACAGCCTCGCCGAACTTGACGCCATTGCGAGAGAGCAGCTCCGGGAAGACGCATCCAAGTGCACCGAGCATGGCCCATCGGCAGTGGATCACCTCGAGCTCACGGTTCTTGGCGAAGGTCTCAGGGTCGGCGGAGAGGCCGGCGGTGTCCCAGCCATAGTCACCGGGGAATTCACCGGTTAGATAGGAAGGCGGATCACCGGATAAGGGTCCCAAGTACTTAACTCGGTCTGGGCCGTACCATGGGCTGCCGGAGGAGACGGGCTTGGGCCTGCCGACGGTCTTTCTCATGGTGATCCGGCCCTCGCCGAAGAGTTCAGAGGTAGAGGGGGCTAGTTTGAGGGCCTTTCCGGCCAAAGAGGGAGAAGAGAGAGCCATGGTAGCCATTGCTGCACTTCTTACTCTGAAGTCTGAACTAAATTGTGGAGGTGGTGTATAAGAGCAAGTGGGTGAATTTGAGGGGAAGAGAAGACTGTTTAAATAGCAGAAAGGGATATGGAAGATGGCAAGTTCCTCTTATCTTTGGAAATCTATATCTATGTTCTCATTGGCTGATGGGATTGTGAGGCTTTTGTTTTGGGTCCTCTCTGGGTCCTTTGGGTCCAACCAGTTGGCACTCTCTTCACCATAGACTTTGAGATACTTTGTGGGACTTCATTGTGCTGTTGGTTATTGGAACTTGGTCAGATTGCGTTAGTTACACATGCCAATGACAGCACTCCACCTATCTCTTTCAGATCACACATTTATCTATTCATTTTCTTTAAGTATTTGTGACTATCTGTTTCATCAATAATCAAGAAGAGCCAATTTGGAGGGGTCAGCAGAGGCGGCTAGATTTTTCTATTGTTTGATATTTTGCAACTATAAACCATCTAAACTGAAGCCCATCATTCTAGCAAAAAAAAAAAAGGGGGCCCATTAGAATTTTTGGTGTGGGTTTAGTGAATGAAGCCGAAACTAGTGTAGACGGGCTCTTTATTTAAATGAAGGAGAGAGTAAAGGAAAAGTAGTGGTCAAATCATAAATAAAGAAAAGAGGATGGGATTTAAGTCAAAAAAGCACAAAAAGATTAAATTCTACTCTACCACAGTTTATCCAAGTTGGGAAGAGTAAAACAGAGAAAAAGGGAAAAGTGGAGTAATGAACTATGAAGCCCAGATATGGTAGAGGCATGCCATGGACACGATAAGGACATGGATTTTACACATAAAAAGTGAAGTATTAGATACAATACGATACGTTGCCCATTTTGTAGCATCCGTGCATCATAGGTAAGGAAGCTACTTTATGTCACATTAGCTATTTGCTCTCTCCTCCCTATTTTTCATTCAAACCGTGCGTGTTTGGCAATTTAATAGTAAAATTAAAGTGAAGACAAGAAAAGACAAGGAGTCATATCAAAAGTACAGAAATTCAAAATTTCCTCCTTTCTTTCACACACACAAAATATATATATATATATATATATATCCTCTTTTTACACAAAAAGTCAAAAAAATTCCCTATCAAACAACTAAAAACAAAATACAATCATAACCTCCTATATTATATTCTCTCTTAACTTGATGCTTCACATTTACTTCAATTTATCGTACATCCAAACACCCCTAAATTCACATCAATTTTACTCTGCTTTCATTTCTTCCATCCAAACGCCCTTAATGCCACATCAATTAGTTCTTTGCTCTCCTTCTACTGTACTCCAACCAAACAGGGAAGAGGAAAACTCGAAGCCAATTGTATAGATAATGCATGTGCAATAATCTGAAGTCAACATACAATTGAGTCGATCTGCACAATGAGTCCATATCCATAAATCCAGGCAGAAAATTCTCTGATCACACTCCTAGTGATTCCTGATGAGCCCACATTCATTCATGTCAAAGTGATACTTAACAGTAGGATTGAAGCACAACACCCGGAGCCTTATGAGCTGGTACCACTTTGATGCAATTCAGGGTCAATCAGAGTAATGGAAGGACATATGATTCCAGCAATGCCATCGGTCGGGTTGATCTTGCTGATAACACAACAGGACTCCTGCGACTGACAAGCCAGGAAAATCAACTAGCCTAAGCTTTGGTGCTTGATTGAATGTGGAGACAATTCACAGAAGAAATAAAAATCTCAATTATCAGAAAACTGGCATAATGTTCCATTCCCAACATCTTGAGATAATATTACAGTTAGTTGAATCCAACACAATATGCATATTATTCTGTTTGTACTGATATCTGGGCATGCACCAATCAGGTGGGAGGGTTTGATCCAAAGATTTACTTTAAAAAAATGAGCCCAAGGGAGCAGAACTACCCGAAATTAAGGTAATTTACCAACATATCACCAGCAAAGAGAAAACAGCAGTTCATAAAGGACAGTAACTTGTGACTTTGACTAGATTCTCCAAACAGAAAATGCAAGGGTCACAATTCTTAAGCTATTGGGAGTTTCATCACACTAACAGTTGACAAATAAAACTGCAGCAATTATTGAATCATACTTGATCAAAACTGTAAGAATATTCCCCTTACTCTTTCAAAAACTTATTATTTGCCAACATCTCAAGTTACAATACATGGATTGTGCACATCTGAGTGCAATCTGAGAAGTTCCCATGACCAAATGTGCATTTCCTAACCTTCCGTTTAAAATCAACATATCTGCTCTTTCATGCTCGCCTTAGCTATCTTGCCCCTAAATCCTTAGCTTCTATTGGTAAATGGGGTATCATGGCACTTAATGCTATTGACAGAGTATTGACACCGTCAAGGATGGAGAAAAGATTTCAAGGCATTAACATGTTTCCACTAGCCCAGCCGATGTCACTGCTTGAATTGCCTTAAACTGACAACAGCACACGCAAACATAAGGTCCAGCCACTACTTGATTGGCAAGATCTCCATTACATCTATTGATATAGCTTATATCCAACTTTTTACACTTCAAACATGAAATCATTTATTAACTGAAGCTTCTATTTCATTATCTGAATAGATAGAAGGAACGTACCCTGCAATAATCATTTCAATCGTAATGTTCTCCAGTGCACCATAAATAGCTTTGCTTTCAGGATGAGATCGGTCGCCTGCCAAAAATGCATGGACCCCTCTATTCAGCTCAACCCAACTGCACCCTGGATTTTTCTTTAGTCCCTTTTCTATGATCATGGGCTCAATACCCGCCTTGTCAGCCTGCTTCCCCATTGAATCATAAATGCTCGATAGCAATAGGTAGTTTCCAAGATTATGAGGCTCCAACTCAAAAATGTGGGCAGCCACAACTTTACCAAGCTCTAAATTTGCATGTATCCTGCAAGCTCCAAGCAAAGCTCCCCAAATTTTACAGTCAGGCTTGAATGGCATTTCTTTTATGAAATTATATGCCTCGATGAGCAGCCCGGCACGACCCATGAGATCAACCATACAAGCATAGTGCTCTTGCCTTGGGACAACCCCATAAACAGAATACATGTCATTGAGGTATCTCCACCCTTCCTCAACCAGACCCATGTGACTACAAGCGGAGAGGACAGACACAAAGGTCACATGATCAGGCTTCATACCTGCCATTTTCAATCTCTCAAAAAGGGAAAGGACTTCATGACCATACCCATGCATACCATATCCTCCCATCATGCTAGTCCATGTTACAATGTTCTTGGATTGCAAGCTTTCAAAAAGGAATCGTGCACTTTTGATATCCCCACACTTGCAATACATGTTGAGGAGAGCAGTCCCCACAAATACATCAGAATCCATGCCTCTTCTAAGCAAAAATCCATGAATTTCTTTACCATGAGCTAGTGATGCGATCTGAGCACAAGAGTCGAGTACGCTTGCCAAAATGACCGAATTGGGCTTCAAGTTTTCTTTCTGTAATTCTCGGAGAAGCTCAAGAGCAACAATAGCATGACTATTTTGTACATAAGCAGTGATAATTACACCCCAAGCAGGGATGTCCCTAACAGAAACAGTGTCAAAAATATATCGTGCTTCTTTGACACAATTACACTTGCCATACAAATCAATCAAAGCTACCCCCACTAATGGGTCATGAAAGAAACAACTTCGAATCGTATATGTGTGAATTTCTTTTCCTCTTTTAAGGTCTTCCAAATTTGCACAAGCAGCTAATGTGCTGGTTACAGTGACGTTATCAATTTTTGCCCCTTTTATCTGCATTTGTGCAAAGAGATTTAAGGCCTCAGAGTCATAACCATTTTGATTAAGGCCTCCAATCATAGTATTCCATGAGATGACATTTCTTTGCGCCATTCTGTCAAAAATCCGACGGCCCAATTCAACACAACCACATTTTGAATACATGTTGATAAGTGAATTCAAATTCGCAACTTCCATGTCCAACTCATTACGAATCATGAACCCATGGATCTCCTTTCCAAGCCTAAGCTCAGAAAAAGCAGTAGCAGCAGAGAGGAAATGCAAAAGAGTCACTGAATTTGCTTGAATGTTTTCAAACTGCAAACTGCGAAACAAAGCTAACGCATCCTCCAAATTCCCATTTTGAGTATAACCCGCAACTAAAGCATTGTAAGAAGCAATGCCTCTTTCTGGCAACGCATCAAAAACCCTTCGAGAAAGTTCAACATAACCCAATTTAGAGTACATGTCAACAAGCGCAGTACCCACAAAAACATTGATGTCTATACCACATTTGATCATATACCCGTGAACATTTAGGCCAAAAATGAAAGCCATAAGGGCAGAACAGGCTTTCAGAATGCCAGGAAAGACGAAGCTATCGGGTTCAACACCTTCCAGCAACATCTGACTGAATAGCTGAAGAGCTTCCAGGTGCAACCCATTGGAAATATATCCTCTAATCATCGAGTTCCATACTACGACATCTCGTTGAGGAATTTCATCAAACACCTGGTGAGCCATTTCGAAACTCCCACAAAGGGAATAAGCCCGGACCAATTTGGAAGCGACAAGTGGGGAACGAATGAAACCAGAGACAACTAAGAGGCAGTGAATACGATTTGCTTCTGGGATGGACTTTTTCTGGGTGCAGGACTCAAGCATATCTGAGAAAGTGTGAGTAGATAATTCACCTGAATCATTGAGGAATGAGTTGGGTTTGGAGATGAGGGAGTGAGGAATTGCAGGCAGAGCAAAACCCATTTCTTAGTTATGGGGTTTTGCTTTTAGAGTGTTATCTTCTTGTTGATGCAAGAAGATCCAGCAAACAGGATATTATCATGCAATGGCATGCATTGGGATTAGAGAAAGAGCTGAGCAAAGAATGTGATCTTTTTACGGGGAGGTACTCCCTCTCACCAAGTTTACGAGAGATAGGTGGGGCCTCACTTCCATATCCACTCTCACCAACTTAAATATAAGAACTCCCAACTTAAATGTGAAGGCCCCTACCCATCTTTCGCCAATTTAGTGAGAGTGTTTCTCACTAGAGCACCTCCCCTTTATATAAATATATATATATATATAGGAGACATTCATGTGCATTTATCCCTCACCATAGGGTGAGGGCATTTTTTTCTTTTTGCACATAAAGACAAGGAAGTGTACTTCACCCTATGTACTTGAAAAATCATTTTTGTATTTGAAAATTCTCATAGTGTCCCTCACCCTATGGTGAGGGATAGATGCACTTGAATATTTTCCTATGAGATATTCAAGTGCATATATCCCTCACCATGTGTGGTGATGAACACCCCTTTTTGGAAAGTTTCAAGTACAAAAGGGGATCTTCTAAAAAAAGTACAAAAGTCTATACTTGAAACTTAAAAAAAAAAAAGAGTGTCCATCACCACACATGGTGAGGGATAGATGCTGTAACGCCCCAATTTCGGACACCAAGAATATCGTCAAGATACCCGAAGTTGGCGCGCTACTTCCCGGAAAATCCGAGAACTTCCAAGATCATATGTCCGCAGTGAGGTCCAATTTAAAACTTTTTAAACGATATAAAATCAACGGTTAATAATGCGGAAGCATGTGAATATAGCGGAAGCAATAGTAGGGTATCATATATCTAAGTCAAATATAGCAGAGCTGGAATCCAACCAAAAGTATTAAAGTTGTAAAGATCAAAAGTTTATTACAGATTAAGACAACTACCATGCTCAATACAAGAATCACTCAAAATCTCAAAATAACATCAGAACTCTCATACCCCAAGTGCTGGCTCTCCAACTTCCAGCTCGACCTCTTGGTCGGCTGATCCCCATCCGTAGTCTCCTGCTACAGATACCTCAGCTAGCGCAAACGCGCCGTCCTCGTAATCGGGGTCGAAACCTAAGCACCAAGAATGGGTCAGATCTAAAGATCTGGCAAGTCACAGTATACAAGTAACATAGGATAAATGTATCAAAAGAGTAAAGACAAGCATATAGTTAAAAAGAATATCAAGATACAGAATCTAGGCAGTTGAGCATGATAAGCATTGAGAATCAGGATAAACATAATATCAAAAGAGTAAAGACAAGCATATAGTTAAAAAGAATATCAAGATACAGAATCTAGGCTGTTGAGCATGATAAGCATTGAGAATCAGGATAAACATAATATCTAATCTAAAACAATATGGCACATTCACACGAGTTGGATACCGTGGGATATTATGCCGCGGCCCTCCCATACTGAACACAGTCGCGGCGAGGAATATCACCAAAGCTGGGGAATGACGAGCCCCACAATCACACTCATCAGTCTCACCATACTCATCACTCGGGGAGACCGGACCCGGCATCACGCCGTCCGTCTAAAACATAGCTCATCATGATAGCTCACACAACACTCATAAATAGCTCCTACCAGTGATGATCAGTCAACAGGCTGAGCTTAAAACAACTGAGTGAATGTATTTGCCGACTCAAGGAAACAATGAAGGTCTGTGTCTATCTAGGCTTTACCTTGCGTGAACAAGGTCCTAAGAAATTCCCTAAGAGGTTCAAGTATCAATTCATTACCATGGATCACAATCCAGGTCCAAGCCCACTCGTTGGATCCATACCCAGGCCCATCAAGTACATGGCCTAGTCTAAGACAGTCCAAACGAGGTAACAAGTCTATTTCCAATGTTAAACAGTCCAATATAATCAACATCTCCAATCTAGGGTATTGTACAACCATACATAGGCCATAAAAGGGCCCGCCTAGCCACAGACACGGGTTAATGTTCACCTATTTACATCATCGGGTCACCTCTAAGTAGTCATAGGTTCAGGTCTTCAATTTATCCAATTCATTAACAGGTATAAACAATAATAAGGACAATAGAGTGACAGTAATATGATGAGAGAGATAATCTCCAAATACAAGATTCAATGGGAAATATCAACAGTCCAACCTAAGTAATTGGTCCATTATCTGGTTCAGGTCAACCTTAGGTAATTTGATCCTTAAATGATACCTCAAATGCTAATAAATATTGTGTTTGGTGCTCCAGAAGTTACGAGCATCATTAGTAACATATAAGGGTCGAATTATCTTAGATTACATGACCTGGACCCTAATTACCGGACCCCACGAGTCAAGGTTGAGTCACACCATTGACTCGGGCTGGGCACAGTGATGGAAGTCTATTTGGATGGTCAATGGGCCCCACACATGATCACAACAATAGAAATTAGAATCTGGGAGGTGTCGCTGTACACAGTGTGCTCAGCTGACTTCCTGGCCTGGTAAGCAGCTCGGCACACTTGGATCAGGGAAGTATTTCTCCTGCAGGCAATGCCTGGTTGTTCAGAAATTCCTGTGAGCTCGGCAAACCCCCTGGCCTAGGTAGTTGGCCGTGTCCACTGAAAGTCCTGGTTTAAGGAGATGTCCCAGGTTCTAGTTTCCCTTGTTGGAAATCTGCTTTCTAGGAATCAAGCTCGGAGTTCGGCTAAGCACGGAGCTCAACAAGATACTCAGCTCGGTCACCCAGCTCAGTTCGGCAAAGCGTTGAGCTCGGTCAGACACTGAGGCAGCTCGGTAAGGCGCTGAGCTCGATCAAGCACTGAGCTCAGATAAAGTACAGAGCTCGGTAAAGTACAAAGTTCGGTAAAGAACAGAGTTCGGTAAAGTACAGAACTCGGTAAAAGCACATAGCTCGGTAAAAGCACAGAGTTCGACCAAGTACTGGGCTCAGACAAAGCGCAGAACTCGGTAAAGTACAGAGTTCGGCCAAGTACTGGGCTCAGACAAAGCGCAGAACTCAGTAAAGTACAGAGTTCAGTAAAGTACAGAGTTCGCCCAAGTACTGGGCTCAGACAAAGCGCAGAGCTCTGAGCTCGGTCAAGCACTGAGTTCGATCAGGCGTTGAGCTCGGTCAAGTTCAGAGCTCAGACATATCACTGAACTAGGCCATGACACTGGGCTCGACCTTGACACTGATCTCGGCTTGAGCATTGTGTTTGGCAGAACACTGAGTTGTCAAGCGCAGAGCTCGGTCATATCACTGAGCTCGGTAAAGCACAGAGCTCGGTCAAGTGCAGAGCTCAGTCATATCACTGAACTCGGCCTTGACACTGAGCTCGGCCTTGAGCATCGTGCTTGGCAGAACGCTGAGTTGTCAAGCGCAGAGCTCGGTCATATCACTGAGCTCGGTAAAAGCACAGAGCTTGACACACTGATCTCAACCAATAGGACACAGATGCTCTGCAACTCCGAAGTTCTGGTTTCCTTTTTATCCAATCCAGAACTCAACCCATCTCGTCTAATCACCACATACACATCCAGAATCATGAAAAACACTCCAATACACATTCAACAATCCAGTCCATGGGCCATTGATCTTCCAAATGAGATCAACACATCCATCAATGGCCAAACATCCATGAAAACATGCTCAAAGGTAGATCTAACAATTCTAACATCAATTGAATAGAAATCTCAGAATCAAAGACAATAAACATCCATTCTATGTTAAATAAGCATATTGCACTTGCCTTGACTAATTGCAGAAGGAAAAGAAGGGCAAACAGAGATTCAATCCGGTAAAAGAAAGGGGAAATCCCAGCTCTATGGTCTTCTCAGACTCACAATCAGCCCCAAAACTCAGATCTAGAAGAGATCTCTACTCCTATACCCATTCCACAAGAGAATTGCTATAAGGAAGGAGATCTAGAGGAAGAAAGAGGGAATTCCATAGGAACTGAACTAGAAGAGGGTACTCACCTGATTTGGTTAGGGAGAGGGATGACCGAGACCGAGACAGAGAGGAATCCAAGTAGAATAGATTGCAGCTGAGATCGTCTCCTTCTTCTTCTTAGGGTTCTATAAGGAGAAAGAGAGGGAGGAGACAGAATTGGAGGGAATTTGGGAGAGTGTTGGAGAAGAGGGAAATGAGAGAGAGGAACAGTAGCCAACGTATGGTGTGGGAGAGTGTAGTATAAATAGGTTGAGTTGGGTGGCCAGGTACAAGAATACCCTTTTGTTAACATGGGATTAGGGTTAGGGTCATGGGTAGTTTAGTCTTTAGGTGGGACTCTAGAAGCTTCTCAAGTGGAAACCCCCCTATAGTAAATACTAATAACTAGCTAGGGCCTCTAACCAACTCAAAACTTATAAAAGACACTCTAAAAACTCTATAAATTACACAAAGGGTCAATAACCTAGGAAAATACATATCTACCCTTACTAACCCCTATTAATTAGTATATATAAGTATCTGAGGCTATAAAGTAGTATTCAAATTCAAAAGTGAGGGTCCACAAGATGTGGGGCCTCACAGATGCACTTGAATATTTCTCATATATATATATATATATATAAAGCTCAAGCTTATGATAAAATCTCGTAAGTTCATGCTTGTGGGGCCCACCTTTAGTCTATCCAAATAGACCAAACGCATGACCCCTCTAAATTGTACATGTCCATCAACTTTCGGTCAGATTCGAATTTACTGGACTGTTAGATTAACAATGTATAAATTCGAATGGACTATTGACCATTAAACTTTTGGGCTCATACGGAGATTATAGAAATCACGGTTGGGGCTGTTTTTTTTTACAGAGATGAAGATCCTAGAGAGTCCTTGAAATCTCCCCAACCCCCATCCCATGTGGGTCCCCAGGTGGGCCCCACCACACACTTGAGCTTATTTTATTCTAAACTTGAGCTTATGAGAGCTGACCCAAATATATATATATATATATGAGGATATTCAAGTGCATTTATCCCTCACCATAGGGTGAGGGACACTCCCATTTTTGAAAAGTTTCAAGTACAAAAGCACTCTTGTACTTTTTGAAAAGATTCTCTTTTGTACTTGAAACTTCCTAAAAAAGGGAGTGTCCCTCACCCTATAGTGAGGGATACTTCCATAATTAGAAACTTTTAAGTACAAAAGAGAATTTTTCAAGTTTATAGGGTGAGGTTCACTTCAAGTGCAAAAAGGAAAAGGGTAAGGGACACTTTCATAAATGGGGATTTTCAAGTATAAAAGTGAATTTTCAAATACATAAGGTGAGGTACACTTCCTTGTCTTCATGTGCAAAAAGGGAAAGTATACCTCACCATATGGTAAGGGATAGATGCACATGAATATTCTCATCATATATATATATATATATATATATATATATATGAGTGGGGAGTGGGGAGTGGTGATAACAGATGACTGATGGGGTTCTTCTTCCAGGAGTGAAATCTTGTGGACATGATTTGTAAAGCGACTGCAGCAGACATTCCATCGCAGGGCACATCAATGGAGCCAACTTACCAGAAAACCAATCTAGATCACCCAAAATAAACATCCTCTCCTCTCTCCAGCGTGAAAGCCCATTTAAATTAATCAAATGTAAAACACATACTTTTCTCACAAATCAAGCGGCGAGTAGAACTATTGTGGAAGTAAAATTCGGCTTGGCCCATGCAAAGAGAGGACATTTATTTGATGGTCCCCTGCTATGGTACACACATTAGTCTCTTTCGGCACAGATTATCCCTTTTGAGTACCACCTCCAAATCAAAATAGCCTCATTCGATAATTCCAAATTTCATGGTCCCCTTGTTCATCCTCACATGTCCATCCCAACGCATGCAAAGCCTCAAGTCCAAAGGGCTGTAGACACAAGTCAGGTCATAAAACCTCATTAAATCAAAACTTCATTTGAGAAGGGCTAGTTACGTTAGTGGTAAAGTGTGGCGGTTTTCATTAGGAGGTCTTGGGTTCGAACCCTACCTCCTTTTATTACCTCACATCACATGTGTGAGCTCGCATCACCTCACATGTGTCGGCCTTGTTAGTCATGAATTTTAGGTTAGTCACCCTATAAAACCCAGAGGAGGTTTGGATTAGGCATCTACAGTATCAGCCCTCTTAGCCAATCTAAGACCCAGGTACAGGAAGTTGTGGATTGGGCAGAGAACCCAAAACTGTCCTGCTGTAGATGTCTTGAGGTCAAGAAAGTAGCAGCAATAATAGTTCTATGCCTTTTAAGAGATATACATCAAGGAGGCAGCCAAGTGATTTTCTTGCAATTATAAAGGAGAAGCAAGGATCAGGCCAGGAAGTACCAGGTTGAATTTGATGTCATTTATATGTATTGAATATACTTTGTATTGATCAATAGCTTGTATGACAGTAGCAGTCTAAAATATACAACAGCTTTGCTAGTTTCAAGGAAAGAGGAGAAAACCCACTCTTAACAGTTTATTTGAATGAGTATACATTGCTCGATGAACAAAAAGAATTATGGCAATGATATTAACAGAAATTGTGATCAGTCCCAGCTATCTCTCAGTGGGGCAATGCTGAAAAATTCTTCAGTATCCTTCAACTGAGTATTAAAACTTGCCACCTCAACGTCGTGCCTGCAAATGACTGCCCCACCGATCAAAAGGAGCAAGCTCAAGCATAAAATCCAAGAATTTGACCCGCCAAGAAAAATGAGGGTCTGAAAAAGCTATAGTGTGGGTTAACAGGCTTCCCCAGTAGATCATGAGTAAAAGGACTATGTAACATTAAAAGGACTCCTATGCACGTCTTGATGCTGCTGCCCTTGCCCTTGCCACGGACTTCTCATAAAGTTCTTCATATTGAGCAGCCGAAGAATCCCAACTAAAGTCTATCTTCATGTTCCTCCGCACAAGTTGTTGCCAACTCTCTGGCTTTTTCATGTAGTGGTTGAATGCCCTTTCCAATGCATTGTTTACTCCCTATGACAATGTGAGGTTGACATTGACAGCAAATGGTTGGCATCGAGAGTAGAAAGAAGAAACAATGGGAAAGGAATCCAAAAGGGGAAGAAAAGAAAATAGAATACCTGCTCGTCAGGGTTCAAAAATGTAAAACCATTTTGGAACTGAATTGGAATTGTGTCATCGTCAATGTCAAAAACACTATACAGAAAACAATTTCTCGAGATTAAAAGAAAAGATCTAAAATCTAAACAAATATCTCAATGCAACTGAGGAAATTTATGAAGTCTAAGGCGTAGAGTCTGATGAGCTGCCCACCTGTCATTTAGCCCTCCAGTTTTCCTCACAATAGGCACAGAGCCGTATCTCATGGCTATCATCTGTGTCGATTAGATACATTAGATTTGAAGCTAACATAAAAAACACCACATAATTCAACTGAAGTAGAATGGCAAGATTTTGAAGCAACATCTTATTTCTTTTTTCTTTTTTTTTTTTTGAATAATACCTGAGTAAGCCCACAAGGCTCAAATATTGATGGGATTATGAACATATCAGATGCAGCAAAAATGGAGTGTGAAAGAGCTTCATCATACTTCAATATTAACCGAACGTGAGGGCTGTTTTCAAAATGGTTTGCAATGCCCTCAAACTCCCGCTGCATATGGAAACGAATTCATGAGTCAGACAGGATGAAATTCTGGCAACTCTTTTAGAATTTCACCAGAAGAGAATATTGACACCTCAGGTGGGGGAAAAAAGACAAAAGATTATGTGTTTGGGGAGGGTTGAGCTTCTACGCCTGTGGGCTGGACTGCATCTAAATATTTGGCCTGGGAACATGACTCTGTGCCTAATCAATCTTTGCTTACAGGCTTAATTAGATGCCCCAGGCCAATACAGCACATAACATTAGCAGGTTTATCAATTATTAAAGATAGGCCCATGGGATGGATCCAATCCTACATATTTGGCCCAATAACTAAACGGGCTTGACTTGGACAAGTTATCCTGGCCTGGCCCATTTCGAACCACAGATATGAGACATGATAGTACAAATCAATAGGTTTATTCAACTTCTAAATATGTATTTATATTTATTTTCTGATATGTAAAATAACTTGAACCTACAGTCTTCAAACTGTACTGCAGCTTCTTATTACTCAGTTTCTATAAATTAAAAGAAACAATACCCTATGAAAGTAATGGAGTGGATGTTTCATTGCATGCACATCAAATCTGTGGTTTTATTGATATTCATATATTGGAGTTCTGGTTATTGGGCTTGTACATTAAAGAAAAGGAAACAAGGCTTCAATATATTAAGGTTATGTTAAAGGTGATAACTTACTTGGATGTGTGGTACAGGGCTTGAACCCAGAAGTACAAACTGTCCTCCTAACTCCATAGTACGATATATCGCGTGCCTAATAAGATGCACACCTTTCTGGGGTACTAGTCGGGTAATGCAGCCAACCTATTACAGAAAACATTGAGGAATAATGAACACACAGTCAAAACAACAATATGTAGAAGACTTGTCATCTAGAAGGTACTGAAGATTGAAGTCACCAGTGTTCATCCATGAAGATCATTCAATGGCGCTTCCAATTTGGATAGAAGCCATAACATACTACTAACATTGAGAACTTAATTGTTGCATTATATAATGTGTATACAATTGTCACTAAAAAAAAAGGTACGTAAAATTAGTTAAATGGTACTTTTGCCATTGTTAGAAAGGAACCTTGAAACGGAGAGATAATGTCTGACATCACCACTTTCAATCTACTAGCTAGAGCTTTGGAAATAATTTATCAGAGATGGGATCAGTTTAAAAACATGATAAAAATAATGCAAAACTTCAGCACTGGTGTATCTTTATAGTGAAATCCAACATTGAGAACTAGTTCATTAAGCAGTTTCAGACATCTATTTAGGATACCAAAAATATATATATATATATATATGTCATTAATTACCAAAGGACGAGTGGCATCAACAGAGGAAAGTTTTAGCTGTTTTCTTATGGCATCTTTGTTCTCTGCTTTCCCTTGAAGGTCATCAGCAGTGTACTGAAATCTGAGGAAAGTATCAGTTGAAGGGTTCCATGAATCAGTATCAATTCCATTAAGAATTCCAACAAATTTCTTGGAGTGAGAATTTAATGTAACATGAAGACCCCGACCACCCTGCAAAAGAAGGGAAGAGAGAGAAAAAAGCTGGTCAGTGATGAGAAAATAGAAACTGTAAGCATGCCTATAACCATCTGAGAACTAAAACAGTGCTTGAATCAAGAAGAAGTGATACATGCAGAACATGAAATACTAATCTGCATCAATGGTGATTACTAAAGCACGTGGAAGAAAATCACAAGTTTTGGTTATATTTAAACCATATCAAAATAAAGACTTGACAACATTCATACCTCTGCAGTCCGCACCTCTTGGGCATAAGTTGGTGATACCGTTGTAACAATGTTGGAGAACACAATTGCACCCTAAAATTTTCAAACATTTAAATGAAATGCACCCTTACAAAATATGGAAATATATAATCACACAAGTTACTCACCTTAACAGGATTGATTCTATCATGTGCCACATTATCCTGCATCCTATCAGGTCTATTTAGCTGATGAACATCAAGGCCACAAGATGACAACTCTGAAGCAGGTGAAGTCCCCTGATATTCGAAATTGTGGCATGTAAAGCAAATTCTAGCTGAATTAAGACCTTTGGGGGCAAATATATCCCAATAGAGTGGAGCCTGAAAAGCAAAAATTACTCATCAAAGATTCAAAGATTATCAAGAAAAAGGCTCTACATTAAAGGAGATGTGAAAAACCATGTCCATGCAGTCCATATAATTGAAATTTTAACTGTTCATAGTGCCCACCACAAAAGCTGTCTGCCAGTCATGACAATGGATTATATCAGGTTTCTTGCCAGCTTGAAGAAGCAACTGAAGTGCTGCTCGACTAAAGAATGAGAAGCGTTTGAAATCATCATGCTCGCCATAGAACTGTCCTCTCCAAAAGAGTTTAGCTGGATGAAGCGGTTCGATGAAATACACAGGGAGACCTGCACCATAATGATTATGATATCATCACATCATTGACAAATAGAAATTAAGAGCAAATAAGGGCATATCTTAACCTTCAACTGTCCCGACCCAAACTTTATTGCTGAATAACTGACCATCGAAATATGACTGCACCACTACATCTAGCACCTGCCAGAATAGTTAGGGTATTGAGCTTCTATCACTAACAAAGTTCTTGAATATAGTGAGGAAATGCATGATATATTGTGGAGTCACTAAGGGCTTGGCTTTAAATAGGTTTCAGAGGAAAAATAGAACTCAGAGAGTTGACCCAAGATAGACGAGATAAGGCTTGGGTAATAACGATAATATGAAGAACTTCAGATCTTCTTTCTAAAACAATTATTATACCTTTAAGTCACCAATACGATCGTACTGCATGCAGTCGTACTTTGGAAGAACAATTTCCACAAGGTGTCCTTTCTTTTGCAGTGCTTTGCTAAGGCCTGACACAACGTCGCCCAGACCACCAACCTTTGAAGCAAGAAAAAATAGATGAGAAACTAAATGTAAAACTGGAGGTGCCTTTTTCAAACTAATCAGGTAAAAGTAAATTATAAAAAGGATCAAAATATAGAGCAAACTGCAAAAAAAAAGTAATGACATTTTCATTTATGAGTATGCAGTAATGGTAGTTAAAAACAAAAAGGAAGACAGAATTGAACAGAAGCAGAAGAACCTAATAAAAGAGTCTTAACACCAATTTTATAATATATCAATAAGCTAGCGTAAGGCGAGTAAGGGTGGGATGGAGATGGATAAAACACGACCACGCCATGGATGGCAGGGACATGGATTTTACTAAAAAAAAAAAAACAGAGACTATGAGATAAATAATTTAAGTATCCAGGTATTATAGGTGGCTACATATTAGGGTCTAGTCAGTTATTCTTATTAATTAGGTCATACGTGGCAAGTTATGATAAAAGCCCAGCTGTCATTGTGGTCAAACAGTCTCATGTGGGAAAGTTATATTTGTCTAAAGGTATAAAGAGTCTTATTAGAGAATGTATGTTTTTATTAGGAATATCAACTTGGGCGGCTATCAAGTTGTAACAGGGAATTCTTTCTTTCCTCAACTGTCCAAATCAGGGGCGGACCCATGTTACGACCATCTGGGGCAGTCACCCTGGATCAGATCAAGAAATCCCCAAAAAGCTAAATGGGCCACTGCCCCACTTAAGTCAAAGTGATCGCCCCACCCTAAAACGAACCCCCAAAAAAAATCCCTCTTCTTTTGACCTTTGTGGACTGCACGAGATCCTATTCGCCCTTCGGTGCTGATCTCTCAATCTTCTCCTCATTGCAGGTCCCTATGCAGACTATTGCATCTTCATCTGGCGAACTCCCTCTCATGGTTAGTCTCTCTCTCTCTCACATCGAACTCTGGTTCTCTCTCATGACAGTGAGGTAGACGATCATAATGAGCCCAACGAGGCTGAGAGGGCCATTGGCCTAATAACCCAACTGGACATTGGGCCAAAATCAAATCATAGTTAAACATGACTTTGATCAATCTCAGGCCTCCAGATGCAGAGTATGATCAGGAGAAGATTTCTCACATGTTCCTCTTATTTACCCAATTTGAAAAAATAATCCGGGTGCCAGTAACTTATTTCGTCTTTTCTTTGACCCAGTTCACGGTGATGTTAAGGGTTTCTTTGTCTTTCAGTAAAACTAATAAATATCCAAGTGGGGCTGGAGAAGTGATGACAGAGGTTGCTTCCACAAGTCTTGCAACTAGTAAAAGGACAGCTGAAAGGGCAGCCCAAGTGGCAGAAGATGTGGTGCAAGAGACGGCAGAGAAGGTGAAAACAAGTGTCTCATTCAGGAGAAGATGCCCATGATGAGCTTTACGGGGTTTTTCTTTTTCAATTCCCTGTCTATTATATTCTATTATATTCCTTTTTGTGTTTAATTAGATGCATTCAAACATGTATGATCCTAATCACTCTATACCTAAATTTGAACCCTTAATCTCCAAATCTCAATTTCTAACCCTAAATCCTAATCCAAACCCTAAGCCCTAAATCACCAAATCCTAAACGCAAATCCTAGTGGTGTGTTAAGATACGGAAGCCCTTGACCATAACCTCAACTCATGAACAAAATCAGGAATTCTGAAATCGAGAATTCTCTAACTTTAATTCAATCGAACAGAAGGAAATACCTTGAGTTCTTTCTCTCTTGCTAAATAGACGGATTTAGTTACATAAAATAAACTTCCTTGTTTAATTAGGTTTCCATTTTTCACTTCCTCTTCTGCTTGTTAGTTTTTCTAATCTGATTATACTCAATTTTAAGGACTATGTCTTCACTACTTGCATAATGCATCATCATTATAGTGACAAAACTCCGTCATGGGATGGCCCCAGTTTAAGTGTTTATTTTCTTTTTCACTTTTCAAGGATGCAAAATCAAAGGGTCTGACTGGATCTTAGCACCCTATAACCAGTGAGAGACTGATTGACCTTTTCAATTGACCATTGTCTACCCCACTCAAACGAAAATCCTAGGTCCACCAAAGGATCATTTAAATATGTATATACAACCGACAGTTAGAAGAAAACAGTTTATTTTCATTGTTAATTAAGTTTTCCTCCCCATTATTCATCCTTGCAGATGGTGTGAAGTCATCCACTCCCTCATGATGCAGAGTCATGGGTCATTAATCATTATGCTAGAGAAAAAGATGTGTAATTCTAAAGGTTCTCTAGTATCAGTTTTGCTGTTAGATCCGTATGATCAGCTAAAGCCTCAGCATTTTTATTTATCAAACCCGTGCTTCAATCAATTCGATAATAGAATGTACTCCCCTTTTCAACTTGATTCTAATCGTATTCAATTCCCTCAGTTCACCTAATCTTTTATGATCTTGGGATTGCCCTGAAATTACACCACCTAGACTCCATCAAATCCATCAATTTTCTGTAGGGATGTAAACGGGTCGGTTCAGCGAGGGAAAATATTAAAAAAAAAAAAAAAAAAAAAAAAAAAAAAAAAAAAAAAACATGTCGACATTTTCTTGAATATGCCTATTGGGGTCAGATCAGGGAGGGGAAATTGTACACTTCGGAGACCGAGAATCGAAAGATCAAAGGAGAAGTGGGTTTAAGAAGAATTACAACAAATCTGCACTCACAGGCTATTTTCAACCATTCCATCCAAATCCAACTAGACAACCCACTCCATCATTACAACATGCAACAACCTAAACTCCCTCTCATCCACAACACTGCAGCATCCAAGCACCCACCTACGAACAGCATCAATAGAACCCAACACCCTAGCCTAGTGCCATCTCCATCAGGCCACATCACACCCCCCATCATCAACATCAACCTCGTGAACCTTCGACCCACATCAAAATTTTGAATAACCATTGAAGCCTTTTATCATTGTGATGCAGCCTAGTGCATCATAGGCCCAAGATTTAGCCCACAGTCAATCAGCCAATTGGACCTAACTTATGGTGGGTCAGCTACTCAGGCCTAAACACATTGGGCCAAGCCCATAGATGATTGATCCATTGGACCTAAACCATGGACAGCGAGACCATTAGCCTTACTAACTTAGAATATGTAATATGTAACCTTCTAATAAAGTTTTTTAGATCTAGATAAAGTATCTTAAATTTAGGAAAATAATTGATTGACATGTCATCAATTAAGGATTAAATTTAGGAAAATAATTCACCAGCATGTCATCAATTAAGGATAATTAATTGATTCACATGTAAATAATTAAAGATAATTGATTGACACAATATGGGAAAGAAAATCCATAAGGAATAAAGAGATTGACATGTAATCAATTCATGGAGGGAAAAAGAAAATCAAATCTAGGTCCTTACTTGGCAAGATTGACCACGCCTCTAAAAATACCTTGTGATTTCTCATTTTATATCAATGAAAAATTCTCTCTTCCCCTCTCATCATTGTGACCAAATTTCCCCTAGTGTGAAGATTCCTTTGGTTGCCAATGGTGATGACTCCAAAGGCCAAGTATCCATGGTGAATATGTGAAGACTCCATCCGTCATTGGGTCCCCTCACATTGTCACCCAATTAACTCCAGGCCGTAACCCAACAGTGAAAACTATATGAATATCACTAGGTTGTCCCACAATGATAACAAAAACTACTAATATTAACCTAAATCACCACCAAAATAGTAAGAATATTGGAACAGAAGGAAAACAACTAAACATGAAAGGACAAAAGAATGAAAAAAATTTACTTCCTCGATATATAGAACTCACTCATTAGAGTATAGAAATGGGTTGATTAGCACTGCAGCACTGAAATTAATAACCATGCAATGCAGAAAACTCCTGACATTGTTACAACAGGACTACTGGAGTATATGTATTTGTTAAATGGGCGGATCAAGTTTACCTTTGCAACTGGTGCCATCTCTGCTGCAATATGGATAACATGCAAGCCAGCCCTGCATTCAATGAAACAAAGTGTGGCACAATAGTTTAAGAACTTGGGTGATGAAAGGATGGTTCAGGCTTTAGAACTCATTTGAGAGAGAAGAAAATACCATGTCCTTGATGATACCAGTTTGAGAAATGTAGCCAAAGTTTCATGTTCACCTTTGTCCTTGCAAGCAAAGTATGCATCACGAATTCGAGCATCTCTCTTCCATGTCAAATCTCTCAACAACTTTGCATCCTCGAATGATATTTTCTTCTCAAGTAACCAACCATCAAAAGTAATTAATAAGCGACTCCAGAACTCCCATGGCATATCCTCCACAGGTTCATCTTGCGCCCTTCTCTTGCTTTCTTCTTTTAACCTATTGACTGTGTCTTGAAATTCCCTCACTGATTCATGATACATCTGCACATGAGAATGGATCTCTTCATCTGACTTTAGGAAACGCTCTTCCAGTAGTATTACTTTCTGCTGCAGATGCTCAGTAAATCGGTGGGAGCTTTCCAATGGATATTCATTTGAACTCACTTTTTCCAGAGATTCTTCCAGCCTGTCAACCTGCTTCTGAAGGTCATGATTTTGTTGTACTGCTAGAATAGCTTGATCAGCTTGTTTGGTTGCCTTATCAAGCAATCCTTGCAAATTTTCTACGTTCTCCTGTAGAACCTTGCACTTCATATTTCAGAGTAGAGAGTTTTGAAACATCTTCCTGGGCAACAGTAACTCTTGACTCCAGCTCTTTAAGGGTAGCCTCCAATGACGATCGTTCCTTCTCTAGCAACAATACACGTTCACCTGTTTCCTTAACACTGTTAAGCATCCTCTCAAGTGTTTGTATATCATCCTTCAATTCCATGTTCTCTCTTCTTACCAAATCAAGCTCCTTACTGAGAGAAGTAAAGCCACTAGCATCTGATAAAGGGGATTTCACAATTAAATTTCTTTTCCGGTCTTCATATAAATTGTACTCACTGCCCTGATCCCTTTCAGACATCTCAATTTTCAGCTTCTCAAGCTTATCTTCTAGGAGTTCAACATGTATCTTTTCTTGTGCTGCAACTTTTATCCTGGCGTCAGCCTCTGCCAATCTCATCTCCAAGGTGTTAATTTGCCCCTGCAGAGCCTCTTTCTCAGTAAGAATTTTATCAAGATCTTCAATTGCACGAACACGAGCTTCATTGAGAAGCAAAACATCTAATCAAGAAAAAAGAATGAGAAATAAGATTGCATCTCATAAAAAAAAAAAAAAAACAGTATTTAAGAAAGAAATAAATTTCTGCACTGCGGTGAACTAGTACTTACTTTTTTCAGCATTTTTTATCATGCCTACCAAATCCTCAAGCCGAATATTTGAAATCTGCTCTCCACCAATGCCACCCTCATTCTGTTAAATGGAAAAAAGAAGCATGCATCAATAATTTATCAAATTCTCTCTGGTAAGACTCCTCACTATACAACCCTCTATGAGATTACTTAATCCAATAAAATCTTCAGCAAAAAGTCAAAACATACTGATACATGAGTATCATTTTACCGATCAGATGAATGAGCACTACAATCTTAAAATCAAATGAAACCTATCAATGATATCAATGCACAACACACAGAGAGACACACACACACACACACACAGAGAGAGAGAGAGAGAGAGAGAGAGAGAGAGAGAGAGAGAGAGAGCATTTGAATATCGAGTTAAAAATAACAAAAATATTAGAATAAATGTATATAGGATTTAAAAAAAAAAAAAAAAGAAAGAAAAGAAAGGCAGTACCAGTTAAAAGCATTTTAAATAGATTGAATATAGAATTACATGAGAAAAAAGGTAGCTCAATGTGATTTCCTACATCATAGTATTCTCATCTACAGGCAAAAGGACATGTAATTCTTCATGAGGAAAAATGAAGATATTGATGGGCCTGTTTGGCATTGTACCTATGTTATTCTCGGTTTTGTGCTGAGATTGGGTTGTGCTGACACATGCTGTGCAGAAGTTGTTTGGCAACATCATATTGGATTGTTTTGAGATTATGCCATGTGGAACTTGTTTGGTGGCAGCAAGTAGTGTTGACATTCTTATGTCTAAAAACCTTTAGAACCTAATATCTGATTGGGCCAGTTGCCCTCTTGATCCCAACCATCCAATGAAGGACTCATAGGCATAGAATTAAGAATTTGACCATTGAAAGAGATGAACTACTAATTCTTACCTTTTATGTATTCAAAGACCACTACAACAGTCATGATGCTCCACATGGCTGAGCCACCAACATGTTTGTACAAGGGCTGGAGATTATAAAAATTAAAACGTGACGCCACTATAAGTGCCACAACAATCCTGAAAACATGAAAACCCCTTCTTGGATCATCCATACCCAACTTTCATATCTTCTACGTAAGCCTCCACACCTTCTGTTTAACGAGAGAGAGAAGAAGACCCTAACCACCAACTTCTCTCCTCCACATCCACACCAACCAATGACTCTAACAACCACCTTTCTTCTCACTGTTTTTTCTTTCTCCTTTCCCTTCTCATTCTTTTTTCTTTTTTCTACTCTTCTTCTTCTTCTACTCTCTCACTATGCATCTTCCTCGCTCTCCCTCTCCCTCCACTCACGACCCCTGCACCATTGACACCACAACGGACCACTTCTCCTCTTTTCTTCTTTCTTGTTTCCATTTTTTTTTCCTTCTCTCCTCTTCTTCTCTTCCTTTTTTTTTTTTTTTTTTTTATCTTTTCCTCTTCTCTCTGTCTTTCTCCCCAACTCTTGCACGCCTCAACCCCAAGGTAACCCAGCCTCTAACCACCTACCATTGCCCACACCTGCAACTGGACTCACTCCACCAATCAGAGCTGCTAGAGAAATGCAAATGATGGGATTCATGTGGCTGTTAGGGTGAGAGAGAGATTGGAGAGTTGTAGAAGGCAAGGTTCGTGCGCGGCTGTCAGGGAAATGGAGAGATGAGAACGGTCGTCAGATCTATGGGGTTGAAGAAGAGAGTTTGGAAAGAAAAGGGGTTGCCTACGGGACTTTTTCGAAATCTCAAAGTGTGCCACAGAGTTGTACCTTTTAAAAAACGAAATAAAATCGTTTCGCATATCTTATGCCATCGGGCGCGATTTTGAAGATCATTCCCTAGAGTCAAAATTAAAAACCTGACTATTAACAACTACCAAACTCATTTCCTACTTTCGCGTCCCATGGGAACTGGGGAACATCCAAACGGCATAATGCCAAACAGGCCCTGAAGTACCCAGAAAAGAAAGTAAAAAATAAAGGAAGGAAAGAACCAGGTTAGCACATTGTAAATGATGAAGAATGTGTGATGCAGGACAAAGTTAATTGACCGGTCAGTTTTATTTCAAAACACATTTCATGTAGAACCAGGGTGGTGATTAAAGACACAACAAAGGCAACCTACCCCAAAAATCTGTGATCCTAGATACATAGGAAGTACATAAATAAGATTACCATACCAATCTATTTATATTTTAAGTCCATATTTTAAAGTTACTGGTAACTTATGTTGTGTTTCAATATTTCTTTGCCACAACCAAAGAATAATGATGGCAGATTTATTCCATTTTAAAGAATTATTCTCAGCTGAAAGATTTAAACTCCCATGAGCTAATAGCCATTGAAAGCAACATCCACATCGTAAGTACCATCTAGATTGCAGAATCATACCTGAGACTTTGTCTCCACAGAAAGATCTGAATTGCCAAAATCTGCTCCATTAGAGTTTTTGATAATTGCATTAGAGTCAGCACCTTCATCAGATTGAGTATCCTGGTAAGATTCTGAGACTGTCTCTGTAACTGCCTTTTCAGTGTCAGCACCTTCATCTTCCCTTGGCGGGTAATTTGCATCAAGCGGTGGGTTTCTGCGAGGAGCTTTCTTCACTTGTTGCCTCCTATTATGGGAACTGTAGAAAACAGAGTCAGTGGAAACAAACTAATCCAGGAACTGGATAAACAATTATAGCATATTAAGTCAATGCCAAAAGAGACAGATATTTCTAAAATATATACATGGATATTTCTAAAAGATTAGGATCTTGCTGGATTAAGGGCACTACAATCCAAGAATTCAACTCGACATGACCCGTCATGTGTTTTCATTAATTGAAAATTGGAAGAATTCTATCAATATAGGGTTATATGAACAAAAGGAAAAAACCAATTCAAGAGAAAACGAGTGGCATAGATCATCTTCATAAATGAGTTAAATCATCCAAGGATAAATCTCAAATTCAATGGAAGCAATCTCTATCTTGAAATCAGAGCATACAGAATCGTTTCTGTAGGCAATATACACAAACTCAAAGAAACACTACAAACTCAACAAGCTCACATGTATAAGATGAAAGCAACAAATGCAAATACAAACACAACAAAAGAAAGCCATGAGTTGCAAGAAAACCCCAAATGGGTGGTTTATGTCATCTGATTGGTAACCCACAATGAGCAGTCGAAAGAATAAGTGACAGAAAATGTAAGAGCTGAAAAAGGGAAAAAGGACCCATCATTTCTAGCACAGAAAGAGAAACAAACATTCCATCATTTCGGGATTGAGAAATGCGTTGAATGATCAAAACGACAGAAAACCCCAAGAAGCTGGAAACCCACCAAATTCAAGAAAACCCCAGCTACAAAAGTAACCAACAAGTCCAAAAACGCAATAAGAGAGACAAGACCAACCGATCTTGGAACCAGAGCATATACAATTGTTAATGAAGGCAATATAAACAAACTCAAAGAAACCCAAGAAACTCAATAAGCCCACAAGTACAAGATGAAATCAGCAAATGCAAATACAAACATAACAAGAGAAAGCCATGAGCAACAAGAAAACCCCAAAATGGGTGATTTAAGTAATCTGATAAGTAACCCACACTGAGCAGTGGACAAGAATATCTGACCAAAAGAAGGTAAGAATTGAAGAAGTAAAAGCGTACCCATCATTTGTAGCAGAGAAAGAGAAACAAACAGCCCATCATTTCGTGGCATTGCCAAATGCATAGCCCAAGCAGCAAGAAACCAACCAAATTCAACAAAACCCCAAATCAAAAATCAACCCAACAAGCCCAAAAATTCAATAAAAGAGAGAAGAAAAAGAAACCCAATCATCTCTTTCGTCCCAAAATTCACAAAAACCCAACCAATAAGCAATCAAACAGAGCAAAAACGTAAAACCCAAAATCAGGAAACTATCCACAATGCATTTTCAATCAATTCGGTAAAAACAGAGAAGAAACCTGAAATTCCTGGGGCGCATTTTGCAGGAAATTGGAGGCAAAATAGGAGAGAGAAAGGGGAGGTAGGCATTGGATTGGCGGGAGCTGAGGCCATGGCATCCATGACTGAGGACGAACAAGGTCAAAGAAACCCTCGACGCCATGAAAACAGTAGAGATTTTAGAGAGAAGTGAGGGTTTTGTATTCCCCTTTCCTTCTTCTTCCTTTTTCACGCCATGGAATCTCTCTATCGAGAGGGAAAAAGACCAACTGCTTCTGCTCCACTGAGAAACCACCTTTTTTCATACACTGGAAATGCGAAGATATTGATGGATGATCATGGGTCAGGTCAATATATGCCCGGAACTGTTTATTGACCCGGACCAATTGTGACCCATAAATTTCTTCTTCTTCTTCTTCTTTTTTATTTCTTTTTTATATATTTTTTTTATAATGGAGGGTGTCCCACCCTATGAGCCGGATTAATCCCTAAGGATCTAAGGGGAGCCGAATAAATTTCATGTGACCTCAGTGTGGTAGTGCAGTCTTGAACACTCAACTTTCTCTCAAAAGTTGTGGTCCTAAGCTAACTGAGTTATCCCATAATTTACATAAATACAGTTGTCGTCAACATTGCTAGGGTTATTGCTTTATTGTAATGGTAAATGTCTCGGGTACCCTACAAGATAACGTAGTTTAGAAACATTTGAGCACCACTTCGTGCAAATTTGTCAGAGATTAGATTTGTATGTCGTCTATATCCCCTCAAGACCCTATTTCGACTGAATCTGCATTGGGTGACATTTCGTTTTTACTTATTATTATCAATATATACATAATGGGGACACATTTATGTGCATCTGGGGATTTTCAAGTACAAAAGTGAATTTTCAAGTACATAGGATGAGGTACACTTCCTTGTCTTTATGTGTAAAAAGAAAAAGTGCCCATCACCCTATGGTGAGTGATAGATGCACATGAATATTCTCCATACATAATTACATATATTTAGGTATTTTAGTAGGAAAGGCATGCATCTTAGCCCGGACCCAAGTTCCGTTGGGCCCATTCAACGGACTTGGGCTCAGGCCCAGGAGCTAAGACCCAACTTTCTAAATTCATGACCCATTCTCATCCCCATGTAGATATGCTGCATCAGCTGCTTTTTGGTGTGGTACACGTACCTCGTTTTGGACATATGTTGAAGATCCACATCAAGGCTAAAACTGGTGGGGCCTATTGATATATCTGCTTGTGGAACCGGATAACTCGCATATTCATTATATATATTTCATACCATGTTTTTATCATTTGGTGAGGCCGATACGAAGTTACTTAAACTTGATCGTGGTTTGGTTTTGGTTGGCCCACTTTCATCACCCACTTTATTACTATTGTTATGTGGGCCTGCATACCATCATAAGGACTGAAGTGAGTGTGATCCTTCAGTTTGTATTTAAAACTTGCTTCATTTTAGTGTAAAACCTGACTTTTGACATCCTGGGGCTTGTATTGAATGCTTACCTTAGCTTTTATAAGTTATGCTCTAATATCCACATAAAACACTTGGAAGGAGACAGGGTTCATGTGACTGGGGGTTGTAAAAGGAAAACAACAGGATAAGGAATCTATGAGCCCTAGGAAATGGATCTAACAAATAGAAGAAACATGCAATATCTGAAACCCTTTCTGCAATTATGTGGATAATTAATTAAAATTAATCAATGATCAACATCTTAATCAATCTTAGATCCTTAATCAAATTAAATATACAATAAAACCAGTCAGAGAACCAGAACCATGTGATGGGCTTCATTAGCAAAAAGATGAGCTTTAAAAAAAAAAAAGAAGAAGAAAGTCAATGGTAATCCCACCTAATTAACTATGTGAAAATCACATCTAAGCCACATAAGGTCTTGATTAGGGCATTACCATTTTAACCCTTTTGCCTAGAGATGTAAATGGATCTTCTATTTACAATTACCCAGAACTCAAGAAGTATTGGCATGGACCCTGTTTCCAGTTTCCAGGCCTTATAAATAATTAGGCCCAATTTTGGGTCCAAGCTCATGGACCCAGTTGATAATTAGGTCCCTGGATCCATTGATCCAATTATTAATGCATGACTAAAAGATATTTTTACAATGAAGGTTGTACCTACATTAGTTTTGAGAGCCAAGTTTGAGTTCATAATCACATCCAGGTCCACACAATACTATTTGAGTCAGGCCCAAGTCCATAGAGCTTGGACCTTTGCGTTAGAGATTAGATTGGATTCAAGTCCATGGTCTTGTGGGCTTCAACCCATGCACTAGCGCTATGCGCCCTAAACGGGCAAGCCTTAAGTGAACGGCTACCGGATCGGAAGAATAATTTAGAAAACTCCACATTTGACTCTTCATTTCAATTTACTATACAAATAACTTTTACCAAACAACCCGGATTGTTCGCCTTCTACACATGGGGTATGAACAACATGTTTTACATGTGTAACATGTAAATAAGCAGTAAATAAGCACATTTTAATGTTTGTCAAAATCACCATTTTCACATGAGTAAATAAGCACATTCTATGATTTTAGATGTGTTTAGATTTTTTCACAAACTTCTTGTAATCCATGAATAATCAATATATGAAGTTGAACTTTTAATGCTTATCATTAATACGAGGATATTGAACGTTCAGATCAAGAATTGAGGGCCCATGAAAGTGCATAAAATTTTAAGTTGGAATTTTTTCTCAAATTACTCAAAATCTACGAAGATTTAAAATAATCAGCTTCAAGGACACAACGCTTATCAATCAATAAACAAACTAATTCAGTGTAAATTATAAATTCGGGCCCATTGGAATGAAAAAAAAATAAATTAAAGTAGTTAGCAAGTCCCTCAGTAGAAAAATCACCCATGTAAGAGAGTATGTTAGCGCCTTTTTTTTACAAGAGGGGTATATAAATCACTTTCAAATTTATGTTAAGTGTTAAACATTGGTTTGCAAATAGCCCTATTTACGCACCATTTTCACCACATTGATTCATTTATTGTTAAAGGGCCTGACCTGGCCTGACCCGCCCACTACCTGAGCTTTCCGTGGCCTGACCCGCCCACTATCTGAGCTTTCCATTCTAGGGTTTTAGCACCCCAAAACCCCATAAAGCCCCTCTTTTGCCTCTCTTTCTCATCTCCTGCATCTTCTCTTCCAGATCTCTCTCATTCCTCATCATCAAGAAGAAGAAGATGAAGATCCTCTCTGCCTACTTGCTAGCTGTATTGGGAGGAAATCTACAGCCCTCCGCCGAAGATCTCAAATCCATCCTCGGATCAGGTAAATCCCAAACCCTAGGTTTTCTTTTTTTCCTAATCTTCTCTTTCATGCATTTTTATCACATCAAAGGAAAATCTAGGGTTTTAGTTGTATTCGGTGATGCGGATCTAGGGTTTTTTTTTTTTTTTTTTTTTTTGCGTGGGGTATGATTTTTTTCTGGATTTACAGTGGGAGCGGATGCAGAAGATGATAGGATCGAACTGTTGCTTACGCAAATCAAAGGCAAAGACATAACGGAGCTTATCGCCTGTGGAAGGGAGAAATTGTCTTCTGTTCCTTCTGGTGGCGGTGTGGCTGTTGCAGCGACGGGTGGTGGTGGTGGTGGTGGAGCTGCTGCTGCAGCACCTGCGGCTGCGGAGGCGAAGAAAGAGGAGAAAGTTGAAGAGAAGGAAGAGTCTGATGATGTATTGCTTCTTAAAATCAACAGATTTTCTTCTCTTTTTTTTTCTCTTTTAATTTTTCTTTGATTTGTGCTGATTTTGGTGCTTTGGGTTTGTGTTTTCTTTTTGCAGGATATGGGATTTAGTTTGTTTGATTGAGAAGCTGCGAGAGATCATGGGTTAGAAAGTTAGAAAGCTCCTTCAAGCTTTGTTGGTTTTTTTTTCCTTTGAACCCTTTTGTTCTCATTGACTCAGTACTATTGTTAGCATTTTGGCTCAGTAGCGCGCAGGATAATTTTGCTTATTTCACTTGAAATCGTCATAAACATCTTAGCATCATCCCATCAATGTGGGTTGGTTGAATGGATTTTCCATTTAGAAATCTACTTTGTTGTGGCTCTTGAATTGATCTATTTCTCTCTCTACTGTGTTTGTATACTTGGAAATCGAAAGATATTTAAGACATGAAAAGGGTAGTTTATAAAACTCTTCTATGGTGCTCAATTATTTTGCGCTGCACTGTGGTGCATTCCTAGCAATGACTTTGCTTGAGTTTGGATTGGGACATTCAGGGGGATGCCGAAACTATGAAATTGACTAGCGATGCCGAAGTATCAGTGCTTTCATGTCATGCAATTGTTTATTCCTGCTAGTATGATATATGGATTAGCTCCCTGTAATGAGAATGCAATAGCTAGATGTAGGAAGATTGTCTCTTTGAATAAAGCAATGAGCAGAAGGTGCTGCTTTACTTGTAGGCAGACTATAATTTTTGTCTGAATAAAGTAATGAGCAAAAGATGCTGCTTTACTTGTATGCAGACTATAATTTTGTATATGCTTTGAATGAATTGGAGTTTACACTTCTATGGTTATCTAATATACGGTATTGGACTTTAGCTCTTGGAAAGAGCCTTTAACCCTCTTGTGGGCTTATACCGTGTCACTCTCGACTCAACTTAGAAGTTGTTTCTTTGAGGTTCTTAGGTCTTTTTTTGCTTGGAATTTGATTAGGGTTAATCGAGGGGCAATGG
This sequence comes from Camphora micrantha, assembly GCA_003546025.1. Taxonomy (NCBI): domain Eukaryota; kingdom Viridiplantae; phylum Streptophyta; class Magnoliopsida; order Laurales; family Lauraceae; genus Camphora; species Camphora micrantha. The sequence goes on along the minus strand of QPKB01000012.1, from coordinate 1,981,785 downwards.
CCATAATTATAAAATTGTGACAAGTGATGCCAAAGCATGAGAGGGTTTCATGTTATTCCTGCTACTGAAAGAAATATGGATTGAGAATGCAATGGCTAGATGTAGAAGTGTGTATATATGAAAAATGCAATGAGCAGAAAATGCTGATGTACTTGCAGGCGGACTATAGTTTTGTATATGCTTTTAATGAATATTATGCTTCAGTGATTATCTAATATTCCATTTTGGCCTTTAAGCTCTTCGAGTGCCCTCATAAAGAGCCTTCAACGGTCTTCTGGGCTTATATTCTGCTATTCTCCATTCAACTAATATAATTTGTAGCTTTGAAGTTCTAAGGTCTTTCCTTCTATGAGAACCAATGTCATTCCTTTTTATTTCCAATCTCATTTGAAATTGTAGAATAGAGAGACAAGTTCTCAATAATCTCTTTCTCAGCCCATGAAATCTTTTTCAAACATGAGCTTGGAATTTGCAATACTCTTAGAAGAACATGACTTGTGACAGAGTTTTCTGTTTGAGAAGGTAGAAGATGGGTTAGTCTTAAACTTTTAGGAAGGTAGAGTATATGTTAGATTATAGATAAACAACAGGGGGAATGTCCCCACGAATACACTTTATCTTGTCAGTTCCAATAGGCAAGACTTTTCCAAGTTGATTGGGAATTTGCTAGTTGGATAGCATCAGTTGGAGATTCAATCTGTTTCAAACTGAACTTTGGGGAAAACCCAAATACAAATCTATAGTATGATGGATTTCTTAGCTCTTAATATTAAAAATGGAAAACAAAATGTGCCTTTTTGGTGCCTATTTACATGTTTAAGTGTTAATGCATTTGGATGACTTGAATGATCTGGGAGAGAGTTGTTTTGTCCTTTTCTTTGGCTTCCCCTATTGTGCCTATTTCGATCTTCGTAAACTTGGTGCAGGCTACATGTTTTGGGGTTCATGCATTTGGATAAACTGAATTATCTTGAGAGGTTTGTTGCTCTGTTCTCTACCACCATGCCATGCACTCGAAACGAATTTTGCATGATCAAGAGCTGCAGGATTTTGAAATTTTCAAATTTGAAATGGAACCCATTGCGTGTGGGAGAGATATTTGGAGAATGCATCACTCAGCCGAATGTCTGTCTCAACAGATTTACTTCTGAACTACACTGAATTATGGTGCATCAATTTTGTTGGATTCCAAACTCATGCCCTATTTATTTTTCCATTAAACTTTTGCACTGTTTCAAGTTATCCCTCTGGATAGGCCTCTTCCCATACAATTAATGGGCTTGCCTGCAGGTACCACTTGGATTCTATGATCAGCCATACCTCCTCTCACACATTACCTTCTTGAATTGGCACTTGCCCAAACACTAATTGAACACATTCTGAATCTAGTGGTAGAAAACTTGTGCAACTGGCCAATCAGTCTTATGCTTTGGGGCAACATGGTGAAGAGTATTACGTCTACCATTCCCTATTAGAGTGACAAAATGGGTTGAATTCAGAGATCGTTGGGTTGGCAAATCATAGACCCCAATAGTCTGTGAACAAGACACAATAGTCTCCCAAAAAATTATTGGTGCCAGTGGACCAAAATCAATCCAACTTTCAACCTAAAGAATAATGAAGAGGTCAGTTTCTTTTACAAAAAAATAAAGAAGCTTAAGTTTCATGTTGGGCTTTCCCGACCCGAAGGGCCACACTCCATCAAAATTTATGACTCCACCTGCACCATTGGCAAAACAGCTCAATTCGAAATTATCCCCACTGCCCTTTGTGTATATATATATTATTTGCTTTAATTAGATTCTCTTTTAGATTGAAAAAAAAAAAAAAAAAGAAATGTTTTCTCTTCTTTTTTTATAAAAAAAATATTTAGGAATTAAGAAAGAAATATGTCTTATTAAAAGTCTGATCCGAATATATTTATCTTATTTTTATATTTTCCAATTACATTAAAAAAAAAAAAAAAAAAAACTCTCAATGAGATTTCTCGGTAATGCTATAAGTCGAGGTTTTTTTTTTTTTTTGGTATCCAAGTTAAGGGGTTATAGATCCTATGAAACTCGTACATGCAAAGTAATAGAAACCCGCACATGTAAAGACATGCAACAGACACAACTCACACATGCGAGGTAACTCATACATGTGAGGTGATGGAAATCCTCACTTAAGAGGAAACACAACTTACACATAATAGATAATAGCAATTTATATGTAGGTGATCAAATGGAATGAGGTGAAGCTGTAATGAACACTAAAATATATTTCATAATTCATTTTAACTAAAAAAGCATACATCAAACGGTGGATGAACTCTTTTCCATCCATCATCCAGTCGAGTGATTGAATGGACCAGGCCAAGTTCGGCCAATTTTTCAAGCCAATAAGTTGAAGCAGTTCAAATCTTCTGGTATAGCACACCAACAAATTGGTCAGGCACGTACCTATTTCTTTGCATAAAATCTGGACTAGACTATATTGTTTGATCCAAACCAATGAATTCAACATAAAAGGAACTAGTTTTTTTATTTTTTATTTTGTTTTTACCAACAAAATGGGTTCGAGTGGAATGTAGCCCAAATTTTGAACTAATTGAGATAAGCCTCTTCATAGTTCACTTTCTCTTAGGTCAGACCAAACCTCTAGGCAGCTCTACTAAAAACTCAATAATGCACACTTCTTGTAGAAAGTTTCATCAAACATGTAACATGCAAATAGAACATACAAGTACTTCCTCTAAGGCTAAAATAATCAAAACTCAATACTTAAGTTAATACATACGGTCGGTTCGGTTTAGGCGATTAATAGTGGATTCAAACCAATAATCGACCGATGTAAGGCGGTTTTTATGATTTTTAATCCGTTGACCGAACCGATCTACATAAAATCGATCTGAACCGTCCGGTTCGGTCGGCTGAGTTCGGTTTTGCGTAGATAGTGAGTTTTTTTGTGTAGCCCTACCTACGTGTACAAAGTGAGGGAGGCCAGGTATACATTTTTCAATCCAATGTAATAAGTCAGCAGTTTAAGACAGTAGACGTTTTGGCTTAGTCTCCTTGTCATCTTTGTTAAAAATATCTTTTTACAAGAAAAAAAGTGCAGAAGGACAGTAGCTCAAAAGTTAAATCATCCCGGTCTTTGTTACCTTTTAGGTCCCAATAGAATTTGCAATGGGTCGGGTTATGTCAAGCATTGCAGGTCATATGTAAAGGCTCATTCATTCATTAATGGGCTTGAAAATGTTAACATGGAGTTTGATGTCAACCCAAAAATTAAAAGGGTCAATTCCAACTTAATTTGCAGGCTGGGTTCCACTTGGATCCCCTATTGACACATGCCGCTAACTTTATCATAAGGCCTATATGAAGATTATTTATTCAAGATAAATTTCATCTCCTTTAGTAATATTTCCTCAAACGCATGATTGAAAACATGAGTGAGTGCCGCAGTGACATCGTTATTGATGTGGTGTTTATTATATTTCCATTATGTACACATATTGAGACCGACTCTTATTGAACTGAAATTTCGAGATATATTTGTGGAGGGGATGTGATTCATTTTAAACTATCCGAATTATCTCTGTGTGGGCTTCATGGTGGAGATCCCAGCATCTGTACACAGTTTCCACGTAAGCTGCGACGAGGGATCCGGACTGATTGGGTCCTGGCTGAACTGGCAGGTCATAGTGTAATAGGTCAGGCTGGATTGGATTGGTGGGTCAGGTGGCAGGTATGGACTCAACCTTAACCAAACCAATTCATTAATCAGGATAGAATATCAACCCAAATCCAACCCAAAAATAAAAAGGTTCAATCCAAACCCCAAACCACTGGGCTGGGTTCGACGTACCCATCATAAACAAAAGCCCAATAGGTCTCCATCACATTAATGTGTTAGCCCAAAACTTCAACGGTCCTGATGGGCTAAGACAGTGATGGCCCACCACACTAATTTTCCCTTCCTGCACCTCCTGCAACATATACTCCACAGCTCAAGAGGCCCAGGAGATTGAGAATCAGATAATGATGGGAGCCTTGTTCTGCAGCTGCCCACTCCCACCAGTGGCAGCAGCAGCAGCAAAAAGAACCCATCATCATCATCATCATCATCTTCATCAGCATTTCTCTTTAGTAATCCAATCCTCTCATGAACAGAGATCTTCCTGCAAATTCAACATCTCCACATGGCCTCAATCAATAGCACTGCATGCACTTGCAGCTGCTCTTTCCTTTGGTCTTGTCTTAACACCTACTCCTCCTCCTTGTACTGCTGCTGAATCTCCATCCCTTCAAATCGCACCTTCTCCTACTGAGCTTTGCCAAGAAGAAGATGACCAACAAACTCCAGAGATTGCTCCCCAGTCTGTTACTAATGAAGGAATTGTTCAGGAAGCTTGGGAAATTGTCAATGAAAGCTTTCTTGATGCTGGGCAGCATCGCTGGTCACCTGAAAAATGGATGGTAAAGCACCCACTTGCCAAAAGCTGGGTTTTTTTTTATTCTCATTTGGGGTTGTAATTTGCTTCTGGGCGATTCTAGAAACATGCTTTTTTTCAGTTTTCAGATAAAAATCTCTAGTGATTAGAACCCATATCCCTGTTTTATTGTTTATTGATTAGAATGAGAACAACCCATGAAATTTGAGGACTGTTTTCTATGAAAATTGAAAATGGTTTCCAAGGGGAATGATTTTCTTCTGTTCTGTGGTAACAATTTTGGGAGGTTTTTATTTTCTGAGATTTTTGTGGAAAGCAACTAAATGACCATATTATAAAGTCTTACACTGGATAAATTGTTTTGCCACATTAAACAATAAAGAAAATTAGAAACCATAGAACATGCAGTCTTCTTTTTTTCAATTTCCAGCAGGAAAATGGAATCATTGAGGAAATAAAATGCCAGGAAAGACTGTAGTAGATAAAAGGGTGTTTGGAATTTGGATGAAGAGAAAAGGTGGGGATAGATTCAGTTCAAGATTTGTACTAGGGACAGTTCTCTTTACTTGTTTTCTTCATTTTTTTTGTCCACATCCAAATGACGCCTAACTCATGTGGTCTATGTGGATGACCTAGAGCTCAATCCTTGGGTTACTTCAAGTGGAGAGTGTATCTGTATTCATTTCTGGGTATATGTATATGGTTTTGTACTTATCCTTCAGTTGTTAGTTGTTGAGTGAAGGCTGTATTGACAATGCTTGAAATGTGTGAGTGCTCACTGTTAATGGGTATGCTTTTCTTTAAAACCTTTTTTTCCCTTGTACCAATTGGTTTTTATTTTACAGCAAAAGAAAGAAGATATTCTTAGTAGTTCTATTCAAACTAGATCTAAAGCTCATGATATCATTCGAAGGATGCTGGCTAGCTTGGGTGACCCATATACGCGGTTCCTTTCTCCCTCAGAAGTAATTCCTCTCTCATTTTGGATTTGGGTTTTTAGTTTTCTGTATCTAAGAATCATTTGCCGTTGAGGTGAGTGGATAGAGAAGGGGAATGTAGATACCAATATGCCATTACAAGTTCAAAAGTGGAGGCATTTAATACTCTCCAAAAAGAACAGCATAATCATCATCATGCATATGATTTCGGAAGATTTTTGGTGCAACATCTGGCTCCATCACATAAATGTTCTGTATTACTTCACTATGAGACTGCAAATCTGGTGCTTGGAGTGACTACACCCCAAACTTGTTCTTCAGCTGTGGATGGAAGTGATGGTTCCACATTTTTTTTTATTCTGTTAGTACTTTTTATCAATTGTAGTTTTTACTTATATGAATTGATTTTTTTCCCTCCATGTTATGTCTTTTCATCACTGGCGAAAAGTTCTCGAAGATGGCTAGGTTTGATGTGAGTGGGGTTGGAATAAATCTTAGGGAAGTTCCTGATGAAAATGGTGCTATCAAATTGAAGGTATTGGGGATAATATTGGATGGTCCTGCCCATACTGCTGGTGTAAGACAGGTATTGGTACTTGGTAGACTTGATGCATCCACTTCCCAAATCTGATTGTTTGTTTAGACCTCATTCCTCTCTTTACTTCTTAGACCTATTCCTTCAAATTAATTACTGGATCTTTATAGTTTGATTTATAAGAATGCAATTGTCATCTGTGGAGTATGGAATTTTTGATGTTACAGATAATAAAAAGGACACTGTGATAGTCTTCAGTAGTAATATTGTCATCATTGCCATCATCATCTTTTCTGTAATTCCATACATATTATATCCATACATCTTGTTTTCACTAAATATTATCTTACTTTCTATTGCAAAGTTGGAAAATGCTTATTTTCACAACCACAAGGTTGCAGGTTTGACTCATGCAGCCCATCAAGAAAGAGAGAGGAAGAGGCTGTCTTGCATCTGATTCATATAATAACTCATATTGTTTAGTGATCAAATAATAATAAATTTTGATGCATATTGTTCTAATTGATGCACTTAATAGCCTTTGTTTTTTCTCTTTATGTTAGTGTAAGGATGATGCATGCATTCTGTTTTTGTAGGGGGATGAGGTCTTATCAGTCAATGGAGTTGATGTCAAGGGAAAATCGGCCTTTGAAGTTTTGTCTTTGCTACAAGGTCCTAAGGAAACATTTGCTACTATCGAGGTTGTGTCATCAAATCATCTAAAAAATATGCTGCCTTAAAATTTTCTTACTTGCAGCTTGAATATGATCTTCCAAACTAAGTGTTGATGCTTGTAGATTAAACATGGAAATTGTGGACCAGTTCAATCTGTCAAAGTCCAGAGGCAAGTTATTGCTCGAACCCCGGTGTTTTACCGCCTAGAACCAATGGAGAATGGAACTGCTTCAGTTGGATATATACGTCTGAAAGAGTTCAATGCACTGGCGAGAAAAGATTTAGTTATAGGTATGAACATTATATTCAACTTTTGCAACTATAGTTCTGTAATCCTGTACTAAGGGTCTGTTTAGTATGTGGACATCCTTCGTGGTCTAAGGACATTTTACCCCAGTCGTCCTCAGGAAAAGTAAGCTATTTCAGTTGAAATCCCGGACAGATTCATAAGGCCTGTTTTATTTACGAGAGTCCTGAACAGCATCATATTGTCTTCTGACTGGGTTCACTTCCTCAGAAAGCTCACTAATTTTTGGTAAAATAGGAAGCAATAGTCATATTAACAAGTCATCGGACCTCATTGAATGGCATGCTCCACGCAGTCTGTCCAGCAAGTGGCTCCTAATTTCCTAATGGGAGCTTAAGCATTTTTTTTATTAAAATATTCAACTTAATTTTGCCCCTGATTTTTCTGTTATGTTCTCAGTTTTCTTCTTCTTCTTCTTCTTCTTTTTATTTTTTTTGGGGATCTCAATCTTATTGCAAACCTACTTTCTATCCAACTATTAGAATTTGTTCTATGCTCTAGGGTCCTAGGACTTCTTGTGCCAAAGCCATCAAATGATTGCGTCTCACATTTCTATTTAGATTTATATGCTGATTGAAAAAAATATGAATAGATGTTCGTCGAATTATGTATTAAAGACTCAAAGTAAAGCCTGGCTGAGAACTGGGGTGGCGATGATGGAAAGGGCTATGGGACAACCCAAACACCCCCACCCCCGCCCCCCACCACCAACAAAAAAAAGAAAAAAAGTAACAACAGCAAGAAAAATTGAGGCTCACATATGGGTGTAAATTTGGGGTTGGCTGTAATTCATGGGTCAATCCATGTTTCCCATGGACTCTCATAGAGGAGAAAATTCTAGTTTGAGACTTGTCTATAAAAAATGGGTGCTCTGATCCAGCAATGCTTTCTTCATTGAATGGCAGGGAATGCACTGATTTAAAATGTGTTAGTTTTATAAATCTCTGGTTTTTTGGTGACTTGGGAAAACTTTCTTATATCATATATTCCCTTTCTTATATGTAGCAAATCTTTATTTCTTTGGTATTCGATCATCTTTCTAGGTAACTTTGCTCCTGTATATATATATATATATATATATATATATTTTTTTTTTTGGCAACTTCTTAAAGTTTTGATACTAAAAGTGCTGCTTCTATGAGACTGCTTTATCTTTTTTTTTTTTTTCAAAAGTTTAGTAAGTATTGCAAAAAAATGCTAAAGGGATTGTTAATTCATTCTTTCAGCTATGAAGAATCTTCAGGATGCTGGTGCCTCCTATTTTGTTTTGGATCTTAGAGATAATCTTGGTGGACTAGTGCAGGTTTGTTTATTATCTGAATCTGATGCATTGTACTGTAATGTTCTGTTTCACATGAAATAAAGTCTTAGAAATCAAAGATTTCCAATGTCCACTTTTCATTTTTCTGGAGATATCGTGAAATATAGTTTCGTAGATATCTCCATTATCCTTCTTTACTTTGATCTGCCAAGCCATTAACATTGTAAATTTTTGAGTTTGACAGCCATTTTCCTTCTCAGGAAGGCATTGAGGTTGCAAAGCTCTTTCTGAATAAAGGAGAGACGGTATGTAATTGTTGCAAGATATGTACTTGTAAGATGGATCTTCATTTATCTTTTTATTTAAATTTTCATGCAAGAACTCCTTCACGTTTCAAGTTGTTTTGTATGCTACCTGGAATCCTGAAATAACCTACCTGTCCTCTTCAGAAACATATATCGAGTATGATACAACTTAACCCACATTATATAGTTACTAAAGATTGATGGCTACTTTTACCAGTTTGATTTCATGTACACAGCCGTTGTCTGGGAATCTGAAATAATCAATTTATGCCATCCTTATTTCTTCTTGTGCTCCCCATATGGGTTTTTTACCTATTTGAATTGCTGAAACATACAGTAACACTGCTCTACTTCAATATTATAAGGTCATTTAACTGATGAAATATTATTAGGTCCTGGAAATTTAGTTTCTTGTTGTCTTTAACAGTGGCACAGATTATTATTGAGTAATCACAGCTTTAAATTTACTTTACTATTCTACTTGATATAATATAACCTCGTTTCCTTGAAAGATAATATTAATCCCTGGACTGTCATTTAGATATACTTTGTGGTCTTCTGATTTATTTTACAAATGCTGAGACACATGGCTATTTCCCATTAAATGTCATATTCAAACTGTCATTTCTTGGGGTGAACAGGTCATTTATACTGTTGGAAGGGATCCTCAGTATCAAAGAACAATTGTTGCAGAGACTTCACCTTTGTTTACAGCTCCTGTAACTGTAAGCATATTTATAATGGGGCACCACCTTATAAATTGTCCTTGATAAACTGAATGTGAACTGGTAATATTATTAAACATGCATATAATGTAAATTATTTTTGTGCTGTAACCTGTTAGTTGGAATAAGCCCAAAAAAACAAAAGGTCTTCAATGCGCTAGCAGTAATCTTAAGTAATACTTTTCCTTTATGTCTGAAACTATTAAAGCTGATTCTTTCTTTTTCTTTAATTACTTCATTGCAGGTTCTAGTGAACAATAAGACTGCAAGCGCTAGTGAAATTGTAAGAAGCTCAGTTCTTCATCTTGCTTGTATTCACGAGATTGTACTCTGAGCAGAAACTGTTTTGCAGGTTGCAACAGCACTTCATGATAACTGCAGAGCTGTTCTTGTGGGAGACAGGACTTTTGGCAAGGTATGACAGCAGAATTTACTAACTTCAATTTGTTTAAAGAGTTTCCCTGCCTCCTTGACTTGGGAGTAGATTTCGCACTCTGGGTTTTTGTCTACAAAGTGTAATCCCAAAATAGGAGAAAATTATATGCTCCCAAGGGACAAATTGTTTGTACAAAATAGAACCTTCTAGTCTGGAGTCAATCCTGTAACTTCATTCTTTCATTGTTTGTGCATATTGTTGATCAAAACTTCAATGCTTCCGTCAGGGTTTGATACAGTCAGTTTTTGAACTTGACGATGGATCCGGTATTGTGGTTACCGTTGGGAAGTATGTAACACCAAATCACATGGACATCACTGGAGATGGGATAGAGCCAGACTTCCCGCGCGTACCAGGTAACTTACTCATTTACTCAAAAAGGTGTAACATGCAAGTATTTACAAGGAATATGTTTGCAGCGTGGAGTACAGTCATGAATCATCTATCCCAGTGCAACATGAAAACGAAGGAATGACGAGTGCAGGTTTGTGCTTGCTCTCTCTTGCTGTTGTTTTATTTTTGGGGTTTTGAAGAAAAACATGCTTATATGTTGCTAACAGGTTATTTTTTTCCCCATAGTCGCTCGCGGTGATAGACAAGCTAAGGATTAATTGAATTAAAGAAGGGTGGGGCCATTGATGATTGATATCCAATATAGGACATGTCTCTTCATTATTTAGTCTGGAAAACCGAAGTGTACATATGAACACTATTGAATACAGGAGATCCATTTGGGTTGGATCTATGTAGCTGCCATCAAGGGTTGAGATTCAATTGCATGGCCTGATGGGTGGAGCCGCTTCACTCAAATCACCAGATTTTCTGTTCACTGAACCAGAAGAGAAGAAAATTTGGAGTACATTCAGCTGCATTCCTAGCTGATGTGCTTGCTAACCTTTGTATGATTCTTGAGCTTTGGCTATTGCATTCACTTTATCAATCTGTTCATGGTTTACTCTTTGTAAACTTTTTGTTTCCACATTTAATTATGAAGGAATGGTGATTTCTTTTGGTTTGTACAGACAACTAAGCACCTGGGAAATGCATTAGTTCTTTCTGAATTAGTTGTATTGTACAAGTAGTAAACCAGTGATTGGCAGATAAATGTGGGTAAGAATGACCAAAACCAGACACTGATGCAGTACTTAGTCCCACAATAGACTCAAGTTGTACAAGAAATCCGATGCTTGCTTCTTATTTCCATCTCTCTATATGATATCATGGTGGTGATTTTATTGATGCAATGTTGGATTTCCTTCTATTTTACCACATGAGCAAATTCCCCAGGAGACTTATCTCACCTGGCATTTTTGTTTTCTAAAGTTTCCGTCCCCTACCCCCATGGCGCAACATCTAAATGTAGGTCCTGTGCTACCTGAGGCTGAGAAATGTCATCCAACATTTCAGCTCATTTTTCTCAAGGTCTTCCATCCAAAATAAAATGTGTGTGACAGACCATGCAGTAATTTGATTCTCCACTTCTGAGCAGGCTCTTTATGTATTTGACTCAAAAATTTTGAAGCAAGACATCATCCAACCACCTGCATTTTTATGAGTATGGCTGTATGGGCACCCTTATACCGGGGTGGCAACAATGACCAACCCACCAACTCGAATCTGTAATTCAGGGTTTCGGTTGACCCCTTTTTCACGTTAGGTCTGGGTTGACATTTATGACCTGATAGATAAATGAGTTGGATCTACTCTTGCAATTGTACATTGATCTGCTACCTCAACCCAAACCTAACCTGTTAATTAAGTGTTGGATGGACCATTTTTAACTTTTAGGTTTGGTTTGGATTCAAAGTTTCAAGCCAAATAAAAACAGGAGTCAGGTTTGGGTTGCACCTATATGTCACCCACAATGTTCGACCCAACCTGTCCCCATTACAACCCCTACTCATCTAAACATAAAATGAATCAATTTAAGCCAACGCCCCTCAACAGAACTACAGGCTACAAGCTCTTTTAATAATAAAATAAAATTATGAAATCTGCAACAAGGCTGAACAATTCTGTTGCTGGAGTTTGGCGACAACCATACTGTGACAAATTAAGTTTTAAGTGTTACAAATGGGAATCAGCTCCAAGTGATTCTGAGAAAGTCTAAAAGAGGCTGAGTGAAAATTAGTCATGTGATTCTAAGTTCAAACATACCCAATGGTTGAGACACATAATACAACCTCAAGGCACAGGACATCAGGTTGATGAGTACTCTTTTAGAATGCACAGTTGATCAGAACCAAAGGAGTACAAAGAAACTATAAATATTATGATCAAACTGTTAAACTTTGGATCATCTGCTCTTAAATATACTATAATACCCTGAAAAAACAGGAGATACTAGCAGCAGATCAATAACTGTGTTGCCAGATCTGGTGGGATTGTGGAGATGGACCCTGTGATGCTTTCAGGGTCCCATCACTCGGCGGTTGATGTTCTTGTGAGACCCCTGCCTGAGAATGGTAAAAATTTGGGTAACCCGAAGCTCCGTAGTGTGATGGCTGCTGACTTTGTTGAATGGCACCATGCTGGTTCTGTCCCGGATAACCATAATAAGTGCTGGCTGGAAGGGCTGACATGGTTCTTGAACCATGCCCATTGACCCACATGGTAGAGGCTTCATTCTGAAAAATAGAAGGATTGGGGAATAAATCAGGAAAATTCAAATAAAATATAACTTGTTGAATTATGTTGTATAATACTTCATCTAGAGAAATAACACTTAGTCGTTCAAACAGAATGCGACATGTAGGCTGGCATTTCAGTAAGCTAATTCATCTCAAGGGCCTCACCATTTGGTTAAGCATGCCTATTCTATCAATCTGACCGGTAATTTTCAGCTACACTTCCAGCAAATGGCCACATTTATAAATGAAAAAATGAACAATTTAAATATCCAATAGGGTTATTCTTTGGACATCTCCACCGCAGGATAGTGCCTGCCGTATGAACAGTTCATACCAATGTTGGCCCACATGTAAAATTTGTAGTGCCAAAACAATGATTAGATGAACCACTCTATGTTTCCACTTGTGGATGAGTTGAGAGTTGAGACGACCATTTCTACCTGTTGAGTGCCATAATGGTTGCTGTCTCTGTACTGAGAGCCTATAGCCTCTTCGTAGCTGATTGCCGTGCTTGGCGGGGTAGTTGAAGGATTCAGCAGAAAGCTTCCAGGGATGTTGGTTGAACTTCCAAATCCTCCATAACCTGAAGCTATGGTGGCAGGATGAGACAAACTACTTAATGAAATACTGTTCTTATATTGTGGCAATGAATACTTTATGCCGGTGCCTTGCACTGTTGCTGGAGATTGATGATAAACATTGTTAGCAGCATATGCTTGCTGGAAAGCAGATGGAATATATGAATAGCTTTGAGGAAGGAATGGATATGTAGTCATGTTGGCAAAAAGAGTTGGTTGAGAATAAGGGTGGGTGGGTAGATGCTCAGGGACTGTGGAGACTGGGGGAATGCTGGTGTTGGGCAATGTATGGGGGGTGGTTGCCTGAGGTGTGGTGAAGACACTCATTTTTATTGCCTGCATGCACAAGAGAACTATGAGATTAATAGCCATAATCATGACATTCTAAGTGGCAGTAAGATTTGATTCTTGAACATGCAGAATTCTCAATCCAGGGACACAATTCAGCCTGTGCCAAAGCCAAGTATAACTCAGCCAACTAGAGCAACTCCTCAGGCCAACGAAACAGAACTCACCAAATCCAACTCAACCCAGTTAAAAATTTAGAATATCTTGACTTAGTTTCACATTCACCAGTGTCATTCAGTTCTATAGATGCTATGACTCATACTTTTAAAATCCACTGAGGCAAATAGCAAATGCTAGCTTAGTTTGTTATCATGTGTAGTTCACAAGCTTAGATCACCTATTGCCAGGACCAAATGAAATCAGATGAGTTGGAGACTTTCTGAATTCTGGTCTAGTAATAATTCAGTGAGAATGCCTCTAGTAATAAAAGACTTGTGAGTTTTCAATCTCAATCACATATCTGAATGCAATAAAAGCAAATGCACCCAGCTTGACGGAACAAATCTAAGATGAAGATGACGCTGATTTTATTTTATATATTTATTGGTAAGATGATGTTGATGATAATGATAATGAATAAAAGCTAATGAGTGCTGCATTACCATTTCACTTGAGTAAGATGCAAGATTCTGCATCTGAGAGTTAGTTTGGGAGTAAGAGTATCCTCCAGCATCTGCTTGTACAGTGTTTTCAATTGCATAATCCGGTGCAGAAGATGGAAAAGGGTACTGATGTCGATGTCCGTGTCTTGCTTCCTCAGCATTATCATGTTTTGCAACCTCAGCTAGTGAAGACAAAGGGTATTCAGCATTCTCATTTGAGGTATATCTTTGTTGTTCATTGGCATAGCATTCAGGATTTCTGCCAGGAATTATTAGTATTATTATAAAACAACAAAAAATGTCCAGAAAGATACAAGAGTCAAAAGGATGCAGTAGAGGCAATACCTAGAATCCATATTTTCAACCGAAGAACCATCTGCTGCTGTGGATGCTTCAGACAAGTTACTCTTCAAGGTCTTTGACACAAATGATCCAGAAAATGTTGCACCAATACCAGAACCAAAGCTACCAAAGCTCAAATGTGAGCAGTCTGCAGTAGGGACCTGAAGATGATTTGGAATAATCACAGCTGGGTTTTCCTCACCAGGTGGTGCATTTATCTCTTCCTCCTGCAAGCTCAGGTTCTGCAAGCGTGCAGCAGCAGTTGTTGCTGCCTCACTGACATCCTCATCTAAAGAAGGTTGCAGGCAATCTGACATAGATAAATGTGAGCTGCCCCCATTTCCTGGCAAGAAAACAATGATCTTTCACTACTTGGGACAAAAAGGTCAAAAAAAATTTCCATATTGTTCCCACATGAAAGCTTACTGTTTTCTTAACCACCAGAGTAATTTTTCTTTTGCTCTGGAAAATATTCATAGATACACATACACTACACAAGTCCCTAACAAACAGGGAGTAACAACTATAGTGAAGCTGAACTTGATGAATCTCACTTTTACACATATCATCACACTTGATAGTTTATAAATATTTGAACTCTTCATGTTGGAAGTGAAGAAACTCCTATTCAGAGATACGTAGGGAGAAAAACTGCTGCTCTGAAAATGCAAGGAGCCAAATTCAACCTTAATTACTTCCATAGTTACTACATTGGGCGTGCATAGGGTAGAGTTTATGCGGGGAAATACTGCCCCTGTATGTTGTACATGGGTCATAGCCATAGAATATGATGCATGGATACTTCCAAATGGGCAACATCTTGTGTCGTATCGTATCTGATACTTCACTTTTTATGTGTAAAATATGTGTCCCTGCCATGTCCATAGCGTACCCTCATTGTATCTATGCCATATCTGGGAATCATAGGCCATAGATGTAAAAATATTGAATTTCTTTTTATGAAGCCTTAAAATTTATTGTAGCTTAAAGTACTTGCGACTGCATGCCAATTACTGCAGCAGCACCATACTCATAGTCATAGATATAGTAGGTTACAGATGAACACATCTATTTCTGCAAACACATGAACACCAGGACCCAACCTGCTGCAGAAAGTTTCTAATTATGGACCAGCTAGGGATTTTTAATGGGTCCATATGTCTCAGTGGCTATGCAGTGGTAGTTCACCATCAAGCCATTCCATATTTCTTACACATTTATGGAACTTTAAATTTTGTGTGTTGTAACACACAGGTATGGGACTAATAATGAATAGGAACGTGTTCAAAACTGAGATATATGCATGATCAATTATAACATCTTCATCTTCCATGAACCAAGTAAATGGGATGGTGGCATAGGCTAGATAAGTTAAAACAACCTTTCATATTTCAGCATTTTAGAAAGAATACATGACAACCCATCAAGGTGATGGCCAGACCGACATACAACAGTGATCTAACAAGCTGAAGCATACAATCATGAAGTAAATTAGGGGTGCACATGGGCGGTTCGGATCGGTTTAGAGGGGAAACCATTAACCAAACTGAACCCATCGGTTTTCTATTTTCCCAAACTGAACTGAACCGCCCATATGCTCAAACTGAACCGAAAGGAACCGATTCGGTTCGGTTATAGTTTTTTTGTTTTTTATTTTATTTTATTTTATTTTCTCAAAAAAATGGCAGTTCAATTGGTGAGAGATGTTGGACTTCAAGTAACGGAGTGAGGGTTCGAGTCTTCTTCAAGTAATTTTTCATATTCTTTTATATATTTTATAAAAAATATATATATTTCTATGATTGGTTCGGTTCGGTTCGGTTTGAGCGGTTTAACTATACCTTCAAACTGATGACCGAACTGAATGGTTTGAAGGAAATCCGAACTGTGACCGAACCGATCTACTTTCAGATCGGTTTAGCGATTTTTTTTTTTTGTGCACCCCTAAAGTAAACCATTGGAAACAATGCATCGATCCATATCAACACCCAAATTTGCCAACACATCTGCCTCAGAATTGTCGTCTCTTGGAATGAGTTGAAATGAGGCATTAGTGGCCACAGATAAAGCCTCAATTTATTTAAGGTATAGAAGAATCTCCAAGGCCCCTTGTCCTTACCATTAGCCCAAGAAAAAGTATTCAATGGATCCCCTTCCACAAGAAACAGCCAAGAAAGACATATAGAATGAAACAATTGCGGCACCAGGTGCTGGCTCAAGACATGTCATTGTGGGTTGTTCCAGTTTATGATGCCCAGATACGGCAAGGGCACACCATAGACACGGCAGTGACATGGAATTTTACACATAAAAAGTGAAGTATCGGATACGATACGACATGATACGTTACCCATTTTGAAGTATCCGTGCATCATAGGTTCCAGTTCAAATGCATTGCAAATATTACGGAAAAGGTCAACGAAAGAGATTACCTTCCTGATGGTCAAGTGTTGGACTTTGACATTGGTAGGAACCGCTTTTCAATGAGGTATCATCAAAATATGAAGTACTTCCAGAACTGTCCAATTGTGTTTGTCCATCTGATGCAGCAACAGATCTAATGGAGTCTACTATTTGATTTTGAACATTCACAGTCTGCTCTGTTGTTAGGACCTCATCTGACTCAGAACTTGGATGCAAATTAACTCTATCAACATGCAAACTATATGAAGAACAATCAGCAAAATTGACAGAAGCACCAGCTGGTTCACCAACTGATGGCCCACTTACAGCTGGTGACTGCTCAATCAAGGGCCAATCACCATTAAGTATATCCTGGTTAACTGGTGAGTGGGAACTAGCAATTTCTGAGGTTTGGATGGTGGAAATCTTGGCACGTGGCCTGCCCATCTTCACAATGTCAGCCATTGTAACATGCCTTGGGGCACCCAACCAAGCAGGCTGAAAACCTGATGCTGGTTCTGAGGATGAAGAGATGCCATCAGATGTGCCCGTTGTTTTCACTGTATTCTCCTTGGAAATAGCATTGCTGTAATCGTTAGAAAAAAAATGTCAACAGTCAATAAGGAGACTAACAGATGCAGTAATTAAAAATATAATAACATTATAGTAGATGACTACCATACAGGTCATACCCCAAGATAGATATTAGTGACATATCAAGTAATTGAGCATCATGTTCAAGAATCTGAGCAAGAATCTAATATCCAAAGAATATCCACATCCATTTGTCTACTGGTTTCCTATTTCTAAATTAGTGCAAGGGCAAGAATAATAAGGCTTCCGTAAAGCTAAGAGGGGTGCATGAGTTTAGTATAGCAATTGCAGTACACCAATGCCTATATTATAGAGAAACAAAATGAAAATAGTGTGGCAACTTGGTTTCTTTCAAACCCTTGATACCGGGAAGGAACAAGAATATTGAAGCAACTTAGTGCAAGTGTGCAACTTAGCACCATTCCCTTTTATTTTCTTTTATTATTTCACTCTTATTGGTACTGGTACTGGTACTGCTATTACTATTTATTTATTTTGAGAACTAATAGGAAAATCATTAGCATAGGAAGGATGTACAAAGCATGGTCATCCATCAAGGTGATGGAAACAGCCCCTACACACATTGAATACAAATAGATCTATGAACAAGCATGTAAAGAGAACACGAAGTAAAAAGTTTTCCCTGACATGCTCACATTTAGCATCTTTCAGACACTTCCATTTTCACACCACCACTACCAATTGTCAATACATAAACAAATGATAGGGGAACAATTTCTGGCTTTAGAAAATGCATAGGAGCAATTGTGTTGCTTTAAAGTTTTTTTCTAATAGAAATTCTCTAAGCATCTTCATAGGAGCAATTGTGTGTTTGCGATCGGTAAAAACATCTTCATTTTTTCAGTTCCACTCGGCATATCCTCTTTCTCAATTACCATAGGTTTTATGATCAGGTCCACCAACGATTTGCCTGGCTCATT
Source organism: Camphora micrantha (assembly GCA_003546025.1). Lineage (NCBI taxonomy): Eukaryota > Viridiplantae > Streptophyta > Magnoliopsida > Laurales > Lauraceae > Camphora > Camphora micrantha. Next base: position 1,963,730 of record QPKB01000012.1, on the reverse strand, counting down.
TTCCATCAGTCAGCCCCTTGATAGAATCACCAAACCAATAGCTCCTTATTATATTTCGAAAAAACAATATTAAGTTGGTCTGCCTCCAAATTTCCACATAAATATGCAGGTTCCAAAGAGAACTTCAGGACATTCTTTTGTTCCAGTTACATAGTTCTCTGGTGCTTTTCTTCTCTTTTGAATGGGACCAAACTATACAATACAAGGTAATATAATTAAGAAAAACATTTGGAAGAGACAATAAAACTGTCTAGATGCTGTCAGCAGACTCAAGCCCAGAAGTAATGATAACAATAACAGGAAAGGCCACAAAATCAATCCATTAAAGAAAGACCCATATCTCGCCAACTAATTTAGATAGGTCCCATTCATTGCTTTCATAGTTCTATTATTCCTGAATCACTCATAAAGTACATTTCATTCAATAGGGTAACTGGACTAACCCGAGAGATGTAGACTTGCAATCAACATTATTTGCCATTATACCAGATGTGGACGATGAATTTGGAACAGCATTGGTCCCATTATCTTTCTTGTATGCATGTTTGCCACGTCCAATTACATATTCTGCTGGAATGTGCAACTTTTGCTAATCAATAATGCTACAGCAGAAATACAACAGCTCCTAACAAATGAGCTTACATGACAGTGCTTCATGATAACAATTACGTACCACTGGAGCTAAATTGTGTGGACCTGCTATGCCAAACATCATGATCGCTACCACCCCTACCTCGATTTGAAGTACCATTAACATCTCGAGACCTGGATTCTGCGTTTTCCTTCATCTGAAGAAATGACAATTGCAATTTGCAAGGAACAATCAGGAACTATTGAAAGCATCACCAATTGGCATCATGATTATGCATGCTGAAAGGTCAGAACAATTTTTACTGCTCCTCTCTCACAGCAAAAGATCAAGGTATATGATTGAAATGATAAAGGATAGGATACACTACTACGTTAGGCATCCAGAATTGAACAATAACAGCATCACAAAAACAGGCAAACTGACCTGAAAGTAACAAGCAGTTTTGTGCATCATAAAATGAGGTCATAAGAATTTGTTAATTATTGTACAAAGGGCAGAAGCGCAGCATAGACAAATTACCGGGATTTATATAAATGCACTGACCTCTTTTTTCTTTTCTCGTTTACTCTTCACCTCGTGAAAAGTATCTGTGATATGAACAAGCATTAAATCAGATATGAGGTTCACGATAATCTACAATCTACATATTAGGAGGCAGCAAAAATTCTAATGCTGGATGCATGATGTTCCATAATCCTTTTTTTCAAACCAATAGGTAATTATATTAAAAAAGAACAAATTTTCATAAATTTCAGCCCCAAAATACTATGGCTCTGTTTGATATAGCAAAGCTCCCATTAAGTTGGTATAATGAATTACACCAACAATAAAATCAATCACCAAGACAGAGAAATAACACCTTTGATGCAAAATGAGAAAGCAAATGGAGAAGAATCAGGTAATTGCAGAAGTCCTACTACAAATGTGTCTGCTTTAGTCACTGACTGCATCGTTCTAAATTGCCAAAGAAAGGTTATGCCAACCTATACTTCTTTTAACCAACATCATTAGTAATTTTTCAACATAGAGCATTTTATCAGGCCTGATCCTATAACATTGAAATTACTACTACGAATTGAAATATTTTGTTTAACTGACAAAGTATGAATAGATACTTTATGCCTTAAGATGCCAGCATATCAATTATGCTGGCATACCGAAACACTATATAGGGAATAAGCAACTACATGATCCTGATCCTCAATTTTCATGAAAATGGTTTGGAGCCTATATGAGATTATTTTCAAAAAGCACCAGAAATGTAATAAATAAACTTTCATAAGGAATTCAACCTGCAAAGCCTTCTTTGAGTAGCCTACAATCGGACAATATGAAGAATAGAAGTCCAACCAAATGGAGTTACCATCGTCTTCTGTAATGACTCAAGCACAGTGGGAAACAAAGAGATATCCATATGACCATTAATCGGCACTGGAGAAAATGGGTTACATCCAAACAGGCCTAAACTACTTTGAGGAACAAAAGCAAAACATAGAAACGCCCATCTGACCATGAATTGGCACTGGCGAAAGTGGGTCACATCCAAACATGCCTAAAGTACTCTGAGACACAAAAGCAAAACAAATGAATCTCCCCTCCCCACAAACAGCCAGACCCAAAATGGAAAGGAAGAATCATGAAAACAGCAACAGGACAAAGAAAGATTCAAACTTTATACACCTACGGATCTGTTAAAACAAAGCTAGGATGGAGGAGAGAGAAAGCATCAAAGAGATCTGCTTAATCGCAGTAGACCCAACAAAGACAGCATGAAATCCAAATAAGAAACAACTTAAAGATCGTACCCCAAAAAAGGGAAAGATGGGTTGAATATAACCTTGAGAGAGGAGTCTGTTTACGGTCTCATTTGGGTCCATATTGCATTCATTGAGCATAGCATAAATCTCATTTTCTGGGCAGTTCACAATCTCCTTCAAACTCTGCACCATCTTCTTTGATGCTGCAGGGATTGTAACAACGACCCCATTTCCTTTCCCACTGCTGCTTCCACCTCTTTTACTCATTCTCTCTTCTCTAGAGTATAGATTCCAAACAAAGAAGCAAACCCTTCTTCTCTTTTCTACTCTTGTTTCTCCTCTACACCTGTCTGTTCTTTGCCGCCTAAAAAGGACATGGACTATGGAGTCTGAGCTTCTTTGCTGCAAAAACCATCTCTCTTATCTCTCAAATAAAAAGGCCTACTTTGGGGTGCTTACTATGGATTTAGATGATTCTGCAGTGTAAAATAGTATTTTGTTGGCCTCTTCTGTACTCAAAGTAGAGAGTTAGATAACCCACTAGCAATATACTAATAATAGTAAGAGTGATGCAGCACTGTTCAGGTTATGAGGTGAGAAAGTGGAACTAGAAACCCTAAAAAAAGGGAAGGATGATTGTGGAGTGTTGACTGTTGTTAATTTTTTTTTTTTTTTTTAGAAACATCTGGTTGATGTTAGGGTTAAGACTGTTGTTGATTAGGGATGCTACCTGTGCAGTGTCTTTCTTGTATCATTGGATGTCCATTTCATCATTTTTTGGAATTGGTTACATTCAAGTGGGCCATGATCAGAGAATCTCCTGACCCATGAGGCCCTGATTTTATACTTCAAAAGTTCAACTATCTACTTTCTCTAGGGGGTGGGACCCACACTTCGGACATTCCTTTTTGACCAATCAAAATGAGTGTACTGTAGGGTATATTGTTTTGAAAAACAGTTTTAGAAACTCATGACTGATGTAGGTTTATTTCTGTCCTTCAGAAAAAAACATAAGGGAAATAAAAATATTGGAGATGCACCAACCAAGGCTACCTTTTTTTTTTTTTTTTTTTCAACCATAGGGTCCCCCTTACAGTCTAAAATGTCCATCACCAAACCAAACATCAAATTTTTGTCCTGACAGTCAGACAATAGAGGTGATTATACAGTCAACATCTTTTTTATTTTTATTTTTTGTGTCTTTTAATATAGAAGTAGAGAGAAGGGGGTTTCAATTTATTTCACATTTTGGATTTATCCGGTGATACAGATTAATTAGCAATCATACAAATTTGATATTTATAGTAGCCTTCGTATTAATAATGTTAAATCTAGCATACTCTTAGTGATAAAAAAAAGAAAAGAAAATCTGGTCTATTCTTTCTGACTTTATCTTATGTGTAGGATTTGAGGCATGGGTGGAATTGGAAGTGGGGGCCAAGAATTTTGGAAAAACCCTAGAATTGCAGGAAATTTATGGTTTTTTCTTTAAGAATTATCCTTCCAAGAATTGTTTTTTTCTGTTCTTTTCTAATAGTAGCCCTCTGAGGAATCTATTTGGTTCCAGCCCATGATTTAAGGCAAAGTGAATCCCCTGGAATAGTACATCCTATAGTAGGATGGTTCAGAAGGAATGTCCAGACCTTCCAGACCTCCTACCTGCTTATCCTCACACAATTGGCATGTGCCAGTTCTATTTCAAGGTGGTCAATCAATTCCTAGGATTCTTGAAAAGGAAACTTTTTTTTACAGTTGATTTAAAGCAAGTTAGATTAAGGGGGCTGCATGATTTGGACTCCTACCCTTTAACGTCATCTGAGACTGAGATGGTCAAAGAAAATGTCTGTTTCCAATTAGAACACTTCACTTGATTGTAACCAAATGAGGACACTTCACTTCACATGAAAAGGAAAGGCAGTACCTTCTGTTTCCAATTTGAAGTGTTGTGGACTGGGCTTTTGCTCTTTTTTTTTTTTATATATCTTTTCATTCCTAATGATAGATTGTTTCTTTTTATTTTTTTATTTTTTTATTTTTATGGGGAGTTAAGATTATTACGGAAAGATGTACCACTTCCTTCAATGGCGTTTGTGCCACAGAGGAATCCCCAACACACAGAAATATTATTCTAATTTTTCGTGTAGCTTCTTTTTTATTTATTTATTGTTTGGCATGACATATTATAGAAAAAAAAATGAATTATTATTGTTTTACCGATAGAGACATTTCGATTTTCCATATGGGTTAGGAATGCAAGATTCTACTGTTGTGGAATCCTTTCGCTACACATAGATTTTGGATGGGTCAGATCGCCCAAGTGTCTCCCACACGCTCTCGTAAGTGGGATGTGGGGAACTCCACTATAAACCCACCTTGTTCACCAATTAGTTTTGGGATTATAGGCTAGCAACTCTGTCATATGGTATCAGAGCGATTTCTGATCCCGTTGTTTTTGTATAGCTCATGTGATAGACTCATCCATGAATCTTTTGGGCCTGCACATGATGGAGAGTGTTGAGAAATCTCACATCCCACGTCGCCTAAGTAATAGATTTAACATGTCTTCGTATATCCATTTGGGCCTTCCACCTATCAACTTCAACTTCTAGGTCCGATAACATGATTAATGCATATAACTAATATTGCATAAGATTGTGCTAATCACATCATCAATCCTTTGCTCAGTTTTATGGTGGGATCGACTCCGATTGAAATAAAATTCGAGAATATATTAATAGAGGGCCGACGGTGGAGCCCACACATCCCACTCACCCAAAGCTCCCACAGGGCATACAGACACACAAATAAAACATATGATGCAGAGAGATTCAAGCGCAAACAGCTCAGTTTCAAATTCTGGTGTCTACACTCCCGCCAATTTCAAACCACGCAACTCCAAAAACCCCCACCTCAGCCCACCCATGCCTCTCACTTCTGCAACTCAGCAGAAACACCAACGAACTCACCCTAATCCATTCCCAACTCATCAAACTCAGCCTCCTTCGCCATCCCCTCGCCCTCACCTGTCTCATGGCCACCTTCGCGATCTCTCCTTCCTCTCCCACCAACATAGACCACGCCCAATTCCTCTTCGACTGCGACAACAACCCCAACTCCTTCGCTTACTATCTCATAATCAGAGGCTACTCCCAATCCAATCGACCCCAGAACACTCTCTCTATGTTTTACATGATGGTCTGTGATGAAAACCCCACACCCAATTTAATAACTTTCCATTTTGTTATTAAGGCGTGTTCGTGTTTGAATGCAGTGAAAGAAGGGAGACAGGTTCATGGGCAGGTTTTTAAGTATGGGGTGGACTCAAATCTGTTTGTGCAGAATGGTTTGATTGTAATGTACATGACCTAAGGTTGTGCTTGACTGGTGTTTGAGAGAATTGCGTGTCCTGATGTTGTTTCTTGGAATTCAATGGTTGATGGGTTGGTGGGTTTGGGTTGCATTGAAGAGGCCAGTGAACTATTCGATAGAATGCTGGAGAAGAATGTGGTTTCATGGAATTGTTTGATTGATGCCAATGTGAGTGAAATTGGTGTTGTTGGAGGCGGCTAGGGAGGTGTTCGATCAGATGCCCATCAAGGATTCGATCACTTGGAATATTATGGTTGTGTGGGTATGCGGGTTCTGGCATGATGGAAGATGCTAGAGCGCTGTTTGATCGAATGCCTATGGTGATGAAGGATCTGATCACTATGAGTGTGATGGTTGATGGGTTTGCAAAGGAGTGTAGGTGTGAAGAGGTCTTGAAACTCTTTAGGGAGTTGGAGTTGGCAAAAATTAAACCGAATAATTTCACTTTGGTGAGCAATGAGCATGCTCACTGCGTGTTCTCATCTAGGGGCTTTGGATCAAGGGAAGCAGATCCATGGTTATATAGATAGTAATGGAGTTGAAATGGATGCAGTTTTGGGGACAGCACTCGTAGATATGTATGCCTAGTGGGGGGAAATCGAGATGGCTCTTTCTGTTCAAGGGTATGGAGGAGAGGGATGTTGGTGCTTGGAACTCTATAATTTCGAGTCTTGGTGTGCATGGTTATGGTAGAGAGGCTCTAGCTGTTTTCTCTGATATGCTGGAATCTGAGACTCAGCCTGATGAAATAACTTTTGTCAGTGTCTTGAGTGAATGTAGCCATTCAGGGTTTATTGATGAGGGCCGCAGATGCTTTAAAATCATGAGGGAGGTTTATGATTTTGTACCCAAGGTTGAGCACTATGGGTGTATGGTGGATTTTCTTGGTCGGGCAGGACTCTTGGATGAAGCAAAAGATCTTATAGAATCCATGGATGTGAACTCCAGTGTTCCAATGTGTGGGGGCTCTACTTAGTGCTTGTAGTCAGCTTGGTAACATTGAGATGGGTGGATATGCAGCAAAACATCTTCTAGAGTTGGATCTAGGTGATGCTAGCTGCTATGTGCTATTGTCTAACCTGTATCCTGCTTCAGGAAGGTGGGATGGGGCCATCGAGGTAAGAAAGCAAATGAAGATTGGGATGGAGAAGGCCCCTGGTTGTAGTTCAATCGAAGTGCATGGTGTTCATCATGAATTTTGTGTGGGGAATGGCTTGAATGGCGCTGAAGAAATGGACTAGTTTTGATAAATAAAAAAAGAAAAAGAAAAAGAAAAGAGAAGGGGGTCTTTGTATTCCTAAATTCATCTAGCAATCTATATTTCAAGTCCCAAAACCAAAACGCTGATGCCTGTTAAAGGACTGGTTCTGTTCATATAACCGAAACCATATGTTTCCGTGACTACATTTTTACCAATAGTCTTTGCATGAGCAAAATCCATCCTTAAAATGGTGGAATCTGTTCTTATCCCTGACTACAATCTCTCTACCATAGACTTTGGAAATAAGCTTTGTCGCTGCATGACAATCTCCACATACCTTGAGATTCTTAATTATCCTGATGGTTGTCCCCTCCCCAGTATTCAAAAGCCCGAAAGCAATGGCCAACTTTTCACTGTGCCTTAGCAATGCACTCTCCTTTTCCTCCTCTCCTATCTCGAACAGCACTTGACTGGTATCTGGAACATACCCTACAGACTTGAGCCTGTCAGCCATCTCATCCACCTTCCTATATATATCATCCGCCTGAGGGTGCAATCTGTCGCCCGCCAGAAACTCATGAACTATCCCATCAACCTCAATCATGCTATAGCCTGGTTCCTTCCTTACTTTCTGGGTCCTCATCCTCCTCCTTACCTCCCTAACATCATCCCAACGGCACACGGATGCATATATATTTGACAGTAGAATATAGCAAGCACTATCATTAGGATCCAACTCCACAAGCCGCCTTGCTACCTGTTCTGCCAACTCCACATTACCATGGCTTCTGCAAGCGCCCAGAAGAGATTCCCAAACCACTGGCTTATCCTTACATGGAGAACTATTTACAAGCTCCTCTGCCTCTTCAAAGAGTCCAGCTCTACCAAGTAAATCAACCATACAACCATAATGCTCCACTGCGGGTTCAATTCCATGAACCCGTGTCATGAGATTGAAAATTCGATGCCCTTCATCCAAAAGACCTGCATGGCTGCAAGCAGAGAGAACACTGATGAAGGTGATCTCATTGGGAGCAAATCCATCCGCTGACATCTCTGAAAAGAACGTCAGAGCATATTCTCCATTACCATGGGTGCTGAAACCTGCAATCATTGAATTCCAAGTACTTATATCCTTCTTTTTTGTGTTACTAAACACATGCAGAGCCTTTTCTATGTTCCCACACTTGCAATACATGTCCACAAGTGCCGTCGCAATGAACCCACTGACCTCAATTCCATTCTTGTTGATATATGCATGGACCCACTCGCCTTGGCTCAAAGCCCCAACACGAGCACAAGCAGATAAGACATTCACGAGAGTGAAATGATCAGGCTTCACTTTTGCAAATTGCATGTCCCGAAAGAGCCTCAATGCCTCAGTGAAGCGACTTGCATGCATGTAGCCGGTGATCATGGCATTCCAAGAAACAACATCTTTACAAGGCATCTTGTCAAAAAGGCTCAGCGCATCATCAACCAACCCACAATCAATGCACCCGGTGATCATGAAATTCCAAGACTCCACATTTCTCTCTGGCATTTCGTCAAACAAGCGACGAGCTTCCTCCATCAACCCCTGTTTCATGCACCCACTAATGATCGCATTCCATGAGATCACATCCTTTTGGATCATTCTATCAAATAGGCAAAACGCTTGCTGAGTATACCCAAGACTCGCATACATGTGAATCAATGTGTTTCCAATGTATACATCAGTGCATAGACCATCCTTGAGGACTTGCGCGTGAATTTGCTGGCCTTCTTCAATGGCATGGAGCAGCGAGCATGCCTTGATGACGAAGGGGAAGGTGAATTTATCAGGGATGACGGGGCTGTAGAGCATTTGGTGAAAGAGGATGAGCGCATTTTCAGGCGTCGAACTATTAGCGTGGGCTCGAATTATGGTGCTCCAGGTGTAGGGATTTGGGGTGTCAATGTGGGTGAATACGGAGTGCGCATAAGCGAGAGACAGAGGGTTTGAGGAGGGGGTGGTGGCAGCGAAGGTGATGATGCGGCTCGCCGCGAATGTAGAGCGGATGAGGCCAGTCTTGAGCATATGAGCATGGGCCTGTTGCACTTCAGAGAGGGTTGTGGCCATGTCCATAAAGGAGATGATGGAAGGTGAGGGAGAGCAGGAGGTCATGGTTTGGGAGTTGTTTTAGAGCAGCTGAGACCAAGTGTTCATATATTCTCTCTTTTTCCCGCGCTTCTTATCAAGTCCAATTATATATATATATATATATATATATATATATATATATATATGGGAATATTCACGTGCATTATATCTCTCACCATAGGGTGAGAGGCACTTTCCCTTTTTACACATGAAGACAAGGAACTGTACCTCACCAACCCTATATACTGAAAATTCACTTTTGTACTTAAAAATCCTCATTTATGGAAGTGTCCCTCACCTTATGGTGAGGGATAGATGCACATGAATGTTCCTCATATATATATATATATATATATGGAAATATTTAAGTGGATTTATCCCTAAGCAGGGTGAGGGACACTCCAATTTTTAGGAAGTTTCAAGTACAAAGGAGAATCTTCCCAAAATGTATAAAAGTACTTTTTTACTTGAAACTTCCCAAAAAATGGGAGTGTCCCTCACCCTAAGGTAAAGAATAGATGCATTTGAATATTTCCATATATATATATATATATATGGGTAATATTCAAGTCAGAACTAGTTCTCACATATTATATGAAAACTTTTTTGTGGAGTCAAACTATCAACCAATCCAAACCTAGCAACAAATAGAAAACCCCTCTGATAGTCACTAATCCTAAGAATTGGCACACATCCGAATCAATTAAACCGTTGGATCAACGGTTAAATAATTTTTTTAATATGAAGCCCTTAAACTTGTGGGCCACAGATGAACGAGTCAGGGGCATGAGTTTGGGGTCAAACTTGATACTTGGGGTGGTCTCACATAGATTTTTCCATCCCCCATGATCCCATTCCAAAAATAGCAAAAAAATAAATAAATAAACAAATAAAAAGTAGTGGAATTGTGGAACACCACAATGGTCCCTTCTATTGAAAACTTGAGCAGCTAAAAATGAACGCCCCAGATTTTAAGTGCAGAGAGGGTTTTATTCTTTTCTTTTCTTCTTCTTCCTTTTCTCGTATGCAATTTTTTTACCTTAAACTAGTAGACTCCGAGCTAATAGAGAGAAGCGTCGGTTTGGATTTTGTTTTCGGCACTAGTATCTCATTTTTCATCACAAGGCAGAGTTATACATGGCTAAAAGTTACCGTGCGGGCAAAAACTCCCTTTTTTTTTTTTTTTCTTTTCTCTATGAAAGGAGGGACAATTGTTGGGGAGGATATGGGTTTACTCTGAATCTATTGCCATCCCTCATGCCTTTGTTGTACATATCAGAAATATTCAGATGAATACTGTCCAGTGTCCACACAAAAGTGTGATTAGCCCAACCTATAATCAACTTCCCCCTTCACCTTCCCTTGAATTGTTAAGATCCAAATTTGACACTCATCATTTAACTGTCATTCTCATTGGATTGACATCCAAAAATATTTTTAAGTCGTACATCAAGGGATTAAAATTATTCCATTGCGTTGATATTTTAGACATACTTCTATGAGTGTCATTGAAATTCCCCATCCCCTTGTCATGATTGGCATGCTTCAGGTAGGCCTTGCAAACCAATATACATGATATTATGTGCAAAAAAGGCTTCAGGGCCTGTTTGGCTGTAAACATTACTAACTGAGATTTCTTTCATTGGGAATTCCTATGTAGAGGTTGTCCTTTGAAATTCACAATTCCCAATTTGATTGGATGGTTGGAATTCGCTTGGCAGACCGAGTAAAAATCACTTTTGGCCGGCTGAATTCTCTGGATGCCCTTTTGCCATTTGTATTTCGAAAATTTACTTCTCAGGAGATAAGATTTAAAATTCTTCACCAAATGCTTGCAACCAAACAAGTTCTATATAATACTTTGGTAAATGATTATTAGGGGGGAGGGAGAGACCCGGCTCTACCAAAAATTGAACCTGCTCATAATGGGGCCCACCCATATCCCAGAATTTTTTCTACTGGGGTCCTACTGATAACATTATCTAACTGTTAATTAACAAACATAATACACATCTGCTAATCAGAGTCACGTGCATGTTAGGTTCCTTGAACATGGCAGCTGTGGCATCAGGTTGATGCATGGCACGTTGCACGGGTGTGGCACCAGTACGTTACACATGGCCACAAGATTCCTATAACCCAATCCCTTCCATTGCATGGCATGGCTTGTTTGATTTTGGTTGTTGTTTATTACACTGTGAGACAGCTTTAGTTTGCTATATTAGATTAGGCAAGTGGTTATGGAGCATTGAAATAGCTATCTATAATAAGATGAGTTGCTTTGACAAGTCTCTGGTCCAAATCTCTTGTTGGGTTTGATATCAGAGGGATTGTTAGAGTAGTACAAAGGTAAAGGCAAAGAAATAATTGATTATTGAGGTTGGAATTTGTCATGTCTTCTTTATAGGCTTTCTTGCCTGAAGAATCATGCAAAAGATCTGTTGCATGAATACCCATTGAAAACTTCTTGTTTATAGATTGAAACATTCCACTTCCAATCTCTTTGGGGTTTGAATCCTTTTTTTTCTTTCAGTTACTTTTACTGTTTCTTCATCACAATCTCTTAATTTGTTTACATGTAACGGCTTTCCAATACCTCTTGTTGAATCTAGTGTGTGTCTCTTTGTCTGACAATTTCTTTTCAGGATCCGGTATGTTAGTTAATTATTTGTATATTGGTGTAATTTTAGATATGGGTTTTGATTAGAGATTGCTATTCTTACCAATCTAGTGTTTGTAAGGACTGAGAAATTATAATCAGTACAAAGTTAATTAAAAGGTATTCCACTATTTATTATACCTTTCTTCAGTTAATTTGGACCTTGTTTTTCAAAATTTCTACATTAGAATGAGTTGTAGAATGGAATTTATATTTGGGTGGGTCTTCTACATTTTTTATTTATTGTTCTGGTTTTAGTCTCTGTTTTAGACTTGGTGTTTCTCCCTCTCTTTAGTTATTAACAGGCAATGTATGGAAAAACCATTAATCTAGTAAATGAGAAGGTCCTGTTCTGGCTTATTCATATTCCTTTCTGCAATTGTATTCTGGTTTTGAGATTGTGGTATTTTTTAACATTTTGAAGTTCCTCCCATTGTGTTCATAGGAATTGGAAAGTTGGGTTCTTGAGTCTTTGTGTGAACAAGCTTTGGGAATTGAAGTAAGAAATGGACTGTAAAATGATGGAAGGAAAAATGGTTTGTGGGGTTCACTCAGATTGGAGCCGTGAGGAAGATAAGATTTTTGAGAGGGCTTTGGCAGTTTATGACCAAGAGACTCCTGATCGATGGCAGAATGTGGCCTCCATGGTCACAGGGCGAAGTGTTGATGAAATCAAGCGGCATTATGAAATTCTGGTGGAGGATCTCAATTTTATTGAATCTGATATGATCCAACTTCCCAATTATGTGATGTCTGATCCTGGAGAGAGGAGATGCAAGAAACAGGAAGAGGCTGCTGGGTGGACTGAGAAAGAACAAAGGTATTCTTATACCTCTATTCTTGTTCTTATTATATATAGTTTTTTCATGACAGGGATTGCTGTTTGATAATGGGGTTTGTACTAGTTTTGAGTGTTTGATATAGGTTGCATGCAACCTCTTCTGCAAAGTAGAGAAATTACAAGCCTGTTTTGATGATCTTCTGCATGCAACCTCTTCTGCAAAGTAGAGAAATTAAAAGCCTGTTTTGATGATCTTCTGGAACTAGAAAGTCTATACTCAAAACTGAATCAAATTTGAAGTTGGTTTTGGCTAACTTTCAATGGTCACATGCTTTGAAATCATAAAACATTTCCCAGTAAGTTTTCTTAGATAGCTACTAAGATGTTGGCATCCCTTCTCTGAATGAGCATGAGAAAATCAATGAATATGCATTCTCTACCTTTGCTTCTTAGGCAAGAGCTTAAAACTTGAAACCCAACTTGACATTAAAACTTGACTCAACTCGGAAAGTCATCACTGAGTTTGCTTCTTAGGCAAGAGCTTAAAACTTGAAACCCAACTTGACATTAAAACTTGACTCAACTCGGAAAGTCATCACTGAGTTTGCTTCTTAGGCAAGAGCTTAAAACTTGAAACCAACTTGACATAGAAACTTGACTCAACTCGGAAAGTCATCACTGAGTTGATTAACTCGGATGAACTCAGAACCATTCAACTCAATCAAGTGATCTATCATGTTGAGTTAAACCAAGGTTCTAAAACTATGATTTTGACCAAAGTTTACAAAATTTAGAGAGTGAATTGATTAGATGTCATCACTAGGGCTGTCATGGAAGGCCAGGTTGACGGATTGGCCTAAGGCTTAGTGTAGCAGAAACCTTGTGACTAAAATGATTTACATCTGATTATCACTGTTAATCGGTCGTTTCAGTCTTTCAGATGATGTCTCGATCCAATTGATAATCTAAACCATATGCAACCCATTGATTATCCGACAGAAATGTCCCATTGGAACATAGTTTTCAACCACGTTTTGCAGTCATGTTAAGTCTGAAAAGATTAATTATCAACATCACAACACATTGATATTTTCTATATAAGCATTTCCTTGTTCTTCTTTGATTAGATTAACATATCGTAAAGCTGACACTGATTGACCATGTCCTGATTTTGGTGTCCTGTATTTGCAGGTTGTTTCAGCGTTTGAGTATGAACTGATGGTGCCAAATGTCTTAACTCAGATATGGATTCACTCCTATCATTGTATGTCTTTTGCATTGTCAGTATGCGAAAATTAATCAGATTGTGAATAAACTTCTCATCTTGCAATCAATATGGTTTTGTAGATTGCTCCAATAAATTCTGATAAATTCTGATGACTCCCTACTCAGAAGTCGTAACATCTATTTTTTCGCGGTAGCTTGTCAGTTTGTGGCTTTCATTAGTCCCATGGAAGAAGCATTAGGACTTAATATTCAGATAGGACACATGATCTCTAGATAATAATTCCAACAGAACATTTTTCATGCGAGAGTGCGGCAATGCCTTAAATATACTAAAAACTGCAGTGTCTTATGCAACTATTATTTTGATATTACCATGAATGGAAAATGTATCAATTTGTGAGGCCATGTTGTTAGCTCAAGACAATTGCACTCTGATTGTTACTAAGCCAGTGAACTAATGAAATCTGACAAAGGCCCACTGCATCTCAATTTGTAACACTTCAGGGAAACCTCACTTTGTTTTACTTACAGGTGGTTTAATTCTGAATCATAGTCAATGCAGCATGACTTCATCAACTTCAATATGAATCTAAAACAAGAAAGAAAATGTTTCCAGAGGATCCATTCTGAGAAATTCTCTGTTTTTCAGAGAAAGTAGAAGATGCTTCATTGTTGAATAATTCTATTCTAAAAGGCTTTGGCATTAGTCTCACTTGCATTCAGGACTTGTTTTGTTCTGTGTAAAAATTACTGAAGCAGCAGAATTAGAGGATTGGTTGTGTGAATATAAGATCTGTAAACTTGTTCTTAGCATAATAGCATTCGCTTCAGATCGTTTTAAAGGTGTATGTGTGCAAGTTTTACAAATACAAGATAGGAAAAGAGTGAGATGTGGTATCTAGCTAGAAAGAGTGAGATCTATATCCTTTTTTGTATTTTCTTGTAAGAGTGATTAGTGTCCTTGTGGCAGAGATCCTGTCAATAGCAGGTTTATTCAGTGGCAACACCTTAAGAAATTTAATTTCTGCTTACCAATAATCAAGTTCCTCTGCATCTCAAGCTGCCTAGTTTCTATTGAGCTGACAGGAAATGGAGAATCCAGGAAATCTTTATTAGAATAGGTTTGATTTTAGTATAAAATGGTAAAAAGAAGGGAAGAAAGAAACCTCATTCATTGATGGAGATTTGTTTTCACCTTTGGTTGGCAATCTGAAGGTTCCTAAACATACTAGCAAACCCTTCAAGCCAACAATAATTTTTTTGGTTCAAATTGATAACTAGCTTTGTAAAAAATAACCCAATCAATCAGGCCATGAATTAGAAATGAAACATCCACTTAAATTAGAGCATAATCAACACCCATCAGATCTCTCTCATTGTTTTTTTTTTTTTTTTTTCAAAGATAACAGGTTTTTGAAATGCAATTTCTGTTGGCCAGCCAAAAGTTTAGTTGGCACAACATGTAAAAATGACCAAAAGGATAAACGACCATTTGCAATTTGGACTTCACATGCAACGTATGAATCTACACAAACAGATTTTTGTGGAGCACGAAATCTCACCTTCACACAAAAAGCCTTTTTGAGTGAAGGATTCTGTACTGGCAAACCATTTAGGATGCGGGCTCATTCCGGATCCTCTAATTGTCCAGCTCATTGGGACTCCATGGTGAGTGGAAGTGAAAAAGGATTGTAACTCCATGGTGGGGTGGGCCCATCTATTGAAAATTCTTATAGTAAAAAATGAGCTCCCATGGCACCTTAGTATCACACATGCTGAGGGATTGATCATAGATCTTCAAGTTTAGCATCACTCTTCACCACTGGTCCAACTTAGAAGAAAAAGGGGCACCCTCATGTAGGTGGAATGTTCACTCCAATAGGTGTGCCTCATTGTGGAATTCCAGCCCGCAAACTTCCTTTCTTTAACCGGCCCCAACTGGGACCCATAGAAGAAAAACAGAGAAAAGGAAATGAAGAATCTTTATTCGCGGAGAAAAGCATGCTCACGTAAGAAAGGAAACCCTCAATTACGAGACAACCAGTGCACAAGGGGCATATCTTGAAGCCCAAGCAAGTAGTAACCTGAAGAGGATTATGGCACTCCATTTTAACAATCTGGTGGATCAAGACACAGCTTGGTCCACTTTATATTTTTCTTCCATTGGACGGACAAGATCATCCCATTCGTGGGGCCCACCATTTGGACAAGACACACAATTTATTGCTGCTCCATATCAATGAATGGGGGGTGAGAAAAAAGAAAGTTGACAACTGCAAGTGGGCGGAGAGACCAAGAGAAAAAAAAATGGCAGGGGCGTTGTCCAGTCCAGCTATGTCTTTGCTTACACCCATCTCAGAAATCCACACAAAAAACACCAAAAACTTCAGTTTTGTGAAATTCAAGAGACACCCACATCAGATCTACTGCTACCCATTCCACTCCACAGTCCCCACTTCCTTATCCACATTCAACCAGAGATTTTATAGGACCACCATTGCCAATTCTTCTTCAGGTACATAAACCAATACAAATTCTTCTCTTCTTATTACTCTGCATTCTTTACCCAAAAATTTTCTTTCTTTCTTTCTTTCTTTCTTTTTTTCAAATTTTTTGGTTTTGATTAAAGAAAGAAGGATATTGCTTTCTTGCTTCTGAAAAGAAGGAAGAATACAAATGTGAACTACTGTCCTTTTTTATTTTTTATTTTTGGACTTTTGGAGAATTTTACTGTAATGATAGACCCATTATTTTACTGGTGATTGGGTCACCTGTCTACCCCTATTGTTGAATACTGAATTTAGAAATGTATAAAGTATGTAGACTTTTTTACAAGAATGAAAGTCTAGCAATGGGTTGGTGGGAGGGAGGTGGCCTCTTTTAAAGTTGTGTTTAGGCAAATTGGGCTTGTTAGTGGGCCATTGATTGAGATGTGGATCTAAAAGTAAGGTGGCTTTGGGCCCTTTAACAGAGTGGTTAGACTCGTTAATTCAGCTCAATTTTGGCTAGAGGTGTCGAGTCCATGGATGATGGTTCCATATTGCATGGAATATGGAGACAAAATGTTATTAACATTTGAAGCAGATTCATATATGGCATCAACTTATTTCTGGTCCAACTAATCTAATCACCAGTCCCTTACTGTGAAACTACTATTAACCTCAATACTTAATATCACTTGCTATTTGAATCCTTGGATGCAGTTGGGAGTACAGAATTTGTTTTAGAGCCTGGGACCAGTGTGAAATTTCCAACAGGGTTGAGTGTTCCCGGCTGCTCGGATTCATTGGTATTGCTTGGCACAGGTCTGTTGCTTGTTGCTTATTGCTAATTTGCTATGCATATATCTCATCCATATTCATTCTTAACTGAACAGGAACTGATGTGCTCTCTTAGAGAGGGGTTAAAAAAGAAAAAATGATGAGGTTTTAAAGACCGGTGTTCAATGAATCATCTTGACTGTGTTTGACTGGACCTGGTTCCCTGGATGATCTGGTCCATAGTCAATCATCTTATGGGTGAAACCACATTCAAACCAGTTAAAACCATCGAAAACTTGTATGAGAGCATATGGTTAAATTGAAACTGGCACTTTTGACCATTTCTGTGTTTTAAAATTTATTAACTATTTTATGCCATTTATTGGCATGGGTTAACTGAGTAGAACAAGCATTCAAACCTATCCAGACAGACCCTTCAACTCCACCAGTTCAACTTTTGGTTTGGTTTTTAAAACTGTGTGAGAGTATTTCACAAGTACGGGATCCGCCACGACCCGGCTGAACCCGCCCCGATCTCGGCTCCTGGAGAAGACTCACCTCGGCTGGACCGCTGTTAAGTCTATGCACCCCCGGTAAAAGCAAAGGTGCAGCTCGGCAGTAATACCGAGGTGAGGTGGATATAAGCATCTCGGCTAGCCAGGGTGGGCGTCATGTCAATCAACAATTAATGAAGTCATGTTCGGGTTCAGACGGACAAGATGGGCGCCGGATACAGAGAAAGCGTGGACCTCATTCCGTCGTTATATCAGCAATCATGTGGGAGATCAAGATATGGTCTGACAGGACAGAGCCTCTACCTACCTCCACTTGCGGAAGAAGTATGGTCCGATGGGACCGTGCATCCACCAACCCCCACTCAGGAAAGATCTGAGAATGCCAACGCCTATAAATTGGCATAACGCAGAACGAGCAAAGGTAAGCAATCAAAAGTCCTTTCTCCCTCTCCATTCACTCACCCTTTGTTCAGTAACAGTACTAACTTAGGCGTCGGAGTGCCTTCGGCTCTTCACAGCCAGGGCCTCTAACCCATCTCTCTCTCTTATCTCAGGTCTAGAGAATTCTCCCCTTCATCAGAGGCTCTTCAATAGCCCCCATCAAAACAAGTCCGTATTATTTTAGGCACTTACAATTGGCACCATTTGTGGGGAAGAGGACGATACAATATGCCACCTAAAGCAAAAAAGATTAGTGAAACATCGCGAGCTGTGCCAGTACCGCAATCTCCAGTGCTGTAAGAAGTGGCACCATCTGGTGCGCGACAAGAAAGGCCCCCAAGGCCGTCGTCGCCAATATTACAAGAAGTACTAATCTCGCAGGTTCGGGCAAAGCGACGGGAAGCAACACTTGCGCGGCCGCCGCTGGCGCTACAGGAGCGATCCCCTCGTCAGAGGAGGACTGGGAAAGAGCCTCTTCTAACGGCTCCTCCCCAACAAGACAGTCAACCTGCCAAGCGTCCTCAGCGATGAGCGGCTCCTCCCCTACGAGACAGTCAGCCTGCCAAGCGCCCTCAGCGACGACCATCTCCCCCTCGTCAAAAGAGAATCTCGGGCAGATCTCGTTTTGCAAAAGAACCCCTAAGGGACAGATCTCCGACGGTCGTTGTGTCCCGACGAATTGAAGGAGGTAATCCAGACTACGATCCGCGAGTCGAGGAGATTAGAGCGCAGAACACCATCATCTAGGAAAAGGAGGAGCTGATACGCCAACTTCAGCAGCAGCTGCGAGCGGCGAACCAGGCTCCACCTTCTGGTTTTCATTCAGTTGGGCAAGATCTAAGGCGAGCCCTAAACAACAAGAAACGCCATCAGACCTACGAAGAAGGCTCTTGTAGCAGCCCCGGCAACACTTGAGGAGAAAAGAGGCCAAAGCCGCAAGATGAAGGCGGTATGCCAGAATGGCTCGACCACTATATTAAGCAAACCATCCAGCAGAATATGGAATTGGCCGGCTTCGCCCGCGATCGGCTGAACATTTACAACTCTGGAGAGCTTGGCGTCTCCCCTTTCTCATTGGAAATAAGAGATTTCCCTCTTCCCGAGAAGTTCGGCATCCCGAGGTTCACCCTCTATGACGGGACCTCGGATCCTGCGGCCCACCTAAGGCACTTCACTCAGCAGATGTCAGTATGGGGCGACATTGGGCACTTGAACTGCAGGGTATTCTCTTCCAGCCTAGGCGATCTTCCTCTCCGATGGTTCTGCGCTCTACCAGGAGGATCGATCTTAAGCTGGCGGCAACTCACGGGCTCCTTCCTGGAAAAGTTTCAGGCACATCGGGTCATTCCAAAGACCAACCAGGACCTGATGGCTATGAGGATGAGGTGGGACGAGAACGTGACTCGATTCACTAAAAGGTTCTGGACCATCTATAGCCAGATCGAAGATGCAAACGAACAGCTGGCTGTAATGTGCTTTAAGGAGGTCTTGTTGCCGGGCATCGAACTCCGAAGGGAGCTTGTTCGATACCCTGTGGGCACGATGAAAGCATTAATGACCCGGGTGAACCAGTTCGTCGAGCATGAGGAAGATGAGACCAGGGCTCGGGAGAACTTTGGTCTCAAACTCGAAGATGGCCACTTCGGGGACCGACTCCCCCAGAAGGACAAGAAGCCGTTCCGGAAGGAGGAGATAAGCCATTAGAAGGCCCCGACGAGTCCGGCGATGGTCTCATCCCCCACTTCAGAGGGAAGGAAGAAGAACAGGCCACCATCAGATTCATATAGGGCGGTGAATACTATTTTCAATGAGCCCATCTACAGGATCCTCACCAAGATCAGGACGCAGCCATTTTTTACATCGCCCCAGCCAATGAGGAGTGATCCCTCCACTCGGAATCCAAATAAGTTTTGTTTATATGACAGGCAGAATGGACATAGGACAGAGGACTGCGCATCCCTCAAGTCCTACCTTGAAAGGCTCGTCAAAGAAGGACACCTCAAGGAATATGTGAAGGAAGAGAACAGCCATAATATTCGTTCTCGGCAACGCCGAGGTGATGAAGACAGCAATGAGCCGGAAGGGATCATAAACGTCATCCACCTGGCGCCCATGGCGGCAGGGATCAATCAGGCGCGTGCCGAAGCCAGAAGGGCTTCCCACAGTAGGCAGGTGCTGACGGCCGAGCTGGAACCAGCTGCAAAGAAAGCTCGGGCCGAAAAACCCCGGATCTGGTTCTCAGACCAAGACCTTCACGGAGTCCGCTTTCCTCACAATGACCCACTGGTGCTCACTCTGAAGCTCAAAAATTTCATGGTCAAGAGGGTACTCGTGGACCCTGGTAGCTCGTCGGAGATCCTGTACTTCGACTGCTTCAAGAAGCTGGGCCTTAAAGCAGAAGATCTGCAAGAATCTCGAACTCCTCTTGTGGGGTTCAGTTCAAAGCCAGTTTACCCCAAGGGAAAGGTCTCCCTGAGGGTTTAGGTCGGGAGAGCCAGCATGTCGACCGACTTCCTAGTAGTGGACGTGCCATCGCCTACAATGCAATACTGGGAAGAAGCTGGCTGCACAGCATGGAAGCTATGCCTTCCACCCATCACCAGAAGCTGAAGTTCCCATTGGAAAACGAGAATGGCAGGATCGAGATAATTACAGTTGGAGGTGACCAAGAAATGGCCAAACAATGCTTAATAGCCTTTACATCTGGAGAAAAGGAACCGCCCCAAGTACATATGGCCGAGTTGGAAGCAGAGTTAGAGGACTATGGCCGAACTCCCGAGCAGAAGAGTACTGAGGATTTGGCCGAAGTCAGAATCGACCCACAAGACCCCGAAAGGTTCTTCCTGCTCGGTAGCCAGTTCACCGAGCCGGAGAGGGCCGAGCTCCTTGACTTCCTGTTGCTGAATAGGGAAGTCTTTGCCTGGACCCCCTACGAAATGCCCGGCATCGACCCGGAAATCATAAGTCACAAGCTGAAAGTGGATCCAAAGCACAAATCAGTCATCCAGAAAGCTCGGCGGTCGGGGGTCCAGCAGGCCGAAGCGGTGATGGAAGAGGTCGACAAACTACTAGAGGCGGGAGCAATAAGAGAAGTCCACTACCCCGAATGGCTCGCCAACACTGTGGTGGTCAAGAAGAAGAACGGGAAGTGGAGGGTCTGTGTTGATTTCACCGATCTCAACAAATCTTGTCCCAAAGACAGCTTTCCGCTCCCCAAGATCGACCAGCCGATCGACGCCACCGCAGGGCATGACAGGATAAGCTTCCTTGATGCTTATCGGGGATATCACCAGATCCCGATGTATGGACCCAACGAGGAAAAAACCGCATTTATAACTCCCAGAGGCATCTATTGCTACAAAGTGATGCCCTTCGGGTTAAAGAATGCGGGGGTGACTTACCAGAGACTAGTCACAAAAATGTTCCAAGCCCACCTCGACAGATCCATGGAAGTCTACATTGACGACATGGTCGTCAAATTCAAGAAGTCAGAAGACCACCTGGCCGACCTCCGGCAAGTTTTCGACATCCTGAAGAAATTCAGACTGAAACTAAACGCGTCGAAATGCACATTCGGAGTTGGCTCTGGCAAATTCCTGGGAAGCTTGGTCACCAGACGAGGGATTGAAGCTAATCCAGAACAAATCTCGGTGATACAAGCAGTTCAGAGCCCGGCCACAACAAAGTAGGTCCAGAAGCTCACTGGGATGGCAGCCGCGCTCAACCGCTTCATAAGCTGAGCCTCAGACAAGTGTCTCCCTTTCTTTCAGCTCTTGAAAAAGAGTTCAAAATTTCAGTGGACTCTGGAGTGTGACCAGGCTCTTCAGAGGCTCAAAAGCTATTTGTCCTCACCCCCCATACTGTCAACGCCGCTGCAAGGCGAAGTACTCTACCTATACCTAGGAGTCTCGGACGATGCAGTAAGTTCGGTGCTGATTAGAGAAGAAGACGGGCAGCAGAAGCCTATCTACTATACGAGCAAGATCCTACTCGACCCTGAGACCAGGTACCTACCACTAGAAAAGCTTGCGTTGGCCCTCGTTAGCGCCTCTCGCAAACTCTCCCATTACTTCCAGACGTATACCATAGTGGTTGTTACAGAACATCCGCTCAAGTCCCTCTTCAGAAAGGCGGATTTCTCCAGAAGAATTTCAAAATGGGCCGTCGAACTGGGGCAATATGATATACAATATCAGCTCAGAACGGCGATCAAGGCTCAAGTCTTGGCAGACTTCATTGTAGAATTCGTTTCTCCGAGTTCGGCACCAACCGAGTCAGATACCGAACTGGGGGGCAATGAGGAAGATAATGTCGCAAACGGAGATGAAGCCACCAAAGCCGAACATCAATCTTGGAAGCAATTCCTTGACATAGCATGGAAAGTCTTCGTGGACGGATCATCAACGTCGAAGAGGTCCGGTATCGGCATAGTGCTCCAATCTCCAGAAGGTCTCGTCATCGAACAGGCATTGACGCTCGGCTTCAAAGCGTCCAATAACGAGGCTAAGTATGAGGCACTAATCACAGGATTAGGCAGTGCCAAGATCTTGGGGGCAAAACAGCTGGTGGTTTTCAGCGACTCTCAGTTAGTGACGAGCCAACTCAGCGGAGACTACCGAGCTCGCGACAAAAGGATGGCTGCATACGTGTCCCGCGCGAAGCAGCTCCTCTCAGAGTTCCAAAAAGCCGAAGTCAGGTAGATCGGCAGGGAATCAAATTCCCACGCCGACGCCCTTGTTAGTCTGGCATCAGCTGTTGAAGCTGGCAGGAAAAGAACCGTCGAAGTAGGAACACTGGAATCACCTAGCATAGAGCTCGCTCCAGTTCGGCTCGTCCTGTATGCTGATCTCGACCCCAGTTGGATGGACCCAATAGTGGCTTATCTAAAAAACGACCAGCTTCCCGAGGACAAGAACAAAGCCCACAAAAATAGGCTGAGAGCAACTCGGTTTTGGCTATCTCCAGAAGGCAGACTGTATAGAAAATCCTTCACAGGACCTTATTTCTATATGAAATCCATGAAGGCATTTGTGGAAGCCACATCGGAGGTCGGTCGTTGGCTTATCGAGCCATCAGCCAAGGCTACTGGTGGCCTTACATGCAGAAGGATGCACAACTCTACGCTAGGAAGTGCGAGAAATGTCAGAAGTTCTCACACTCTCTCCATCAGCCAGCCCAGGATCTAAGCCCGCTTTTGAGCCCGTGGCCCTTCTCTCAATGGGGATTGGACATCGTCGGACCTCTACACCGAACTCCGGGAAATAAAAGGTGGCTAATAACAGCCGCTGATTATTTCACCAAGTGGATAGAGGCAGAACCATTGTCCTCCATTATCGAACATGACACAAGAAACTTCTTCTGGAAGAACATTGTAACAAGATTTGGAATCCCTCGGATATTGATCTAGGACAACGGGACTCAATTCGATTCCAAATTCTTCAGGAACTTCTGCCAGGAACTTGGTATCAGAAACCATTACTCATCCCTAGTGTATCCGCAGAGCAACGGCCAGGCCGAAATCTCAAACAAAGTGGTGCTCGACGGTCTCAAGAAGAGACTTGACAGGGCCAAGGGAAGATGTGTCAAAGAGCTCCCAGCGTCCTTTGGGCGTACAGGACCACGCCAAGACGATCCACGTCGGCTACGCCTTTTTCCTTGGCTTATGGGATGGAAGCTGTAATACCCCTCGAAGTTGGCCTTCCCACTCTAAGGTCGGAACTTTTCGACCGAGGTGAAAACGACATGAATCTGGCCAGAGAACTCGACCTGGCAGAAGAACGAAGAGAGGCCGCAGCTATCCGCCTGGCGTTCTATCAACAGCAGCTGGCCAAAGGATACAACCAAAGAGTCAGAGAAAGGAAGTTCTCTGCTGGAGAACTAGTTCTGAAAAAGGTGCTGACTGCAGATAAAAACCCAAGCGAAGGCAAGCTAGGACCAAACTGGCAAGGGCCGTTCAAAGTTGTCTCTATTGCCGGGCAGTCTGCTTACAGGCTCGAAGACATGAACGGCAAGGCACTACCACGGCCTTGGAATGCTGCACACCTCAAGAAGTATTACTTTTGAAATTGTACTCATTACAGGCAATAAAAATGATGAATTTTCCAACAGCTACGATTTCGCCATTCTGTCGCAAGACTCTTAACTGCCTCAGCTCGGTTAACAGAACCAGCTGCTCAGGCTCAGTTGTGGAACCAGCCACCACTCAGCTTGGTTAACGGAACCAGCTGCTCAGGCTCGGTTGTGGAACCAGCCACCCCTCAGCTCGGTTAACGGAACCAGCTGCTCAGGCTCGGTTGTGGAACCAGCCAACCCTCAGCTCGGTTAACGGAACCAGCTGCTCAGGCTCGGTTGTATAACCAGCCACCCCTCAGCTCGGTTAACGGAACCAGCTGCTCAGGCTCGGTTGTGGAACCAGCCACCACTCAGCTTGGTTAACGGAACCAGCTGCTCATGCTCGGTTGTAGAACCAGCCACCCCTCAGCTCGGTTAACGGAACCAGCTACTCAGGCTCGGTTGTGGAACCAGCCACCCCTCAGCTAGGTTAACGGAATCAGCTGCTCAGGCTCAGTCGTGGAACCAGCCACCCCTCAGCTCGGTTAACAGAACCAGCTGCTTAGGCTCGGTTGTGGAACCAGCCACCCCTCAGCTCGGTTAACGGAACCAGCTGCTCAGGCTCGGTTGTGGAACCAGCCACCTCTTAGCTCGGTTATTGGAACCGGCTGCAATTTCGGGCTTGGTTGTGGGACCAGCCATCTTTCAACACGACTGACAAAATCAGCCGTTACTTAGGCTTGGTTGCGGAACCACCCTGGCTATATAACCATCCATTTCCCGGACTTGGTTGCGAGACTAACCATCATTCAGAACCGATTTATGTCAATTCTTTACTCCAGCTTGACCCTGCCACTATTAGTCATCCCTAGCCGCCAAGACCAGACACCTCCAGTCGGGTTCTTGATGTGTGGGTTCATGGTGTATGGGTTCATGGTTAAATCAAGATTGGAAAAGCACATACAATCCTCGAAAGAGTGTGTAACGAGAAGAAGATTTCACTAAGTACACCCTAGTTGAAATACAAAGAAGACACGGCAAGAACACATCCAGAAAGTACAGAAATGCGAAAGGGATCTTTCATTAGTAGAAGTTAGAAATACAGAGAACAATTAGTACAAACATGTCCTTACAAACAGAGAAAAGAAAAAAGTACAAAAGAAGAGTCAGGCTTTCCCGGAGGGAATTTCAGGAGAAACTTCAGGAGGAGTCTCGGCAACCGGAGCTTCAGGAGGAGCCTCGAGTGCTGGAGCTTCTGCTGGGGCTTGGGGGGGAACCGGACTCTTTTCCGAAGCCTGGGGTTCAAGTCTGGGCAGGTCTCGATATATGGGGTTGTCTTCGGAAACACCCATCTTCTTTAACACAGCCCTGCACCCGGACTCAAACAAACGCGGACCCAGGGCTTCGAGTTGCGCCTCACAATCCTTGGTGGCTTCCCCCACCCCGTCAAGAAAAGCAGCGTCGACTTCCGCCTGGGTCGTAGCTTCGATATTGGCTTTCTCCTTGCAGACGACCTCAAGCTCGGCACTCTTCCTCTCCAGCTCGGCCTTCACCCTTGCCAGCCCGACTTTTGCCTCATCCAGCTCGGCCTCAAGCTGGATCGCCCTCTTCGCCTTAACTTCAGCCGCCCCCTTCAGAGCGGCACATTCCTCCTTAACCTTGCAGGCCTCATTCATGGCGGATTCAAGGTCTTTAACAAGGCCGAAGTTTTTCTCCTCCTCTTCCTTTAAACTTTTACGGGTGCCCTCGAAGGCCTCGGAAAGTTTCTTCTTCTCGGCCTCCAGCTTCTCGGCCCGAGTGTCCCGGTGCTGGATTCTGTCCAAAAACACCTTCGCCCGCTGAATGATCTGTGAAAAGAAAGATCCAAATGTCAAGAACGAGAGCTCAATAAAAAGGCAGTCAGACGTTTCAAAAGGCTTACTGAGAAAGCTGACTGAATAATGCCGACCATAAGAGTCCTGTCCTCCAATCGCTGCAGCCTCTCTATGTCCTGCGGCAGAGCGCAGGCGCCGGCAAACGTTGCCGCGACGGAGGGATTTCCGTGGAGGCGGTCTTCCACTGTGACCGGCCTCCTCGGCCCAAGCAGCAAAGACGGCCTCTAGATGGCCGGTCCATCTCGTGGAAGTACTGAGCCCGCCCCCGGGGCCTGCTCCGCACCTCTCCCCGAGGTCTTCTCCACCGGACCCTCGATCCGGGGCCGCTTTTCCGGGGCTCCCTCTCTCTCCTCCCCTGTGGGACGATCCCGCCTAAACAAGCTCGGTTTCTTTGGCCTGGGTCCCTTGTCCGACCGAGGCTTTTCCTTCGGGACCTCTGCGGGGCGCTCTTGGACCAGAGAACTGGTAGAAGAAGGGGCACCGGCGGAACCCTGACCGGCGGGAGCCGGTTGTTTGCTCATGGTGGAGGGATTTGGGGCAGCAGCTTCCTTCCCAAAAAACTTGCTCCCCAAGTCTTTTGTTGCCAGAGGAGGGCGTCGGGGCGGCATCCTTCTTTCCTCAGAGCTCGGTGAAGAATAAGATTCGATGATCCGTTGAAGATCAATCTCCGGTTCAGCTCGGGATGTGGAGGTCTCGGCTCCCGAAACCCTTTGGCGCTCGAGGTCGGAGGACGCGTCGTCACCCGCAGGTTTCCTCTTAATGTAGGTCTTGTACCTCGGTTCGTAGCCGAGGAGCGACCAGGCGGCACGTGTGTTGTGGCCTTTGTAACTGCGCACTGCCCTTTGCTAGTCACTGTTGGGTCTCCAGCCGGAGTTGATAGCCTCGCTCCTCCTCTGACTGACCTCTGCACAGACAAAAACGTAAGGGGCTTAGTTCGACAGAGGGAAGAACAGGAAAAGAAAAGGGGGGCATGGAGGAGTTCGGCGTATTACTTGGAGGGATCCCGTAATGACGGGGTATCCTGTACCGCTTCTCGGCCGCGGTCTCTCCCTCCCCGAACTCCCAATTGCCTGTTACGAATAGGCTGTCGTTCCCAGTGTGGCGGCCCGAATCCTCCAGTTTGGTAACAAATTATTCCCTCCCTGGCCTCCCCCGGAGGTAAAAACAGGTGCCATCCCCTACCGATTTGCACACGTCGTACGCATCCTCGATGTCATGGACGCCAAGATTGATCCCTAGGATCCTATTGAGTTCTACGGCCCCCATTATTATCTTATAGCCGTTGGGCATCAGCTGGCAGGGGCTGAGGTGCCATGCTGACAGACACGCTCTCAAGAGTGGGTGGACCGGGAACCTAACCCCTCCCTCGACTACGGCGACCAAAGGAAATGGCATCCATCCATCGGTGAACACGAAGCCGTCAAACATGTCGTCGGGGTCGTCTAACCTGGTCCCTACATCTTCAGGGATGCCGTACATCACCCTGAAATTGGCCATAGCCTCGGGGGTATCCACACAGTGCCTATAGATCCCCATTCTTCTAAAAAAACTCTAGACTGAAAACCCTAAGGGGTCGGGGTATAGAAAAAGGAAGAAGAGAAAGGAACTCACGAAGGCTCGCGTTGGCTGGGGAAGGGCTGAGATCTCGTTAGCAGCAGGGTTTCCTTTGCTTCCTCTCCAGTAGATCGCTCTGTCAAAAACGCAAAAGTGATGAAAGGTGGAAGAGACGCCCCTACTTATAAAAGGAGGAGCGCCTCTTCAGATATCGAAGGCAGGAGCCACCGCCTCGAGCGTTGCATGCGCCCCTCTGAAATTGATTAAAGAACCCTCCAAACAATGACACGTGTCACCAACAGCTGTTTTCCCATAAGGAGCGAAGAGTCGGGCCCACCGACCCCATTAAATCATCTGCAGATAGGATGGAGGAGCACGCTAATCAATTGTCTTTGGCAGACGAAAAGGCGGTGATCTTGATTGCCTCATTAATTGCTCGAGATAGAGACCTCATAAATGAGACGTCAGTATTCCCTAAAGGCCCATGCCGAGCTGAAGCTCCTTTCTCGAAGCTCTTGGCCTCAAAGCCGAACTCAGAGACCCAGAGCTTGAGGGGCAATTGTGTGGGAGTATTTCACAAGTACGGGATCCGCCACGACCCGGTTGAACCCGCCCCGATCTCGGCTCCTGGAGAAGACTCACCTCGGCTGGACCGCTGTCAAGTCTGTGCACCCCGGTAAAAGCAAAGGTGCAGCTCGACAGTAATACCGAGGTGAGGTGGATATAAGCATCTCGGCTAGCCAGGGTGGGCGTCATGTCAATCAACAATCAATGAAGTCATGTCCGGGTTCAGACGGACAAGATGGGCGCCGGATACAGAGAAAGCGTGGACCTCATTCCGCCGTCACATCAGCAATCATGTGGGAGATCAAGGTATGGTCTGACAGGACAGAGCCTCTACCTACCTCCACTTGCGGAAAAAGTATGGTCCGATGGGACCGTGCATTCACCAACCCCCACTCAGGAAAGATCTGAGAATGCCAACGCCTATAAATTGGCATAACGCAGAACGAGCAAAGGTAAGCAATCAAAAGTCCTTTCTCCCTCTCCATTCACTCACCCTTTGTTCAGTAACAGTACTAACTTAGGCGTCGGAGTGCCTTCGACTCTTCACAGCCAGGGCCTCTAACCCATCTCTCTCTCTTATCTCAGGTCTAGAGAATTCTCCCCTTCATCAGAGGCTCTTCAGTAGCCCCCATCAAAACAAGTCCGTATTATTTTAGGCACTTACAAAAACATTCTATGATTTAACCTCGCTTTGGGGGTAATGCACACCCGTGTGATGTATGATCCAATGTGATGGAAATCACAAACTCCAATCTTTTCACCATGCATCTTTTACTCTGAATTGTTTCCTTTCTACAGCATTTAGGTAGTTTTCATGCATCAAATGGATATTTTCCTGTAATCAATGTTTATCATATCAGCTGATGGATATAATTTATACCTTTGAACATGAGCATTACATTGTGTTTCCAAATACGTGACTTCGATGATGTAAATGCAGGAGTTAAACATTTTTTCTCTTAATCATGTTAAATGAAGACATAGTTTGGGATCTTTGGACATGGCATGATTGTATTACTGTTTTCATTTCAAAGTGACTGACGGTGAACTGCAGGATTTAAGGGAGCCTATCTGCTATAACTGTAGTAGTAAGTTTGAACATGGATCTCCATGTGGGCTCATCAGCATAAATAAGATAGACTGGACAAGTGGACATGACATGTTAAAAGAACATGATTTGGGGAATAAAGTTCTTGGATGTTTGAAATTAAACCAAAATGCTTTAGTCCCTTTAGGCCTCGTTTCGATATAAAGATTCCTACCTTGAACTGAAAGAAAGCAAGGATTCCAAGGTATTTTTAAAATTTTGCGGTGCCATGAAATTTTAAAATGAGTTTAATTGAATCCTCATGTCATGTTTTTTTAGTAGTATTTCTGTCCATATATAACAGGACTCCATGCATCCAAATGAGCTCCTGGGGGTATTAGCTAAATAATAATATAAAAAAAAAGGATCTCCCGTGCGTTGTTCATGCATGCAGGGGATTAGTCCTGTCGGGTCAAATACCCCGGGAATATCCTCGTCAGCCAAAACAAAAGGAGAAAGAGCTCTCTAAGGTGCATATGAATGTATTCAAGAGGTGACATTAAGTTGTACGCCGCAAGCTGTTTTTTTTTTTTCAACTATGGATACAAGATTTTCAGCTGCTAATGTTTAGGGAAATAGGGAATTGCTCTTTTTAGGAAGGTTTATCTGCCTGAAATCTCTTCTTGCTGAACTTCTAGTGTAACTAAAAATGCAGCAGCTATGTTCTGTTGACATTTGATATGGCAGT
Organism: Camphora micrantha; assembly: GCA_003546025.1. Lineage (NCBI taxonomy): Eukaryota > Viridiplantae > Streptophyta > Magnoliopsida > Laurales > Lauraceae > Camphora > Camphora micrantha. Next base: position 1,933,985 of record QPKB01000012.1, on the reverse strand, counting down.
TGTGCATGTATTCAAATTTGATTTGATTGTAGTGATGCACTATACCTGCCAAAGGCAACTGATTCTTGCTCTGAATGGAGGCCTGGGTGATTGCTCAAGTCTCTGTTTGGTGAAAGGAGGCTGAAATGTTTTGCTTTTCAAAACCCCATGTCTATTTAATGAAAGAAGAATCACTATGGAGGTAACTGTTGCTAAAATTTCAGTTTTTCTTCTACAAAACAAGAACTTACAGAATCCCGCCAAGTTATTTTTCTAAGTTTCTAATTTGCCAGATAAGCAAAAATCTCATCCAAAGTGCATTAGCTAGTCACAAATATCAGGATCTTCACCAATTTATAAGGTTTCACATTCTCATGTTGTGTATATGTCTGATTATATTGTATCACAGGTTATAGGGAGAAAGTTTTCGCGATTATTGGTGTTAAGGTCTATGCTGCAGGGCTGTATGTGAGTAGGTCCCTAGTGGAAAAATTAAATGCTTGGAAGGGAAGACAAGCTGCTGAAATTCAGAATGATTCCACACTCTTTAGCACTCTTTTTGAAGGTGTCCATAATCTATTTCCGTTCTTTGTTGCTTTACAATTCAAAACTCCAATCCCCATGATATGAACTTTGTCATGTGCAGCACCTGTGGAAAAATCATTACAGATTGTTCTAGTTCGTGATGTCGATGGTAAGACCTTTTGGGGTGCCTTGGATGATGCCATATCACCGAGGATCAAGTCACCCATCCCTGTTGATGAATCTGCTCTCTCCACATTCCGCATTACCTTTCAAGGGCGCCCGCTGAAGCAAGGGACGGTTATACTCCTCACTTGGGTGGAGCCATCCAAGATGCTAGTAACCACATACACAACTCTGTAACCATTCATGCATCCATGCATCTCTGTGGATATGCAAATGCCCACATGGATCCCAGCATCTATACAGATGCCATATGCATGTTTGCTCCTTTGTAAATCACTGCATATACTTACATTTAAATTCCATAATTTTCTGAGTTTCTGCATATATTTGCAGGTTTCCATCTCGTCCGATGGGTCGCCTTCTGCTGTGGATGCCACAATTGAGTCCATCAACGTTGCTTCAGCGCTTTTTGATGCTTTTTTAGGAGATGCTCCTGTTTCCCCGCCCCTGAAAGCCTCAGTTGCTAAAGGGCTTGCAATCCTCCTCAAGTAGGACTTGAATTGAAGTCAGTTCATTTCATTCAAGTCGTTCAGATTATGCAGTTTTTATGATTTAATATTTTAGACTATGGAGGGAATTGTTCAGGAAGTAGTTATATAAATATGTGTTTCAGGCCTTTTAGTCCAGTTGAGATTCCTGGATGAAGTGTTATTTATTTATCAGGAAAGATTCTATGAGTTGCGAGTTTTGACTGTATTTACCAATAAATGCATTTGCAGCACATGATTAGATGTTTGTTGTCGAGCTTGAATGGGAAAAGGATTTCAGTCTTTTGCTTGGAAGAGAGAGAGAGAGAGAGAGAGAGAGAGAGAGAGAGAGCATGTGCAAAAGTTGAAAATGGAAAAGGGCTTATAAAACAAAGGCCATTCCAATATATTGAGAAAGAAAACATATTATCCTCCTTTAGTACTCACATCCATCATCTAGAAGAGACTGAACCTGTTTAATGATTTGTGAAACAGGTACTGCAAGACTTTTCAATTGATTTTTAGTCATTTTTTGAGATAAAACTTCTAGAGAATGAACGTCCGTCACTTGAAATACCTTGTGAGCAAATCAACTCAAACTTTATTCAGTGCAAAAAGGAAATAAAAACCCAGCTTAATAAGATAGTAATCACTAGTATCTGGGATGCCAACTTACCCACTTGGATAGGTTGCTTTTTAGGTTTGGCTTCCTTATTGTCCTTCTCAAGGATAGATAAACAAGCTATGGTAAAAGTGTCAAGTCCAACTGACCAATACATCCCTAAAGCTTAAGCTATCAAGAAGCGGGAGACAAATCTACTTGATGCCCTCTTTAAATAGGATGTTGTTACGAATTTGCAATTCACATGCCTGCTCATGCGACCTTCGGAACGGCGCCTCCTTGGGATGACTTTGATACCATGTCAAGCCCGACTAGCCAATACTTTCTAAAAACTTAAGTTCTCAGGAAGTGGAAGACAAATCTACTTCACAAAAAGGTCCCATCCCACTCATTCTGAAGAGATTTTTTTTTTCTTTTTGCTCAGTAACAATCACTTTCATTAGAAGGGGCAGAAAATAGCACGACGATAAAGAAAACAATATAACCCTCATCATTGAAGCCTTCTACCAAGAAACTATAAAATAACCATTACAGTATAGAAGCAAAAAGAGAAACTGTTCTGTCCACCCCTTGTTTAGCTAATGAATTGGCTATAAAGTTAGCTTCTCTCACTACATGAGAACAAGAGACTGCACCGGAAGAAGATAACGCTTTGATCTCACCAAGGAGAGAGTGAAATTTCCAAGGGCCACCTTCCGGTTTAGAAACCCAATGAATAGCATTCCGGAATTGCTTTCCACAATCAATCTCCCCATAAAACAACTGAACCAAAAACCTTAAGAGCTTCCAAAATCGCTAACTTCGGCCTAGTTAGATTCCACATTCTTACAAAACAAATAAAAACACATCTCATTCACAATTATCAAGAACTCCACCAATTACTACAGGCTTTAGTTTACCTCTTGCTAGTTGCTCCATCCACATTAAACTTTTAAGGCCTTGATTGGCAGCGGACACCAAAGAGCTGATTTCTGATTTCTGATTTCTTAACCTTAGGAAGACTACACAATATGTTTGCTAACCAATTAAGAATACTGGTATCTAGACCAAAACCCACAAACTCTTTTCTAATAGTAGCCCAACCAACAACCTTGAGATCCACTGCCACTAAGATAGACTCCACCGCCGTTGATGAGGTTTTAAAAATTCTTCATTCCTTTACTTCCACAAAACCCAAAGAACAACAAAAGGAATGATTCTCCACAACACTAACTCACAGCCATGGAGAGGCAAGAACCTCCAAGCATCCACCAAAACACATAATGTTAAGATTGGTCAGTCAGTTGGCAAACTGTAAGCTGCCGGACAAGTCAGACCTGCTCCAACTCCAGACATTGAGCATGAAGAACTGCCTTTCATTGATTAATATTTGTTTTCTTTTCTTTTCTCTTCGTTTTCCCTCAGAAGGAAACCAAGGGTATAATTCAAGAATCTGATATCTCTATAGTTAATTTTATCTGCTCAAGCATTTTGAGAACCTCAGCCATGGTTGGTCTCTTAGATGGCTCTGATTCCAGGCAGTTCATTGTAACTCCGAATACATTCTTAACTTCATCAACAGGACAAGACCCTAAGGTGCTGTCAATTGCATGCTCTTCCCTCTTATCGTCGACAACTGCTTTCACCTGTTACAGCCATAAATCTCATCATCATCTAATGTACTAAATGATTGGTTTTATTATACAAGTCTTATGAAGCAAAAGATTAAAAAAGACAAACACATAATAAAGGGTAAAAACACATATTAAGGAACTGGAAACAATTATTTGCCAGGTGACAGCATCACTGTAGATATTTTCTTGAAACCATATATCCCAAATAGGACTTCATGCTGTTCTGAAATTTTTTTTTTTTTTTTTATCGGTAACTGAAACTTTCATTATGAGAAGGAGAGAATACAAAAACGACGAACAACAAAGAGGCAAGAACACAAGAAAGAAGGAGAAAAGAAAAACAAACTAAAGGGTACAGGAGCAATGTACCCCACCCAACCCCAATTACATAATTAAAACCCTCCCAAGGATAGCTTCTCTCCACCCCTTGCTTGGCTAAAGCATCAGCCATATTGTTGGCTGTTCTAAGCTCGTGACGAAAGACAACATTAATGGTAGTAGTGAAAGATCGAATTTCGTTAAAGAGGAATTGAAATGTTCTGATGTATTCAGATGCGAAAATTACAAATTTGACGTTCCATATTGCTTAATTTAATACTTTGGGTTTTCAATACAATGGATAGTAAAAGTCTGATAAGCATCATCGAACCGGGCTGACAGCCAGTTCATGGGGACGGGTTTTTGATGGATCATTGGTGATCAAAAGAAAATGGAGTGCTCATGCCTAAGTAATGTGTGAACAGCGAACACCAGATATCTTTTCATATACATGTATTAGTTAATCATCATCAAAGCAAGAGATCACAACTGAATACACTTCACACATGGTTAGGAAAACATTTTCAGGCTCAGATCAAAACAAGCAAAGAGGTCTTGAGGAAAAGATTTTGAAAACAAGGTTACTCACAGACTTTCAATATCAAAGGAAAGGCCTCCAAGTAAATCAGTGTCAGGAATAATGACAAGAAACAAGATCTTTTTTTGCTGAAATCTTTAAAAACTCCAATAACACCATGAAACTTTGTAGGCAGTCAATGGTACAAAACTTACCCAGGTCACCAATCTGGACCCATTCTCAACAAATGCCTCATCTGTTGGTCTTTTGCCGGTTAAAAGCTCAAGCAAGACCACACCAAAGCTGTAAACATCACATTTAGCTGTTGCTCTTCCCGTATCAAAATATTCTGCATGAAAGCGAGGGAGTTGATGAAGATGTTTCTACAGCAGAAACAAAAGAAATAAACAGAAAACAGACAAAGCAGAGAGAAATTGATCATGGCATCATCTTATGCACAGTACCAGGAGCTAAATAACCAAATGTTCCAGCGACAAATGTAGACACATGAGTTTTATCTGGTTCCATTAATGTAGCCAGTCCAAAATCAGAAACCTTCGCCTCCATTTTCTGGTCCAACAATATATTGCTTGATTTGATATCTCTATGAATTATATGAGGAATGCAATCATGATGAAGATATGATATTCCACGAGCAGCACCAATTGCTATCTTGTACCTTGTAGACCAATCCAAAGTCTTCTTCTCACTTGATTTCCCTTCATTTAAGAGCACAAATCTTTGTTAGAAAGTAACCATGGGCGTCGATGGTTCAGGCCAGCCCCCTCATGAACCAGGCTTGAGCCAAGTGCAGTAACACCTAGAATTTCAGGCCTGACTACTAGTAGGCTGGACTCAGGTAAAGGTCATTAGATCATTTCATTTTACGCATAAACCCAAGGATGATACAAAAGGAAAAGAGAGGAAATGTACAGAATATATACCATGCAAGTATCCATCCAGACTTCCATTTGGCATTAGATCATAGATAAGGAGATTGAAGTGAGGAGCTGTGAAGTATCCCCGAAGAGTGACGATGTTTCTGTGCTTTATGTCACCCATTGCATCGAGCTCCCTTTCGAATCCACGATCCCTATCCGCACTACCCTTATTCAGCTTCTTCACCGCAAAAGAAATAGATTCATCAATCGTCAATCTATACACAGTTCCATAACCTCCTGACCCAATAATATCCTTGTTTGTTAACTTCATTGTTTTCTTCAAAAAGGTTTCCGAAGTGAGTGCCTGCATTGCTGGAGACCTGAACATTACCATCTTTCCTCCTGTTACAGAACATATCATGAGTACTTCATTTCATTTCCAGTTCCATGTAATCCACATGGATTCAAACTGCATTGGGTGAACTAGTTTCATTTCTAGTTCCATGTAAGCCACATGGATTCAAACTGCATTGGGTGAACTAGTTTCATTTCTAGTTCCATGTAAGCCACATAGATAAAAGCTCCATGAGGTGAATAATGAAGATTACCTGATACACTATCCTTAAAAATCTTATGCTTTCTGCGCCATCTTTTGTAGAGGAGGATTGCAATAATGATTTTCGATGTGATGAATGCTATGAAACAAACTGTTATATAGAATGCTAAAACGAGGGGCTTTCCCATATTTCCCTGAACCGACAGTATATAAATCCAGAGGATGCTTCTCAATTGTTGATTATGAATTGGTACTCGCACTCTCCATAGAACAATTCTAGTTCAAGCTCTTAAGATACTCCTGAATCAATTCCACAGTAGCTGCACAAAAAATCGCAAGAATAGCTCGTCAGCGTCGACAGCGTCCTTAGTGAACCCAAAACTCAATGTCACTAAAGTATTCAGATTATTTGAATTTCTAAATGAATTCAAGCAGATAGTTTTGTAGGAAATATGAAAAGTAAATCCAGTTAATCTTTATTACCAAAACAATGGAAGGGAAAATTGGAAAATTGTAGACACAGTAGCCTTCCATACCCATGAATCTATTGACATAAACAAGAACAAAATAAAAAGGAAGCAGCACAAATTTTACACTACATCTACTATCCTTAGGATTTTGTTAACAGTAGTGTAATTTTAATGAAAAATCTTAGGAAGATGACAAAGAGGCAAACCTTCCACATGCTAACATCTTCCACAAGGACCCATGAGTATTTCTATCATATAGTAATCCTCTGCATTTCATCATGGGGCTTTACTTCCAATCTTGAGTCTCTTTTTTTTTTTTTTTTTATCTCTTGTGATATTTTTCCATGTCTCATTGGACTAACATACTGACAGATTCCTTCTCTATCAGAAGACTTGCATGCAGTTCTTGGGTCACACAAAAACCCACTACTTAAAAAAATAAAATAGCAGCATCCCAAAAAGGAAGGAAAAAAGAAAAAAATTCAACAGATCTGAGTTAGCAAAAAGACCTGCAAATGGAAAAAAAAATGCAAGACATCAGAATTAGTCTTTCTCAATCAGACTAAATTCACACATTCATTTGTCTTGCAAATCAATAAGATTTTCAGTGCAACTGAAAATTAAGGGTCTGTTCTTCTTCATTTTAAGAAGAGCTTACCTGAAGAGAAGAAGTCAAATGCAGAAAGAGTTCTCAGATTTCCATGGCTTTCACAATGATGAGTTGTTAATAGTTTGGAAGAAAGTAGGGAGGAAAGAGGGGTTCATACACTAGCACAACAATCTGAAAAAAAAAAGGTGTGGCTTTGATGTTATTTTAATCTCATACTGTAGACTATATACTGTTGATTAGCTTTTGACGTTCCAATGGTTACACCACGTGAAGAAAGGCCTGAGGATACTAGGAGTTTACAGGGTCCTGAGTCCTGAGCTCACCCTGAAACTGAAATGCCATTAACTTCTTCATTCATAATAGGGCCATGCTGTCCACCTTACACTTCACCAGCCTGGGACTTCTTTCTAGCAAGAGGATTCACATGCAAGTGCAATTTGTGAATACACCTGTAAAATGGGCCAAATATGTATGGGGTTACCACTTCATCCTTAGCTTCTTACTGTTTTAGCTTTTTTATGTTGGAGATACTCAAATGGTTTGTTTGCATGGAGTTGAATTCTTATGATTCGTATGATTCTAAAAACAGTTAAAATTGAAAAAACAAAGGTGAAGATCTATAAATGATCGTCAAATAATTATTCAAATTCTAAAAAAAATGAGAATTCCATCTACGTATCTACCTTATATCTTGCACCCTCATCTTTTTAATAATATTTTATTAGAACCCATTTTATCATGAGTCTTTAGAAATGAATTGAATATGAAAATGGGCCCTAAGGTATAATTTCACTCAAATTTTTTCTATCTAGCAAAATTTTGTCCTACATGCTATCATTCACATCCGGACAATTGGAGGAGGCACTAGCAATAAACTAAAGCCCGTGAACTTCAGGGTGTGGTTTGCAGGAGAAAATTACCCTTTCTATCTTTATATAAGAGTACCTAAGGAACATCTTTTTGATGGATTGGGCGTCCATAATTTTATTTTTTTTCTTTGGCAAGGGTCCTCTTTCAAGAATATATTTGCATATTGGGCCGTCTTTTTAGGTATATATATTTGAAGTGGAGGTAGGAGAACTGTCAACTATTAGTTAGGCCAAGAAGCCATTGAAGACAAAGGTCCACACCTCTATCATTATTGAATCACCAAATGCAATAAGTCTAATAACTCGGCAACATTAGAAGATATCACTGCCTTGTGTTTCTACATCCAACAAAGGGACATATTTTTAAACACCCACCGGCCACCCATCCACCACATTAATGATCATATCAATAGCCATGATCACCAATAAATGGGCCGGCCCCACATCTGTAGATATTGTAGTATGTATCCCCAGCTCAGTATCTGATACTTTCTCAAATAGCTAGTGCCACCTCAAACATCTAACTATTTTTAAGGCATTGGGAATTGATTGAAGGAAACTTGTATCTCATGTTAAATGGGTCTGATGTGTTTATGGTAGAAGTGACGTAGCAAAGTACCTAGCTTCCACCTACCATACAGTTGCATACATGTGAACTCTATGAAGTTTTTGACTAGCAAGGACCTTTCCTTTTTATTAGGTGAAGCTTTAGCTAAATAAGGCGTGTTTCATCATGTTATAAAAGTTCTGGCTAAGGATGTTTATTAGTGGTGTGAAACCGCAGAGGATACAAACAACAAAAATGGGAGGTCCTACTTAGTACTCATCATGTGGGGAGATTTGATGTTTTACACTATACAGCCGTCAATAAAATCTGCTCTCTCTCTCTCTCTCTTTCTCTCTCAATAATGCAAATAGTGGTTCTAAAGGCTAGCCCAAAAGCCTATTACTAAATTCAAAGTAGGCTGGCAATTAGTCAGATTGGATTTCATAATCATTTGGAGGGCCTATAGTGGACTTACATGTGTTTTAATGGTTTTGAACGTTTTTCAAATCTCAATCATTAGATAAAGTAAGATGAGAAGAACTGCGTAATCATCTGAAGACGCAAGATGTTACTTTTCACTGTTACTGTACTTTACAGTTTTGTAAGTAGTTTCTCCACTCCATATATTTAATAAACTAAACCTACTGGTCATTGTTCTTTACTTTTGAATGGAAGGGGCTTAAACAATACTTTGATTAGCATGCAAAGCACATGGTTTACTAGTTTACACCTTATAGTTGCAAGAAAGGATGCTATAATCTGTACATAACTAGTTTGTCTTTCATAATATCAAGATGATTTTACCGAAATACTGTCATTTATCCGGAACACTCCTGGACATTTTTGCAAGACCAATGGGGTCCTTCAGTACTTTTTTTTTTTTTTTTTTTAATACCTGGGGTGAGTGACGCTTACGTCACTGGGTTTCTGACAACAGTGACGCTAGTGTCGTTGTTCGCCACTGCATATATAAACCGACGAGTCTGATTTTTATCATTTTACTGTCTGTAACTTCTCCTTCTTCTCCTGAACGATGATGCCGCTTTAAACTACCTTCTTCATTCTCTACAATTCATCAACCTTTCTCCGATATCGCACGTCTATACGAAGGTACGTCACATTAACAACGTTTTTTCACATTATTTGTGGAGTATAATGAATGTCCGGAGTTCTTGATGTATTTTGTTGAGTATGAAATGTGTATTGTGTAATTTCGCAGCATTATGTATGTTTAGAGTGTGAGTTCTTCGTGTTTTTTTTTATTTTGTAAGGAATTATGTTCATTTTATTCAAGAATTTACTCATTTCCACGTAGTATGCACTCACACACGCTATCTGTTTGATAAAATGTAACATTGGATGTCCTCCTTTATTATCATGGCAAAAGACTTACTAGCTTCTACCATTTTCATGCGTGAAGGAATACATACACCATTTTCATTACTATCTTCTTATTAACAAGCCCATGTCCTTTCTTCACTCTCAATTAATTCATTTTCATCTTAAATAGTAGCTCAGTGGCAGCCGTGTATTGATGAAAATTTAAAGTTCAAATTATTATTAAGAAAAAGGACTAGTGAATGATTTCATTGGAATAGATTCACCGGAATACTTGTAGTTTAAACAAACTTTCTGGATAATGAACTTTTGGAGGGACTTGCTACAAAGGACTTCAATCAAATGCCTGGTCTGGATTTCAATGAGACTTTGCTGGGCTTTTCATTCTTAAAAAAAGTCACCTATCATCCAGAGAGAAAAGTTGTTTAATTAAAAATGGATATCTTTCATTTCATATATTTATGACTAACACTGACAGTTGTAACAGAGATTTAAAGTGTATAAATATTTTATTGCATCTTGACTTCTTAGGACACATGAACACATGTAGAAGTTATGAAGACGCATTATATATAAAACTCCTCAAAACAAGACATATTACAACTACAGCCATGAACCTACATGAAGAATTTTTCTATTCCCCTATGTGTAAAGCTATCACACAAGTGGAATTTTTAAATATAAGTTCCTCCCACTCATCCATCCACCATGAGGTGAATCCCTTTATGCAGCCAACACCATATTATGATGTGGGTAGATTACTCAGATGAAGTTCTCCTTCTTAACTAATTATATTGTCTGCTTACCGGAAAACACTAATGCATTGATAACAGTTAATTGAATCCATCATTATCACCTTTATTTGTATCATCTTATAAGTACTAGTATGCAGCAAGCCTAGGTTACTATCTTGGATCATTAGTTGAGGCTGCAATTCACTGAAAACAACCAATTAAAGATTCATCATGATTTAATCCATTACACTCACCATGGAAAACACACCATTTAATCAGTTTAATCCCAATAACCCAACTGGAGCAAAATATCCACTGACACCAACCCATTCCTACCATGTTGAAAAAGACAATGTTTGATCCAAATCATAATCAACAAAACCCAGTCAATAAAAAGTCATGCAAATAATAGCTTGATAATTTTTAATCGATCACCCTAATCAGGCACGTTAACTATATTGACACGATCAACGGGAACACAAGAACTTTCTTTCGCCCATTCATCACTAGCAATGTTTTGCCCTTCTGAGAAATGAATGTCGTTGTCTTCGCATAGATTGACAGTAGGAATCTCATGACATTGAACGGGAGGAAGTTTGCACTTCACATTATGATTTCTCCCTGGACAATCAATTTGTTTGCCTCTTAAAGGGAGGAAGTCCATCCCAAATGACCTTCAAAATAGGCAGATGGAAAGAACTACATTAGACATTAACTCAAAATAGTATTATGCATTATTTAAAATACCTTACAAGTAACTTATGTACCATGTATGTTCTCTGATATATTTGACGGAACCAACTGGTCTTCTATTGATGTATAAATATATCCCATTTGTCTTGTGGTTTGCCAGTGTTAACATGCACTTGATGTCACTATCATCTTCTATGGCAGCCAATGAAAACACATGACTATTGTGATAGAGATAATGTATGCTTAGGTTATCGCAAGTTTCCTCCCAATGTGAACTTTCAAGAGCTATGTTCACAAATTCGGAAAATGTTATGTCGCTCTGAATGGATCTCATCTTCTGTTTACCGCCTTTGTATACCGGGTGAATCATGTCAAATTTAAATTCCCTGTCGTAGTGAAAAATCACAATCAACTCACCACCCGACATCATAATTAAAAATAAAAAACAAATATTTAGGCATTATTACTGTACAAACATATATTGAAAAATGCCAAGAACACATCATTAACCAAAGAAGTGTGAGATTGCAAGGGGCTAAAGAGGGACACTCGTTGATCCTTATTAGGTGGGTCTTATATGGTACAGGATGGGATTTTTATTTTTATTTTTAGGAATTTCATCAAACAACAAAAGCAAACAACCTACATCACCTATTTTAACAAACTTTTTATACAAATGAACAAAACAAAAGTCTGTGAGCTCGTCCAACTTCTTTTATACCAAAGTAAAAGGAAAAGCATAAAAAAAAAAGACATTGTATTGATTTCTTTCATGTAAATCTTCAAAAGTAGGCATAAATGCACAAACCTCAAAAGGAGCAATAAGGTGAGTATACAAGGCCAGAGAAAGTATCTACCTTCGGATGGAGACAAAGTACAACTTTTGGAAAAGATCGGATAGAAAAAGAATGGAAACCAGCGGACGAAGGGAAGTTGAATAGGGTGCGCACAGAGACGATACCGTCACTCAATATTTCTTTGAGTGACGCTATCGTTAGTAGGAATAAAACATAAAAAAGATATAAATGTGGCGGGAAGACCCCATTGGTGCTCCAAAAATGGTCAGGATCCTTCAGGATAAATGACAGTATTTCGGAATTTCACCGGTAAAATCCTCTAATATCAAACACATCCAACCATTTTTTTTAATTGAAAAAACTAACCCTAGTCCTACTAAATGTCTCTTTATCGTGATTGTGACAATGGTTGATATAATTAAAATACATGACTTCAAGGTGTCCTAGCAGACTTATGAAAAGGGGTATCTTAGCTTACCTGTTTATACTAAAGTAAACTCATCAAACAATACTGGTTGGCTATAAAAGAAAAGATAAAGAGTTAAAGAGTGAGGTCGACTTTTGATTAAATGACTATCAACATCTCATGACGTCGAGTGTTTATAGATAAATAACTTATCAAACGTTCTTTTATTTGATGAGAATGATGGATCTTACCTGTGCACGTGCTTCAGCTCTTGTTCCGTGATATTAGTATAAAACTTATGTTAATTTTGGTGCCCAAAATAGATGGACTAGACTTGGAAACAACTTAGCCCAGTTTGAGCCTGGACAACTGATCACAGCCTATACGCGGGGCTGTCAATGGGCGGGGCTTGGACTTAGAAAAACTGATTATTTGAAAAGGCCTGGGCTACCTGGCCCAGCCCAATCAGTTTGAAATCTGGACTGAAAGATTTGAACAGGCCCATTGAGAGCCCTACCTATATGCCTAACTAAGTTGTGGGTTTGTTAGGTAAGGTTGACATGGACCCAAGACCCTCCTGATTTGGTAGAGAATAGTCAACTGAATCCGGAAGACAAGCTAAATGGTTTCATCAGAAAGGCCTTTTTGTTACTAGTTGAGTACTAGGGCCCAATTGTCTAGATCACTGAACCAGGTTGTCTTCATCATACCACTTGAATGAAGCCCATAGAAATACCAGCATATATCTCAGGTAGGGATGTAAATGGGTCCCTGATTCTCTGATTATCTGAAGGTTCAAGTCCATTAAAAACCGGGTTTGGGTCCTTATTTAGGCACCGATAAGTAAATGGGTCCGGTTCTAGTTCTACCTTGGTTTGGATCCGTGGACTCGAGACTCGACATATTATCTCAATTTTTGAAAATTTCTCCTAAAGACCTTATTTTTTTAAATATTATTATCTACCTAGACCCGGACCCGGATTTGGACCCGTCCCATATATGGTTCCGGTTCTGGAGCCAAGAAACCGGTTCCGAAACGGTTCCGGATTTGGATCTGGTTCCACCTTCTCCTTAATGGACCTGGAACCAGAACCGACCCGTTTACAATCCTAATCTTAGGGTTGGACAGAGTCATTTCTATCCAATATAGAAAGAAAAGTGGGCTCCACATGATTAGAATGGACATGTTTTGTTGTAACTTTCAAACCGATTCATTCACCATCCATATCCCACGGCACAGATCAGATTTCAGGCCTGTAAAAAGCTCTTGGATGGTTGCCAGTAGTTGCAAGAAACATGAAATCAAGTTGTAAAGAATCTTATCTATGCATGCGAGCCAATGTGTCGACTCAATTTAGATTGACATGAGAGGGCCTGTCGTTGATGGGCTCCAACAAGGTCCCCCATATCAGAGTCTAATCTTATCTTTTTATTTCTTACCTCCCCTATCTTTGTTTTTTTCCCACCGTACGACTGCCCTTACACCTGATATTTATTTTAAAATAATAAAAATTTGAATGTTTTATGTGAAGTTGTTCGTATAATAATGGTGCAACATCGCAAGACGTTAGGATATCACAAGGCCTTAAGATATCGCACAAAATATCTGAACTTGGACCACTTGAGGTTGGACCCATTAGAGATCCACTAGCCTCAGGAGTGGACACCACACTGGGAAGGGAATACCTGCACAATAGAGGGAGTTAAGTGAGAAGAGGAAGCCCAACCAACTGGGCAAACCTTCCAAGAACCTTTGATTCTCTATTATGACTATTTTTATTTGGGCATGCTCCTGCATTGACTGATCATTTGTGGGCCACATCAATTACTTAAAATGATCCCTAATGTCAGCAGTTGATCATCTGATTTAGTCCCATCTCCCCCATCATGCTATGTGTGCATTTGTCTTATCAAGACAGACACTCCTGTTGAAGGGGACAAAGGGGAACCCACTCTTTCAATGAATTGAAATAGTGATGGTGCTGGACTCATTGATGGAAACACAACAGTTAATAATATGCCAACCTAAATGATCAAAAATCATGGTGGATTCTGTCCAAATCAATTGTAAAGCCATGTAGCCCAGAGGAGAGAGGACCCACTGAAATGATGAAAATTGTAAACATGGATAATGTGATTCCTAACAAATTGCCATGGTCAGGCCAAACATACATAATACCATCTCTTGTTGGTAGCAGATAAAATTAGCCCCCACCCAAGTGATATGTTAAGATTAGAAAAAAAAACTTACATCATACAAAGAAGAAAAATAAAATATGATCAAATTGTAAGATAAGGAATTTGGCTAGGCCCAATTGAACCCAAGCCCACACAAAATGCAATTTGGGCCGGGGTACTTTGGGTTGCTCTAGGCTTGTGCACTAGCCCCCTACACACCTAAATACAATTCTTCACCATCATTAAATCTTCTTTCAACTATGTTGGGATCGGCTACATAAATTATATTTATCTATTTTTCCCCTGAACCGAAGATTGAGTCCACTTGTGCTACCACCTCGGGGGCCATAGGGGTTTTATCCAGCTTCTCTTTGGGTCCGAAGGGAATAGTCCAACCCAAAGAGTTAGTGAAAAAAAAAAGAAAAAGAGATTATATTTCTCTATTTGGATTTTACTCCAGCCAAATTTTCAGATAAGTTGCACTTCTTTAAATCCCCACCACGTATCCTAATGGGCCCCACCTAGGCATGTCAAACGGGCTGGAGCGGGCCGGGCCTGGCAGGGCCAGCAGGCCAGGCAAGCCTCCTTTACATTTTTCCCCTTTTTTTTTCTTGTCAGTATTAAAAAAATTAGAACACAAGCACGGAGAACAACAATGATATTTAAGTGGTTCGGTCAAACTTGATCTACTCCACTTAGAAGAGAGAACTATTTGGATTTTAACTTCTTGAAGGTTTCTAAATATGATTATCTTCAAAACCTTACAATCTTTTTAGAAAATAAAAATAAAAAAAGAATTACAATGAAGAATAAAGTAAAAAATCAGATGGGTGGTCCACTAATGTATTCTGCTGGATCATAATCTTTCATTGATGTCAAATTTTGCTTCCTCTTATCTGCCAAATATCAGTCTCGTAGGCAAACACAACATTCCACCGTTTCTTTAGTTATATTTGTTTTTCTGTCATCCACCACACGTCCATCTGCACTAAAAGGCTGTTTTGCTGCTACAAAAGACATTGGAATAGTCAATAGATCACGAGCCATGACGGCCAACACCGGATAAATGCTTTCTTGTTGCTTCCACCAGGCTAAAAGGTCAAACTAGATGCATCATGCACCCGTATTACACCGACGTCAAGATACGATGATAACTCTATCACGATGTTACTTGAACAACTTGAGCTAGATGTCATGCCCGTGGATAGGGAAGAATACCACAGATTCCACTCACCAACACATGTTTGCTGGACTTCTGAATGGCCCATACTAAGCCCAGTTGTACCCATTTGCTCACAATAAAATTAAAAAAGTCCTTGTAAATTTACCCTTATATTTGAAAAATTATTTAAATCTATATAATTCATATTTTTATTTATTCCATCAATAAAAAACTGTACAACACTTAATTTTAACTTAGGATCAAATACAGCAGCTAAAGAAAATGTCATTGGAGTTTCTTTCCAATATTTATTAAAATTTTCTTTCATATTTGTAATGGTGCTACGCAGTAAAAAATGATCTCTAAATCTACTAAATTGTAAAGTAATTTTAAAAAGCTTCACTAAAACTTCATTAGATGTGGGATAATATATCTCGGAAAAAAAAATAATGTTGAAGTATAAAAAGCTTCTAATAAATCTCTTATATATGCATATAACTCCCAATGTTCATCACTAATCATCAAATTTTGTGCATAAAAAGCACAAAATTCATTCAAAATAATTTTCCAGTCAAGTGCTTTGTTTAACAAATCATACATATAATTCCATCTATGTTCTACCTTTTTAGGCATTTTAATAGCTGATACGCCTTGCCTCGCACATATTTGGGCATACAATTGTCTTCTCTGTGCAGAGGAGAAAATGAATCTAGCAATGTCTTTAATAACATTTGTGTAACTTACAATATGCTTTAAACCAACATTTGCAATGAGATTTAAGATATGACATACACATCTATTTTCAACAAAAGAAAATGATAATTTGAATAACACAATCATTTTAACAAGATTTTGTCTAGCACTTTGTGCATTAACAGAAAAAATACCCAAACTGCTACAACTACTACCACCACCAGTAGTAGAAGTTTGGGTTTGTGAACTAGGCCTCCATGTCCCTGCATCCGCCGGCTTATGTAGGGCCAGACATTTTTGCCTATGTCTTGTCAAATGGCTGGTACCTGATTTTGACTCGGCACCATAAATTTTACTACAAAATTTGCATTTTGCCTTTTCAACTTTCTTTCCATTTTCAATAACATCAAATATTGTAAATACATCCCAAATTACTGAAGTTCTATTTATCTTGGTTGGTTTACGAGAACTCTGAGGAAATGGGTGGTAAATCACCTACTTCATCTTGTAATTCAATCAAATCTTCTTCTACCTCTAAATCAACGGTAGAAGATTCATTGGAAAATCTTATAGCCATATTTCAAAAAATAAAATTTATAAACAATAACAGTAATAGGCTAATGGCCTTCTTTTGTGATAATTAATATAAGAAAGGGGAGAAAATGATAGTTAATATAATATAATATAAACTAATATATATGGAATCTCAAATTTAAATAATATAAATACCTTTAAATCTTTGAAGGCCCATTTAATTTTGTCTCTTGATGACTTGATCTTTGGCCCTCCAAAAACTTTTTAGAGAGAGTGAAAGAGTTGAATGCTTTGAGAGAGAGTTAGAGAATGTATAAAGAGTAAGAGGAATGAGACTGGGAGGGTTAGGGTATTTAAAGACTTTATAAAATGAAAAATGACACACAATACACCTTATATGACCGTTTTATAACTGTTGGGGGGAGGGGTAAAATGAACTTTTTTTCAAAAAAAAAAAAAAGGGCTTTTGGGCGGGCGCGCCGCAGGTGCCAGCTCATGTGTCAGGCGAGCCTGGCGGGCCAGGCCAACGGGCCAAGGCGACGGCCCATGGCACGGGCGGTGCCTTATGGGCCGTGCCGGGCCACGGCCCATTTGACATGCCTCCCCACCAGAGAGGCCCTAGCAATCTAAAATGGCCAGCACCGAACAACAACATAGAACAACATAGGGCATCGAACATTCGTGGTTGGACTTGCTTCCGTGCTCGAAAATGGTACACAAATCTCTCCGATCTCTATCTCTAACTTCTTCAAATCGCACTAATTCTAGGGTTTTGGCTTTTATCATCGATACTTTATCTCAGGAATCTGTGTTTTATTCATCCTAGAAAGTTCCATATATGATTTTTGAATATAGTTCGATTGACTAGGGTTTAGCTCAGTTTCTCTTGAGTTGGATTTTTCAATTTGAATGAAATGACAAGTGGAGAATCCCAATTAGGTGAAGCAATGTACAAGTAGAGAAGTGTTTTTGTACAGTTCTTTCCCCAAACCATACCAGTAAAGGGGTTTAAGAAAGTATAGATTAGGGTTCATAGATTAGGGTTTGTAGTTTGTGTAGTTAATTCAGAAAGTGGTTTACTTTTTTTGTGATTAGGACGACCCAGAACTAGAAGCGATCAGGCAAAGAAGAATGCAGGAGTTAATGGCTCAACGTGGAGTTGTATGTGATTCTATCTTCAAAATCTTCCTTTTTGTCAATTTGAATGATACCCCTGTTCTTATCATGTTAATACGAATATTTTTGTTGATTTGTTTAGGGAAATCCGCAAAACGGTGAGCAGCAGAAAGCTCAGGAGGATGCCAAAAGGTCTGTTTCCTGTAGTTTTATCTTGGGTTCTATTAGAAATTCTAAAATTGTTTTGATTTCATTTTCTGTCTCAACTCGCACTGATTCTCAATCTTTGGGAGCTAATTTGTTTAACTAATGAATCTATGGAGGCGGAGGAATGAAGGCAATTGATGCTTAGCCAGATTCTGTCATCTCAAGCAAGGGAAAGACTTGAGATGACCTCTGCATTTGATTTTTGTTGTTGGTTATTGAGTACTGAAAGGGATGTCGTTCATAATTCTTTTTTTTTTTTTTTAAACTAACGATCTTTTAAGTTTTAACCTCGAAAAAAGAAGAAGGAAAGAACAAAATTTGCAGCAACATATTGCAGTCTTATATTATCATGCCATCTGATTGATATGTATAGCATAGAAGTATCCATTTGTTGAGTACAATCACAATTTGCTTATTACCATCTTTTTCTGGAAATAGCAGGGGCTGTGTCTGCTAGCTAGTTTTTGGAGTAACCATTATTAGTTAGTAGATGCCTTAGATACTTATGTTCATAGTGAATGAGATAAAAGGAGTTTTTTGGCTCTTAAGAAGGGTGAGTTTTAGAAATGTGGCAGTTGAGCTAAATGCAGGGTTCAGTTACTTCAGAAAATACCAAAAATTAAAGATATTTGGATGCTTTTATTTCCATACAGTGCAATTCCTATCTCCCTAGGCTTCTCCAAACTATGTTATTTTTTGACTGATTTCTCAGTTTGTACTTGCTCCAACAATAGAAATAGGGCATGCAATGGGTGAAACATATTCATTTGAGCCATGCATTTTTTTAAATTGAAAATGTGCCCCTTTTCATGTACATGAGTTACATTTTCATGGAAATAGTAGCAAAACACTGTGTAA
The DNA here is from genome assembly GCA_003546025.1 of Camphora micrantha. Taxonomy (NCBI): domain Eukaryota; kingdom Viridiplantae; phylum Streptophyta; class Magnoliopsida; order Laurales; family Lauraceae; genus Camphora; species Camphora micrantha. The sequence continues at coordinate 1,915,112 of QPKB01000012.1, read as the reverse complement.
ATGTTGAGTGCAAGAGATATGGTGAGGATCGAGAGATGTATTTTTATAGCAATTGGATTCATATTTTTGTGGATCTACAACAATCTCCTTCTCTAGCTTTTCTTTGTTGCTTTTTAAAAGGCAAGATCTCTCTCTCTCTCTCTCTCTCTCTCTCTCTCAAAAAAAAAAAAAAAAAAAAAAAAAAAAAAAAAAAGAAGAAGAAGAATAGAAAAGAAAGAGTCAAAATTAACAGCAAATGAACAGTTCCATTTTGTAGGCAAAAAATCCCACCAGATGATACAAGATGCGTCACGTTCCTTAGACTACACTTAACCAAATGAAATGTGTCTCTACTGCTAAACTGTCTGCTAAACTGTTGACACTAAGTCTTTAGTCAATTGAAATGTGTCTCTCTGCTTCCTTAGACTACACTTAACTATGACCAGAGTATCTTATTGTAGTTTATCTAACTTCATCCATTTGGTTAGAAACCCATTTTTGTTATACATCCATGTTGATTTGTATTGGGTATATTCTAGTTATAGTGAATACATCCATGTATGCATATATTTTTCATTTTTGAATGATAACTAAGTTCATTAAAAGGAGCTTAAATAGCACAAGAGAAATATAGTGAAAAACTACCAAACAAAGACCAGAAAAACACAAACTGATTAAATCCTAGACAAGAGGAATAGAAGATCCATCCCAATCAATCATCAGGTTTTGGCGACTGACTCCTGCCTTAGCCAGATAATCTACCACCATATTAGCACTCCTCTTTTCTTTATGAAGGATGCAGCTAAAATTTTTCCTGGATCATTTATTTCCTCCACCGCTTCAGCCAGCGTTTGAAGTGTCCTGCATGGACCCAGTGCCCACCTGCTAGCTAGTAGAAAACTCCCAGGCATAGCTTTGTTACAGTCCAACCATTTTAACCTGAGTATTTGAAAAATGAAATATGCATGTTGCCTATCTCAGTGGGGTTCTAGTTTCAAGACAAGCTGTGCCATCTACATTGTAGGAGTTTTATAACTAGCATAAAGTATTATAATTGAAACATTAAAAAAAAGTCATTTAATAACTGACAATGATAAGAGACTCCGATTTCAATAATTAAGAGAATTTGGGTGGCGCTCTTCAGTGGGACTCACATAACTAAATTTCGGAGCATTGAAAATAGATTCCCCCCTTTTTATTGGCGCTTGCCAAATTTCACTCCAAGGGCCCACTATAAGATTTATCACATGTAAAACATGCGAAGAGCATCACTAAGTTTCTCGCAATTCCTAGAATCTGGGGATCTGAATTTAACTAGCGTAATTTCGTCGTGAACTTCATCAAATTTCTTTGTAGTGTTGCCTTTTTTGTTTTACGCAGTCTGTTTGCAAATTGAAAGCCCATTATCTTGTGGATAAGATTGGCTTGTTCAATCCACAAAGAGACCCACTAGATAGAATGCCTGGATATTTGGCAGGTGAGCCTAGCCTTCACAAAAGTGCTGTGCAGAATGAAATGTTGGGCTGAGCATTGCGTATTTCCCGATCTTGTTAGGGCTAAGTGGATCAAAGCTTTGCATGAAATAGAAGCTTTGCATAAGTATGTTCCACAAATCATATAATACCATGTATTTACCGTTGACCTGTTTTTATACTGTATTCTTTTACTTTTATTTTTCTGACTTCGCAGTCATTGCTTAAAGCTTGTTGAATTAATGCAACTTCAATGACAACAGTTTCTCGAATTGCACTGGTGAAGCCTGAGAAGGCAAGAGGTCTTGAGGATGTTGTACTGAGAGCTGCACAAATGGGACAGATCGCTGAGAAGGTATAGTGGAACCAAGTATTTTGGATGGAGACTATACACGTTTCTTACTGGAAATTTTTAGAAAGACTAGCTGAGAAGTCGAACTCCAGTTTTTGGTCTTACACCTAGTGAAGTTGTAGGTTTTGACTTTGATAAGAAGCTTGACCTTTGTTCATTTGGAGGTTTCTGAAGAGAGGCTGATATCACTGCTTGAACAGATAAATAATCAAACAAGTAAACAAACCAAAGTTACAGTAAGTGTACCATTTCCGTGCCTATCTTTCAGAGTTAAAGATGAATGGTAGAAACTAATCTGTGATATTGTCGTCAGTTGTCAACTACTCAAATTTATGAATTATTTCTGCATTTTTTGTTTGCGTTCTTTTACAGAGCAGAGGATAATTGATCTCTGTTTTTTATCTTTAGATCCAGAGGCGCCGGAGTGTTCTTGAAGACGATGATTAGCTGTATTTGAACCAATTGACGGCCCATGTAATGTGATAGCCTTGGATGACATATGAATTTGCTTGCTAATGTAACACCATTAGTATAAAATTGTGGGTCTAAAATTGACTGTACAATTCTGGAACCTCAAAATCTGATCCATTCGTGCATGTCGGGATGAAGTGCAATGTGGGAAATTGTTGTGCTTCTATTTTGTTATTTGATTCGATGATTGGCTGTATTTGAACCAATTGACGGCCCATGTAATGTGATAGCCTTGGATGACATATGAATTTGCTTGCTTATGTAACACCATTAGTATAAAATTGTGGGTCTAAAATTGAGTGTACAATTCTGGAACCTCAAAATCTGATCCATTCGTGCATGTCGGGATGAAGTGCAATGTGGGAAATTGTTGTGCTTCTATTTTGTTATTTGATTTGAAATGCTCGACATGCAGTGGTGATTGGGTCAAAGCATGGTGTGAATGATCTGAATATAGGTTTTTTTTTTTTTTTTATAATTGAGATGTTCGCATCTGTCTCATTTTGTTTACTTGCATTTATGACACAGAAGAAGGGGAAGAAGGGCACTTTCTACATTATCACTATAATTCCGTGAAAACAATCTTCAGGCAAGGGAGCAAAAACAGAAATCAAAAGCCGGTCTCCCTCAAAAGTTAAGGAAGATTCTATGTTACTTGTAGTGTTGCTGTATGCAGAGAAATGCTAATGTATGCTCACAGTTACTTAGAAGGAGCTGGTAGTTCTCAGAACTTGCAATGCCTTATGTCCTGTTGGATGTTTGTTTGTAATTCAGTTTGTCTGTAAATTGAGGTTCGTGCATTTAGGGCGTGTTTGTTTGTAGGGAGGAACAAAATGAAATAAAATTGAGTGTTAAATCAGGATAAAAAAAGCAGAAGGAGTTGGATTATGCAGTACAACCTCCCCTTTATTAGAAATTAAAAATCAGAAATGAGTACTTTGCTCTAATCTTAAGGGAGTTGAGGTCTTTTCTACCTCATGACTCTGTTATCCATCTTCTTTCAGGGAGCTAATTTTACCATAAATTTATATTGATGTATTCCATACAAACAAAAGGGCCTTAGAAAACCTTACGTAGTTACCTGTATGTGGTGGCTAACAGACAAAATTACTGGTGACTAAATTTACATGTAAACACCATGTACAGGACAGGCCAATTCTGAGGTTTAATGAGTTTGGCAAATAAGAACTGGATCCGGCAGGCTCTGGTTTTGTCAACGTTGGCAGGGTTGGTACCACAAAAATTAATGGTGCCCTGCTTTTCAAAAAAAAAAAAAAAAAGAAAAAAAAAGAAGAAAATTTCAAGACCAGAAATGGTACCTGATTGTGCACCAATTCAAACTATGTACAAAAAAAATAAAATAATAATAATAATAATAAAATGAAAGCAAATCAATAACCATGGTTTAGAGGTGGGGTTGGAGCAGGGATTAGAGGAATCCAATCCATTTAATGTTCACATAAATTTCAATCCATCTAGTTATTTATTTCTCTTTTTTCTTTTTTTGGGTAAAAACCCATCTAGATTTTAAATGCTCCAATTTGATGCATGGGGACCCAGGACCCATATGATGTAACTTAGATCATGCAGCACGACAAAATCTATTTTTAAAACAGCATGTCTCTGTGGGACCCACCTTGTCTTGATCGAAGACATGGACATTTATGCACTTGCCCAAGCCCAAGTTGCCCACTCGTTGATATACACTGATTAATATGTTAAAATCTGAACTTGACAGCATTGATCAATCCAATAATAATATCATGTGATATGATTGCTGGGATCAATAGGTGGAGCCCACCAGTCAAATCGGACTCTTTTGTTAATCCAGCCAAAGGGTCTGAACCCGAGCTGTCCCTCGTATACACAAGAAGACAGCCCACCCGCACAAGGGTAAAAAATGGTCTATATAAAAAATAAAAAAAAGCACAAATGGAAAGAAAGCCCGTATTAAAAAAAAAAAAAAAAAATTTGGTGGTGTATCCATCATTGGAACACTCCTCTTGAAATAAAAAATTGTGTAATCAAGTTCCAAATGCGGATGAACAATAATATCATGGAAACAAATACAATATAATTTGTCGTTTTCTGGTAAAAGTCAATCCCAAATTGGTGGCAATAGTTGTGGATGATTTTGTTAGGTAGGTAACATGATGACAGTGATGGATCATCTCATGGCCCACTCCATTAATGAAAGACAGTGATACTGTAAGCATATTCCAACTTGAACTTTGGCTTTTCCAACTATGAAGTGCCTGATTTTCTTTTCTATCCTTTCCAGCCACACCAATATCTCTGTCGACATCACTTGTGACTCATAATTATGCTATATGAGTTCTATAATTTTTCTGCTAAAAGCGTTCTCTTCCCCATGATTATAGAGAGGAAATAGTTGGGAATCAAGCTACACTAACTCTGCATAATCATTTTCTTAAGGTAGCCACTAATCAGGCAAACAGTTGGCTAGAAATCTTGTATAAGAGATACCATTATAATTAATCCCAAGAGGCCTATTTGTTTGCATTAAATTACACTGATTGAAGACCAAAGCTGGGCAGTCATTTTTGGCGCTTGGTTTTTGGAAGTCACCTTCGATCTTCGTTTTTTAACCGCTTCAAAAAATCCAATGTATTGGATTCCTATACATTCTAATACAAATAAACAAGCCCAAAATGTCAATTATTAGTATAAAGAAATGATAATTCAACGTTAGTTTTCATTGTTAATCTTTGGGGTTCTAAAATCTATAGGTATTATCATTCAAAGTGAATGTGTTATTTAACATCCTAATCTATGATTACAACACTTCATCTCATCAAACCATATTGATGTTCATACTTGGTGTGATGATTCATGCTACATATATTTTTTTTCTTGCTACGTTGGACTACTGGCTATGAGTGATATTTTCAACTTTGAGAGGGCCCAATGACACAATAACCGACCCCAGGCAATAACAGTCATTCATAATCATACCACATGCTCCCAATGATAATCCAAATTTAACTATTATCAAGATGATAAAAATTGAATTGCAAGGCATAAAAAAACTAAGGTTAATCATTTATTTTAACTCTCGTACTCTGTACATCATCAATAAATCAATAAATAAATTTTATAGAGCATCAAACTCCATTTGATGTGCTTTCCAATTAGGATGATGCACGGGGGTCCAAAAAACGGTGACATCGGTAAAAATTGTCTTCAGGAAGATTTAAGAATCCCACCTTGTTTAGGAATTTAAGAATTTTCTAAACAAGAATCCCTGGAATCTTAGTGGTTGGGGCTTTTGACCCCTTGGGCATTTCCAAATTTCTTATTTCTTGACAAGAATTTATGAATTTCAGTACATAATAAGTCTTAATTGGTCTTTAGGAATGTAGTAATTCCACATTCTTTGTATTTTGGTGGAATTTCAAAATGCTCGTGCCCTTAGGTTGTAATGGTCAAATAATAATTTATCAGAATTCTAGAAGGACCCTCTCAACCGAGCATCGGTGCTCACGGTAAGATAAGCCCCTTTTATTTTCTTTTGGTGAGATCCCCCTCATAAAATCATCATAACCACTTTGATCAATGGTCGATAAACTTTTTTCACCATTTAAATGAGTACTTACTTGGATGTAACGGTTGAGTCCTGTCAAATCTGAGATCATCAAATATCTGCGGGTCTATTATATTTTATGATATGCTCGGATGGATCATCAGATGAATCCATTCGTATTTAGACATGCGGTTCTCACCTTATTGTGGTTCTCTGCAGAAAGATTCTAGAAACTTATCATGCAATCCAAAACACTGAAAAATCTAATGTACATGACATCAACCATCCTTCTTAATAATCACAGTTCTCATATGACAAGACCCATTTTTGCACACCCATGTTCCAACCAGCTCCAGCCTTTTTCAATTTCATCCCACACATCACATTCCTCCCACCATCATTGCCATGATCACAGCCGTCCAATCAAAATCCCCATCAACTGATGCAACAACATCTTGATTTCCTCCTTAAAAAAAAAAAAAAAAAAAAAAAAAAACTCTAGTGGCTATTTTTCCCTCCACCTCCCAATTCCCAAGTCACAAGGAAATCACCACCAATACTCGGAAACAGAAAAACAAGAAATCTTTTTTTTTTTTACAGACTGCACACACCTCCTTCCACTTCTCTCTCGTTTCGTTTCAATTCCACCAAAATCAAAACAAACGAAAAGAGATTGGAGAAGAAAGATGAAAAATCCGAACATCCAAACGCTCCCATTTTGCGATGTCAGAATTTTGACAAGTTGAGTTGAGAGAGATTTCGTGATTATGGAAAAAGAGCCGCTTCTGAATCCGTCCTCGTACCAGAGCCCGAGAAGAAGATCCCTTTCCTCGATCTCTCCCTCTTTACTTTCGCTCCCAGAAGACACAGAAATTACGATTCCGCCACTCACTCCCTCCGCCCTCAAAGAACGCCTCATCTTCGGCCCCGCCTCCCCGGGAACTGCCTCCGAAACCCTAACCCTAATCTCTCCTTCGCCGCCGCCGCCGCCTCCTCAGCCCACCGAGCCCTCGCCATGGCCGTCCGACCCCCGCTTCACCCGCGCCAAGACCAATCTCCATCGCTCAAAGACTGCCCCGGCCATGTCCACCATCAACACCGCCGACTTATCCTCACATTCGCCGCCGCTGCCGAAGCCGCAGTCGGGGTCGATCGTCCGCCAGGCCGTCCTCCTCCTCTTCGTCTACCTCTCGCTCGGCGTCCTGGTCTTCTCGGTCAACCACCGGGACTTCGCCGGGGCGGAGACGCACACGGTGGTGGACGCCTTGTACTTCTGCATCGTCACCATGTGCACCATCGGATATGGTGATATCACGCCGACCGCCGCCTCGACGAAGATCTTCTCGATCCTATTCGTTTTGATCGGATTCGGCTTCGTCGACATTCTTCTTAGTGGAATGGTAAGCTACGTGCTAGATCTGCAGGAGAATCTCCTCCTCGGCACCGTTAAGGGCCGGGAGGCGGCGGCGGCGGCCGGCGAGCGGCACCACCGGAACGCCCGGGACTACTTCATCGACGTGAAGAAGGGGAGGATGAGGATTCGGATCAAGGTCGGCTTGGCGCTCGGCGTCGTCGTGCTCTGCATCGGCGTCGGGACCGGCGTGATGCATTTCGTGGAGCGGCTCGGGTGGCTGGACTCATTCTACCTGTCGGTTATGTCGGTGACCACCGTCGGGTACGGGGACAGGGCGTTTAAGTCGGCGCACGGGCGGCTGTTCGCGTCGGTGTGGCTCCTGGTGTCGACGCTGGCGGTGGCGCGCGCCTTCCTCTACTTGGCGGAGGCGAGGATCGATAAGCGGCACCGGATGATTGCAAAGTGGGTGCTCAGTAGGGACATGACTGTAGCGGAGTTCCTCGCGGCGGACATTGATCACAATGGCTGGGTGAGGTGTGGCTTCTTTTTGCCCTTGTCTCTGTTTCTTTCAGTGTGATTTAGTTTGCATTGATTTTTTCAGTTGAGAATGAACCAATTGAGTTTGTGAATTTTACAGTAGTTTTGGATCAATCAGCAGTGTGTGGTTTAGTTTTTTTAGCTTAATTTGCTTGATTTCAACTGTTAAGTATGATATGGTGGAAGTGATGAAACATTAGGTACCTGTTTTGTCCTGAAGTTGAATGAATTTCACAGTACATTGAATCAATCAGCCACATGGTGTCTAACCTTTTAGCCTATTTCACTTGATGAAACCAATATCTAAATGAGAGAGAGAGAGAGAGAGAGAGAGAGAGAGAGAGTCTATGAAAACTGGATCTATGAGAAAAAGCCTCTGTATAGTAAGTGTTGCATGCAATTGGAGGAGCAGCTTCTAGGAGCAAACAGATTTTTCTTTATAAGCAAGAACCTGAAGCTGGAGTATGAGGTTACCATGGAGATTGATGATGAAAGTAACAGTTATGACACCATTTAGCCCATAGTGAATAGGGAGTTAAAGCTTTCAAAGCAAGCTTTAATCAACAAGCTTCATTCAAGTAAGTAAGGTTTCTAATACCCAAAAATCCTTCCTTTTTCATAGACAATCCATATTCCTATTTACCAAAGTTGCATCTACTACTACAAGCTTCACTTCCTGACCAATGGAAGTTTCTCACGAGTCTTTCAAGGCCTTTGCAAATGCTTTTAGGGAAAGGTAATGCCATAAAAAATGTGGATGGACACACTAGAGAACATGTTTAACAAGAACTAAGCGACCAGTAGATGATAGCAGCGCAGTTCTTCGACCTCCCAATTTTCTCCTGCACGACACAATGAGAGGGGAAGGAATAAGGCTTGTTTGGAGCTTCCTACAAATAGCAGGGCTCCCAACCATTTAGCTGGTTAATTAGCAATTAGGATGCTTAATAAAAGGGAGGAACAGCCTATGGGTCCTTTCTCAGAGAGGGTCCAGGTGCTTTGGAGAATGTTAGGGAATCATGACCCACTAATTTGGGGCTACAAGCAAAAGATTTTTGTGGCCTTTCTCTACAGGGATTTTGGTGGAGAATGAGATGCATCTTATTCTTTTTGAATGTGGTGTAGTTTTAGATGGAGAATGAGCTCCAGTATAGGGCTTGATTGTGGCCAATAATAGAAGATTAGTACTGTTTTTGCCAAAATAAGGTCTGTGAAAAGCATAAAAATATAGAAGGGAATACAACAGGTAACACAGGACCATTAGGAATTGGAAGTATCTGATACAGTGCCGATCTGTGATCGAGATAGACCAAGCTCCTAAGTGGGGCTTGACCAAATCCTTCAATGGATTCCGCACGCTCTAGCACTCATGGTCGAGGGAACAATCACAATCAAAGGAAAACTAAAAAATCATTATTGAAATAATGAAAGGTGCCTCTCTGAATGGAGTGACTATATATTTATAGGGAGGGCTTGATGCCCTCCTTTCCTAGTATAGGACTCTAATTCTTAAATGTTTCTAAATGTTAAAAAGGAAACTAAATCTCCTAAAACCAACCGCCAAATCAAATTAATCCAAAATTGAAAGAACCCTAATCAATTCAAAACTCCACAATAATCGGCTGGGCCTCCTAGGGTTGTGCCTTGTGAGTTGAGCTCATGGGCTTGATTGATCCACAGGTCATAGGTCCAGCCCACTTGACCCAGCCTGGCTTGACTTGCACCGATATCTTGAGAAATGATCAAGTAGAATTGGTCAAGACATTCTCAGGGCTCGTTGGAATGGGTTAGGCATTCTTGGGGCTTATTGGAATGGCTGATTCTAATGGGGCACTACCGGCTATAAAAGGATTAAAGGTTTCGAAATGCTTTTGTTGTCTCAGTTACTGTCTGAGAAAGATTAAACTAAAGCACTATTATGAGCAAGATTTCATGGACCACATGAATCCACTCGAGCTTGTGTGGCACTCGACTTACGTGTCATGTGCCAATGAATCAGCCTTCTCTAATGATGACCTAGCCATTAAACAGAGGATCACATTGAGGCCCGCATACTCACCAACAAAATTGAAGGAAAAATTTTACAATACAGGAATTAGGCCAACTATGTCATATGGAGCAAAGTGTTTGCAAATTAGGAAACAACACATGTAGGTGACCCTAACATACTTGGACAAGGCTTAATGATGATGGTGATGATACATAAAGATGCAAGTTCTAAGTTGCTATTCTTAGCTGCAAAAGAAACTTACAATAATATCATTCCCCTTTTAATGATCAGTTTGTTCCAGACAAAGTGCTCCTTCATGCATTTTTGCCTGCATGGGATCAATGACTTTCCATTTGTTCTTAGATTTGTTGTCACATTCCTTTTGTTTCTGATTTGTTCTTTTTTCTTTTTATTATTTTTGGTCATTACATCAATTGAATAATCGGTTGACTCAAGACCTAAATCAGCACGTAGTTGTCATGGACTTAATTCTTGACCTATTCCCTACTGGAACAATGCCTATGTACCTGCTACTCGCATGATTTGGGTGTTGTATTAATTTCTCTCTCTATTCTTTTGGGTAAAGTTATATATATATATATATATATATATATATATATATATATCTCTCTGAATGGTTTATGCAGAGGACTTGTGTAATGTTTGCAATTGTCTTTTTCTTGGTCTGTGTTTGCAGTAAGTCTGAGTACGTTATTTACAAGCTCAAGGACATGGGCAAGATAACTGAGAAGGACATCTTACCAATCTGCAACCAGTTTGATAGATTAGACACTGGCAACTGCGGAAAGATTACTCTTTCCGATCTCTTGGAGAGTCAACACTAATTTTTCTTTAGGAGGTGGATGTTTTTGTTTTGTTTCTGAAAGAGAAGCTGGAATGGCACCTTCAGGATTTTCAATTGGTATCAATCATCATCTCATGCCATATTTCCTGTCAAGCAGAAAGATGTCACCCAATTATATGCATCTATCATCCATGCCCCCACTGTTTTTGGTGATAAGAAACGGGCAACGAGCTCCATGGAAGGATCAGATCCCACCCGGCCTCATCATCATTGTATAAACATGTATATGCCCACATATGAGAGATGATTCAACAATTTTTAAGATGTGATGTTGATAATAGTAGATAGAAGCATTTGGCAGAATGAGGGATTATTATGATATTTTGAAAAAAAATAAAAAATCAATTCTTCGTTCGTGGCTGTGTTTCGGTACTCTGTTACATTGGGTGGGTGTGGTTCAAAATACCAAATTGCTAGTGTTTTTAGTATTATGTTCAAGTGGCACACTTTTCCTTCCTGAAATTAAAGCAGGGGAATTTGTTTTGTACTACAATACACACAAACATGAGTTTCCTTTTCAATGGAAACTGCGTGAAGTTGGACTAAATTTTGGACATTGGTGTATAAAAAAAAGTTCAGCTTTACTTTGACAGGGCTTCCTTTCTGCTAAAATTTGTTAAAGTTTCTTATGTACTTGTGCTAAAAAGCTATCTACTTTGTTGCACTTAATTCTCTTCTACTTGCTCGAGTTGTTGTCCTTTGCATGCTTAAAATGGTTGGTTTTCAGGGGGCCAGATCAAAGTTGTACCTTCTGTTTGGTGGATTTCTCACTCTTTGTTGTCCCTAGCCTTAAACTTGATAAACAAGATGGAGGGTCTAATCAAATTCAAATGGTGTACCTGTCTTACCAAAAATCCCCCATTGTCCTCAATCATCATAAGAGGCTTCTTTGATACCAAAAATATATATTAGGTATCTCTACAAGCTGAAAGTGTCAATATAAATGACATACTAGACTGGACAAAAATAGTAAATAGTGGTAAATAATTACTGTTGCACCACCAAAGAATGCTGTTGTTCCATGACAAATATGTAGACTCAATCAATAAAACTGAAACATCAATTGGATGATGGGTTATCTTCCTCCCTGACAGAATCCTAGAGATCTGAAGGATCTGAAGACCTACAGAAGGCTTGATTGAAGAGCAAGCGTTTCTGAAACTCCGAAACGAAGGGAAAACATGACAAAATGACTATGGGAATGAAGATTATGAGCCCCATCACCTTATCATAACCCCTTGCTAGACCCTTGATGGAGTTCGAGAATCCCACTTTCCTTAGCAGGGGTCTGCATGCTTGACCAATCTTGAGAAAAGAAAGAGAAAATCATGTTAGCCGTGTTTTGGTAGAATAAATCTGCACTTCAAAGAATAATTTTTGAGGCAGGTTGGAGATGGCTCACAAGAAGAAGGGACCACCCAGCGGACAACAAGCCAACTATGCTTGCCAACACATCCGATATGGTAAGACCGCAGAAAACAAATAAAACAATCATGGTGGAAACAAATCCAAGGAAAAGAATCCATATGGAGACTCTGAACATAAGAGGAAAATTGGACCCCAATCTTCGTCCAAAAACTGACACCATCTGCAAACGACAAATGATTGGGCAGCATCAGATTACTTTGGATGAGCCTGAAGTGGCAAAGAATAAGAAAACTTGATGCATCACAATTTAATTAGTTCCATGATGCCCTGTTCCATATACAACACATCTCAACTTGTTGCATATCATCATTTTGTTTGGCTGGGGCATTCCCCCATAAATCTTCTCGATCGAACAACTAAGCCCATCTAATTTTTTTGCTTTAGAGGTCAAGATGAAAATTATAGCAACTGTCCTCAAAAGGCCAAAGATGAAAGAAGAATATGGCTTTATCCCTATGATATTGCTTTGAAGATGAGAGTATACAAGTTGAGATGGTTTTCCTACAGACAACTGCATGCTTCTCAGATGGACCTCAGTTTTTCAGCAAATGAAATGGTAACAGGATCAGTTAATAACAGTATTTGTGAGATGAAAATATTTACCTTCAGAACCACTGTAACAGTCACAATGACAAGCCATGACAGTCCATAAACCTAAGAAAGAACAAACAGCACAAGATGAGGCAAGATATATAGTACGAAAGGGGGAAAAATGCAGCTGATGGAAGAAGATGATACCAGCATACTCTTGGTATGATGGGTAATATTAAGGTGGTACACAATTCCATACTGGTACATCAAGAAGCGCAATGCTAGAATAATTTCAAGCACACGCCCACGGAAGTCAGTGTGTTTCAAGTGCTCCAGTTCCCCATCCCACCAAGACTCCCAACTTAAATCTGCTGGAATGCCGATCCCTCCACGGTTGCCCAACCACCTTTTCCAGTCTGACCAGTCATCTACTGTCTTCTGCCACTCAAATCCAGAAGGGTTGAACACAAAAGGAGCGAATAACCACGAAGCGACTAAGAACCACATGGAGAAGGTGACAAACAGAGACATGCTTGATCTAGGATATGAATGCCCGTAAACTTCATACACAACCAACAGTACCATCAACTCCAATCCTTTTACAAAGTGACTGCGGGAGTACATCCTATAGTTCTCTGCAAACTTGGCATGAAATACCACGAACCCACGCTCAGTAGCTCTATATTTAGCACCCCCATGAAGTATCCTTCTTCCATAATAATGGACTCTGGTCCCAAGCTGGAATGTAAAGAAAACAGAGGCCAGCTGCAGCTGCATCACTATGAAGTTAACCAAGGCAGTGCGAAATCCTCTTTCCAGGCCAATTTCCATAACCATTGGGAGAACAAGTGACAAGCCAAGCTGAAAAGCTGACTGAGAAGCCAAGGCTGTTTCAAGAGACTTGGTCTGGATGCTTGGATGCTGTAAAATGGCCCTTTCAAGACCACTCATAACCAAATATAAGCGCCCATATAGGAACACATACACAGTGAGCACTGTTACCTGAAAGCCAAAGGATGTATAATTTAAGATCCAAATCGCTTTCCTAGATATAAGGAGACCACATGATGTTCCTTGAGAAAGCAAATCACTTTGGCATTTACCTTGGCAAGCAGGTGAGATTTTCTTCATGCATAAGCAGGTAGATATTTATATTTTAGGGGCCGTTTGCCTTCTATGTTTAAATAATTCATATGCAAATGTTACACATGTGAAACACATTACCGTACTTGTGAAAATCACCATATTCACATGAAGTACATGCAAGAGTTTTAGATGTGTTTGGAATTTTTGGATGTCTTTCATAAGGTTCTCAAAATCTAAGAAGATTAGTTATGAAACTAAATTTCTTGATGCTTTTCATTAATACGAGAATATTGAACACTTTGAATCATGAATTTGGATGCCCACAAAAGTGATGAAAATTAGATCTATAAGGTTTTTTTTTTTCCACGAATTTCTCAAAATCTATGAAGATTTAATAAATAAAACTAAACATAATAGAGCCTATTGGACTGATAAACAAGATGATTCGATGAATGGACCAGATTACTAACTTGGAGCCCACAAAAGTATAAAAAAAAGAGGTGGCTGAAGGCGTTTGAATCTGCAACCTGTCCATGCAGGCTCCTCTATAGCAACCTGTACCACTGGTTCTCCTCATACGGCTGAAAATGGTGTCACTTACACACCATTTTCCCGAACCATTTACACATCATATGCTTTAATGAGCACAAACAAAAGTGATAAAGGGTAACTATTATGCATGTGCATCATTTACATATGTAAATGAATACAAACAAACAATATTAAGATTTAGAAGATTCAGGTAGATATTGTTCATATATGCTGCTGTCCTGGAGATAGGCACAAGGCTCAACAATAGGTTGATCATATGCTTTAATTACTAAAACCAGGGTAATGCCATGATGCTGCCATCTTGCCATTTAAGTCCATCCATTTTGGGAAACAAATTCAAAAATTCGAAGCATCTATCTTGTGTTTCCCTTCCTTGTTGATGTTGAGAAAAAAAAAAAAAAAAACACCTGAGGCAGAACAAAATCTAAGAAATATTTAAAACAAAAACATGACTTCAAATATAATATTAGTATTTTCGCTATCAAACCCTTGCTAATTCTGGATCCAAGCCAAGGATCAAACCCACTTAGCAAAGTGGCCAGCTGAGGCTCATAAACTATTGATCTAACAGAGCACTGTCAGAAATCTAGTGTTCACCATCCTGCCAAGCTCAGTAATTGCTCCATGTTGTTCCTATCCTAGTGCTGGAGGTGTTTGGAGACAGCAGTTAACATCCATACCATGCTACTGAAGTAGAAACCGACTGTAGTGAAGTAGAAGGATAACATTCTGTAGAAATCAAATCGGCGTCCTAGCCGATAAACGTCACGACTCAGTGTCTGCTCTCCATTTCCATTTGCAACCTTAGCCTCAAAGAGGGAGATTTGATTCATTCCAACATCACATCCCTTTCCCACTTGCATATATTCATGGTGTGTAATAGTTCCTCCACGTAGAGTTGAATTGAACCCTACAAAAATTTACACCATCAATTCTCTACCAAAGATTATGACCTTTCAATAGATGAGAGTGCAGACTAACCTGAAAATATATCCCCGCTTAAATTGATGACTTTAGAAGCTTTGCTTATGCCCCCTCTTGTTATGTGAAAAATCTTATCAAACACATCAGGATGACCATAGTGGAAACGTACCCTATAAATTTAAGTAATAAATATAAATCAACACATTTCAGATGATCATACAAAGGAAACAAAATCCTCACACAATGTAAACTATGATAATGTTTATAAAGATTTGGGGGATATAAACTCTGGGGGATATAGGTTCACACATCAGGGATTCAGGATGACCATTGTGGAAACGTACCCTATAAATTTAAGTAATAAATATAAATCAACACATTTCAGATGATCATACAAAGGAAACAAAATCCTCACACAATATAAACTATGATAATGTTTATAAAGATTTGGGGGATATAAACTCTGGGGGATATAGGTTCACACATCAGGATGACCATTGTGGAAACGTACCCTATAAATTTAAGTAATAAATATAAATCAACACATTTCAGATGATCATACAAAGGAAACAAAATCCTCACACAATATAAACTATGATAATGTTCATAAAGATTTGGGGGATATAAACTCTGGGGGATATAGGTTCATGAATAGCCCCCATCATCCAATCCATGGAAAATATCCTTTAAAGATTTTTTGAAGTAACAGATCAGTTCTATTCAATATATAGAAAGGAATAGAAGTTTAAAATTGTGTCCAACAAAGAGTCTTTAGTTGAAGATTATGTGTCATGGGATTGTCTTTGAGAACAGTCCAATGTCAGTCTAAAGAGTGAGAGCATGATTGTTTAGTCTACTTTCAATCATTTCCATTTGCAGGGATAAAAAGGATGTTAAAATCTGGAAGCTTTAAGTCTTGGGGCAGTTTTCCCTCGAATCTTTTCTGCGGCCATGGTTCCTTCTAAGGATCTTTGAGATTCAATGCCCTCGTTTGTTCATTCATTAATAGGTTTGAATTACTCTTGGTAACATTCTTGGTGATTAGGAGTGGATGGAGTGCGGTCCTACTAAGTTGAAAAAGTTAAACATGTTGTCCTTCCTTCCAAGGATCCTTGAGATTCAATGTGGTATGGTGCCCAGGGGCAAGCCTGGACCGACATGTATTGGAGGTGCCCTTAATTTCAAATGTCTACAGGCAAGCTTGGACCACTAATCTCCAAGTTGACTCTTGACTCTGAGTCATCTTGTTTTGACGAAGGATCGAGTATCTCATTTTAATAGTTGTTTGTATTATGATCCATTTGATAGGTAGATCTATTTTTAAACGATTAATATTTATGTTTAAGTAATTATGCATGAGGTTTGGAGCCAGCAATATATTTAAAAAAGATAACTAGAATGTAATTTAAAACTTATATTTTAGCGCTTTGCTTACATCATCATCATCATCATCATCAAAGTCTTGTCCCAACTATATTGGGGTCGGCTACACGAATTTTGTTTCTCCATTCCGATCTATCTTATATATATAAATTTATTAGTTTAAGTTGATTATCATGAATGCATGTAAACAAAAGTATATTTCTATTTTATAGGCAATGAATTTATTTTAAAAAAAAATTAAGTATTAAAAAAAACAAGACTTTTCCGAGTCTCCACATTGACTTTGCCCAAGTCGATTTTTTTGCATTGGACGAGTTGTGTCTGAGTCATGAGTTCTCCAACCTTGATTCACAAGATTCACCATTGAAGTGATATGATAGTCAAATGATCAATTGGGTATTTCCTTCCTCATTATTCTTTAATGGACTTCTACTTGGCTATCAATTCTTCATGTAAAGAATCACCTCATAACTTTTTTTTTTTACTATGATTCTTTGCTCAGGGTAAACAATATGAAGGCTGGAACTCACAAACATTTGCTTAAGTTGGAGGCAATTTGAGGCTTTTTTAAATGGTTAAAAAATATTGGCCAACACGCTAAGCTTTTTTTTTTATTATTCAGGGTTGGAACTTGAGAAACGTTCCTTGCCTTTTTTTAATGAATTCCTTTGCTACTGACAAAAAATAAAAAATAAGTATGGACTAGCCAATACATCTCAAAAGCTTAAGTTGTTAGGAAGCGGAAGACGAATCTACTTAACACTCCCCCCCTCCCCCCTGAATAGGATGCAGTTAGGATTTGTAACCCATGTAATATATGCTTGCCCATGTGACTTGGGGGAACAATGCCTCCCTGGGGTTCGAACTCAAGACTTGGTGTGGCTCTGATACCATGTCAAATCCGGCTAGCCTATGCATCCCAAAAACTTTAAGTTGTTAGAAAGCGGAAGGGCAATCTACTTAACATAACATCTCCCTCTCTCTCTCTCTCTCTCTCTCTCTCTCACACACACACACACACACACGCGCGCACACACACACACATGCATTGTATATTCTGATCAATGTAATATTTTTTATTTTCTAAAGAGAATGACATTCTTACTTGAGAGGGTTGGCCCGAATTCGTTGCCCAATTGTTACAAAGCTGGTTTCTTGATTGGACATGGACCAACCTAGAGATGAAACACTGCAAAAGGATAAAAAGAAAGAATAGTGTCATCTTGATTGGACATAAGCAAGAGATGAAACACTGCAAAAGGATAAAAAGAAAGAACAGTGTCATCTAATGAATGTTTCTTTAGTAAGATTTTTTCAATTTCTATTTTTTAGATCAATGAATATATGCTTTCTAAGGAAAACAAATACTACAAAACTTAAATTAATTGAGAGTAGTGGAAGCATTATCTGCATATATCTCCAAAGTTACCTTCCAGTAAAAATATGTTCCCTAAGACCCAATATTGTAGGTCTCTGTCGAGTGTGTCTAGGTTTCAAGAACTCCTGAAGAACATTTCTCATTTTGAAAGCTTCTTCAAGATAATTATCCTAGAAACATGAAGTGTAAAAAAACTCAATGCGTAACTCAATGACCACTATTTTACATAAACAAATTAGAAATGGTAGTTACTTGATTCATGTCTATCGTCTGAAGTGCTTCCCCACGAGTAAAAATTATAGCATGATTTTGGTTTTCATGCTTTCCTTCACCAATAGCTGCTGGAGGACCTGGGAGTTTGATTCGATAAATTTCCTGGCAATAAAAGTCAAAATTGATATGTATCATAAATGGTTGAGTAAGAGATGTTCTTAGTTATAAGAAAAAAATGGTGACTATGTTAGTTTGCTTCTTTATTGAAGTGGCTTGAGTTATAATGAATATATGAGAAATATCAACAGTCTGCAATTTATCATGCCAATGGAAAATAGATGATCTTATTACATTATGTTAGATTTAAATCAAGGATAAAACTCTACTTAAACAGCTTGGGGTCACAACCAGATGATCACCAATAATAGTTAGCATGGACAACAAATGACATATCAACCAACAGGAGTTATTTTCTTACCAGACAGAGTCATCTCATAGTAGCCTGTGACAGTCAAAATCATATATTGACAGCTAATCTTGACCTCATGCAATCTATTATTCAAATTTATTCTTATTTTGCATTATTGCATGTGGAGTATATGACAGTTTGGTTGGCCACTAAGTTTCTATGACCTACCCCAATATTATATGGAACAATTTTCCATTTCCATATCTTCCTCAGAACAACAAAGATTGGAGGAGACACATAAATTCTAAGGCTATAATAGACCTTTGATTGCTCAGATTGGAATGCAATAAACTTAATTATTTGGTTCCGATGGACTTATACTTAAGAATTGATGGTTGTTTGAATAAAGTCAGATTCTAGTTTTATCCTCTACTATCATGTGAATGCTTGATACTGTCGGTATCGTTTGCACAAGTACATGCACATCTTGCTGTGAGGGACACCTGCTGGCCCACATGGGGATAGGGCTTGGGGTATTGAAAGATCTGGCTGGGACCATCCTATGTACAAAAAATAGCCCCATTTGATCAACCTAACCATCTCATCCATGACCCACAAAATCTCACCGTCCAAATTGGGTGCACAGTCGAACAAAAGGCAGAGTCTATTTGGTTGGGTGTAAACCCAGGGGACTATTGACTTGGGTGGGGGGTTGGTTGGTTGTGTTCCTGTCAAATGGACCATCAAATGGGCCCCATTATGAGGTGCGCATGAAATACCTCATCTCATGCGCACGGTGTGCATGGGATAATTTCTGTGTGCTTGCTGCTGTAAAAGTAATTTGACCTATCTCACATTATGAAAATTAATCTCACGTCGCGAAAGTCAGACTTGTAGAAAATCCGAGTTCCGAGCATAACATTAATAGATGATGTTATGACCTAGGGGCATATGTACTAATGGTCAAAATGGATATTTTTAATATTTTGGATTTTTTGGATGGTTTTTCAATTTTTTAGGGTCGAAAAGAATTGATGCTTGCATGGCAACAAACTGCAACACGGCAAGCTGCATCATATCATTTTGAAGGGTCGACTGCAATGAAAACCATGGCCATAACTTTGAACCTTTCCTCAAGAAAACTCTATACTCTGGTGAAATCTCCTGACTCTAGCAACAGGTAAACCTACTGTTGGATTTCACTGTGGAATCACTACCTAATCATATTTATCTACAAACAACATCCAGGGCTTACCCAACTTTTCTAAGATATATTGAAATCTTTTCAAAACTTTTTGAATGCCCCATACAGGTATTTATCCTATCTCCTTTTGATAAAACTTAGCTCACTGAATTTCATCTGAACTGTTAAATTTTCAGATTCTACCACAATGGCATTTGAAGATTTAAGCTGTATAAATGTTATTACACAGAAGAGAGGAGGAAGAACAAGGCTTGTGGAGGAGAAGAGAGGAGGAAGAAGAAAAAAAGAAGGAAGCTCGCGGCAGAGAAGAGAGGAGGAAGAAGAAGAAAGGAGGGAAGCTTGTGGAGGAGAAGAGAGGAAGAAGAAGAAGAAAAGAGGAAAAAGGGCTTTGGGTGGGTTTTAAAGAACATGTGAGCGGGGATATCTTGCTCATGAATTAAAAAAAAAAAGAAACTGAAAATGGCCCCTGGGACCATTACGGTGGATAAATACATTGTGGGTCCCTTTTGGTATTCACTGAGTCTATGAAGATTTTTTCGGTAAACACCTAAAAATTTTGCCAATTCAAAATTTGAATTGTTCTGATGGTCCTTTCCGATGGCCACTTATTTGATGTTCCCTCTCTTCTCCTCCACAAGCTTTCTTCTTCTTCCTTTTTTTCCTCCTTCATGAGCTTTTCCTCATCACCGTTCTTTGCTCTCTCTCTCTCTCTCTCTCTCTCTCTCTCTCTCTCTCTCTCTCTCTCTCTCTCTCTCTCCACCAATAATTTACTCTACCTTCCATAGTTCCATTCATTTTCCAATAAAAAGAAATATGTGGAGATGTCTATCTGCATTTTTTATTAGAAAAACTTTGCATCTTTGAAAAAAAAAAAAAAAAAAACAGAGAGATCTTGCAAGAAAATGGGTTCTTATCTGTCTATTATACATCAGCAACAATAAAATTGATGTTTCTTATGACATAGGATTCTTCATGGGATGCTGCTTGTTGGAGTTTGTAGATTTGTGAAAAGATTTGTTGTCAATTGTGATTTTATTATCAGGTATTGATGATTTAAGGGAGTACGTAATTCCAAACCCTTAATCTCTAAATCGTGATTCCAAACCCTAGATCCCAAAACCCTAGGAAACACAATCAAACACTCTTTTATTGAATTAACAACATTACTCAAGGGGTCTTTCAATGGTCAAGTAAGACCCCCTAGTCATATTGATAATTGTCTACTTAAGATGCTACTTCAGTTATCTCCTAGAAATTCTCACATTTGGTTGTAATAGCTTGGGTAGTAATTCCACCAATTTGGCACAATTTTGTGATTTAAAATGAATGTGAAATGTAAAAGTGAAATATGAAATGTTAAATGTAATTTAAAATATGGAATGTGAAAGTGAAAGATGGAATGTGAAATGTGGATGTGAATGTGAATTGTGTGTGAATATAAAAGGTGAAATGTAAAGTGTAACATAAAGTCTTAATTGTAATTTTTTCCTCTTCTATTTTTTTAAACATGTGATGATCCTTGCCTAACTGATTGTCTTATTTGTGATGAGTGGGGATATCGACTAAGAGGGGATATCGCCACTCAAAAAAAAAAGAAAAGAAAAAAAAAAGACTTAGGAAAGTCGGGAGGACCTATATGGTCTTATTAAAATTTGATATCCTTTTTGGTCTTCAAGGAGTCAAAGAGGATTTTTTTGGGTAAAATCCTCAAATTTTTATGTCAAGTTCCAATCTGATGGTAATACTCCTCATTTGGGTTTGGGAGTGGCACTTCCAAGGAGGGTTCAATGCAATTCTCACTCAATGGTACTTGGGGAAGGGGCCATAGAATAAGAGATGATTATAAATAGATTGAAACCATTGAAAGGGACCATTAAAAGGTAAATACCATTGTAATTCTCCATCTTAAATGTAATTGTTGATCCATTCATGAAAACCACTAATTAGTTAAGTAGGGAAAAAAAGAAAGAAAGATGGCCAAACCCTAAAAATGATATCTCTACTTACTAGGGTCCAAAATGGTCAGATCCTCGTATTTGAGATCTAAATTCAGGCACCTAGTCAGTCGGTCTTAGGACCAAAGGCTCTTGGGCTGGGCGAGAGATACCCTAGGTTATAAAAAAGAAGAAGAAAAAGGCACCTAATCAGGCTGTAATTTTTAATCCATGCTCGGGTTTGAGCTTTGTGATTCGAACTACATCCATGCCAAGGCTCAGGACTAGATCTAATGCCAATCGGGCTTGGGGTAGGTCAATAGCAGGCCTAGACCACCCAAGTTGCACCCCTATTCATAATATGATGCCATCACCCAGATTTAACACTTTCAATGTCATCGAGCTTCTAACATAAGTATTATTCCACTAAGATTGCAATCCACAATCATTTTGTGTTTTATTATGTGGAGCAAAAAGATCATACCACTCAAAACATTGTATAAAAGATATATATATATATATATATATATATATATCAAATAGAAGATCTGCTCTGATTCTTGGCAGAGTCATACCTCATCTAGCTGATCATGCCCCTTAACCAGAACAGAATAATAAACGATTTCTGATTTTCCATTCATTAACTCTTCTCTCTCATCTATGTAAGCAATGCGCAATGATGGATACCTGTAATTAAATTTGTTGAATTGAGAATGGCGCAAATTTAATCTAAACTGTGAAAGGTTAAGGCATGTCTGTAATTTGCATAGCTTACCTTAACATGAGATTCAGAATGTTCTTGTAAGAACTTTGATCTCGAGAGTCAAAGGATATCTTTTGTTTTCCATAGATCTGGCAGGAAACAACATAGGTGAACTTCATATCTGCTATTGCTTGTGAATGTGCCCAAAGCTCATGCTGATGCTCGTCCTGATAATGTATTTCTACTCCATTTCTGTAGGGACAATATATAGCTGCAACATGAACAATGAAATAATTCAGGGTCAATTGATTTCACAGATGGCTTAAGTGTTAAGTATGAGAAGTATAAGGGTGTTAACAAGCCGAGCTAGCTCACAAACCATCTTGTTTCAGCTTGTTAATCCCATGTGACCAGGGGAAGACCCAGGTACAAGCACATGGGTGGGGTCGCACCCGTCAAATCAGAGTGCGCTTCCAACCAAAACCTATATGAAAATTCTAGGTCCACTTCAAAAAATCCAATAAAAAGCATGGGTTCACCCTCAAAATCCATATGAAAATCCTCGGTTTGCCCTCAAAACCAAACTACCTGTTAGGGTCCGCACCCCTCAAATGAAAATCCTGGGTCCACCACTGCATGTGACCCACCTGAATATCAGTCGGCATAAGCTGATGAATGATGCAAAGGCCTTTACATGGATTAGAAGTGGATCAAAAGTCATTGATTGGCCATCACGCCGCATAGATACTAAGCCTCCAAGATAAATGGTGGACAATTAAAAATTTTAAAAACTCAAAGGCAGATAAAATCTGGATGAGATTAGATTGGATCTGTTGCCAATTCACAGGTAGAGAGAGAAGCCAGCATATGAAAAAAGGGGACAGACACTTACTTGTACCTTCTGCAGCTTCCAAGAAGCATTGAACCTCTAAAGCCTGCCTATAATACATCATCCCTCTCACTGGTAAAAGTGCAATGGGAATGCTTAAATGAAGAATCAAAATACCAATGGAAAGATAGATGGCACCCATTACATATTGCTCAAACCTGTTCTGGAAAGTGTCTGCCCTCTGTATGACACCCAATGGCAAACATCGTCCGTATGTTGGTCAATATCAGTTTCATCACTCAGACCAATCCGTTCACAGAAATTGGCCCATTCATCTAGTTTGAATTGAGAGAGAAAACTTGTTACAACTTAGGTTCAGCTCCTCAAAGAAGAAATAGAGTAAAGCTGCAACTAAGGGGCCTGAATTACCTGTATATATTTTCTGTAGGTAAAACAAAACTGATATTCCATCCTCATTTAACTTGTTAAGTTCATCCATGGAATAGAGAACCTCTTCTCTGTAATATGGAGTCAAAACACTAAAGCAGGAAAAGAAAGTGTAAGTTAGAAATAATGTTGAGGAGTGGGCTCTACCTGAGGGAGAGTGATAAGTGCTTAATTGTTTGCAATCTAAGCCCTAATATTTGATTCATCTTGTGCTAGTTAGAGTTATTTTATTTGATTTTACATAGTTTTTGTTAATTTTTATGTTAAGGTCAAAAGGAGCAAAAAGAGAAGAATTAATGAAGAGATGGACGTGAATCCCAAAGAAGGACCATGGTGGGTCCCATCCAAGCTATTCCAGAATCTTTGGGAACTTACAATTCAAAGAAGAAAAGCAAAAGAAAGAAAGAAGAAAAAGGAAGAAACCCAATCTAGGGTTACAAGCCAAAAGGGGGCCCACATCCATTGCAAATAGAAGAATTTCAGAATTTAGGAAGTCCTATTCAAGTTAAAAGAGGAGTTCAAGAATGGAGAAAAACAAGGAGAGAAAGAAGGAAAATTTGGAGCAAGAGTTCAAGTCAAGATAGAAGTCCTAAAAGAGGGGTCCCACACTTATGTTGCACGCAACAAATAGGGCCCACTTTTATGATAAAAGTTCAGATTTAATTCCTTGCAACTAAATTCAGATTTGTGGGTCCGTGTGAGGAATTGTCAAGAAGATACAAGTAAGATCAGAATTAGAAAGTGCTGCTAATTAAGAAAAGAAGACTCCTATTCTAATCTAATTAGGAAGCATACTTATAAAGAAAGATGGAGATCTAATCATACAAGGAGAGAAGCCTAAAAAGGAGGAGATTCCTCATTAAAGAGATGCTTTTGCAAGACCTATAAAAGGCATATGAACAGTGCACGTCCAGCACTCTGCCCAGCCATAAAACATCACACAATCCATCTAAAAACCAGCCATTATCATCCACAAACCCTAGCAGCCATACAACACTATTGGGAGCACCTTTGGAGCATTTTTTGGAGAGCTTTTGGAGCGAGGAAAAGGAGAAAAAGCTGCTGGCAAAATTCTTCTTCTTCTTCAATATTCAGAGTTCTTCTTATGGCTCTATTTTCTATTTTGTTTTCAATTCCAGACATGACTAGCTAAACTTTTTAGGGCTAGGGTGTAATTGAAACCCTAGCCTAGTTCTATGTAGTCTCTTTTGGCGTCTTTTAATTCAGATTTCAGTTTTATTAGTTGAGATTCTAAACCATATTTTTAATTGATGAGTTGTGTATATGCCATGCCAACCATGTGATGTTCAATTAATTTTAAGAGTAGCTAACTTAACTTTGATTGATCTTGATGATAAGCATCTAGGGTTTAGCACCATGAATAATCTAAGTATATGCCATGCTTAGACTCATGCATTTATCTTTCCTATTGTTTTATGCATTATGTTTGTTTTGACTAGGACATATGCCATGCTTAGTTTTTGCATCATAATGAACAATTCATGTAGTATGCCACTCATGAATTAGGTTTAGGGGAATAATAATCTAGATACATATGCCATGGTCTAGGTTGATAGATGTCACTAATAAAATCTGATTTTTGATTAAAAGATAATAAGGGACATGCATAGGATTGGTTAGGGGAGTAGATGAAACCCTAGTTCATTCATTCTCATTATTTTCAATTCTAATTTTAGTTGTGTGTTTTAGATTAATTTCTATTTAGCTTTTGATAGTTTAATTTACTCTTTTTAGTAGTTTAATTCAATCTTTCATCATTTAATTGTTTCTTTTAATATTCTGGTTTTTTGTTGTTTTTGACATTGTTTTATCACAAGTCTTCGTGGGATCGACCTCGTACTTACAATTCACTACACTACATAGTGATCTTATGCGCTTGCGAGTTTTAATTGTGTGCATACTAGTAGCTTATTTCTAGGTTGCTTGGTACATACCAGAGAGTATTGAAAAGTATTTATGCTGCCTCTACTAACACCTCGAGGTTTTGGTAGGAATGGTTAGCAGTGGAAATTTAATATGGTATCAGAGACAACTGGTCGCGATTTCGAATCCCAAGAGAAATGACTCGGTGCTAAAAAAACGCGTATCACCAAAAGTGCGACGGCTTGGTTCCACTAAGGGGGAGTGTTGAGTGGGCTCAACACGGTATGAGGAAATTTAATAAATAAATCATGGACGATCAAGCTTTGAATTAGGTGCCTCTAGCAATGAGGAGGATGAACCTTTTCATAACCATTTTCCAGCTTTGAATAAGGGTGACTATTTCTAGGTGACAATGAAGGGCAGTATGTTGGATTTCCTGTTGAGCTTTCTACTGAATTAACTACCCTCGCCAATAATTTAGGATTGTTAACTTCAATTTTGTCACGTTATCATTACCTTGATTCTTATTGCCAAGCGGGCCCACAAGGGTCCAGACAAATTTTGACAAGTATTGGACCCTAACAGTAACTTTCATGCTACAGTATATGAGTAATGCGCCTACAAATTTTTTACTCATATATAGACAATAAATTGAGCCCCAACCATGATGGATCAATCCTAGGGTGCACCAAGATACAAGACCATAAAAGTTCCATAAGCAAGTCCCTAGAATTTTTGTGCTTAGAAAATGGAACCAATCCCACCAAAGAGGGAATATCCAAACACTTTCTAATCCCATTAGAATTGCAATTTTTTGAAAGAAAACAAAGACGGTCAAGAAGGTTAGAATTGTGTAGGTCAAGGTACAGGTAAAGGGTCATTGAAGGAGTCAGATAGTCAGTGGGGGTTAGGAAAATCATCATTTCCTTGGAGATAGCTGGATTGGGTGGAGGTGAGGTTCAGGATATTCCTTCTCAGTTGAATGTCACTTTTAATCATGTGGTGCAAAAAGCAAGTGATATGGCGGATGGTCTTACAAGAAAAGAAGTATTTCGGTTAAACATTTCTTTCAATATTTAATTTTTTTAGCTGACTGTATTTTTGTTTGGTTTTATGTTTTATTCTGTATTCCTTGTTTACTATTTTGATTGTTCTTTTTTTAAAATAAAATTTACTGTTATTAAAATAAAACACAAGTTAATCACTTTTTTAAATGTGCCCTATTGAATTAGAAATTTGAGTCTGGATAAAGTGGATTTTACGGCAATAGCTAATTCAAAGATATATAGCAGCTTGAATGAATGATTTGGATTTTATAGGTAGGACCTGTGTACAGAATATTCAAATCTATCAAAAATTATTATTTATTGATCTAATCATCTTTTATCTGTCAATGCAATCATAAACATCAGTCTGATGAAGTTCAGCTTATCATAAGTAAACATGGGGGGTGAATCTTTTGATCAACTCAGTTTATCAAAAGTTGGGCCCCACAATGATGGGCCTGATTTTTTGACATGTAGTTGCCAATCCAATTCAGAATTAGTAACCTTTTTAATTGGCAATTGCATATATTCTTTGCTTACTTCCACAAAGCACAAGATTGCATGTTTAATCTTCCCATTATTTTCAGTAAAAAAAAGCTGCAATCCCACTGCTCTTCAACCAAGTGGCAGATTAAGTGCATTATTCTTCTTTTATTACTATTTTATTGTTATAATTATCAGTATTGCTATTATTATCATATTCAATGGCTACCAAGTACTTAATTCATTTCCAGCAATTATTAAATGAGGATTTTACTGGAAAAAAACCCTTAGATTTGGTGAAGACTAAAAAAAGTCTTAAAAATTCAATATTGACCAAAAAGACCCTGATATCCCTGCTCGTTTCTTCCTTTTCTTTTTATTGCTTTTCTGAGTGGCGATTGTTAAGTAGTTGTTTGTGCAGTTTCCTATCACCAATTGATTTTGGAATTGCTGGCTAGCAACTATGTCATGGTATTAGTGCCTTCCATGCCGCATTTGTGGGTGCAGGTGTGCAGGGCAAGAACAAGGATATTGCCGCTCGTTTGTTTTACTTCATCTATATACAAGAGAGGGGATATCCCCATTTAGGACCGTTTTGGTCGATATTGAAGTTTGAGGACCTTTTTTATCTTCACAAAGTCTAAGGGGATTTTTCTGGTAAAATCCTCTTACTAAATCTCTGAATTTATGGTTTTCTAATTTCTATCTCGATCATTATTTCTATTAATTTGCATCTCATATTATTTAAAATTCAGAAACAACACTATTTAAAATCATTTATGAAAATTATTACTCAGAAACTATTTTGGTGGTTAATTTATCATACATAATAAGAAATTACAAAAAATTATAACAAACTAAGTTAAATCTGCATACTTTTGTGTCCATATCCCAAGCATCTAGGCATGATTCATCATGTTTTAGTCAACAAACATATCCATGGTTCCTTGCTAACCACAAAAAACCTCCAGCACAGCACAACAGATAAAAATGAAGTAAAACCTTATCAATGGAAGAAACCATGTCCGAATTAAATTCTAGGATATGACCTTCAAAAAATTAAGACTAACATGCTGAAGATCAAACCTGAAAGATAGCATGTCACGCACTTTTGGAGCATCTGGCATATTCATAAACAAAGAGTTGATAAAGAAAGTGATGCGGCGACGAGCTTCCAAATTTGTAGGTATGTTTATGGCTGATTCCTTCACAGTCAATAGCAAATGAAGCCTAACAACCTGCCATGGAAAAGAAAAACAATAGAATGACAGAGGGAATGACATAATGATTCAAGCAAACCAAAAGAGAACACAAGTACCTTCTCCATCCAAAATCTATCTTTCATAAGGTTGAGATTTATATTTCCAAACATTGGGTTAGTTTTGTCATCTGTACTTTCCACTTCCTGAAGATGAATTCTTTCAAGTTCAACAGAACAAACAAAATCACTAATTGGAGATAAGAAGGCTCTTTTTTTTATTTCTGTGCAATCAGCTAATATAAGTAGCACCTTACCGATCTCTGTCAGTCATAACATCCTCCTTGATAATCTCCATAATATCCTGAAGGATATATACAATATTCTCGTATTGCTCTTCAAGATCTTCATCATTTTTCTGTTGACAAGAAAAGCAGTTTTCAGGACAATTAGATCATTCCCTAGGAAAAATCTATGTAAGTATAGACCTCTCCAAGAGATCAACACATAAACCATTCAAGAAAGGAGAAGATCAAAAGCAAGAATATTACCAAAAGGACTAAAAGTTTCTCCAACTTCCTGCTGAGCTGAGGCAGGTCACTCATCTGGAAGGAAGTAAGAAATCTTTTCTCTGTTATACTAGCCATGACTTCATTATGTATTTGATTGATGACCCTGGAGGATCAGATATAGAAACTGTTAGACGAAAGTGGTCCACATGACCACATGTCTAATAATGTTAGGGCCCCATCTTAGGTCAGTTGTTGTTGTTTTTTTTTTTCTTTTTTTTTTTTTTTTAAGCTTTTCCCTTTAGTTTTGGTTTTAATAAATATGGCTTAGATTAACTTTAAGAAAGCCCAATCCATTTAGGACTCTTGTTTAGCTAATGTTTGAGGGAATTAAGGAAACTGACTTCTAATAGATTTCTTTGATGGAAAGAAGTGGAAGCCAAACTCACTAATCTTATTGAAAATAGCTCTCAAGCTCATAGAGCATATTATGAAAATGGACCAAGGCCAAACGTTGAAGCCTCATGATGATAAAAACATTCATTGCTAATAATATTGATGGTTCTATCCCGTATAATGAAAATGAAAACGCCTATCTCAAATATATGGAGCAGCAACTTCAAGAGTCCGATAAGGCTGTGGCTGCTACTTTGATTGCCCAATTTCCTTCCATGAAATATGATGGATGTACCAGGGAGCATATCATGTAGATGAGGGATATAACAGCAATGTGCAGAAGACATGACATGTATATAAAATCCATTATCCACTTTCCTTGCCTGAGGTCCTTGCCATTTAAGTGGGCACCACCGGTAGAAAGAGAATCATTCTGAAAATAGGTTCTAACCATATTTTTGTTTCTGGAGTAGCAATATTTTCACAAGTGGGACCTTATGCCTTCTATAGAATATAATATCCCATATGGATCACCCCAATCCATACATGGGTTCCATCCAAACCATGATAAGTATTGGATTTGATTCTGGTCTTTTGGATCTAGAAACCATTTTAAATCAAGCCATATTGATTAAATACAAGCCAAAAGTTTCTGAATTATTCAACTAACGGAAACAAAAAAAAAAAAACATGTACTGGTAAAGAGATAAATTATAAGGTTTAGTAAGCATTTAAGTTCTTATCCTCAGATATCTAGAGTCAAGACACTGAACATTGTAAAGAGAACATTTTCGCACTTGGTATCTCCCTCATCAATTAGAAGATTGAGAAGTATCTCTTTCAATGTTTCATAACATTCTATCACTGCAGCGTGCATGTAATCATCCCTTTTTATCTTTCTAAATAACTCTGCATCCTCCTTTCCCCTCAAATTTTTTGCCATGTCCAGTGCTATTGGTATCTATCAAGTAAAACAGAATGCAAGGTAAGTTCTATGATCAGATAAGATGGAGTCAAGCCAAGGGCAAGTTTAAGGTTGCTTAAGTGAACATGACAAACAAAATACAATGTGCACCTTACTAGCAAGCAGAAAAGAAGGCCACTGCATAACAGATATGGCATTCCAAGAATATGGTACACGCAGCAAATCCTTCTCCCTGAACAATAAATATAAAACAATCACAATGATACAACTAAATTGACGTTAGAATGTCTTAAATCTTAAGCAAGTAACAATCTCAACGTATTGCTGATGTAGTCCTCTATCCGCAAGCTATCGATGAACTCATTCCACACATGAGAGAATTTTGCATTCTTCGCATGTTCATCTGCGGTATCTGCCTGAATCACAAATACACATTGAACACAGTGAGAACTTCCTCTTGGCATCTTCCATCACATTTGTCACTCTCATATAATTTAAAAGGATTTCACTTTCTCACATGTCTGCAATACTAAAGGTCAAGAGAGAAATCAATGATATCCAGACATACAAGTTTAAGCATGTTACGTCTCCACAAAGGACCATCGATGTATTACCATGTGATTTCTTTTCTTTCTAGATTTGCCTTTTTTATCTGTGTCTTTGGATGGTACAAGGTGTTTGCAAAAGGCTGTTGGCACAGAATCAAATCTGGACCGTA
The DNA here is from genome assembly GCA_003546025.1 of Camphora micrantha. NCBI lineage: Eukaryota > Viridiplantae > Streptophyta > Magnoliopsida > Laurales > Lauraceae > Camphora > Camphora micrantha. Next base: position 1,884,368 of record QPKB01000012.1, on the reverse strand, counting down.
ACATCGCAAGCGTTCGTATCTAAGAAAAGCCAGAAAGAAAAATATGAAGATCGATCAGACTGGAGAGGAGAAAAGGATAGAGAGGCTTCTTGTCTCTAGGATAGGAAATGAAATAAGTATTAATATGTGAAGCAGCAAAAGAGATACTTAAAGAAACAGGGTACTGATTCTTCTTTATCTTGTTTAAGAAACTACAAAGAACCTCTTCTGCTACATGTTCTTAGCCAATTTGAAAGAGTAGCCACTGACCTCACCCAGACGGCTGAAGGCTCCAATAATACCTCCAAATATAGTGGAGAATATGGCATACCATAACTGTGTATCCATGAAATACACCTGTACACCAAAAATATTAGTTGAAAAACTAAGAACAGCCTAAAAGAGATCCAGACAAATAAAAAACACTAGAAATTTGCTTACCAGGACAATGGGGGCCCAAATGGAAACAACACCACCTATATTATTCTTTACTGCATCATTTCAGTTTTCCAGTTAATTAAGGTCATTAACACATCAAAAAATAAATTAATTTTTTTATTAAAATGAACAAGATCTTACAATTTGGAAAAAACTCATGCCACTCACGGCTAGTACTGACTTCCATTCCCATGATCAGCTTCGTTGGTTTAATTAAAGGCAATATCTATTAAGCAGGAAAGCTAATATTAGACATTGAAAACTATGACATGAGTCGCACAGATGTTAATGAAGTAATTTCATATTATTCAGTCCTCATTATGATATTTAGAAACCATGACCTATGGAGCAAGAAATTGAGTGTAGCAAAGATGAGAATGTTGAGTTGGATGTGCAGTAAACTAGGAAAGACAGAATAAGAAATGAGCACATGCGGGATGATTTAGGAGTAGCATCAATAGATGAGAAATTAAGTGAGACTCGTTTAAAATGATTTGGACACGTCCACATGCCAACAACAATGCCATTCAGGAAAAGTTCTCTATTCAAGTTGATGGCCCCTCAAGGAAAATGGCAGGTCGAAGAGGAAAATGATGGAAATAGTAAGGATAGATCTGAAGAAGTGCAACCTATTTGTTAGGTTTATGTCTTGTATTTTGGGTTTACCGGAGAGGTCCATTGGGTTAGCCAATGACCGGGTTCAGGGTTAAGGGTATTTTGGTCAATGTAATCTGTAACTCTAGACTCTGAAATTCTACAGAAAAAAAAAAAAAAGAAAAAAAAAACTCTGGACTCTTAACTCTGAAGAGAGTTAAGATGTGAGTCATTGCTCTCTTGCAGTGGATGTAGGCGCAATGCCGAGCCATGTAAAATTCCTCGTCTCTCTTGTGTATCGTGATTGTTCGATCGCAGGCTTCGCGCCTCCGCACACATGCGTACAACACTACCCAAGAATTTGGTCCAAGATAGACAGGAATGGCAAACGGTTGGGACAAGGCTTTAATAGTGATAATGATGATGATGATGATGATGATGATGATGATTTCTTCCAATAACTATACATCTGAATTCATTAGTGCTAACTGCTAAGTTCACAAAGCATATTTCAAAGGAGATAAAAATCACCTCAACATAGTAGCTGAAAGCTAGCTTGTAAAGTAGCAGCACAACCCAGAACAAAGTATACCTGGCAAACAGAAGGCATTTTGTATTTGCATCTCATTAAATAGAGAAATATGAATGCTCAAGCAAATTATTCACCCTTACTTCGTAAGTGAGAAAAAGTCTTCATGCATGCCTCTTCCAACATATAACTTTGGCTGTGACACAAAAATGTAGATAAGAAAAATACAAATTGTGCCACTATAGTGCATCATAAAAGAAACAGTGAGAGATGCTTGCCTGAGCCCACCACAAAAGAAGAAGAACAACAGGCCAATTTGAACGCTCCACGGTCCTTCGCAGTGGCGGAACCATGAATAACAAAGCAGCCACTAAATTGGGCATCATATATATGACAATAGCAAACCTATAAAATGGTTGGCTTTGCCAATTGGTAGCCCAACTGCTGGAGAATCTGACTACTGTAGGATTCTGCACAGACCTAGAGTAACCAATGGACATGACAATTACCCATACAGCTGCAACCACAAATTTCAAGATGTAGCGAACTATCTGGGTGTACTGCATGCTTCCCCAAGCTTTCCAACTGAGAACGATATCCAGAGTAGCTGAACAGAAAAGAAAAAAAGAAAAAGAAAAAAAAAGGCCAGAAAACAGAAATCAACTTCAGGTGCCAGGGGGCCAAAAAAGAAAAGAAAAGAAAAAGGAAATGACGTACATTCTGAAATCAGTATCTGAAATCTAATCTTGGTCCAAAAGTCTTGCAAACGTAATCTTATACTACCATCAGATGTGAAATTAACATAACAAAAAAAACGTGCATGCTTAACTGATGTCGGCATGAAGTGCCTCCACAACGCAGTATGGCCCAGCTAAATAGTAAGTAGATAGGGCTGTGCCTTGGATTGCTTCCATTATGTAGGGGTCTAAGGTTGTATCACTCACTCTTATTCCCTTGTGGGTGCTGCTCGTGTTTTATTTGAGCTCCCATCTTTGTTGTAATTTCTCCTCTTTAATAATATTTACCCATTACCCGATATACAAAAATGAAGGAAAAAAAAGTACTAACACAACATAGAATCAATGTGAAAACATGAGTTCTAGTAAGGTTAAAAAGAACTAAAGAGAGAGAGAGAGAGAGAGAGAGAGAGAGAGAGAGAGAGAGAGAGAGAGAGAGAGAGAACCTTGCAAGAAATTCAGCAAAGCAGCAGTCATAAAGATACTCAAAACATTTTTGAACGCATGCTCATCAAAGAAGGCAGCAAGAGTGCCCGAAGGGCTCCATGCAACAATTATCATTGCCTGAAAGCAAAAACAAGCATGGTCATAATCTGTTTCCTACAGCAGATATAATAATGCTAACATCAACTTCCTTATAATTCAAGGCAAAGGTTAGGTACCTGGAAGGCCAGTATAAAGAAAACCCACATCCTATCAAAACTTCTAAAAAGGTGCCAAAAAGTACGGACTTCAACAAAGTTTGTTTTTGGCTTCCTCCTTCCACAAAGTACGGACTGCAGGAAAATACAGATTATGGCATTATGAATTCTTGATAGTTCTAAATGTTTATCTTCAAGAATGTAGAAGAAAAATGATCTACACACCACCTATAATATGAATACATAGGACAAACAAAAAGTACAAATGGAAGAAATGAAATGAATTAATAAAAAAAAGTATATTTGAGAATCGGTCAGCAGATAAATTACATGTATTAGAAAAAAAAAATGGCAGCAATATCCAGCTGAGCATGATAATTCTACTGCAATGCAGCTTTGCATGTTAATTTAATCCAGGTTTACATGTTAAATGCAGAGACTGCTGAGCATTACAAGCTATGATGCATGGGTGTTTCAAAATGTACAATGTATCGTGTCGTATCGTATCTGATAATTCACTTTTTATATGCAAAACCTGTGTCCCTGCCATCACCATGGCATGTCCCTGGTCCCTACCGAATCAGGGTATCATAGGTTACAACAAAGCTACATAAAAATGAAGCCAAACTTTTAGGTTCATCGCTAGAATATGCATCACAAAACCTTTTTTCTAGGATGTTCCTCCTCTGTATGCACAAAAAAATCTGCATTTCTGTTCATTGGCCACCCTAATTTAAAACAGTCCTTTGACCTGCCAAAAGGAGCATAGTAACAAATAGATCAGAATTTGCATCCTTGAGCTGGTTCATACAAGAATAGAATAATAGGAATTAAAAAGAAACAATTTTAAAGGAAACATACCAAAAATATTCATTTAGATCATCATAGTTTCTCCATTTTGAGTGCTTTGCAGTCCCACCTTTGTTCCTTTGGGCTTCCTTTTTTACCACACAAACATCAGTTATTAGATGAGCACTAAAAGGAATGCAGGAATGGAAGAAAAGAAATGTATCACTACAAAAAAGTGATTTTGAGCGGCAGAAATTGTTTTCCGCCCCTAATAGTGCCATTTTCACCCCCCTCCTACCATCTAAGAGTTTCTGCCCATTTTAGTGGCGGAAAATTAAAACTGAACATATGAAATTTTTAGTGGCGGAAAAAACCACCGCTAAAGGCTTTTTTTTGTAGTTATAAGGGGAGATTAGAAGAAAAGTGCTCTACCTTTTGGATGACCTGATAGATAGGAGTAACAACTTCTCGCAGAAAAGATTCATCACCTTCGTGCGTGAGTAGATTATTTTCCCCAGTAACCAACTGTGTGTCTTTTCCACACAAAGCATTGTAAAGCTGCCCTGCCATCTTATTGATAGAAATAACATAAAGAAACATTAAATCTACTACATGGAATATCAAGAAAAATAGAATCAATTAAGTCCCTTTTGTGAACTGAGACATTCAAATACACTTGATAGCTTTTGTTATGAAACAAAGTAGGACTTATATGTAAATATAGGAAAAGTATGGACTGATTTGTAAATACATCAAATACGTAGGGGCCTTTTGTAAATACAAAAAGATTAATAAAACTCTATATTGATGTGGTCGCCCAACAGTAGGGTATATGAGCATAACTTCCTTTTCACCAAATTCTCTTCTCTATGTTTTTCAGACCTTTCATGCCGTTTTTTTTTCCCCTAAAATTGCTTCTATGGCCGACATCAGCACTTGTATGACCAGGTAAGGGGTGATTTGTTTCTAATTTGATGTAAAACATGCTCAGGCCTTGTCACATATTTCTTGTGTTGCAATTTGGCAAACGTGTAATATCCCTTAGTCCAATTTAGGGGTTAGAATCTGTGCTTATTTTTAATGATGTGGTTCATTATTTATTTATTTATTTCTAATTTATATATGTGTGGACCACTAGTTAGTTGTTTTAAATCTTTCTTTTGTTTCAATTGTTACTTTTGTGGGACCCATATTAATTGTTTATGAGATTTTAAGTCATATTAGTAGAGACCCTTAGTCTTTAAGTTAGTGGGTGGGACACCTGGTTTGTGCTAAGAGGTCTTTAAAACATGAGATGGGACCCAAAACTCTTAGCAATGTTCTATCAAAGGTGAATTATAATATATTAAAACCAAAGGTTTTGAATTCAATTTTGACCAGATTACTTTCAATTTTGACTTTTTTAATTGTGCCACCATGAATTTTTTTTTTTTTTAAATGCATATAAGTTAGGAAATTTGATCCTATGACCTCTTGACTTTTTAAATAACTAACCTAACCACTACACCACACAATACTTATATATAATTATTTGTGAAAACAATGTCAAAGTAGTTAAATAGAGCGGGGACCCTAACTGCGTGGGTCATGCCCGTGGTTACCACGGGTTATTGTGCTAGTATAATTTTATGCCTACTTGTCCTCTCCATTGGAATTACTTCTTTACTAGTTGAATCTATAGGATTTAATGGTTAGATAATGATGCAATTAGTGGACTGATAGAAAGATATTGTCATGGAATGGGTATGGTATCATAAAACCCATGTTTGACTGGCAGTTTGGGGTTTTTGGAATGGCACATCTCTTTTTCCATGATAATTGGTGTAGACGACTGCAATACAAGGAGAACAATGATAGTCGACTGATGGGATGATGCTCATGGCTGGCCAACAGTAGTATAATTCAGTGGTGGATGATTGTAGACTGAAGGATTTGGGTTTCAAGTCTATAACTGCATATGAATTGGGTATTTAACCCATGGCAGAACCGAGGTTTTAACAGTTAACCTCATTATTAAACCTCATTATTGTTATATGACATGTTGAGTATTTTCATATTGTTGCGTACACATACACATGTAGACTTAAAACTCTATTCACTCAGTAATACCAAGTGTTTTTTTTCCCCCAATCCAGGTAATCAAAACCTAGAGATGCAGGAGGATCCTAAAAATGAAGTTATAGGGTTTGATATCCGTAGATGAGCATCAACGGGACACGCCAAATATATTGTACTAGAAATTTCAAATATTTATTTCTTTTCTGCAGAAGTTTAGATTTTTATAGGATTGTAAAGTTTCATTGGTTTGAATTGTTATTATTTGGACACCTTTATTAATCAAGTGGAATTGTTTAGGTAAATCCTCAAATTAATATGTAGTCATGATTTGACCCATACATGCGAATATGACGCTAATTGCACACGATAGGATTTGTGGGCCCCAGATTTCAGGTCCTGACAGAAAGAGTTAGGATCTCAATTGTTGCATCCTATGCTGAGAAGAGGAACCATATAAAATTGAGATCAAATCAGCAAGAAAATAATACAAGATCAATGATCAGCCGTTTCCTACAATTCTAGATACTCAGGGCAGGTTACTTACTGACCTTTTAAATTAGGGTACAACCGGGGGGCTTTGGCTCAGTATTGGCTCAGCCCAAGCCTGACTAAAATTATGTGTAGGTGAACTCAAATCTGAATCCAACCCGAAAGATACCAAAACATGCACAATCTGAAATTTGAAGAAATGTATTCGAAACAAAGTAGCTAAGTCGGAAGAAATAAAGGTAAAGATTCACAAATGTTCATCAAATGATCTTCCTTGAGGTGGAAAAAAAATTTTCACGGCCATTACCCTAGTAAACCAAATCTTTGGAAAGTTAGGGTCTCATACTCTACTCTCACATGCATATCCACCTTATGTTTTTTGCCACTATAATTCAGTTGACAAGAGACCTAACCCAATTGAGACAAGGGAACATATCCCTTTTTTTAATTAGTAACAGAAACTTAAATAAAAAGTAGGAAAAACATACAACAGAGCAGCCAACCAAGAAAAGAACGGGAAGAAATGTATAACAACATTATACCTATGACATAAGGAAAGCAACGAGGAGCGAAAAACAAAATGAACAGAAAGTTACGTCAAAAAAGCTACGAAGGGAAGGAATCTATCTACCTCTTGCTTGGCCAACAAATCAGTGAAGCTATTAGCCAATCACCCAACAAGAAGAAACTCCACAGAAATAGAAGAGGACAATACCTTAACTTCATTGTAAGCAAAACTGAGATCTCCAAGGGGGCTTCACCAAAATGAACAAAAAGTTACGTCATAAAAGCTACGAAGGGAAGGAATCTATCTATCTCTTGCCTGGCCAATTAATCAGTGACGCTATTAGCCAATCACCCAACAAGAAGAAACTCCACAGAAATAGAAGAGGACAATGCCTTAACTTCATTGTAAGTAAAACTGACACCTCCAAGTGGGCTTCGCCAAAAAAAAGAAAAAAGACCCAAGATATGGCATTCCTGGAGTTGCTTTCCACCTTGGGGACTACTACGCTAAAACTCTAGGTATCTAGAGAGAGCTTGAATTATATAAGCATGTGCCTATCGGATTAGAAAATGAAATTAGGAATGTCTATATGAATTATTGGTAGGCGTCAATCCAAGCACAAGTATTAAGTCAAGACCCTCTTCCACCAATGTGAACCATGTTTTCCCTTCTTCGGGGGGAGGAAAACCAAAGAGAAGTTATGCTTGGTCTAGATCAACCACCCACCAAACATGACAAATCTGCACTTGTTTCCACCGAGGTTGGTGGCTGTGGAGGTGGTGGACGTGCCTAAGCCCCCTGGATTAGAAGTACATAAGGATTTATCCTGAAATTATTGCCATCTTTTGTGATAATAGGAAGCCATGGCTTGTCCATCAGCCAAGTGTTTGCAAAACAAAGCAATTGAGTGGTAGGACTCCATTTGGATACTCAAAACTTGGTTGCTATGCACCCATGTTACTATAATCTTATTCACCTATTGTAACAGCCCTGCCACGGTCACCCGTCCTAGGCCGCACGCCTTTAAAACGCATCATGTTGAGTTAAGACGGGATTTGACTTATAAGCCCAGGATCATGACTTGGATGTTTCCGATGTGGGAATGATGGAGTCTCTTATATCCCGAGAGTTCTTTGGCAGGTGACGGGCACACTAAATTTAATAGGATCTGTCGCCTTGGCCCAGGCCCGCCGGATCTCACACTCTCCCCCACCGGATCTAATACCAATTGTCATGACCCCACCCAATTCGGTATGATATTGTCCGCTTTGGCCCATGTGCACCCACGAGGACTTCCCAGGTGGTCATTGACCCATCCTAGAATTGCTCCCACTCGGGCATGCTTAACTTTGGAGTTCTTATGGGATCCGGGGCCGCACAACTTTAAAATGAGGAATGTTGGGTTAAGACGAAGTTTGACTTATAAGCCCAAGTTCAGGACTTGGATATTTCCGATATGCAAATGGGGGATTTCCTTATACCCCGTGTGTTCTTTGGCAGGTGATGGGCACACCGGATTTTAACCGGATCTGTCACCTTTACCCAGGCCCACCTGATCTCACACTATAATTGGTTATGACAGAGAGCAAACACCCCACTTGCAAGTGACTTACGTTATCCAGGCACATGAATCCTCATTTGCACATAGACCGCATGACCTAGAATCCTGGATCCAGTTTCCTAAGATCCGAACAGGCTGTAAATGTTGAAAAAAAGGGAGGAATGCTAGAAAATATGCAACAATTGAATGTAATATTTCCCTTCAAATTACCAGCATATTCAATTCACCTTACCACAATATAAACCTGAGAGAGGAAGGTAGAGAATAAGGAAAGCTTCCAATTCATATTACTAGCAAAATAAGCTCGAAGGAATAATGATGAATATGTACTATGCGGTCACTCTGTTAGAGCCCATCGAGCTCAAATTCTGCTGGTAGAAATATGAGAGACAGATTTGTCACTTTCTATGCTTTATTTGGGTAACTCTCTTTATTAGGAACACTAGGGTACAAGAGTCCCTTGTCGAATGTTCAAATCTTTTTAACATAAATGGATGGTGTGAGAATAATAATAGAAAATTTTCATGTTACCCATATTCATAGCGTTAGACTGTCCAAAGTAGAGAAGCTAGCATCCACTAAATGCTACTTAAGAAAAGGAAACAGGTGAGCAGATAAGAAGCCTACATGATGGAAGATATAGCAAATACATTCAGGCATGAATCGAATGTTTGAAGCTTCACCCCATATAAGAAGATAAAGTCCAATATAGAGAAGATTCACTTGTCGCATGTCAACATCAGCTAGGGGCCTGCACAGCAAGAAAACTTAAAGATCAGTAAATGAAGAAATCAGGAGTTCAAGACTTCTTGCATTGGATAAACACCAAAAATTCCAATTCAATCACAACTTCAAAGGCCTCCATCCTTGATTTGGCTAGCAAAAAACTGACTTACTTGAGGTTTGGAGAACAATGCAAGTATGCACACCATGAATTATAATTCTTGAAAATTTTGTTCATTAGCACTTTTACAGCATCCTCATGCAGCTGTAGGTACAGAATAAAACATCAAGCTTTCATGTTTGAACAAACTTAGCCTTCAAAATATAGAAGACCAAGAACATGATACTCTTGGATGAAGGAAAAGGAAATACCTCGGTATAACTTTCAGGGTGCCTGTTCCTTATGCCAATATTTGCAAGTAGCAGAATTAAGTGCTCTCTCTGATTTGCCACATTCCCTTTCTTCAAACCAATCAATTGAGAAATCAAAATAATAATACAATTAACATTTGAGCTTATAGAATACATACACAACACACACATCCGAATATACCAACCCCTCCCCCCAGACAGTCACTAATACCATGGGTTTAATGGACTGAACCGTCAGATAAAAAGTAATATGAGAGAGAGAGAGAGAGAGAGAGAGAGAGAGAGAGAGAGAGAGAAGCGTTAGAAAACTCCCGGGCAGTTTTTTTTATATAAAAAACTCCCCGCCCAGTGGAGCCCACTATGGTCTATGACAACCATGGAATGTCGCTAGATGGAATAATCTAGATGAGATCTGCCTAGCTGATTCTCAGCTCCATTAGATTATGTTAACCTCTTGATCCATGGCTTCAAAGTTTAATGGTTTTAGAAGTGTCATTTTCTTGTGATTTCAATCCAACGGTGAGTAAAAGTTGGATGAGTGTCAAACTTGGGCTTTATACCAATTCATAGGGGGCAGCATGTGTGAAATGATGGAATTGGCTCAAGGTGGGTTCGACAGCCTAAAAACATAGGGGGCAAAAAGGGGAGTTTTTTTAAAATGGTGAGTTTTTGAGAATTCCTCATATAAATATATATATATATAATATTCATATGCATAGTCCCTCACCATATTATGGTGAGGGCGACTAGTGGGGCAAACTTTATGATCCATCTGAGTCATCCACATTCCACACACACGAGGCCCCTCTGAATTGCACTGGTTGAATTTCCACATTCCACACACACGAGACCCCTCTGAATTACACTGGTTAAATTTCTACATATCCAAATTGACTTAATCGTTGGATCAAGGATCAACCTTTTCATTTATATAATGTCGTTAAACTTGTGGATTACAAATGAAAGGATTAGAGGTATGGGATTGACCCCAAACTTTTGGGGCATTCCAAGATGTTTATTTACATCCCCCCACCCCTAGTCCCATGATTATTGGGGCTCAGGGGGCCCCATCAAGCTGTCTCTTGCAATAATATAGTGAAAGACATATTCATATAAGTACTTCTATATATATATATATAAACCAGTTAAACTTATGTGTCACGGATGAAGGGGTCAGGGGCATACTTCAAATTTGATATGTGGAGCCCACAACAACTGGCATGTACTATAAGGATGTATGGGAGCAGGGCCCATACACACATAGGAGGAATGTTCATATGCATCCATCCCTCACCGTAATATGGTGAGGGACAACTTGATGGAGCCCACTTGGGTGCCTGTTGATCAAGGGGCCGAGGGGATAGTGAGTGTGAAGGGGTTAGATTTATCATGGAGGGTCTCATGAGATGGTGAAAGGGTTACCTCTAATGCAAATCCGTGAGAAGTACCTCTTGCAAGAACATCCCCATTGGGACAAAAATAGGTCAAGAGTTTCAATATTTCACTAGGACTACGTGTACGAAGAGGAAAAATGTTCTCTATGCACACCCATCGGTGCACATCATGCATGGATTCACCTCTTGTTTTCTGCTCTTTTTCTTCTTCTTTTTCTCTGATATGACCAGAGAAATGATTTCATATTTGCCTTGAAAGGGAAAAGCATGTATCACATGGCTCCAACTGAATATAATAGAACCTCTAAGACCAGCAGAAAAGGAGTGATCCACATGAGTGGTTTTCCCTTTCTGCTGTAAGAAAGGGAAAAAACAATTCCACTTCAGCTGGTTCGCAAGTTGCATCGTAGAAGAAAATGGTAAAGCAGGAGAGGAACTACTCTCCCATGTAAGGTCTTTTTTTTTCAACAGTAATCCACTTCATGTAACTAATATTTCAAATAATAGAAAGATTTATCCACGTCCACAGAAACCTCAGAACTTCATGCTGACAAGCATCAGCATGAACTTCTATTAGTGCAAATGATGCCAAGGGGTAAGGAGCAAAAAATCTAGACTACCACGTAATACCTGAAATCCAAACTCTAACGAAAGCCAATCAAGCAAATCATGGATAGGTTTATCCCCGTCATCAACATTATGTTGGCCACTGGCTGTTGAATGAATTCTCGGCTTTGGAAGGTTATTGACCATACAGATAGCACTGACTGCTGCTTTGATCTATATGTTCCAGAGAAATATTAAAACAGAAATATAAAAGATGATTGGCAAACAAAACTACAGTAAAGGCCCTGTTTGTTTGCATTAGCATGCGTAGAAATTGAATACATAGGGTGGTTTAAAATGAAGATCAAAGATGAATTTCCAAAAATGAGCATCAAATAGCATCTTCTTTTGATTACATTTCCCTAAAAGAGACCGTCTTTGATGCTCATTTTTGGAAAATCACCTTTAATCCTCGTTTTTTAACACCCTATATATTCAATCCCTATGTATTGTAATGCAAGCAAACAGGCCCTAAATAAACAAGCACAAGTATCGGACCTCAGGAAGTGTCATGATTGTAGGAGGGACACCAACAACAAGTCCATGGAGTCCATAGACGGGAAGGACATTATAGTGTACAAAATGCTCTTTCTCACGTTTAACTTCTCTAGCTTGTCTTTTTACCTGCAAATGCAAGAACCAATCTATAATCCATACTTTCTTTTTTACCTGCAAATGCAAGACTTCCAAATGCAAAACAAAATGGTATACCATCTCAATCGGTACAATCGATAGCTATTTGATAAAAATCATACCTCTTGGTCAATTTTCTCTGGTGGTACGATAGCTTCCAGAACATCATATAAGATAGATGCAATCTGATAGTTCTTAGCCATGTCCTCACTATATAGAGTTGCAAGAACCAAAAGAAAAAGAAAAAAGTGAGAAACTGGTATAAAAATCATTGCATTCACAAGTTGCAATATCAGTAACAGTACAATTCCCAATGGTAAAATTAGAAAGTCAATAGTTTGAAGTTAAGCCTCACGGTTTCCTCTCGTTGGCACCTTCTTTGATCCTTTCTCTATAGAACCACTGATAGAACTGTATAATCTCTCTTAAATCACTTGTTGATAGAATTGGTTGCGTTTCACATTCATCCTGCCATCAAACGAGTCGTGCACAAGTTTAAACGGTCATTACTTTCATACCAGTGCTTAAGAAATACTAACCCTCAAGATCCAATTAGCTTAGAGGACTCACTAAATAATATATATATATATATATATATATAAAGGGTGAATGTCCAAATAAGAGGGGCTGAGTAAACCATTACATTTACATGCATGAAAGTATCAAGGAAGAATGTGGAAATTTGAGGAAGTCTGTGTCAATGTGATTTAATGGCATCACATTTATAATAGTTTGGGGGTACACATTTAGTTACAACAAATAAAGAACAATCCCTGTAATGACAATCACAAAAGGATTCATATCTATAAGATTACAAACAAGGATATTGCAATTTATAGGGATGATTAAATTACCACAATTGTCTGAGCCTGAGGGAATATGGAAACAAAAGTTTCCCCTCTTCATGACTAGTCTTCTTTTATCTTCACAATGCAAACAATATTAACACTGTACAATACCCTCAAACCATGTTTTCCAAGAATCACACTAAGTATATTTTCATTGTCTGTTAATTACTTCAATAGTGGCGCGCCATCAAAGCATCAAGATGAAAGGATATGAGACCCTCCACACCTATGGCTATCACACAAAGGCGAAAGGAATAGAAAGAAGAAAACTTCACCTACATTCAATCTCAAAAACTGATGTTAAAATCTGTGATTTTCTCTTGCTCTCGTGTGGTTGATTGATCGCTCGATCGATCGGGTTCGATTGAATCTCGGAGGGGTTGACATTGTATTCTTGATTGAAATGGGTGGTTGATCGTCGACCGAGAAACAGAGAATCGAAAACTCTGTTCGGCTCTTGCAGAAGAGTCTCGGATTCTGCACACTCAAGCCGTCGCTGGAGAAGAAGATCCAGGACTCTTGTTTTCGGTCTTGGTTGCAGCGACACAGAGAATCCGGACTCTGGTGCTCTGTCGCTCATCGTCGCCGGAGAAAGGTCCGCCGACGTCGCCGCTTCTTGCGCCGTGTCCGGGGAGGAAGAAGAACAGAAGAGGAACTGTGTGTTGCAGGTTTCCCTGTTGCACACTCTTACAAACAGAACGGGAAGAACCAAAAAGAACAGAAAAAAAAAGGAAGAGGGTTTGTAGTTTTTAGTGAAACGAAGATGTTCACATGAGAGACACATGTGAATGTCAGCAGATTGCATGTGATGCCGTTCATCTTCCACAACCAGTGAAGAGGTAGCAAGCAAGTATTGATGTAATGCACCGGGTTTTGACTGATTGGAGACAGGAATTTAGGCCAGGCCAAACCATGGATTTTGATCGTTTGAAGGCGGAGGTAATTTTGCAACTGTGGTGTCATCAGGACTCGGATTCCTGATCCATTTTCAATTGCATGTTCATTGTGAATGATCTTTGTAGGGGGTACTGAAGTCCATGCAGTTTCACGGCTGGATAGTGAGTGAGTGATTCAGATATTGATATCGCTTTTACTCATCAATGGATTCCAACCTCAAGTTCAAGGTAAGAGTTTGTAGAGAACATGAACTTCCCTTAAAGTTCAAGTGTGAGTGTGCATCATCATCCCAATAGGGACGTATCATTAGGCGTAGTAGTATGAAAAGACGTTGCCTGACACGAGTTGTACGGAGTCCATATCAAAGTGGAAATGGAAATTGACCAGACTAGTTCTTTGAGTTAACCTATGACTAGGTTTAGAATAAGGGGTATTATGGTCTTCATATCTCGAGGCCCTTTTAAAATGGTGTGATTGTATGACACAACCAAATTGTACGGGATAGTTAAAACATCCATGTATACAGATGAAGAAGTCAATAGCCAGTGTACCTCCCCGTAATAATGAGATAGAAAGACAATGTCATGTGTGTGCATAAAAGATACGTATTCACACATGTCATAAGAACTAAAATGTGTGAGTGTACATGAGTAGTTGTAGTCACGAGAAAAGTGGGGTTTGAAGGTTTGAAAGACGAGTGGTGAAATGGATGGAGATTTGATTGATTGTATGGCGTGCATGGTTTAAAAGTTTGGTCACGGTTGCGGTATTGGCGGAGTCGAAAAATAGATATAATATCGGTATATAACTGTCCGTCACGGTCGTCGCTGAGTGAAATTTTTTTTAATTAAAAAAAATCACAAAAAAATCCAAAAAAATTTATAATATTAGAAAATGCTAAAAAACAATATTTTTTTTTCCATTAGTAACAACAATAAATCAAAATCTTGGTCACTTTAAGTTATGACTCCTATCTGTGTCGCAGTTTGCCGTTTTCTCCAATATTTCATATCATGCAACCATTATTGATGCTAATGATCAATTTATCACTGTAAAATATAAGAAAATAAAGATAACATATCAATCATTATTTAATACTAACTCAATCATCAAATAAGTTGTGAAATTCAAGACCCTTAAGATGACATAAAATCACAAATATTCTAACAAGTAACAATAATCGTTTTTACAAAAAAAAAAAGATTTAATAAAATTATTTTCAAAATCCTAAATATATAGATCTAGCATAAAAGTAAGTAGATCAATCATTTACACACCATACAATGATCATGAATAATTAAAAGAACATATTTATGATGAAATCCCCAAAAATGATATATTATAATTTAAATATTAAAAAATCCGAAAATAAAAAAAATGAAAAAAAAAAAGTTCAAAATCATATGTATGAGTAGATTTAGCATGAAAGTATGTAAATATAATTTCTAAATGAAGAACACAACACAAGTGACAAACCCAATAATTTCTATGCTTCATCTAAAAAATTAAAAAAAAAATACATAATAAAATGCTTTAAGTTGATTTAATCTTATCTTAGATAATATTTTCTTTAAAAAATAGATATGAAATTTGAACATATGCAAGAGGGATGTGTGATGGAGTATGACTGCTGCTATGGGTAGTAAAGAGAGAAGAAGAGAGGAGAAAAAGATGAAGATGAAAAAATTAGGGTTTTTACCCTTTTTAAGACATCTCGACTGATATTTCGATATTTTGAAAATATCAGCCGAGATATCCGTTCTCTCGATATTTATTTCATCTCGGCCGAGATAGGCCGAGATTTTGGCGATATTTACCGAGACCGATATCTTAGTGAGATATCGATTCGGTACTGGCCGATATGAATTGGTATCGGTCCATTTTTTATACCATAATGGCTTGCTAGGAAAGAGAGATACGATTGTTCGTTCTGGTATGGTGTTTGTCAGTTTGGTGAAAGCCATTGAAGTGTTTTTATTTTTTTTATTGCTGTGAATTGTTGTTTGGTTGAGGGGATGAGATGGAGGAGAAGGGTTCAGGTTCGGTTTGAACTTAGATGTGGGTGTTTGGATCGGTTGATGAGGGTATATCTAAGAGCGTGAAGTTGCAGAGATGAAGTGGGTGTTTTCTTGTGATTAGAGATAGCAAGAGAGACTAGTAGAAGACAAATTCTCAATAAAATCAAGTTATAATCTAGGTGTTGGGTAAAATGTCTGAGAGAAGTCGAAGCTAGAATTGAAGTTAAATGTTTGCTTTTTTGAGGTTTGGTGTGTGGTAGGTGAAGATGTAAAGTTTTGTCGTTCAGTGTGGAGTGAGGCAAGCTGTGAAGATGGATACTACTATAAAGGTGGCTGTTAGTGGGTTCAAATAGGTTCAAAAGTAAGTGGTTGCTAATGTAATGGAGATGAGTAATTAAGTTCACTGCTCAAATTGGGTCTTGCAAGGTCTGTCTTGTACGAGTCTTGGTAGAGTGATTGTGAGGGGTTAGTGTGAAATTTGTTAATGTTTAGATAGTTAACTAGGTGATTAAAAGTGGGAATCAACGAGTGAATGTTGGAGGTATATCATCCAGTGTTTGTTATGTGCAGAACATCCTCCTTTGCCCTCTATGAACAGTTATTTGTATGAGAAGACCACTATCTTTCCTTCAATTGCTTGTAGCTGAAGTCATTCACATGTCCCCCCAGTCGTAGGAAGCATGAAGAGGTTTTTCTAGTTTCTAATTTGACCTGTCTTTTGTCTAATGTTTGAATTAAAATAAAATAAAATAACAAGGTCTCAATAGCTTAACTTCACATTCAACCAAGGCTTGACTTCATTTGCAATTCATCCAAAGGTTTCAATGGATACGCCTACACAATGAACTACTTTGATTTCATTTGTGTTTAAGGCCAATACTTCTAGAATTAGTTTGATACAACGTGTCTGAGCTTTATAGGTGTGATTTATAATGTGTTTCAGGTCCTTTTCGACTGGCTGACGATATCGTCAATTGGTGTATTTTCATAAAAAAAGGATACGAGCAAGTGATCTGTAGTTTCATTAATGTTTTTCTTTATAAAACCATCTAATCAGACTATAGGCCTAATTATTTCGTAAAAATCCCATATTTAATTATTGTCTTCCTTAGTTGGTTAACCATTCAAAAATAAAGTGATCTTCCTTAATTGGTGCTGTAATCTTATTGGCGAAAGTACATTATAAATTGAGATGTACTCCACGATGGAATCATCTTAACTATTCATCCATTTCCTCTTCTTTCTGTCCTCTCATTCATCCATTTCTTCTCTCTCCCTTTCAATTTATGGCCAATCGATCATTCTTTATAATAAAGTGAAATATACCCTTACAGTTTCATTATCAAATTGTCTTGTTCTTTGATTTGATGTTTTTTGTGAGATGTAGTCTCTCTAAACATTGTCTAACAAAACCATCACCTGGATGCTCTTAATCACTTCAAAAAACTAGGATTTTAGGGCCTAAATCATTTGGGCTTTCAAACTTTAGCCCATTGGGCCATCTTGGTCTTTTCTTGTCAACATTGGCAGCTTCTTATAAGTTATTGTTAAATTTCAAAGTAACTTCCATTGTTTTAGGGATTTTGCGAGATAAGGCAAGATTCTAACAAGAAGGTAACCCAAAAATAATGCAATCAACTAGAAAATATATAAAACATTGAGTATATGCATATGCTACAGAGAGCATTTTAGAGCACCTGGCTATGGTCATAAAATAATCAATGTCATATTTCAAATCACCCAACACATTAAAGTAATAATTCTTAACTAGTACAAAAAAAACATGTTTATCACGGGCATGCATGAAGAGATATGATAATATATGTATATTAAAAAGAAAAATATTGGAGTCCATAGGTAGGATAAGTATATATATTAGTGGAAAGAGGAGGGAGAGTATATTACTGGCTCGTAGTTGTAGGAATTGAAAATAATCTCTGGTCAAAATTAAAAAGTAAAATCAAAATTAAATCCAGAAACTTTCTAGCTTAATATATTATAATACTAAAAGGAAACCTATGTCAGCCAAGATTAAAAGGCCTTAATGACTTTAAAATAAAATCCTCTCTATAAAGGATGCATGCAAATGCTATTTTAGAAGCAAAAGGTACATAGTTAATTAACATCTAGCTCTACCCTTTCCAGCCTGTGTATAAGAAATGTTTTGAATTGACGAACACCACGTCCGCTTGCCATAGGATCCAAACTATGAGCCTTCTCAAATGCATGGTAGCGACCTGTTGAACACAAGCAAACAACATACGGTAAGTGTATATCACTGCAAATCATTTGATCAGTTTGTCTAATCAGACTGTATTTGATCAGTTCTAAACACACAGAAGAATAACTCACAAAGACCTATGATACACGGATGCTTCACTTCAAAATAGGTAATCTATTGTGTCATATCGTACTCGATACTTCACTTTTTATATATAAAATCTGTGTCGACTATGTGTTCATGCCGTACGTATCATCGGCGACTCATAGACAAAGATGCATGCATATATCAAAGAAGGCAGTTTAGAGCATATTTTGCAATATTGAAAACTAAACTCAGCTCATGAGTTAACACTAACAGGCTTGTTGAGTGAAGTCGAGTCTGAGTCGAGTAAGTGATCTCCATTGTTAAACAATTGATGATTTCAGTGGCAAGAGTACTATACAACTATATACAGACGTATATATCAATTCATTTCAAAAGCATAATAAGAAGAGCAGCAGCAGTATGAAACAGCTCAATACAAGTATGAATTCTCCAAATAGAGAAAACAATGGATTATGGATGCATGCCTACGCGTAACAAATGAGAATTTTGAGAAGATGGGGGGTAGGGGGCGTACAGAGATACGCGATGCGAGGGTTGAGTGGCTCGAGATCATTGGCGGCTCGAAGGATGGGGACTATGCAGGCGAGGGACGAGGGGACCATCTGCGCTATGTCAATAGACTCGACGATCTCTTTCTCCTTGGCCTCCGTCATGGTCGGCTGCCGAGACACCCGCCGGGACCCCGACCTGGAAGGACCCTCCTTGCTCCCACTGGAGGACCCCATCTATTACAAAACAATTGCAAAAGAAGAAGAAGCTGCAAATGCAAATGCTAATGCTGCTTTGGGTTGTTGTTATAGTTGTTGATGTTGTTTGGCTGAAATAGTAGTTTGTGGGATTGGAGAGATGGGAAGGGTCCTAGAGGGATTGCTTTTCATGGCTCAATCTTTATCATTCTCTGTCTCTTTTTATAGGTTTTGCTCTTGGGTTTTTGGGAGGTGAAGCAAGGAATGAGAAAAAGCTACACTCCAAGTATATATTTGTATTCTGGATTGGACTGGTGGGGGGAGGGTTTTTGTACGGTCGCTTCTTGTTACACTTCATTCCGAATTAATTAAAATTAATTCTAATGATCGAGATTAATGCGATTTAAGCATGATTAATCAACTTAATAGTGATTAACGACTAATATGAATCAAATTAGTTTTCAAAGAATGAATTAATCATAATGAACAAGTTTGGAAAAGATTGATTTAATAGAGTTGATTTTAGATCCAAATTAGTGAAGTTAAGGATTTTTCCGTAAATACGGATTTATACGTATTTCGTCGAATGTGGTGAAAATTTATATCAGCATGTGTATTTTGATGAGTACAACAATTTTCATAATACACACATTTTCATTTGACTTGAAATGAGTCCAGTAAGCTTTGATTTGATTTGATTTAAACTGAAAATAAGTATAATGAGTGTGGTTTAAGTGCAAAAAAAATATGTTATATAATGTTGGAGAAGAGTCTAGAATTATTTCATACGGTCATTTTGGATTACAAAACTGCTGGAAGCTAGGTTTAGCTCAGTTCTTCTCTCTGTGCTCTAGTTTCTTCATCAAAGTAGTGGATTAAAGATTGTGGGAGTGAATTTAAAGAAAATATACTATCTTTTTCATCTTCTCCATCAACTATTTCAGTTTGTTTGGTGTTAGAGTAAGAGAAACTTCAAACTATAAGGTGAGTAGGTTTGAAGATTTCAGTTGTGATTAGATTCTTTAAACTAATTTCTATCTTAAACAACTTGTTGAAATTCGTTTTGAATTGTTGCATGGTGTTAGGGTTTCAATTGAGTGATTTTGTAACAAATCAAGCTTAAGGAAGAAGGGATTTTTGTGTTAAACATTGATTGAAGGCAAGTATAACAGTGATTTATGTTCATATGTTAATGAATGTGGTTTTTCTTGAATTTTGTTACAGTTTTGGTTTTAGCCCTATTCATAGAATCTGATTTGTGTATATGATTGATGAATTAGAGAAGAAGATTGATTGAATGATAGATTAGAAGTGTTTTATATGAATGAAATGACATTGAGGAGAGGACATGAGGTCCTATGTTGTGTGCATCTTCGATTAGCATATGAAATCATGTAACTGTTTATACATTGTTGAATTGTTGAATTCACAGTGTTATTGATGGCATTACAGGCACAGCTGCCCACGTCAGTCCTTCAGAGGCCTCAGCGCCAGCAGAGATTACCGATCTGGTTCTTCCAGAAGGATTAGATGAGTGGAAATGAGGCGATAAGATTTGATGTGACTTTTGGAAAAATGAAAATAGTAAATGAAATGAAAACTTTGTAAGGATTGTTGGAAACGTTTTTATACTTTTAATCCTTGCATTGTATTTATATATGCAAGTGATTGGTTTTGTGCATAATGTAAATGAATTTTGTTTTTATATACATGAGCAATGTATATTTGTTTATATTCCGTATATGTGTAATTGATATCCCTTGTGAATTTTGATGTGATTGAAGTTCACGTCGGGCTCGGGTTGTGTCACTGCTTTTGCATTCTCCGATTACTGCTTCTTTTGCAATCGCAGTAGAGTTTGTTTTTCATGGTGCTTTTGTGAGTCCTATGGAGGTAGTTTTTTTTTCTTTTTTCTTTTTTCTTTTGTTTTTTTTTTTTCTTTTTTTTTTTTTCTTTTTTTGAAGGGTTTCTTTGGGTGAGCCGTGAGGATGAATATATATAATTGAGGGTTCTCTGATTTCATTGAACTTCCCACATGTATGTGTTTCATCTCAACATTCAATGTCATGTAAAGGTCGAGTTTTTCTTTTTAGGCCTGCAGGGTTTGAAAGATGGTGTGGAGGATTTAGATCAGATGGAGTTTTGCAAGAGGCTGAGTCCATTTAATGGAGTCCAACTTGGAAGAGGCCGGGGAACATGAAATATTAATGGATTTTATGTTTCTTTATATTTTTTTCATTGGATCATTACCTATTAATTATGTACTTCAGATTGTACACAACAACACAACACTCTCATAATAAATTAGAGAGAACATGAGAGAGATTATTGAAGATTTAAAATAAAGTAGTGGTTAAAATTGTAACCGATGGTTAAAATTAAATCCAAAACCCTTTGATTTAATATATTATAATTGTATTTTGATTGAGATTAAGAATGAAACTTTTATTATTTTCAATTGTTTGTGTTTGGCCGAGTTATATGTACATACATATATGTATAGTAACAAATGATCATGGCCCAATATATAGGTAATCTGGACAGTTCAAGATGAATCACATCCCATCAAATGACATACCCTCAAATCTCACTTTAATAGGAGTGGGTTTCATGTAAGATTGAACTAGGAATGCAGGGCAAGTCTGTGAAGCACATTTTAATTAATTAGAAAAAAGGTTAAATTTAGGTGGATATGTGTATTTGAGAGTTTAGTAAATGTGTCATAAAGATTTGACACTCATGCAACTAATGCCCAGGGTTGGATTCGGAACCAATATATTGATACATTTAATGTCATTAAAGCTTACAAGCTAAAGATCAAGGGTTATGATGATGTGATGGGTCATTGATCACATTTAATGTCAACTTATGAAACCTTTTAGGTTACATTCAACAATTAAATTTTTAAGTTGATAGGTTAATTCCTTGGTGGATGTGATCTTGCAATTGGGGTGGTGGCTGGTGCTTTTCTCTTGCACCTCCCACTCTTTTTTTCTTCTTTCAGTTTTGGTGTGTTCTGTTTCTCCTTCTTTTAATGGAAACGTTGTTATCATTAAATTTTTTTTTTTTTTTTTAAGAACAAGAATTTCACTTTGTACAACGTTGGGGAAAACTCATGTTCGGCAATTTTAAACCCCCACCAATTTGGGCAACATGGATCCACATTTTAGTGAATTCTCACTTTTTCGGAATCACACGTACATATGAAAATTCTTAGCTGAAAAGAAAGGGTATAAAATCTTTAAATCAACAAATTCATCCCTTACAACAAACATGGCTTAAGGGATCCTTAGATATACAAATCCTCAACGAGAAAATCCCTATATATTTCGATAGGAGTGGAGAATTATCAAATGCCAAACTCCAATATAGTTGGGACATGGATTTGATGATGATGATGATAGTAAGACTTTGTTCTACTCAGGCACTCCGGCAGGACTTGCATCTAGACCATCAATAAAGGCACGGATGTACAGTGCGCAGGAGTGTAGGAGAAAATTGTCCTACATAGATAATGCAGAACAAGCATGAGCACACTAAAATGTTACAGTAATCAAAGTCAAATTGATGGATCGAATGCAAATGTTTGTACAACATAAGGGCTTCCATATTTGTCACTCTATCACGGCCGTTGATTATGGAAGTCCCGCTGGAAGGCAGTGCGGGATTTTCAATCCTGGTCATCCGGCAAAGGGGGACCCTCCTGAACTAGGGGTGGGCATTGAAATTTGCCCTCTCTCATGCTGTCACTATTGGACTAAATAACTTGGTTGAGTAAGAAGTGAAAGATAGAAATTAGAAGAGTTTGCATGGATAATAGGGATTTTTCTTCCATTAATTGGTCTCTTTCCATTAGTAATTTGAGAAAGAAGTTTATGGGCCCAATAGGGATATTATTATGGGCCCTTTGCAAAGTCATTGAGATAGTAGTCAAATGTTGGGCCTGTGTCTACCAAAGAGCCTGACTTCGTGGCCCAGCATGGCCCGACAAATCCGGTAAAATGGGCCCTAATTGCCTAATTGTTGGCCTCAATATCATGCATGATAAAATGTAGTTGACATTTTACTTTAGACTATCCCCCTTTTATTGCCGGTTTTTTAAACTTATAGTCTCAAACCCAAATAAACGAGGTGGGTTGCATTAAATAGGTTGACAGCCTGCGTAAAATTTTATCACAACCCAAACAAACTATCCCCATTTTGTCCAGGGTCACTGCTTAACACGCGCACCGAGTTGTTGGCATGATTGAATCTGGAGGATCCACCTTGCTTGGTGGGCCTGATGGAAGGCTTACATCTTGCCCATGAAAAGAATTCATAACGATTGATAAGTGATTTTATTCTTTTATTCATTTATTTTTCTCATTGTAATTATTTGCATATGTAGTTATGGTAATTAGGCTATGGGCAGTTATTTTCTGCAGAACAACAATCATGTGCATATGATTTATGTTTTGAGACAATCAAGGTTGGTTTTTTTTTTTTTTTTTTTTTTTTTTTTTTTTTTGCGCTCGCGCGCGCTGTTTTTCTTTAGTTCTTTGATCGCAAATCTTGGGCTAGTGTGAAGTCAAAGGTTCAACTTACTGAGAAGTAATTCTTTTTTGTACTTGGAATTTGCCAATTTAGAATCAACCCACCAGATCTGTGTCCAGGGAGCATAAAATCTAAAGGAGGACATTTGGAAGCATAAGGGGCAGCATTAATAGAGGATAAATTAAGAGAGACTTATTTAAGATGGTTTGAACATATCAATTGCATGCCAACAAGAGGAAAAGTTTCTCGATGCAAGTTGATAGCCCCACTTTAAGGAAAAGTGTCGGCCGAAATGGATATAGATGGAAGTACAGAGGATGGATTTGAAAAAGTGCTATCTATCCTAGGATATATAGCCCATTGTAGACTAGAATGACGACGAAACAAAATCCATGTAGTTGATGCCAATATAGTTGGAACAAGGCTTTGATAATGATGATAGTGATTGCATTTATGCCAGCACGGGACGACCAATGACTGTATGTTCATTTTATTCTTTTGATTTGTTGTCATATTCCTTTTGTTTATTATTTGTTGTTCTTTCTTTTTATTATTTCTGGTCATTACAAGTTGGTTTTTGCCAGACTAGTTCCATTTGAACCGGTTCTCGTTGTATCCTTTGCCTCCCAAGGCAGACCTGCCCAAAAAGAGTAACATCAATTCAGTTCCAGTGACTGGTATCATGGGGTTGGGTTGGGGTTTGGTCTAGGGGTCTTCCCACATAACAGTTAACAGTGCATCGCCACTTCTCCAACAGCAGGTTGGCAAACAGGCAATCCTTTTACAAGTATGCCTTGAAATTGCATTGAATGTGCAAAAGATTGGCAGTAGCTTTCAATGGATCAGTTTGCCAATTACACTTTGCCTGCTTGCCAATGCAGGTCAAGTTTTGGGCTAGATTTCTTATTTTTGGAAAATGGGGCTAGAGTAGAAATTGTAAATTGATGAGATCTTGCATACATCTGCTACAAAAGCTCATACGGAACTCAGTTTCTGGATGAGATTTAGGCTGCACTAGGCTACTTGTATTTCCTTTGAAATTTACATAACCGCATTACATGAAAATAAGGTACATTTCAATAAAAAGAGTACATGACTAAACCAATCCAGGGAACTGTACTTTAGCTTAGGATGATAGAAAAATTATGTGTGTTTGGACAGGTTTGTTTATTCATTTATCAAGCACTTAATTTTCCTGTACCTTCTCGTTTGATGGTTTTCTCCCTATTTGTTGGCCTCAAGCTTTGAAGGGGTATTTCCCCAGGATAGCTTTTTCAGTAAAATACAGTATCTCACCAGTAATTCCAAGCAGTAGCTTTCCTCAATTTCCAAGCTTGAAGGAAAGAAATGATCTCAACCAAAAAGAAGTGTAACTAGCCCAGGATGATGCACAGACTGGTAAAAAACCCATCCAAAAGCATTTACTTGTTTATGTTTTTAAGGCGTTTTCCTGGATATCAAAGCAGCCAAAACTGAATTTCAAATAAAGATGAGGTCAAATTTTGAATGGCGTTCCACAGCCAGTAGCTTGTTAAGGTTGACAATGAACTTAGACCATAACACCCACAAAATTCCACAAGCAGCCTACTGCCTGCCCTGGCTGACCATGGCCTAGCCTCATTACACCCAATGAGCAAGCAGTTCAAGCACTTTCTGTCCCAACATTCTGTGGGGACAAACTGTACCTCTACTTTGGCCCTAGCGGTACCTGATAAACAAGATGGAGGGTTCAATCCAATCCAATGGTACTTGTCTACAAAAAATCTTCCCTTGGTCCTCAAATCATAAGAGGCTTCTTTGATACCCAAAATAAATAAATATTTCTACAAGCTGAAAGTGTCACTATAAATGAAAGACTTGATTGGACAAAATAGTAAAGAGTGGTAAATAATTACTGTTGCAGCACCAAAGAATGATGTTGTCCCATGGCAAATATGTAGACTCAAGCAATAGAACTGAAACATCAATTGGATGATGTGTTGTCTTTCCTCCCTGCAAGAATCCTGGAAATCTGAAGACCTCTACTAAAGGCTTGATTGAAGAGCAAGCGTGTCTGAAACTCAGAAACGAAGGGAAACCATGACAAAATGACTATGGGCATGAAGATTACGAGCCCCATCACATTATCATATCCCCTTGCTAGCTCTTTGATGGAGTCATAGAATCCCACTCTACTTAGCAGGGGTTTGCATGCTTGGCCAATCTTGATAATAGAAAGAGAAAATCATGTTAGCCATGTTTTGGTAGAATAAATATGCAGTATATATAGACTTCAAATGATAATTTTTTGAGACAGGTTGAAGATGGCTCACAAGGAGGATGGACCACCCAGTGGGCATGAAGGCAAGCATACTTGCGAAGACATCTGCTATGGTAAGACCGCAGACAACAAATAAGACAGTCATGACAGAAACAAATCCAAGAAAAAGAAGCCCTTTAAGGATTCTGAACATAAGCTGAAAATCGGTCCCGAATTTTCGTCTTCCCATTGACACCATCTGGAAAAAAGAAAAAGAAAAAGAATGATTGGGAAGCATCAGAAAACTTCGGACGAGCCTCAAGTGGCAAAGATTAAGCTAACTTAATGCATCATAATTTAATTAGTTCCATGATGCCCAGTTCCATATGTAAGTATAACACATATGAACCTGCATACTATCATGTTTTTTTTTTTTTTTTTTTTTTTTTTTTTTTTTTTCTATTTTGGCTGGGGCATGGCCCCACAAATCATCTTGATTGAAGAACTAAGCCATCTAATCTTTGATTTTAAGGTCAAGATGAAAATTACAACTGCTGTCCTCGGAAAGCTGAAGAAGCACATTGTCATAATCGTCATCATCCTCAAAGCCATATCCATCCATATGGTGCTCACTTAGATGAAAGATTGTGGTTAATCCTATAATATTGCTTTGAAGATGAGAGTACAAGTTGAGATGGTTTTCCTACAGACAGCTACAGGCTTCTCAGCCCATGCACCTCAGTTTTTCAGCAAACAAATTGAAAACACGATCCAGTACATGCAGATCTAACTCGTCATTAATGAAGTTTGTGAGATCAAAGAATGTATGTACCTTCAGAACTACTAAAACAGTCAACATGACAAGCCATGACAGTCCATAAACCTAAGAAAGAACCGACAGCGTAAGATGAGGCAGGTAAAGAGTACAAAAGGAGGAAAAATGAAGCTGATGAAAGAAGATGATACCAGCACACTCTTGCTATGATGGGAAATATTAAGGTGGTACACAATTCCATACTGGTAGATCAAGAAGCGCAACGCCAGAATAATTTCAAGCACACGCCCACGGATGTCAGTGTGTCTCAAGTGCTCCTGTTCCCCAGCCCACCATGACTCCCAACTTAAATCTGGTGAAATTCCAATCCCTCCACGGTTGCCCATCCACCTTTTCCAGTCTGTCCAGTCATCTACCGTCTTCTGCCACTCAAATTCAGAAGGGTTGAACACAAAAGGTGCGAATAACCATGATGCAACTAAGAACCACATGGAGTATGTGACAAATAGATACACGCCTGTATTGCGATATGCATGCCCATAAACTTCATACACAACCAACAGTATCGTCAACTCCAATCCTTTAACGAAGTGACTGCGGGAGTACATCCTATAGTTTTCTGCGAACTTGGCATGGAATACCACAAACCCACGCCCAGTAGGTCTATATTTAGCACCCCCATGAAGTATCGTCCTTCCAAAATAATGGACTTTGGTCCCAAGCTGGAATGTAAAGAAAACAGAGGCCAGCTGCAGCTGCATGACTATGAAGTCACCCACGGCAGTGCGAAATCCTCTTTCTAGGCCAAGTTCCATAACCATTGGCAGAACAAGTATCAAGCCAAGCTGAAAAGCTGACTGGGAAGCCAAGGCTGTTTCAAGAGACTTGGTCTGCTGGATGCTTGGATCCTCTAAGATGGCCCTTTCAAGACCGCTCAGAACCAAATATAAGCGCCCATATAGGAATACATACACTGTGAGCACCGTTACCTGAA
Source organism: Camphora micrantha (assembly GCA_003546025.1). Lineage (NCBI taxonomy): Eukaryota > Viridiplantae > Streptophyta > Magnoliopsida > Laurales > Lauraceae > Camphora > Camphora micrantha. Next base: position 1,856,998 of record QPKB01000012.1, on the reverse strand, counting down.
AGCCAAAGGAGGTATAATTTAAGGAGACCACACGATGTTCTTTGAGAAAGCAAACCACTTTAACATTTAGCATAAGCAGGTAAATATTGATATTTTAGGGGTCGTTTGCCTTCTACACATGGGGTAGAAAAGAATGGGTTTTACATATGTAAAGAATTCATATGCAAATGTTACATATGTGAAACAGACTACCATGCTTGTCAAAATCACCATATTCACATGTAAGTACATTCAAGGGTTTTAGATCTGTTTGGATTTTTTGGATGTCTTTCATAAGTTTCTCAAAATCTATGAAGATTGGATATGAAACTAAATTTCTTGATTCTTATGATTAATATAAGAATATTGAATGGTTCGGATCATGAATTTGGAGGCACACAAAAGTGAAGAAAATTAGATCCATAGGTTTTTTTTTTTTGGATGTTGTTCACAAATTTCTAAAACTCTCTATGAAGATTTAAGATATGAAACTAAACATATAAGGGTTCATTGGACCAATAGAAAAGAAGAACGGACCGGGTTACATATTGAAAGCCCACAAAAGTATAAAAAGAAAAGTGGTGGATGGTTTATGGACCAGTAACCTGTCCATGCAGGCGCCTCCACTGCAACCTGTACCAGCGCTTCTCATTTAGATATGTTTCTGTTTACCGCCGCCTCAGATATGTAAAGCAGAGGATGAAAATGACCTCATTTACAAACCATTTTAGCACCTTATTAACGCATCGCATGCGTAAATGAGCGCAAACAATTGTGATAATGTGTAACTATTATGCATGTGCATCGTTTACATATGTGAATGATACAAACAAACGATATTGAAATTCAGAAGATTCAGGTAGATAATGTTGATGATATGATGCTGTCCTGGAGATAGGCACAATGCTCAACAATAGGTTGATCATGCGCTTCAATTACTAAAACCAGGGTAATGCCGCGATGCTGCCATCTTGCAATTTAAGTTCATTGATTTAATGAAAAAAATTTGAAAACTAAATGATCTATCATGCATTTCCATTGTTAATATTGAAAATAAAATCAGGAGGCAGAACAAAATCTAAATAATATTTAAAAAGAAAATGTGCCCTCAAATTTAATATTAGTATTTTTGTTATTAAACCCTTGCCAATTCTGGATCTAAACCCAGGATCAAACCCACTTAGAAAGGTGGCCAGCTGAGACTTATAAACCACTGATCTGACAGTGATCTAACTGAGCACTGCCAGAAATCCAGTGTTCACCAGACCTGCCAACCTCAGCAATTGCTTCATGTCATTCCTATCCTAGTGTTGGATGTGTTTAGAGACGAGATTTATTTTCCATACCATGCTACTGAAGTAGAACCCAACTGTGGTGAAGTAGAAGGATAACATTCTGTAGAAATCAAATCGGCGTCCTAGCCGATAAACATCCCGACTGAGTGTCTGCTCTCCATTTCCATTTGCAACCTTAGCCTCAAAGAGGGAAATTTGATTCATTCCAACATCACGCCCCTTTCCTACTTGCATATATTCATGGTGTGTTATAGTTCCTCCACGTAGAGTTGAATTGAACCCTGCAAACATTTACATCATCAATTCTCTACCAAAGATTATGACCTTAAAGCAGATGAAAGTGCAGACTAACCTGAAAATATATCCTCGCTTAAATTGATGACTTTAGAAGCTTTGCTCATGCCCCCTCTTGTTATGTGAAAAATTCTATCAAACACATCAGGATGGCCATAGTGGAAACGTACCCTATAAATTTAAGTAATAAATATAAATCAACACATTTCAGATGATCATACAAAAGGAAACAAAATCCTCACACAATATAAACTATGATATAGGCTCATAAACCATTTAAAAAAAATCTTCGAGCAAACGGTACAAGAGAAAGCCGCAACCAGATTTATAGAACTTGTCCAAAGGGACTAAACTAAAACTTTGAGGGATCAGTAGATAAGTAGAAATCACAAAGCCAACCCCAAACAGGTGGGTTTTGGTTTCCACGATGATAACAATTATGACATAATTGGCTTGGATTTCTCACAACATTCTCCCGAAAAAAAAAAAAAAAAAAAGTAAAAAGCTAAAATGTTAGAAGCCCAGGAATCAGAAACAGATTATTCAACATCTTCAATGCATTCTGATTATGACATTAAAATCATAAGAAATGATGAAACTCATCTCAGATAGAAGATAAAAACAAGATAAGCAATTGCAATGGAATGATTTTCAGCTTGGGGATGTTAAGGTCTGCTTCAACATCTCTAAGAAAATATCATCAACCAAGAATTCATCGGAAAACTAGACACCATTAAACAATCCTTGGAAATATAAGGAAGAAACAAGCAAAATACCTCAAAGAGATTATACATGTGCATGGTGAATGATAAAAGTGTGGTTCAGGATCTAGTGCTCAACTTGGTAAAATATACGCTAAGCAAGCTCATTCCAATGGGCCCATTAATTCACTCTCTAATACTGAAAACTTATAGTTTTACAATCACTCAAGGCTCGAGATTCAGCTGAAATTGATACCAAGCACCAAACTTGGGCATCACTTTATTGATAGAGTAAGGACTAAGAACCCGGCCCCAACAATATTGGATTATTGAATTTTTAAATTTTATTTTTAATTTATATGAATTTAATGTAATGTTAGGAATTAGTTTCATAATTAAATTATTTTGGGGAGCATAATTTGGATTTAATGATTATATTGATAATTATTTTTCTTAATCTGAATTAATTCAATAAAATATTCTGGGCCTAGTAGCATGTGCCGTGTGACATTAAGGTCAAGGGACTGAGTTGGGTTGGTCGATCCATTTTTCCTACTTGGTTTAGAGTTTCTGTATTTTAAGAGGGTCCCAATTAGAGGTTATAATTGGTTTCCCTTTGGTGGGATGAATCTACTTGGTCAGGACCTAACAAATGTACATATAACTTAAATGAGATCAATGGCTATATGCTTTAAAACTGAGAGGGCCCCAGCCCTTTTTGCAAATATCACACAAATAACCCAAATAGGGTCATGTGCACATCTCATTCCCGAGAGATTTCTTATTATGATACCCGGATACTTGTACAGGTCCAACGTATCCGCATCGGACCGATACGACACTTGTATTGGTACCAGATATTGCACCGATAATTCTAGGGAACAAGTTTAACATATCCTACTTATAAAGTCCTTTATTTCCTATAGTTCTTTTAATATTTTTACTTCTCACTGTAAAAAAATGCTAGAAAGGGATGAAAACAATGATAATTTCATCGATTCAAAAGTGATCTAAAGGAAAAATCAGGACACCCATATCCGTATCCGTGTCCAAAATTTTCAAAAGTGGGGAGTTGTATCCCCGATCCCATTATCAGTGTTTGTATCTGGGCATCATAGATTTCTTGGGCACGACCGAGACTCTTCTTCCTCTATGGCGCACGGCCCATCTCCTCTCTGGCTTCTTTTTACTTGGTTACTATCAATCTCTTCATTCCATTCTTTTATCAAATCATGTTGTTCTCTCTTCTCTTTCCCTCACTGATTTTCTTTTCTTTATAATGATCTTGATCCTTGACAAAGATCTAGAAGGTAGCAGTAGATCTACACACAACTAGGTTTGAAGCTTTGAGTTCAATCTTCTGTATTGAGTCTAAACTCTAATTACTGTCGTTTAATTAGAGAAATAGAGTACTCAAGTCTCATTGGCATGATGGATTGTTGCTGGAAATTACTCAATTTAATGCAAAAGAGGGGATATTGTGCTGGCTGAACCCCAGCTTGGGTGTTTTGGTCCCCAGTTATCATCAAGTGTTGGATTTGGGGCTTATTTTAGGGTTTTCATGTTAGGGACTGTTAGGGTTTTTTAATATTAGAGTAAAATTCTGTATTTACATGTTACCAATTGAATCATCAATAGTGAACTTTTGTATTTGAAAGTTAGCAATTGAATCCTAAATACTAGTGAACTTCTGTATTTGAATATTAGTTCAACCTTGTATTTACCTTGAGAAATTCCTATTTCTTTCAGTTGTCACATGTTCTCTATTCAAGCTTGTATACATGTATAATTATTAATTCAGATTTTCAACTCGCTACGTGTGTAAACGTATTTCTTTCAGTTGGGGTAATTTCCAGATCCTGGGGTAGGACTCACTTCAATTGAATTGGCATTGGAGGCGAACCTCATGGAACGCAAGAGTGGAGCTCTGATGAGATAGGCTAGGCACAGTCTATTTCTTTGATCTTTCGTTAGATGTTTGATTTATGAGATTGCAAACTTATGCTTTTAGTTGATTTATTATAGTTAATAAGGCCCTTTTGTTGGCCAATTCATTTCTTATTAGCATGTGGTTTGAATACTTGCTTGGTAAATTAGTTGGAAGTTTAAATAAAAGTTTCTAGAAATTCTTTATGCTGACTATGTTAATTGAATGAATTTGAATGATTCTGCTGCATTTGATTGATATATGTGGATCTCACATTGTGGACGTAAGTTCTATAATTCATGCTCTAAGAGTTGAATTCTAGGAATTCAGGTCCCGGGTTGTGACAAATAGTCTCATAACATCCAATCCACACAAAATATCCATAAATATGTTTTTAGGTAACAAATAACTTCTATTGAAATATAGAAAGGCAAAAAAGTTTAGATGTGTCCCACTGTCCAGCAAAGCGGCTTCAGTTGAAGATTATTGTGTGGAATGGGAACAATGTGTCGTGGGGGTTCTGTGAGAATAGTCCAACGTCAAAGAGTTGGAGTATGATTGTTAAGTTTGTGTTCTATTGTTTTCATTTGCAGGGATAAAATGGATATTAAAATCTGGAACCTTTAAGTCTCGGGGAAGTTTTCTGTTAAAATTTTTCCGTGGCCATGGTACCTTTATATTTGGCTTGATCCCCTCGCTCTTGCATTTGGATGGGTTTAGCTTCCCGTAGAGCGGAGGCTTTTAATTAGTTGGCAGTGGTGGCTAGGATTTTCATGTGGACATCTGAGGATAGGTTTGAATTACAAAATTATTTGTGATGTTTGCACCCTGTGGAAAGGAGTCGGAATCTAGAAATTGTTTGTTCATTCATTTCGAGGTCACCTCCATTTGGTGAAATATTCTGAAAAGATATGGAGCTTCACGGTGTTTCCTACGTTCTATAGGCGAGGTGATTAAAGCTTGGAGGCTCGTTCTTTGCTATTTTGTGTCCATCTGGAAAAAAAAGGAATGCAAGTATTTTCAGAATTTTGGTGTCGTCTTCTCAAGAGATTTTTGAAGCATTGCTTCAAAGGATCAGTAAATGAGCTTGTTTTAAGGTTTTGCTAATTTTACTCTTGATAACATTCTCAGTGATTAGGAGGCATGGATGGAGTGCCCCGACGTGCTCTTCCAACTATTCCGTCGATGCGCTTTCAAATATGGGTTCCACAGCTTCTATGGGTGCTTCGTTTGGAAAGGGAGGAAAGGAGGATGTATCATTGTGGATCGACGAGGTGAGATGCTCATGGGAGAATGAAGGGGAGAAGGGAGAAAGGATCCAGCAGGGTTAGTCCCCTCATATGAAGCAGCAGCCACAACAATGCTATGTACGACAGAAGGAAGGTGAAAGGAAGGAAGATGACTGTTAACCAAAGCCGAATAAGAAGATTGGGGAGGGAGAATGCAATCGGCCAGTTACAACAGGGTTAGAGGACGGAGAGGGGTGGATTTCAACCACAAAAAGGAAGTCTGGAGGTTCTTCATCACCCAAGTGTGATTGCTCACAGTCGAGAGAATCGGCTTCCTCCAAATCGGTAGAAAGGGTCTCCCTATCGACGCCAGGAAATGGTGTGTGCTTCAGAGAGTTCCGGGAAGAAGCAGAAGCCAGGAGGAAGTTTCGTGATAAGATCCATTTAGAACTGAATTCTGAGCATGTGAGTGACAGTGACAGGGAAGGGGAGCTTCATGCTACAAATCGGGAGTGGCTCTCGCATCAGATTGTCCAATGTGGTAAGGCAGTAGGGGTTATGGTGGATGAATCAAAGGGAGGGTGGGCTCCAGTGATTGACTTTGCCCAGTGCAGGGAGGATCAAAATAGATCTGACAAACGAACAGGTAAAACAAGAAAGATGGGGGTAAGAGAATTGAACAGTTTATGTTGCTCAATAAATGATGAGAAGGCCAAGGAGCAGGAGGAACAAATTATTGCAGGCAAGGGTGGGAGGAAGTTTCAGGGGAATTCTACTTGTTCCAAATGAAGATAGTCTCCTGGAATGTTCTGGGGCGCAGATGTGGAGGCTAATGGTAAAAGATTTGATTAAAAGGCAAAAGGTTCAGACCGCATTGTTGCAGGAAACCAAGTTGAGAGAAATCTCCAATTCCATTGTCAGCCAAGTTTTGCGGGGGTTTAGGGGGCAAGGGAAGAGATGTTAGATGGGAGGCTGTAGAAGCTGTGGGTTCAGTTGGCGGATTATTAATTCTTTGGGTTCTCGCTCCATTTCAGTGTAAAAAACTTGGAAAGATGTCTTCTCTCTATCGGTGTTAGTGGAGGACATTGTCAATAATTCAAGGTGGCTCCTCACTTCTGTTTATGGCCCTAATGATAGCCATAGGAGGAAGGAGCTGTGGAGAGAGCTGGACACAATAAGGGGAAGGTGGAATGGCGCCTGGTGCTAAGGAGGAGACTGGAATATTACTAGGTTTCCTAGTGAAAAAAACGGGTGCTGCAAGACCTCAAGTGACATGACATCCTTTTCAGATTGGATAAACTTACATTCCCTGGTGGATCTTCAGTTGAAAGGGACCTCTTTTACGTGGTCGAATCACCAAGATCCTCCAATCATGTCAAGGTTGGATAGATTCTTGATCTCCACTGAATGGATGGACTTATATCCGGATGTTTTCCAGACAGCTCTGCAAAAGACCGCTTCAGATCACTATCCAATAATGTTAAATTCAGAGTGTGAGAGATGGGATTCTCAGACTGGTGGACGGAGTTGGTGGTTGAGGGCTGGCCGGGCCAGAGACTGGCGGTTAAGCTAAAATTGCTCAAGGTCAAAATAAAGGACATGAGGTTGAGTGCAACGTAGGTCATGAACCAGATCTAAGAGAGATTGAGATTCAGAATTTAAGGTAGCAAGTTGAACGGCTGATCCAACGCTTGGAGCATCTAGAGCGCCCGAATCATCGTGAGGATTATAGCGATGACACGGACGCCGAGCAGTTTATCAACATGTTCCATAGTCGATCTCTGGTGAAAAGAAAACCAGGGATGAAAATAGCGGTAGCGGCGTGTGTAGCGGCCTGCCGCCAAAACGCTACGAAGTGGGTACTACGCAGCATAGCGGCGATACGTAGTGGCATAGCAGCGTGTTTTGAAAAAAGCGTCAAAAAAATCTGAAAAATTCTAGAAAATCTAGAATATTGGAAAATGATAGAAAATGTGTTCTTTTTGCAAAAGTAACTAAGATAATGGGGGCATAGTGGTCCCTTCATTGTATGAGGTCCTGTATTGTTGACACTGAATAAATAGAGTGAACAATAAGAATGAATTTTAGTGATCAATGACCCATTTTGTTATTTGGTTAGGGCCCTATTTCCTATTAATTAGAGTGAACTTTGGTTGGGCCCTGTGTCCTATTACTGTAGCCTATGTTTAATTAGTATGATATTTGGCTGCTCTTTTTTTAAATAGGTTTGAAAGTTGGCTATAACACTATTCCCAATTAGAGTGAAATTTGACTAAGGTGTCAATTTCAATTAAGTAATATTTAGCTATGATATAACTTTTTTATTTTAACGTTGATGCTTCATTGTGGAGCCCACTAATGGTTATATCAGGTTCTTCAATTTTAATTGTTTTGGATGACCACATTTAATTTTTTGATTTTTTTTTTAGTGAATGGATTTTACATTTAATTTTTTGAATGTATTATTTTTTGGTGGAAGGATTTTTAATGGTTTTTGAATGGCCCATGTAATTTTCATTTCATTTGTGCCCTTCATTAGGTGGGCCCATCGTGGGCCCATGAATTACCTAACGATTAAAAAGAAGAGGACGATGTCGGTAGCCCGATAAGGGCATTTGCTGCCCTAGCTTCATTTGAAATAGAAAGAGGGAAAGAGAAGGAGGAGGAGGAGGAGAAGCAACCGCCGATGCCGCTTCGACGATGCAGCTGCTGCTGCTGCTGCTGCCTCCTCCACGCATCAGGTATTTCTTTTGCAACTCATTTTTATTTTTTCTTTTTTTCTTTCTTCCTCCATTTCCTTTTTTTTTTTCTTTTTCTGTCATTTGTTCAATGAGTGATTCAGTGGAGCAAACGGGGGGGGGGGGGGGGGAGGAGGAGGGGTAGACCTCAATGTAGCGGCCGCTACGGTAATGTATCGGCTGCTACAGGCCGATACGATTGCAATACCCGATAATTTCAAAGAAGAGTAGCGGCCAAGATTTATCGGCCGATACGCTACGTATTGGCCGCTTTTTTCATCCTTGAAGATGACAGCATATGGAACGTCATGAAGACACTGATCGAAGTCTAAATTATTCAAATACATAAGCTTCCATTTATGTATTCGAATACATGTGAGATAAGTTTATTTCATCCTCACCGCGGAAACCTATGGAATAAATCGCGCGTGAGGGCAAAGTTTTTTGGCAGTGCCAGCGCGGCTTGCTACGGCCCCGAAGCACACATTAATCGGGTCCGGGGCCATGACATCCTTGAAACTCAATGTGGTGTGGCAACAAGGGGCAAGCCCGGACCAATATGTATTGGAGGGGCCCTTCTAATTTCAAAGGTAGGTACTTAATTGTGTTTTCCAAGCCCATTGGGGTTAAACACTAATGAAGTTGAATTGTTAACAATACTAGAGGGCTTGATGATTTGTTTAAGCTCTTTCATGATAAGTATTTTCTAAAGAGCGATTCATTCAACTCCATCTCTTGGGTGTCTCATATGAACAAGGGCCCTTGAAAATTCAACCAATTTTCAAATAGAAACATCTATCTAGCAAGATTCACATTATTCATCTCTAAAGTGATGACTGTCAAAGGGTCAATTGGGTATTTTCTTCCTGAATAAGATTATTGTTCTCCAATGGACTTCTATGAGGCCATCAATTCTTCATGCAATGAATCTCCTCACAACTTTTTTCTAATATGATTCTTCGCTTAGGGTAAATGCGACGAAGGCTGGAACTTACGAAACATTTGTTGAAGTTGGAGATGATTTGAGGGTTTTTAAAATTTTCAAAAATATCGGCCGGACACGCAATGCTTTTTTATTCAAAGCTGGGACATGGGAAATGTTCCTTGCCTTTTTAATGAATTCCTTTGTCAATGATAAAAAAATAAAAAATAAGACTGGAACTTGGGAAACATTCTTTGCTCTCTCTCTCTCAAACATTCTTTGCTCTCTCTCTCTCTCTCTCTCTCTCTCTCTCTCCAAGTCCGACTAGCCAATACATCCCAAAAGCTTAAGCTATTAGGAACTGAAAGACCAATCTAATTCACACCCTCCCTCAGATAGGATGCTGTTAGAATTTGCAACCCACACGTACCTACCCAAGCCATATGTGCCTGCCCACATGACCTGGGGGAACAAAGCCTTCCCGAGGTTTCGAACTCGACACCCCGGCCTGGCTCTGATACCATGTCAAGTCCGACTAGCCAATACATCCCAAAAGCTTAAGTTCTTAGAAAGGGAAAGACCAATCTTCTCTCTCTCTCTCTCTCTCTCTCTCTCACACACACACACACACACACACACACAGAGTTCTTATCAACGTAATCTTTTGTATTTTCAAAAGAGAATGGCATCCTTACTTGAGAGGGTTAGCTAGAACACGTTGCCCAATAGTTACAAAGCTGGTTTCTTGATTGGACATGAACCAAGCTAGAGATGAAACACTGCAAAAGGGTAAATAGAAAGAATAATGTCATATAATGAATGTCTCTTTAGAAAGATTTTTTTCAATTTATATTTTTTATATCAATGAATATCTACTTTCTAAGAAAAACAAATCTTACAAAACTTAAACAAATAGAGAGTAGTAGAGCATTATCTGCATTTATCTTAAAAGTTAAAACTTACCTTCCAGTAAAAATATGTTCCCTAAGACCCAATATTGTAGGTCTCCGTCGCATTTGTTTAGGTTTCACGAACTCCTCAAGAACATTTCTCATTTTGAAAGCTTCTTCAAGATAATTATCCTAAAACCATAAAGTGTATGAAAATTCAATGAGTAACTCAATGACAACTATTTTACATAAACAAATTAGAAAGGGTAGTTACTTGATTCATGTCTATGGTCTGAAGTGCTTCCCCACGAGTAAAAATGATAGCATGATTTTGGTTTTCAGGCTTTCCTTCGCCAATAGCTGTTGGATTACCTGGGAGTTTGATTCGATAAATTTCCTGGCAATAAAAGTCAAAATTGATATGTATCATAAATGGTTACGTAAGAGATAAAGTTCTTCGTTATAAGAAAAATTGGTGACTATGTTAGTTTGCTTCATTAGTTGAAGTGGCTTGAGTTAGAATGCATATAAGAGAATCAAGAGTCTAATTTATCATCCCAGTGAAAAACAAATGATCTTATTACATTTTGTCTGATTTAGGTTAAAGATTAAACTACAAATAAAGTGAAGTCAAAACTAGTCATTGATAATAGTTGGCATGGACAACAAATGACATACGTCAACCAACAAGAGTTATTTTCTTAGTAGACGGTCACCTGATAGTAAATTGTGACAATTAAAATCATGCACGGACGGGCCCAAGCATATCTTCAAATCCCACGGGCCCCATCCTAAGGTGGGCCAGCATATGGGCCTTCCGTGCGCGTTGTGCACAGGTGTGTGTGCATATCTTTTCATGAGAACTCTGCTCATCGTATTAAGGTGAGGGCAACATAGTGGGGCCCATCATATGATTCATCCGAAACGTCCACACACACGGGACCCCCTTGAATTACACCAGATTCAGGTGGTTTCCACCCATGCAAATTGATTGAACTGTTGGATAGGGGGTCAAAGTTTTTTTGTTTGATATAAAGTCGTTAAAATTGTTCGACATACTCTTGTAAGAGACACTCTCACCTTACTATGAGAGATAAGGTGGGGCCCTCACATCCATATTCAATGTCAACAACTTAAATGTAAGGCCCCCCACCTTTATCTCTCATAGTAAGGTGAGAGTGTCTCTCACAAGAGCACCTCCCGACATATATATGTCGAACAACTTTAACGAGATGGTGTGGTATAAATGTATAGTGTAGTTATCAAGTGCGGCCGGTGGGCAATGGGGCCCACCGAGGGTCCATCCACCCAGATCTTGAAATCCTTAGGGTCCTAGCCATAGGTGGGGCCCCAGGTGGGCCACACAGCCTACTGCGAATGCATGCACTCCAGATAAGCCACACACACATAAGACACAAGAGCCCTTGGGTTTGCACCCATCCGAAGAATGGACTGGATTATTGGATCAAGGGTCAAGTTTTTGTTTAATAAAAGTCATTAAACTTGTGGGCCACGGTCAAGGGGTTAGATGCATCGGATTAAATCCAAATATGATAGCTGGGCACATCAAAGATGGCTCTTCCCCCCCCCCCCCGCCCCCCCCCGGTCCCGTGATCAGTGGAGCCCCGGGTGGGAGGCCCATCATGGTCTCTCACCATAAGACGTTAATATATATATATATATATAGATAAAGAGAGAGAGAGAGACAGAGGCTCGAAAAAGCCCCATTATGTTGACCAAAGAGAATATAAGTTATTCTCTTGCTTTGCTAACAGATTTATCTCCTGCACTAAATTTTAGGAATAGAAGTCAATGCATACTCTCTTGAAAAGGCAACAAATCCTTTCCCTGGTTTTTCTCTTTTAGCATTATGACTCCAACTAAATTTAATTACCTACTTCCCTATTTTTCTTTCTCAATTTGGCCCTCTTATTTGTGACTGAATCCAAATAAATTAATCGGGCCAGCTGTAACTATAAAAAACTTGACATTTTCATAATTTAAGGGTGGGCCATAGCCATCAAATTGAGTGTTAAGGGCTTGGATCCAAACCAAATTTCATACCAACATAACCCGGGCCCATTATAACGACAAAAAAATACTTGACATTTTCATAATTTAATGGTGGGTCATAACCATCAAATTAAGTGTTATGAGTTAAGAACCACTATAATTAAACATCCAAACGAAAGAATCTTTTTTGTTTGATTTTTTTATATGCTGCCGTAAGGTTTGTAGGATTTGTAAATAGGCCCCATGTTTTTCATTTTAATACCTTCCATGTCCCCAAAATCAATATTCCTAATAAGAATGGGCAACCACCATGAGGTTTGTGTTGGTTTTTTTATATAAATGACCGCTTTGCACTTATATCCATTAAACAAAAATGATTATATAATTATTTACAAAAATACCATTATTTTATCTAAAGTCCTAGCGGCTTCTCTCTACAAAAAACCAGGCCCATCCAATCATTCTAAACCTCTCATCCGGGGCCCACAAGCTCAATCCATTTGAATGGGTGAAAACCTAACGGATGTGTGAAATTCAATAAGGGCGGTCTAGTCGGATGGACTAGCAAGTGGGGCCCACTATGGGTGTGCATCCTGCACGAGGAGTGCACTAAATTATATATATATAGTAATGGTCTTGTGAGGACGGTCCTTACTGTCTTACCATACGGACCATCGAGTCGGGCCCACCTCATGACCCATCCAAATGGACAACACTTACGCAACCCCCTTATAGTCAAAGATCCAATGGATTTGCATAGGCCTGAAGGACTGGACCGTTAGATTGAGGATCAGTTTTTGTTGTTTTATATGAAGTTGTTAAACTTGTTGTGGACCACAGATGAATGGGTCACGGGTATTAGATTGACTTCAAATTTGATATCTAGGTTGGCTTCATTTGGATCTTTCGATCCCCCCTTCTTCCATGATCTATGGGTCCCTAAGGTGGGCCACACTCGGTGCCTGCACGGGAAAACGGTAAGGACCGTTCTCACAAGACCCTCATCAAAGCCTTGGCCGTGTACCAGCTATGTTGGGTTGCCTACATGAATACTACTTATCCATTCCAATCTATCATAAGCCAAATCCTTAGATAAGTTGCACGTCTTCATATCCATTTTTACAACCTCCATCCATGTCCTCTTAAGCCTGCTCTCCCCTTGGTGGGTCATCAATTTGCATGCCAAACTTTTAATGCCGACTTGTGTTGGACATGCCTAACCCATCTCAAATGGGTTTCTCTAATTTTATCCCCCCAATTGATGTTACCCCTAAATTCTCTCGAAAACGCTCATTTTTTATTTTATTCTTCCTAATTTTACCACACATCCACCTCAATATTCTAATCTCTAATACCTATTTTGTGCATATGTTGCTTCTCGATTAGAAAAGATTATGCTAATAGTCCATAACCGATCTGATCACTAGTGTGTAAAATTTTCTATTCAATCTTGTTCGCATGCGCCAATCACAAAACACTCCAAAAGCAAGTCTCTACTTCAACCATCCCGCTTTTATCCTATATTTGACATTTTCATCAATCTCTACATCCTTAGTAATAATCAAGCCAAGGTAACAAAAATAATTTCTTTGTGGTATATCTCCTTGGCCCTAATTCTCACAGTACTTTCGACTCCTTGTATATGCCCACTGAAGTTGCAATCATATATTCCTTCTTTATTTGGCTTATTTTAAAGCCTTTGGATTCTAAAGCTTCTCGTCATCTCAAAAGTTTTACATTCACACCATCTCTTGATTCATCCACCTATCTGCAAACAAAATACACCAATGTACCCTCTCTTGAATATGAGCAGTTAACCCATCCATTATCAATGTAGATAGATGAGGGCATAGGGCTAATCCCTAATGAAAATGGGCCCAACCCATCTATCTTGACCAAGCGTTTGGGCACAGCCCATTCATTTTTTGTTATTTCTTTATTTTATGTAGAGTTCTAATTATGTTTTAATCCTGGCCATTAGTGTTTGGATGATCTAGATTAGTTCTAGAGTCATTTCTCTTCTTATTTAAGTGATGTAAAGCCTCTTTGGCCTCTAATGGTTGATAATTATGAAATCGAGTTTTCTGAGTTCTTCAAGTTCCTCTTCGAGTGCTATTCGAGATCTTCCTTCGCCTCTTGGATTGGAGTTTGATACGAGGCCAAAGTTCAAGTAATCCATGATTTCCCCTATATCTCCATCATCTTCCATTACCCAACCTGCATCTCCCCTCTGTTCCACATCAAGAACATTTCAGAATTTGGAAGGCAAGATGTTTATGTTGACTGCCTCTTCGATGCCAATACTCCTTAGCTAGAGTAGTGGCGGACCCAAGATTTTCATGAGGGGGGCGGACGATGGTCAATTGATAAAGTCAATCATTGTTTTGTACTTTCCTCACATTACCAACGCAAAAGAGAAAATATATTGCATTCAAATATAGTGATTGTAAAGACAGAAGTAGCCCAAATGGGTCAACTCAGCCTATTGGGCCAGGCGAAACCCAAAACAGTAGGCCCAAATGACTTAGTCATTGGACAGTTGTGTGTACAGCTAGCATTATTGTAATCTATAGATTGGTTTCCTATTATATCTGAATATCACCCAAATCAAGGGTTCAATCTTCCTGTAAGTACACAGCAGAATATATTTAAGACTGTCGATGCTATCATTATGATCATTGAATTCATTCCTCAACACTTTTGTCTCTTTGCATTTTCTGTAATATGGTGTCAGAGATCTAGGTTGCTCCTTTGGTCAGTCAAACTCTGGAATACTTATTTATCTCCATCATCTGTCTATGGAAGAGATCTGTTCAAGCGTTTGTGGGATTTCTACATCAGCATGTTCCAGAAACGGGTTCGACAATGTAAAAAATTCACTGTGATCTAGCGTGGCCCACCTGGGATCATTTCACCCTTGACGGCCTACATGTTCTGGGTCGTCTGCATACTCTGGGATCTCTAAACATTTTTTCAAGATTTGTACCACATCAGAGGTAGGCCATTGGATCTGATTTATAGTTATTCAATTCTCGGGACTGGTTTTCATCAACTCCATCGAAAAACTTGGATTTTTATTTTTCTTGAGCACAACCTGCTCTAGGAAGGTCAAAACTTGTCTGTTAGCATTATTTCAAGAGTTGGTTGACTGTTGATCATCTTCTAGGGCCAACGCTACCGGATCTTCCCTCTCCAGACTGGTCGCCCAGGGTGTTTTTTGCCCTTTGTTCAGATCTGAACAGTCTATATTCAGATCTGCACCATCTGAATTCAGAGCAAACCCTTCTAAGAGTTATTTGGGATCTTCCCTTTCTCTATCTTGTCTCAAATGGCTTCTGACCATGTTAATGGGATCAATGTCATTCTTGATGGGACCAACTATGCCTATTGGTCTTATTTTATGTAAAATTTTCTAAAATGTCAAAAACTTTGGAAATACATTGTCAGTAAAATAGCTCAACCAGACCCTAAAGACAGAAAGTATGAAGAATGGGAATCTGCAATTGGAAAAATAAATTCCTGAATTCCTAATTCTGTCATCCCCTCTATTGGTAATCAATTAGCTAAATTTGATTATCCAAAAGAAGCTTGGGATTATTTAGCAACACTCTACACTCAAACAAATGCTGCTCGTCATTATCAAATTGAATGGGAAATTAAAAATGCTGAGCAAGGAAATGATTATGTTCATGATTTCTATGTCAAAATGACTTCTTTATGGGATCAACTTGGTTTAATGGAGCCTCAATTCAAATCCACCGACGATACTGCAACTTTCCATACATATAGGGAAGAAACTCGGCTAGTTTAGTTTCTCATGGCTTTGAGATTTGATTTTGAACATGTTCGTGGATTATTGTTGTATCGATCCCCTCTAACAGCAGTTGACACGGCATTATCTAAGTTGTTAGCAAAAGAACAAACACAACGATCACTTACCAGAAAGAAACATGTAGACCCTGAACATGTTTTATCAGCACGTGTAAATCTGCCGAGAGCTGAGCTCTCAGTTCCGCCTAGTGTTTCAGACATAAGCAACTATTGCAAAGATAAGGGTCATTGGAAATATAACTGTCCCGTTTGCCCAAATCAACAAAATAATAAGCATAGTCGGACTTCTCAAAAGCAAAACTTTTGGGGATCAGCATCTACACCTCCTCAACACATGCACCCATCAAACCAGAATCTGTCCCATCAGTCCATGCCATATGCTGCTAATACAACAGATGCTAAAGAGGTTCTTTCCACTTCTCAAGTTCAGTCCATGACTGATGAGCGCATGCAAGAGCTATTTCTAGCGTCTAGCTCTACTTCTCCTATGGCTACATCTCCTTCTGATCTAGGTTCTGCCCTGACCATGTCTGGTACATCAGGTAAAACAAATTATGTATTGATTTTTTTTATTCTGGAGCCTCTTATCATATGATTTGTGATTCTTCCTTATTACATAGTTGTCATCCTCCTTCTAGAAATCTGAAAATACATACAGCAGATAATTCTCTAGTACCAGTCATAACAATTGGTTCAGTTTCCAGTAAGAATCTGTCTCTTAGTATTGTACTATGTGTTTCGAACCTATCTGTAAATTTGATCTTTGTTAGTCAATTGACCTCATTTGGTTATCTTGTCTCATTTACATCGACTGGTTGTTATGTAGAGGATACTCGCACCGAGAAGCAGATTGAGACAGGCCATAGGTCCGGAGGTCTCTATTATCTTCATTCGCTACATCTGCCATCACAAGTTTCTTCTTCCGTCGCTCTTGCTTCTACTGTAGCACCTTTCTCTTTATGGCATTCGAGATTAGGACATTTATCATTGAATAAATTGAAAACTTTACATTCTGCTGGTTGTCTTGGAAATATTTCTATAACAAACATTTCAGATTGTTTTGGTTGTCGACTTGGTAAGCAGCATGCTTTAACTTATAATAAAAGTTCTTATGTTACCCATGCTCCGTTTGAATTGATTCATTCTAACTTTTGGGGACCTGCTTCACAAACAACAAAAGGTGGTTCTTTCTATTATGTATTGTTTATTAATGACTTTACTCGTTTTACATGGCTTTATCTGATGAAACATAGGTCCAATTCTATTCTATTTTCACTACATTTTCTAATATGATTTTAACAAAATTTGATAAACGGGAAAAAAATCTTTAGGTCAGATTCAGGGGGGAATATATTAGTCATATATTCCGAAATTTTTTAGACACTCAAGGAACCCAGGTTTAGTAATCCTGTTCTGCCACTCCACAACAGAATGGTGTTGCAGAAAGGAAACATCGTCATATCCTTGATACGGCTTGATCCTTGATCTACTCCTCATGTTCCGTTGATGTTTTGGGGTGAAGCAATTTTAACTTCTATTTATTTAATCAATCGAACCCCCTCAACTGTTTTAGGTGGTCCCTATGAGAAATTATTTTCTACAAAGCCAGATTTATCTCACCTAAAAGTATTTGGTTCCACCTGTTTTGTCCTTCTCTATAACAATGAACGGACAAAACTTTCACCCAGTCTATTGTATGTATTTTCCTAGGCTATGGAATTGAACGAAAAGGATATCGTTGTTATGATCCTAAATCAAATCGATTGCGAATCTCTCGCAATGTCACGTTTCTTTAACAGACTCCTTTTTATACCTTACCTGTTTCTGCTCCTGCCACAAATACATTTCGTTCACTTGATCCCTTCCCTGACCTGTTTCCGTATGAGCAGTCATCTTCGCCACCTCCACCGCCTCCGCCACCAATCTTCAAAGTCTATCATCATCGCCCAAAAGGAGACTCTTCTGCACCTGTGCCTGAATCAAATGTTCCCGATGCAAGTGTTCCTCATGATAGAAGGTATCATGTTCACACCTGAAAACATGTCTCTCGTTTTGGCTTTATTTGCACTGATTAGAAGGTATCCTACTCGCACCAGTCTCTTGTTTTGGCTTTATTTGCACTGATCACCTATCTTCTTCCTATAAGTATTTTCTTGCAGCCATACATTCCTTCTCTAAACCACAGTCCTACAAAGAAGCCATTACCACCCCAGAATAGAGATCTGCCGTAGAGAAAGAACTAGCTGCACTTCATAAAACTAATACATGGGAACTTGTTCCTCTACCTCTTGACAAAAATGTTATTGGGCGTAAATGGGTCTTTAAGATTAAGACCAAGTCCGATGGTTCCATTGAACGGTCTAAAGCTCGCCTAGTTGCAAAAGGCTATAACTAGGAATATGGCATCGATTACGAAGAAACATTTGCTCTTGTAGCCAAGATGACTACTGTTCGAACATTTATCTCGGTGGCAGCCGTTAGACAATGGCCTCTGTATCAACTTGATGTAAAAAATGCATTCTTAAATGGATTTCTTCATAAAGAAATCTATATGACTGCTTCGCCTGGTCTTGCTTGTCCACCACATCATGTTTGCAGACTTAAACGAGCACTTTACGGCCTTAAACAAGCTCCCCGTGCTTGGTTTGATCGATTCAGCACTGCTGTTATTAGTATTGGTTTTTATCAAAGTGCTCACGATTCTGCCTTATTCACACTCAATTCAGCAAAGGTTGTGTCTTCTTTTTACTCTATGTTGATGATATAATAATTTCAGGTGATGATAGAATGGGAATTACCTCTCTCAAACAATTTTTATATCAGCAGTTTGAAATGAAGGATTTGGGCCCTCTTCGGTATTTTTTTATGAATTGAGGTAGCCTATTGTCTGGCTGGATATCTTCTCTCTCAAACCAAGTACTGCAATGATGTTATTCAACGAGTAGGTCTAACTGATATTAAATCTGTTGTCACTCCAATGGAGCACAATTGTAAACTTCGGACTACAGAAGGTGTCCCTCTTGTGGATGCTACTCGCTACCGTGAGCTTGTTGGTAGTTTGGTATATTTGACCACAATCAGGCCTGATATTGCTTACTCAGTTCATATCGTTAGTCAGCTTGTTGCTCATCCTACATCTGTTCATTGGGTTGCTGTTCTTCGGATTCTACGCTATTTACAAGGGACTACGAACAGAGCCCTACTTATGTCCTCACATTCAAGTCTTCGCTTGCATGGTTTTACTGATTCTAATTGGGTTGGAGACGTGAATGATCGGCGCTCGACAACTGGCTTTGCTATCTTTCTTGGTTCTTCATTGATTTGCTAGAAAAGCAAGAAGCGGTTTCTAGATCATCATCAGAATTTGAATATCAAGTTATTGGACACACCACTACTAAGATCATCTGGCTTTGGTGGTTACTTTCAGATTTAGAAGTTCCTATTACAAAATCAACACCTCTTTATACTGATAGTGAAAGTTCTAGGAAATTAGCCTTCAATGAGGTGTTTCATGATAGAACAAAACATATTGAAGTTGACTGTCACTTCATTCGCCAACATGTTCGAGATGGCACAATCCAACTCCCTTTCATCCCTTCCATTGATCAACTTGTAGATTTCTTCACCAAAATTTCGACATCATCAAGGTTCCAAAATCTGGTTCACAAGCTCTCGATGCTCACATTCTCTCATCCAGAGCTTGAGAGGCGGTGGCGGGGGTGTGGGGGGTGGGGTGGTGTGGGGTGTTGGGTGGGGAGGAGGTGTTGGGGGTGTGTGTAAAGACAGAAGTAACCCAAATGAGTCAAGTTAGCCTATTGGGTCAGTCCAAACCCAAAACAGTAGGCCCAAATGACTTAGTCATTGGGCAGTTTGTGTACAGCTAGAATTATTGTAATCTATAGATTAGTTTCTTATTATATCTGAATATCACCCAAATCAAGGGTTCAATCATACTGTAAATGTACACAGCAGAATATATTTAAGACTGTCGATGCTATCATTATGATCAACGAATTCATTCCTCAACACTTTCATCTCTTTGCAATTTCTATAATAGTGATAACTAAGAATAATAAACACAATTATCACCACAAGAATTTTGGATAGAAATAAAAGGCAGATCAATGTTTCAAGATCTGGTAAACACTAAAAACAATAAATCAAAGAGAAGGTACACAGGAAACTTAAGATCCCCAAATTAGCATTTAAATGTTTGAATTCCTATATATCAAAACAAAAGAGGTGAGCTTGCAATGGGATTGGATTTTGGAAGCTTTGCAACTGCAAAAGTTGCTATGCAGTTACAATGAAATTTTCGTGGAACAAAATTAAGTATATGTCCATTTATATTAAAAAAATAAATTTTGGACATAATGTAAATAGTAGAACAAGGTTTTCTCATATTACATGTGCATGAAAATGTAAGAATGGATAACTTTATTTCATGATCTTCAAAGTTATTACAAAGTAATATCAAAAGCAAAGAGTTAAATTCTTGGGAAAAGACTCGAACATTTCCCCTATTTAAAATTACAAAAAAAAAGAAGAAGACAAATCATGTCAATATCGATGAAAACAGCACCACTGCCTCTTCAAAGCAACACAAAATCTAGATGTTCACAGATAATAATGTACCACTTTATCATACATGGATTTCAATTAAAAGTAATGTCGGTTTTCGTATCAATTCCAACTAAATAGATATAACATATAGAAAAGAGACATTATATTACCTAACAGAACAACACAATTTTCATCCACTAAATAAAGCAATGGCCACAAAGACTTAGTCTAATATTCTAATCATATTTAAAAAAAAAAAAAAAACTTGTATAGAAAATCAAGAAATACCCCAAACAAAATCCATCAAAATAGAAAAAAGAAAAGAATACAATGTATCCCCATATCTCAACAATTTCATAGAAACTAGAAATCCCAGAAAGTTTTGCAGCATAAATAAACAGACCAAAAAACCAACTTTCTCATCTGTCTAAACAGACCAAAAGACTTAATTTCCATTGAAAGCTTTATGTACCCATTTATCAGGGTACCCCAAGCAACAAAATTACTTTCAGAAATTCCATCAAACATCTTCCTGGCATCATTCATAGAACACAATTCGGCATAAAAGCTTATGAGCTTGGGGTCTACGAAGGGGTCAAAATCCATCCCCACCTTTAGCACATCAGAATGAACAGATTTTCCATGTGCTAGAAGGGATTCCCCTGTGTAGGCCTTGATTGCAAAGACCAAATTGAAGCTATTGGGCGGGAAGAACCACGCCACCCCCCCTACATCCTAAACACACACATAGAGAGATAG
This sequence comes from Camphora micrantha, assembly GCA_003546025.1. NCBI lineage: Eukaryota > Viridiplantae > Streptophyta > Magnoliopsida > Laurales > Lauraceae > Camphora > Camphora micrantha. Next base: position 1,835,857 of record QPKB01000012.1, on the reverse strand, counting down.
ATGAATAGTTGTCGCCTGCCGGAGCTTGAGGGAAAGAAAGATACTGGAGTGTGGAGCCACGGAGGGATTTGGGATTTTCAAAGACTCAGAAGGATGAGAGCAAGGTTTTCTGTGGGAGCAGAAGGCACAATGGGTTGTACACGCCGGGGCATGGGTCGACTTGCCCATGGCCATTTTGGGCTCTATTTAGATCCAATGGGGGCGGCCACCCTGAAGGCCCAACACGGGGATCTGCCCCTAGGCTCTGGAGTGGGACTTCCTAGGCAAGACACATTGTAAAGGACTAAACTGAAGCCCGACAATAGGTCTGGTCAATCAAAGACGGGACAAAGGAGGGTCCAATGCAATTCTCACTCAATGTTGCTTGCCGAAAGGGGCATGGAATAAGGGACAATCACAGATAGATTGAAACCATTGAAAGAGGCCATCAGAAGGTAACATTGTAATTCTCCGTCTTAACTATAATCGTTAATCAATTCATGTGCACCACCAATTATATTAAGAAGGGTACTTAATATAGCATCGAAAATTTGCAGCCTGTTATGGCATATGACGAGATAAACGATGATTGTAGAAGGGGGTCCATATACATAGAAGGAACGATCTTGTTAAAAACATATGTATGCTAAAATAATAGATCAAATAGAAGATAAATCTTTATAAACCCAAGCATTCAACAATCAAACACAATCTCATACAATCCGCGGGTAATACAATATGATAAGGAATAATTTCATTTATTTTAGCAGACCAAATGTCTTTTCAATAAAAAATGAACCTTATTTTGAAACAAAACAAATACAAAACTGATAGTAGTGCAAAGGAAATGAAGGGTCCACCAGATTGATGAATATAATAGAAAATGAAGAAGCATAACAAATGGTTTATGGTTGAACGTGGGGGATAATGCTCTCCCTGACCTTTGGCTAAATAGTCCACTATAGAATTTGCCTAGGAATTAATCAAAACTATACATTCATAATTAGAAGTGCAACTTGTGTCCGGCTAAAGCTAGGGCTGCATGTCTCCAAATGGGCATTTGCAGGGTCAGAATTGGATTTTGACTCCAGCCTTGAAATCAAGCTTGGCTTGGGGTTCAGGTAACCCGGTGCCTAGGTATATATCATACTATACATGTATATGTAAGAAAGGTGTTGCTTATACTTTCTATACGATACATAAAGAAACATAGTAGAAACCCTAATTACTAGCATCCATCCAATAACACCATGACATAACCTCATAGACAGCGTCCTCCCCTCTCTTGACTCTCCGCACTCTCATCAATTTCCAACAAAGCAAACTTCAAAACTCTCCTCGGTCAAAATCTATGTGTATAGTTTCCTAGTATAGGATATTCTTTTGTTATATTTAGAAAGTGCATAATTGTAAACAGAGAAGATACATATGTGGATCCTTCCATTAAGGCATTAAAATTCTATTTTAAAGAGGGTTGATCTCTAAAGGGGACACCAAATTCAATTAAAAGCTCAGAAATCTCTCTCTCTCTCTCTCTCTCTGCCTGCCAAACCCAAAAAAAAATTGGATCCAAATGGCCAGATCAAGGATGAAAATAGCGGTAGCGGCGGGCGTAGCGGCCTGCCGCAAAACGCTACGTAGCGGGCGATACGTAGCGTAGCGGCACTACGTAGCGGCGTCACGGTGCGATTTGAAAAAATCGTCAAAAAAATATGAAAAAATTCTAGAAAATCTAGAATATTGGAAAATGAGAGAAAATGTATTTTTTTTGCAAAAGTAACTAAGGTAAGGGGGCGTAGCGGTCCCCTCACTGTATAAGGTCCTGTATCGCTGTATAAATAGAAAATAATAGTAATGATCATTTTTTCACATATGTTCATGTTGCTTAGTTATGCTAACTTAGAAACTAATGAAAAGCTTATAAAAGAAAAAACTATGTCATGAAGTCAAGACTTAAGAGTACCTAGAGAAAAAAATATATCTACCAAAGGGGGTGTCTAATAGGATGTACTTAGAGAAGAATCATTGAGAAGAACTCTTTGTATCGACTGTAATTCGGCAAAATCATGTGCTTTTTGGTGTTCTTTTAAACATAAAAGAGTAGAAGAGTTGTGTAGAAATGTTATTTAGAGAGAAGAAGAAAAAAAATAAGTCTTATTATGCATTTTAAAAAAATTTGAAAAATAGGAATTTTTCTCACCTCGTAGCGGTCGTAGCGGCCCTGAAGCGGACGTAGCGGCCGCTACGGGTGCGACGGCCGATAAATCGGCTGTAGCGTAGTGGTGGCTGCCGCTACGGCCGATATAGCGGCCGCTACGTAGCTATTTTCATCCATGGGCCAGATCCTCGGATTTGAGATATAAATTCAAGCACCTAGCCTGACCTAATGTCACTCAAATTGCTGTCAGGCTGTAATTTGGTGCTCAGGGTTTGAGTTTTGTGATTTGAGCTACATCCATGCCCAGGCTTAGGACTAGATCTAATGTCAGTTAGGCTTGGGCTAGGTCAACACAAGGCCTAGCCCACCCAAGTTGCACCCCTATTCATAATGATGCCACCACCCAGATTTAACATCATCAACTTCTAACATAAGTATGCGTCCACTAAGATTACAATCCACAATCATTGTGCTTTTCAAGCGGAGCAGAAGGATCATACCACTAAAAACATTGTATAAAAGAATTATATTTCAAGCAGTGCAATACCTCATCTAGCTTATCGTGTCCTTTAACCAGAACAGAATAATAAACCTTTTCTGATTTTCCATTCACTGTCTCTTCCACCTCATCTATGTAAGCAACACGCAATGATGGATACCTGTATTTAAATTTGTTGAATTGAGAGTGGTGCAAAGTTAATCAACAGGTGCATGTTTGCAATTTGCATAGCTTACCTTAACATGAGATCCAGAATGTTTAGGTAAGAAGGGTCACCAAGTTTCTTTTGTAATCCATAGACCTGGCAGGAAACAACATAGGTGAACTTCATATTGGCTACTGCTTGTGAATGTGCCCAAAGCCCATGCACATCCGGGTCCTGATGATGAATGTCTTGTACTCCATGCCAGTAGCGACCATAACTAGCTGCAACATAAACAATGAAACAATTTGAGGTCAATTGATCAAACTTGCACACCATCTTGTTTCGGGTTAGTTAATCTGTGACCGACCTCGATATGATGCAAAGGCCTCTACATGGATAAGGGGCAGATCAAAAGTCATTGATTGGCCATCACACATCTTAGATATTAAGAACCCAAGATAAACGGTGGAAGATTAAAGAGTAGAAAAGGTCTACGGCAGATAAAATCTAGATGACGGTCAAATTGGATCTGGTGCCAATTCACGGGCAGTGGGTGTTAGGAGAGAGATGGGATCACAGTTGGGCTCATGAGCTATAGTGCTTAACCGCTCATTTGGTTTTATTTATATATATATGGTCAACCAAGGTTGTATCAAAATCGTTTTTGTGAGCAACCTTCCAAAGATGTTCAAGCTGTGTGTCCACCCTGTTTACCGATGACAGGCCTAAGTACTTCCCCAGTGGAAGTGAAGTTCATCAGTGTATTGGAGGAAACACGATTAAATCACTAATTCATAGTTAATAAATTTAAATAAAGAACTAATTGATAATTAAGTCCAACTGTCCATTAGAAGATCCATTCCATCCCAATAACTGGATGAAATTCTATATCCCATATTCCTCGGTGTAACATATACATTACATCATATGTGGATTCAAAAATATATGAGCTTGCACATGACTCAAGATCAAGCTTCAATATATATATATATATATATATATATATATACGTTTTTGTCAACCCAAACTAGAGCTGGCTTGTTAACATTAAAGCCAAGGTCAAGCTAGGCTAAGTTTTTCATAGCCCAAGCTCAACTGCCACAGGGTCAGCTCATCTTCACTCTGAGAGATCGATATTATATAAGTGAGCGGGCGCGCGGGCGCGCGCGCGCGCGCACACACACACACAGAGAGAGAGAGAGAGAGAGAGAGAGAGAGAGAGAGAGAGAAGCCAAGAATATGCAAAAGAGGGACAGACACTTACTTATATCTTCTGCCATATCCAGGAAGCATTGAAGTTCTAAAGCCTGCCTATAATACATCATCCCTCTCACTGGTAGAAGTGCAATGGGAATGCATAAATGAAGAATCAAAATACGAATCGAAAGATAGATTGCACTCATTGCTTATTGTTCAAACCTGTTCTGGAAAGTGTCTGCCCTCTGTATGACACCCAATGGGAAACATCGTCCATCTGTTGGTCAAGACCAGTTTCGTCTCTCAGACCAGTCCGCTCGCAGAAGTTGATCCATTCATCTAGTTTGAATTGAGAGAGAACTTGTTACGATTTAGGTTCAGCTCCACGTAAAAGAAATAGAGCAAAGGTGCAACAAAGGGGCTGTAATTACCTGGATATATTTTCTGTAGGTAAAACAAAACTGATATTCCATCCTCATTTAACTTGTTAAGTTCATCAGCGGAATAAAGAACCTCTTCTTTGTAATATGGAGTCAAAACACTAAAGCGAGAAAAGAAAGTGTAAGTTAGAAATACATCATGGAGGATCACGCTTCAACACTTTCAGCTACCTCAAATACATAATTAAGATATACTCCATGAAAATGGAAAGGACAAGATTGAATGATGGTGTGTTGGGGAATAATCATTGCCGCACCAGTCCTTGTGAGAGCTGCAGTATTGATGCACTATGAACATCAAATTATGCCTCGTTTTGTGGAATGGTTGGAAATAGGGTTCTTTTGGGCGAACTTAAATAAGCGCATCTTTGAAAATGAAAGACAATTTAAAACTGTTCCATAAAATGACCAAGAGGCCTTAAGTCACAGGGGTCCAATGGAGACTGCCACAACAACAGTTTGTTCATGCTAAACAACTTTCATTCTCGTTCTTGCTCTCAACCAGACAAAGCTTAAAACATAACCAATGACATTCAAAATTGTAGAGTAGAAGACATTAGCTTTACTGATGCAGGGTGCAATATGACGAGACAAGACGTTTGAATTGAATAGTGAATACACAGTATGATAAATGAAAACCAAGAGGAACACCTTGTAAAAGAAAAGGAAAACTTTTCTTTTAATTTTTAATGATGAAAAAGAAAAAACCATAACATATAGACATTCATTGAAAAAATACCCTGCATAGCTTTAATCTAGCATAGTCTAATGCTAGATAGTGTCCATGAGTGACCATGATAGTTTTTATTGCATTCATTAAATACACCCTGCTGCTTAAATAGAACCAACTTTCCTTTCCAGCTAATTTTAAATAGTGAAAATGGAAGGTAAAGAACCTTGTACAAAGGTGCATAGCTTGATTGGCACCACCAACTACCAAGCAAAATAGCCACAAAAACATGATCATTTCACACTAAACTGATATTCCCCAATCCATCACAACTAAGTGTGCCTACTAATAGTAGTACCAAGCATTGATGCAGATGAATTTGGATCAACAAGATTTGATCGAAATGCGGGGTTCAAACAGTCCCAAATACTTATAGAAAATACAAAATCTGGGACTGTTTTGATAATTTGGAAAACTACAAGGACTGTTTTGGAGAAAATAGAAAATTCAGGGGTTCTTTGTAAATACAGTAAGTGTTAAGCAGAAACTCCAGGAACCAAACAGGTTTTTGGCCCATTCGATTGAGGCCCAAATCCAACTGGAGTCCCAGCAGACCAAATTGGATCAACAAGATTTGATCGAAATGTGTGGTTCAAATAGTCCCGAATACTTATTAAAATATAAAATCCAGGACTGTTTTGATGATTTGGAAGACCACAAGGACTGTTTTGGAGAAAACAGAAAATTCAGGGGGTTCTGTGTAAATACAGTAAGTGTTGAGCAGAAATTCCTGAAACCAAACAGATTTTTGGCCCATTCGATTGAGGCCCAAATCCAACTGGAATCTCTGCCTCCTCTCCTCATTGGCAAAGAGTTACATCAGTTACATCAGAAGAACCTGATGCATTGCACAAAACTAATACTTGAAAATCAGTGTTGTTGCATCATGGTAGGAGACCAGTTATTGGCTGCAAATAGGTCTACAAAATCAACAGCAAAGCAGAAGGACCCACTAATCACTACAAAGCAAAGCTTCTACAAATTTCACTTAGGACCCTATTACTTGATTAATTGTGATTTGAACTATATTTGTGGATGAATGTACATGTCTTTGTTATTTGAGGATTTCACATGTGTATTCTTTTGATGGATTGTTTGAATTGCATATGTTGAGATTAATTTTGTAATTGAATGTTCTCCTCAAATCTATAAAGGGCTCGTTATGTAATTGACCCCTCATACATCGGATACCAATTTTAATTCGGATAGGAGCAGGTTAAATCCACGTAATGTGGGAGGGATTGGTTATAGATCATACCCATTACTGGTGTTGAGGACATCTTGCATAGAAGCTTCTGATAGAGATGTTTATTAAATCCTGAGGAACTAGGATGACTTGGTTGTAGGACCCTTTGGACACCCCTAGACCGCTAGCACTGTATGGGATGACGTTCCTATTCAAGAGGCCAACTTTGGGAGATTTGTTGACTTCGGGCAGTTTGAGAGACTTTGATTCATTGGTTCCATTTTGGTGATTTTGGACGTCTTGGTCAATTTTCTTTAGACCCTCATTGGTCATTTTGTAATGTGCACAAAAAGATTTTTTAAAGTTGCCACTTTGCTATATTTGGCATCCTTGAGGTCTTGAGATTTGGGTCTGTGGTACCAAGTGGTTAGGAGGTTGTCATTAGATTGGACTTGATTCACCTTTGCCTTGCCCATGAGTGAGACCTTTGGATGCACTTTAAATTGTGGTGTAATTTTCTTTAATTGTTTGTTTGTATGCACAAATAGATTAGAATATCTATTCACTCAGTTGCACTGATTGTTGGTTTGTCCCAACCAGGTAACCAGAATGTCGCATTGAATGATGATTAGGTTGATCAAGAAACGAATCGGCATGCACACTAGAGCGACAGACTCACATAGAAGATAGAGATAAAGAACTAGTTTTCATTATTTTGTTTTTTGTTACAAATGGACCTCCAAAGACTTTATTGTTGTTTTTTGTTTTCATTTTATTTAATTATGTTCAGATTGACATTGTTATTTGAGTTTTTAGTCTTAAATAAAGATTTGGGTGAAATTTTTATGCAATCTGATGGAGTAGAGGTTCAGCTCATCATAAGTAAACACTAGCACATTAACCCATGCTAAGCACGGGCATACTTACCAATAAAATTTGCAGCAACATACATAAAAATCAATAAAAAAGAAATTCAAATAACATAGAATTATCCTCAAACACTTACCGACAAAAAATAACGGAAAAGAAGATTATGACAGTACCGCTTCTTTTTTTTAATCCAAGAGTGTGGTGTAAAAATAGAGTAAGAGAAGTTGGGTGGAAAGGAAAGAGGGTGCACATAGAGTAAGTGTATATGAGATTTGAAACGAAAATGAAGTGGTTATTTTCAAAAATAAAAATGACGTGGTCGAAAAGAGGAGTGAAAAGTGAGAAGAAGTAGAGTGATTGCATGTGGAAGTGAGGGGATAACATGGGTTAGTTACAGAGAAGGTATATAACTCCCGATCAAAATCAATGGTTACAGTCAAAATTGGCTTTAGAAGGCTTGGCTTTAATATAGTATAATGGGGGTGCATCTTTTGATCAACTCAGGTCATCAAAAGTTGGGCCCCGCAATGATGGGCCTGATTTTGCGACATGTGGATGCCAACCCAATCCAAATAAGTAACCTTCTTAATTGGCAATCACATTCTTTGCTTCTGCAGAACACGTCATTTTGGGATTAATTTTCCCATTATTTTCAGTAAAAGAAAGCTGCAATCCCACTTTCTTCATCCAAGTGGCAGATTAAGTGCATTATTCTTCTTTTTTTATTATAATTATTACTATTGCTATTATTGTTATATTCAAAGGCTACCAACTTCATTCATTTCCAGCAATTACTGAATCTCTGAATTCATGGTTTCGTAATTTCTATCTCATTATTCGTATTAATTTGCATCTCATATAATTTAAAATTCAGAAACAACATTATTTAAAATTAACAGTTGGAAACTATTTTAGTGGTAAACTTATCAGACTTATTAAGAAATTACAAAAATATAACAAACTAAGTTAGATCTGCATACTACTGTGTCCATATCACAAAGCACTATAGGTAATGATTAATTGTGTTGTAATTGACAAACATACCCATGGTTCCATACTAACCAATAGAACCTCAAGCACAGAAGATAACAATAAAATAAAATCTTATTAATAGAAGAAATCATGTTTGAATTACATTCTAGGATATAGCCTTCAAAAAATAAGACAACATGCTGAACATCAAACCTGAAAGATAGCATGTCGCGAACTTGTGGAGCAGTTGGCATACTCATAAACAAAGAGTTAGTAAAGAAAGTGATGCGACGACGGGCTTCCAAATTTGTAGGTATGTTTATCGCTGATTCCTTCACTGTCAATAGCAAATGAAGCCTAACAACCTTCCATGGAAAAAGAAAACAATACAATGACACAGAGAAAGAACATAATGATTCAAGCAAGACGAATGAGAACAAAAGTACCTTCTCCATCCAAGATCTATCTGCCATAAGGTTGAGATTTATATTTCCAAACTTTGGCTTAGTTTTGTCATCTGTACTTTCCACTATCTGAAGATGAAGTCTTCCAAGTTTAACAAAACAAACAAAATCACTAATTGGAGATAAGAAGGCTCATTTTTTTTTTATGTGCAATCAGCTCATATAAGTAGCACCTTACCGATCTCCATCAGTCATGACATCCTGTGCGATAATCTCCATAATATCCTGAAGGACATTTACAATTGGCGTCTTTTCTGGATCACGCTCCTCTAGATCAGTTTTCTGTTGACAATAAATTACTCAGATTTCATCACGGATAAGGGAGCAACCATGACAGATATGGCAGCAACCATGATTTAGATCATTCCCCAGGAAAAATCCATTTAAGTTTAGACCTCACCAAGACATCAACAAGGTAAACCATTTAAGAAAGGAAAAGATCAAAAGCAAGAAGATTACCAAAAGGGCTAAAAGTTTCTCCAACTTGCTGTTGAGCTGAGGCAGCTCACTCATCCGGAAGGAAGTCAGAAATGTACGCTGTGCAATACTATCATCGACTTCCTTACATATTTGATTGAAGAACCTGGAGAAACAGATGTAGAAACATCAAGCAGCAATTTTGATTAAATGCAAGCCAAAATTTTCTGAATTATTAAATTAAGGAAAAAAAAAACCGTTTACTGGTAAGAGGATGAATTATAAGTTTTACTAAGAACTTAAGTTCTAATATTCAGATATCGAGACACAATAAATTCCAAAGAGAACAAAATTCTCACATTTTATCTCCAGTATCAATTAGAAGACCGAGAAGTATCTCTTTCAATGTTTCATAACATTCTATCACCGCAGAGTGCATGTAAGCATCACTCTTTATCTTTCTAAATAAGCCTGCATCCTCCTTTCCCTTAAAATCTTTTGCCATGTCCAGTGCTATTGGTATCTATCAATCAAAACAGAATGCAACGTAAGTTCTATGATCAGATAAGAGGGAGTCATACCAAGGGCATGTTTATGGTTGAGTAAGTAAACATGACAAACAAAATACGATGTGCACCTTACTAGCAAGCAGAAAAGGAGGCCACTGCACAACAGATATGTTACTAGAAGAATATGGTACACGCAGCAAATCCTTCTCCCTGAACAATAAATATAAAACAATGACAATGATTCAACTAACTTGACTGTTAGAATGTCTGAAGTCCTAAGCAAGTAGCAATCCCAACCTATTGCTGATGAAGTCCTCCATCCGCAAGCTATCAATGAACTGATTCCATACATGAGAGAATTTTGCAATCTTCGCCCGTTCATCATCCTGTTCCTCTGCAGCATCTTCCTGATTCATAAATACACATTGAACACAGTGAGAACTTCCTTCTGGCATCTTCCATCACATTTGTCACTATCATATATAATATAAAAGGATTTCACTTCCTTGCATGTCTGCAATACTTTATACACAGGTCAAGAGAGAAATCAATGATATCAAGACATGCAAGTTTAAGCATTTCAAGTTTCCAAAAAGCACCAAAGATGTATTACCTTGTGTTTTCTTTTCATTTTAGATTTGCCTTTGTTAGCTCTGTCTTTGGATGGTACAAGGTGATCGCAAAAGGCTATTGGCACAGAATCAAATCTAGACCGTAACATCCCAAGCGTCCGTATCTAAGAAAAGACACAAAGGAAAATATGAAGGTCAGACTGGAAAGGAGAAAATGAGCAAGAGCCTTACTGTCTCTAGGACAGGAAATGAAAGAAGTACTAATATGCAAAGCTGCAAACGAGATTCTTAAGGAAGAAGGGTACTGATTTTTCTTAATTTGGTTTATGATACTACACAAAACCTCTTCTGCTACTTGTTCTTAGCCAATTTGAAAGAGTATCCACTGACCTCACCCAGATGGCTGAAGGCTCCAATAATACCTCCAAAGATAGTGGAGAATATGGCATACCATATCTGTGTATCCATGAAATACACCTATACACCAAAAATATTACATGAAAAACGAAGAACAGGCTAAAAGAGATCCAGACAAACAAAAAATTAAAACTTTGCTTACCAGGACAATGGGGGCCCAAATGGAAACAACAACACCAATATTATCCTTTACTGCATCATTTCAGTTTTCCAGTTAATTAAGGTCATTACCACATAAAAAATCAAAATTTTTGTTAAAATGAACAAGATCTTACAATTTGGAAAAAACTCATGCCACTCATAGTTAGTGCTGACTTCCATTCCCATGATCAGCTTAGTTGGTTCAATTAAAGGCAATATCTATAACCAGGAAAGATATTATTAGACATTGAAAACTTTGACATGAGTCGCACAGATGTTAAAAGTATTAAAGTCACATTATTCAGTCCTCATCATGATTTCCAGTAACCATGACCAATGGAGCAGAATGTTGGCCAATTAGGAAACAACATGTGCAAAAATTGAGAGCAGTAAAGATGAGAATGCTGAGATGGATGAGCGGTAAATCTAGGAAAGATAGAATCAGAAATGAGCGCACTTTGAAGCATTTAAGGGTAGCATGAATAGATAATAAATTAAGAGAGACCCATTTGAAATGGTTTGGACATGTCCACAGGCCAACAATGGAGCCATTGAGGAAAAGTTCTCTGTTCAAGGGTTTTTTTTTTTTTTTTTTCGGAATGGAGTTCTCTGATCAAGTTAATGTCCCCTAAAGGAAAATGGTAGGCTCAAGGGGACAAGGATGGAAGTATTAAGGATAGGTCTAAAGAAGTGCAACCTATTCAAGGATTTGGTCCAGAATAGATGGTAATGGCGAAACTGTATTTATGTAGCTGACTCCAACAGTTGGGACAATACTTTGATGATGATGATGACTTCCAATAACTATACATCTGAATTCATTAGTGCTAAGTTCACAAGAGATCAAATGAGATAAAAATCACCTCAACATAGTAGCTGAAAGCCAGCTTGCTAATTAGCAGCACAATCCAGAACAAAGTATACCTGACAAGCAGACAGCATTTTGTATTTGCATCTCATTAATAAAAGAAATATGAATGCTCAAGCAAATTATTCACCCTTACTTCAAAAGTGAGAAAACGTTCTCATGCATGCCTCTTCCAACATATAACTTTGGCTGTGATACAAAAATGTAGATAAGAAAAACACCAAAGTGTATCGACTATAATTCATCAAAAAAGAAACAGTGAAAGAGATGCTTGCCTGAGCCCACCACAAAAGAAGAACAACAATATGCCAATTTGAACGCTCCATGGTTCTTCGCAGTGGCGGAACCAAGAATATCAAAGCAGACATTATATTGGGTATCATATATATGACAATAGCAAAACTATAAAATGGTTGACTTTGCCAATTGCTAGCCCAACTGCTGAAGAATCTGATAAGTCCTGTGGGATTCTGCACAGAGCTAGAGTAACCAATGGGCATGACAATCACCCAAACAGCTGCGACCACAAATTTCAGGATGTATCGAACTATCTGGGTGTATCGCATGCTTCCCCAAGCTTTCCAACTGAGAACGATATCCAGAGTAGCTGAACAGCAAAAATGGTAGGAAAACAGAAATGGGCGCAAAAATAAAATAAAATAACAGCATTCTGAAACCAGTATCTGAAATCTAAAGATTCTTGCAATTGCTATGTTATACTACCATAAGAAGTAAAATTAGAGTCAGAAAAAAGTTGCATGCTTAACTGAAGTCAGCATGAAGTGCCAACGCAACATGGTACGGCAGACTCCCTAGATAAAGAGAGAGCAGATAGGGATGTGCCTTGGGTTGCTTCCATTATGCACAGGTCTAAGGTTGGGCATATCACTCTTATACCCTTGTGGGTGTTGCTTGTGTTTTGTCTGAGCCATAGTTATCAAATTCGTTTTGGTTCGGACAAATGTCCGAATTTTTTCGTTTCAAAGGAAAAACCAAACCCAATATCCCGCTTGAAGATGTTCGGTTCAGATTTCATTTGATTTTGCCCAAAATATAGGGTTTCGATCCAAAACCCCTAACTTCGGACGAACTATTTCCGAATATGTCGATTCAGACAAATCAAGGGGTCAAACATTAGAAGAAGAAAAAATGGAGGGAAGTAGTCTCTCCTTTGTTTTTTGTTTTTCTTTGGGGTTAGTTTTTTATTTTTCTTTGGGATTTTCGCCTGCTTAGGAGGCTCTGTGTTTCCTTTTTTGCTCTTTTGGATGGTTTTTCTTTCTCCCTTGTATTTGTCCTTGCATTCCAATATATGACTTTTGTACTGCTTTGCTTTGATTAATACATTTCACCATTCAAAAAAAAAAAAAAAAAACATTAAAGGAAGAAAAAAATGTGCATTCCAACGAAGCAGAACAAAAATAAATGAAATTATTGTACATACCTTTTTCTAGGCGATTGTTCGGTCCATCCTCTTCGGAGCATGGAACCTTTAAAGTTCCATTCTAACTAAAAATTGAACTCCAAACAACAAATATCAACCGCAGAATCTTCTCTTGCCCTATTTCCGTTTGAGATTGCTCACTGCTGAACCAAAAGTGTGAATCTTGTCCTTGCTGTGATTATCTTCCTACACTTCCTCCCTCACCGAAGTCGTCACTACTACCCAACTCGGATTTCCTTGCAAAAATCTTGCAGAAATGCCGGGAATGTCAAATCGCATCATCTTCTTCCATTTCTTTTTTTTTTTTTTTTTTTTTCCGTCTGTTTTGATAAAGGGACAAAGGGGCCGGAACTCAGGATACTATCTTTATAGGCATTTGGATGTTGCCTTCATAGGCCCACTAATGTTTAATTGCTGGAAAACTCTTCATAGGACCACTTATATTTTAATCCATGCTGAAATTGGAACAATACTTACTGTTGAGTATTTAAGAGGCCCACTTAATAAAAAAATCAAGGGACCAAAAAAGAAAGTGCTTAAGATCAAGGCCCATCACGATTTGAGTACGGTAACATTTGGTGTTATTAAATATTTTATGAAATCATTTTAAAAAATATCAATCTAAAGTGGGTCATTTAATTTGAGTAGTGCAATAATGTTTAATTAGTACTGTTTATGCAGAATAAAATGGTTTTGATTTTATATAAGTGGCCCACTGAAAATTTTGATTTGCAAATTCAGCGCTGGGCCCCGTCTCACCGCTAGTTGAATGGAATTTTGTATATATTATATATATATATATTATTTTTTAAATTATCCGGGTATATATATTAATTTTTTAAATTATACGAAATGAATTCCTGAATTGGAAAGAAAAATGCCCAAATCGACCTAAATGTTTCACTTTGGAGCCAAACCGAAATTGGGTCCGAAACGAACTTGACAACTATGGTCTTAGCTCCCTTCCTTGCTGTAACTTCTCTACTTATAACGGGTAAATATTACTCGATAAAGAAATGAAGGAAATAAATGTGCTAGGACAACATAGAATCAACAAGAAAAAATGAATTCAGTGCGGTTAAAAAGAATTTTAAAAAATTACCCTGCAGGAAATTCAGTAAAGCAGCAGTTATAAAGATACTCAAAACGTTTTTGAATACATCCTCATCAAAGAAGGCAGCAAGAGTGCCAGAAGGGCTCCATGCAACAATTATCATAGCCTGAAAGCAAACAAGCATGGTCATAATCTGTTTCCTACAGCTGATGATGCAAACATCAACTTCCTTATAATTCAAGGCAAAGGTACCTGGAAGGCCAGTATAAAGAAAGCCCACATCCTATCAAAACTTCTAAAAAGATGCCAAAAAGTACAGACTTCAACAAAGTTCGTTTTTGGTTTCCTCCTCCCACTACTGACTTGGTCACGCTGCAGGAAAATACAAATTATGGCATTATGAATTCTTGACGGTTCCAAACATCTATCTTCAAGAATGTAGAAGAAAAATTATCCGCACGGCCCCCATAACATTGATACAGAGGACAAATAAAAAAATAAATGGAAGAAATGAAATGAATCAGGGACAAATAAAGTGTCGTTGAGAATCGGTCAGCAGATGAATTATATGTATAAAAAACAAAATAATAGCAATATCCAGCTGAGCATGATAATTCAATCACAATGCAGCTTCGCACGTTAATTTAATCCAGGTTAACATGTTAAACGCAAAGACTGCTGCGCGTTACAAGCTATGATGCACAAATGCTTCAAAATGGACAATGTATCGAATCCGATACTTCACTTTTTATATGTAAAATCTGGGTCCCTGCCATCTCCATGGCATGTCTATTGTATCCATTCCGTATCTGGGCATCATAGTTTACAAGAAAGAAACACATAAAAGTGAGATGATTGATGAAGCCAAACTTTTAGGTTGATCACTAGGATATGCATCAGAAAACCTCATTTCTAGGCATCTCCTCTGTATGCACAAAAAAGTCTGCTTTTCTGTTCATTGGCCAGCTTAATTTAAAACAGTCCTTTGACCTGCCAAAAGGAGCAGATTTTTTATGAGTACTAAATAGGCCAGAATTTGCATCCTTGAGCTGGTTCATACAAGAATAGCATGATAAAAATTAAAATGAAACAATTTTGAAGGAAACATACCAAAAATATTCGTTTAAATCATCATAGTTTCTCCATTTTGAGTGCTTTGCAGTCCCACCTTTGTTCCTTTGGGCTTCCTTTTTTACCACACACACATCAGTCATATGCACGCTAAAAGGAATGCAGCAACTAAAGAAAAGAAATGCTAAAAGGGGAGATCACATGAAAAATGCTCTACCTTTCGGATGACTTGATAGATAGGAGTAACAACTTCTCGCAGAAAAGATTCATCGCCTTCGTGCATAGGTAGGATATTTGCCCCAGTAACCAACTGTGTATTTTTTCCATCCAAAGCATCGAAAAGCTGCCCTGCCATCTTATCGATACAAAATAACATAAAGAAACATTAAATCTATTATATGGAATATCCAGAAAAAATAGAAGCAATCAAGTCCCTTTTGAGAACTGGGATACTCAAATACACTTGATAGCTTTTGCTATGAAACAAAGTGGGAGTTACATGTAAATATAGGAAAACTATGGACTGGTCGGTCAATACATCAAATATGTAGGGGTTATTTTTAAAATACAAAAAAAAGTAATAAAAATCTATATTGATGTGGTCGCCCAACCCTAGGGTATACGAGCATTACTTCCTTTTCACCAAATTCTCCTCTCTCTGTTTTCTTCATTTTCTCATTCGATGTTTTTCATACCTTTCATGGAAAAACCCTAGATTTTGGTCGATCTTCAATTAGAACCGGTATTAGAGCACACAAACAACTAGAAGACTGTCAGTCAAAGAGATTTTGTGGTGTGGGTTGAAGGATTAAGCAAGGTTTTTTGGAATTCAAGCCTGGACGAATTGTGGACGGCGGTCAAATTCACTGTTTTGAGGTTTGGTAAATTGTAAAAATCAAGTAGAGGTGCTATTGCTGAGAAGGGAAGAATTACAGGGAAGATCTAAAGCTTGCTCAGTAGTTTCAACTTTCAAGTACAAAATTTAGGATTTTTTTTAATTGCTTCTAGGGCTGACAAAGGTAACTGAGTACTGACATCGACACCTATATGACCAAGTAAGGGGTGATTTGGTTCTAGTTTGTCGTACGCATGCGTGCAGAAGTGCCTGCGATCGACAACCAAGCCACACACAAGAGAATCACACGAGAGATTTGTGTGGTTTGGCGATGTGCCTACATCCATAGCCAAAGAGAACTCACTATCTCTTTTCCACTCTCAGGTCCAAGGTTACAAGTTACATCATATATAAAACTCCCGCATTCTTAGCCCCTAAGAAAGCCCAGTATAATGATCAAAATACCCTAACCCAATGCTTGGTCCCTGGCTAACCCCATGGACCATTCTAGTAAACCCAGAATACAAGACATGAACCCAACAATCTTCACCTTGGCTTGAATTCCGTAGAACTCAAGCCACCAGAATAATAATTGGCAATGTCTTCAGTCTTCCATACCTCACTAAAAGGTATGTCCCCACACCAACTGTCATTGGGCGCAGTCTTCACTCTTCAATGGCGAGTGATATGGGTCGAGTCCAAGCAAAATTTGAACTTGTCCGCAACATGTGTCTTCGTGAATGCACCAAATCGCTTGCACCATTGTCCAATAGCTCGCTTTGAATCATACAACGATTTCTTCAAGCTACAACATGATCAGGAACCTGGAACTTCGTTCCACTTGCACCGGAAGTTTCTTCCTTTTCTCGTAGATTTGCTAGCATCCGATGGCCTGATTTCCCTCAACAAGAGACTCCATCTCTTCATCCATAGTTTTTGCCTAATGACTACTTTCTCGCTCTTCCATTAACTCTGGAAACATGGTGGCTCAACTGTCAATGCATATGCAACCATATTATCACGGCCATTGTCTGATGTCGACGCATGTGTTGTCATATCCTCGAGACCATATTTGACCGGCGGTTTCCTCACTATTTGGGCCTACCTATTTATTGTCCAATCTGACTATCCTCTGTATCTCGGAAGGAGCCAGATGCACTCTCATTCCTAAATAGGATGTCTGCCTCCACCTGAATGGTGTCACTGCTGCTGCCTGCTTTTGTCTTCTCCACCTGCTTACTCGCATCAAGTAAAGCATTCTGAAATGTAACATCCCTGCTGATGATAAATCTTGGTGAATCCTAATCAGTACACCACAACCTATATTCTTTCACCCTAAGCATATCTCACTAAGATGCACTTCACAGCCCTTGGTTCTAACTTATCGGTTTTCACATGAGCATAAGCCGAACAACCTAAAATCCTCTTGTTAAAATAATTAGCTGGATTACCTAACCATATTTCTTCCAATGTCTTGTAACCAATCCCTGAGCGTGGAGACCTATTAATCAAGTAGCTTGCCACTTATACTGTCTCAGCTCAAAAACCCTTGGACAACCCTGCAGTAAACAACATACAACGAGCTCTTTTCAAGATTGTACTAGTCATCCTCTCTGTAACTCCATTTTGCTGTGGAGTTCCTGTAGTTGTGTAATGCCAAACTATGCCTTTATCCTTGCAATAGTTTTCAAACTCTGTCGACCGTATTCCTTGCCATTATCTATCCTCAACTTCTTTACCTTCGTGCTGTTCTATTTCTCAACCATTGCCTTTCATCGCTTGAATGTAAAAAAGGCTCGATCCTTCGTCTTTAGTATATAAACCCAGACTTTCCTTAAATAATCATCGATGAAAGTCAACAGATACTAGGATCTACCCTTGGAATAAACCTTCGAAGGACCTCACAAATCTAAATGAACATAATGAAGGATACCTTTCGTGCGATCAATACTTGTTTTGAAATTGACCCTACAATGTTTTCCAAAGATGCATTTCTCATAAAAATCCAACTTACCTGTCTTTGTGTCACATAACAAATTTCATTTGCTTGGCATTGTTAATACATGCTCAC
The DNA here is from genome assembly GCA_003546025.1 of Camphora micrantha. NCBI lineage: Eukaryota > Viridiplantae > Streptophyta > Magnoliopsida > Laurales > Lauraceae > Camphora > Camphora micrantha. The sequence continues at coordinate 1,817,821 of QPKB01000012.1, read as the reverse complement.
TCATGTGACCCATACGGAAGTGTCATAAACACTTTGAGACAGATTCATGGTCATTTGAGGAAGATACTGCTGCTCCACCAGTAACTGCATTCCCAGAAAAAACATACAAGTTTCAACGCTATTGCCTCTCATAAGAACCAGAGCACCCTTCACAACCTTCATAACTCCACCTTCAACTAAGAATTTATAACCCTCAGAGTCTATAGCACCCAAAGGAATAAGATTTCTTTTCAGATTAGGAATATGCCAAACCTCTGCAATGTTCTGATGATTCCATCATACATCTTAATTTTGATTATTCCAATCCTAACTGTCTTAAGGCCTACATTGTTACCCATCAAGATGCTACCACCATTGATTTCTCTATAAGTGATAAATCAGTCCCTATTAGGACACATGGTAGGAACAACCTTATCAAGAATCCATTCATCTTAACGACGAATACTATTTGCAACCATAGAAAATGCACTATCGGCGTCAAAGTCTAATCTTCCCTCTGCAACACCGGTTGTATCATCTAAGGAAGAATCATCTATCTATTTCCCTTTCCCTTTTCGTTTGAGACAGTTCTTTCAGATATGCCCTTTCTTATGACAAAAATAACATTTTACGTTTTTCTTGTTGAGGGACATTGAGGAAAGGCAGTTTCTATCCCTTACAAATCTTCTTACGGAGGTGAATATTCCTGAAGAGGGGGAGGATGATAAAATCTAGAAAGCCTCGAAAGTCAGTTCATTCTCCGTCTCATCATTTTATTCGGCAATCCCCAAAAGGACAGGGAGGAGATCACAAACAGCAAATGTTTGGAAGTTAAAGGCACCACCAAGAATTGTGGTCTTTGGGTGGTTAGTTCTCTGAAGTCGAATCCTCAATATCGATAACCTTAAACGGAGAATGAAGATACTAGTCGATAACACCCCCTTAGAGATCCAATTCCCTGATCTCTACAGATGCGCTAGAAACCGCAAAGCCTACAGATGTGCTACATAGCGTAGCGCCCGCATTATCGGCCGTTGTGATTGATGCCACTACGCTATTTTGAAAATAGCGGCACTATGGACTAAAACCTAGTAGAGCCAAGTAATTTTAGTTTTAAATACTACTTTTGCTATTTCTTCTCCTTAATAGCCTTTCTTAAAGTTGTCTCTGCCCTTATATGGTTTCAAATCACTAAAAATACACAATCTTGGTTGCTATACAAGATTCCAAAAACTTAGACCATTTAAGAAATTCACACCGCTACGTATCACAGCAACCGCTACGTATCACCCGCTACATAGCGTTTTGGCCACTGACCGCTACGCCTGCCGTAACCGCTATTTTGATCATTGACCATCACCATGACAACTCTCCTTCTTTTAAGCTAGTTGCCAGAGTCAGAGATACCCAAAACTGTTGTAAATGAAAGTTGTCTCTTGGAATGTTCGTGGGTTAGGGAGTTCAGTGAAGAGGGCAATAATTGAGGACGTCATTCATTCTTTCATAATAGACATTCTGCTCCTCCTAGGAAACTAAGCTTCGGTCTTCGTCTCTCCCTCTTCTCCGAGAAATTTGGGGTAACAGCCACTGTAATTGGCTCTCTTTAGACGCAGTTGGAACTTCTGGAGGTATTCTTCAGAACTGGAACAGCAAACTCTACTCAATAAAAGACCAATACATTGGTGCCTTCTCTGTCTCAGCAGTGATGGAAGATAGGGCAAATGGTTCCTCCTGGATCATTTCCTGTGTATATGGTCCGACAGATCGTGGCCTGCGAAATAGCTTCTTAAGTGAGCTAGACTTCATTCGTAGCAAATGGGAAGGGCCATGGTGCATAGGAGGAGACTGGAACATCACTAGATTCCCCTCAGAAAAGTCTGGAGGTGGGAATATTACAGCAGATATGCAATCCTTCTCAGATTGGATCAACTCCCACTTCCTAATAGACCTTCATCTAGGGGGGGGAAATTTCACATGGTCCAACCATCAGAGTCCTCCAACAATGTCGCGTCTTGATAGATTCCTGGCCACTAGCGATTGGATAGATTTATACCCAGAAGTCTGCCAAATTGCTCTCCCCAAGCCCACCTCTGATCACTGTCCCATCATACTCGATTCCAAAATCTTAATATGGGGTCCCTCCCCATTCCATTTTGAGCTTCTGTGGCTAAAGGATAAGCGTTTTAGAGACTCAATTAAGGAGTGGTGGAATAGTATTGATGTCAGTGGGTGGGCGGGTTTTCAATTCTCCTCGAAGTTAAAGACGTTGAAAAACAAGATTAAAGAATGGACCAAGTACATCTTAGAGCCTGTTGGACCTCTCAAAGCAAAAATTCTAGAAGAATTGCAGTCTATTGACAGAAAGAAAGAAACTCAAAGGTTTTTATTTGAAGAGGATCTGGCAAAGAGACTTGATCTAAAAGACTTCTTTGAACGTAAAGTCAGGGAAGAAGAAATCAAATGGAAACAGAGATCGAGGTGTAAATGGCTAAAAGAGGAGGACAAAAATACCAAGTTTTTCCTTAGTTTGGCTTCAACTAGAATGAGGGGCAACAGGATTGATCACTTGATGGTCAATGGAAACAAAGTAGAGGATAGAGAAGGGATAACAAATCACATCATCGGCTTCTTTAGCAATCTATTCAGCAAGGATGTAAGAAGTAGGCCTTCTTTAAATAACCTGCAATTCCCCATTATTAGCGTGGAAAACGCGAATTGGCTGGAAGAAGAGTTCCAAGAGGAAGAAGTAAAAGCACCAATATTCCTCCTGGCAAGCGATAAAGCTCCAGGCTCAGATGGCTTCCCAATCTCCTTCTTCCAAATTCATTGGGACCTCCTAAGGACAGAATTTATGGCCTTCATGAAGGAATTCCACTCCAGAGGCAAACTCTCCAAAACCATTGATGCATCTTTCATTGCTCTTGTTCCAAAGAAGCCCGGGGCGAACTACATAAAAGACTTCAGACCCACAAGCCTCCTAGGCAACACTTACAAAATATTGGCTAAAGTGCTTGCAACCAGATTGCAAAGGTTCCTTCCTTCCATCATCTCTCCCTCTCAAAGTGCCTTCATCAAAGGAAGACAGATCTTAGATGGGGTCCTCGTAGCAAATGAATGCATTCATTCCAGATACAAAGACAAGTCTCCTGGTCTAATCTGCAAGCTATACTTGGAAAAAGCCTTCCATATGGTAGAGTGGGACTTACTTCTTTATTTGCTGCGCAAGATGGGATTCAGAGATAAATGGAGGGATTGGATTCAAGAATGCATCTCATCTGCTACCCACTCAATCCTTGTTAATGGCTCCCCGAAAGGATTCTTCACAGCAGAGAGGGGCCTGCGTCAGGGAGACCCTTTATCTCCGTTCCTTTTTGTCATTATTGGAGAGGCTCTCAGTAGGATGCTTTCTAAAACAGAAGATTGCAACTTGATTTGTGGTTTCAAGCCCGCTCAGAATGCTCCATATGTCTCCCATCTCCTTTATGTGGATGACACTCTTCTTTTTTGCGATGCTAAAGTAGATCAAATTCAAAACGTGGTTGTCATTCTCTGCTTCGAAGTTGTTTTGGGTCTAAAGATTAATTTCTCCAAGAGCGCCATCCTAGGCATCTCTATTGAAGATGACTCTCTTCGTCTCTTTGCAACTATCTTGGGATGCAAAGTCGACCATTTCCCATCCACCTACCTTAGGCTACCTCTTTGTCTAAGTAGGGTGCCAAGATCCATCTGGAACCCAATTCTTGAGAGAATTGAGAAAAAACTATCTTCTTGGAAAGCAAGTTACTTATCCCTAGGAGGCAGAATAACGTTGATCCAATCCGCTCTTGCCAACCTTCCAATTTATTACATGTCTATTCTCAAATGCCCAGTTACTATCATCAACCGCATTAAGAAGCTTCAACGTGACTTCCTATGGCAGGGAAGCGAGGAGTCAAAAAAGATCCACTTGGTGAATTGGAATTCAATCTATCGCCCTAACAAGTCAGGTAGTCTAGGACTAAGACCCTTAAGGAGCATGAATCAAGCATTACTGGGCAAATGGCTCTGGAGGCTGGGGGACGAATCTGAAGGTTTGTCAAGAAATATCCTTCTAGCCAAAAACAAAAGTAGGAGAAACAGTTGGGACACCTATCCTCCTCCCCAAAGATGCTCTAATTTTTGGAAAGGGATTTGCTCTTCCAAAGCCTCTTTTGCTCATTTCATCCACTACTGAGTTGGCAATGGAGAGAACATATATTTTTGGCATGACAATGGGTCGGCAACAACCCCTTAGCGATTCAATTCCCCAATCTTTACAGATGTGCCAGAAACCGCATAGCCAGGGTCATAGATTATCTTGACATGAATGGTAGCCAGCAACTGTGGGGCCCCATTTTCAGAAGGAATCTTACTGAGCCAGAGGAAGCAAATCTCTTCAATCTTTTTGAGGTTCTGAGTGGATTAGACATCATCGGTGAAGTGCAAGACATCAGATGTTGGGCCCCTTCCAGCAGCGGATCTTTCTCTGTTTCATCCTTCTCCGCCCTTCATGTTGGGCCCCAGACTTCTCAACAAGGTTGGCCATCCCTCTGGAAAATTAAGGCCCCTCCCAGAGTCCTCGCTTTTGCCTAGCTTGCTCTCCAGTATAAAATTCTGACAATGGATAATCTCCGCTGCCGGAAAATGCTTATCGTCAACGCTTTACCCCCTTTGCTTAGCTGATGAGGAATCAGTTGACCACTTATTCCTTCATTGCAAGCAGACAAAAGCTCTCTGGTTAGCAATCCTTAAGGGGTTTAACTGTAGCTGGGTTATTCCTTAATCCTTCCCTGAGATGTTCCATCAGTGGGCTTGTCCGATTACCTCCTCCAAAGGGAAGATCATGTGGCACCTGTCTTTTCTTGCCTTCATTTGGACGATTTGGAAAGAGAGAAATAGCAGATGTTTTGAAGGAACCTCATCCTCACAAGAAGACCTAATCATCAAAATGAAATTCACTGTTGCCTCTTGGGTCTCTATTCTCCCAGACTTTTGGGACTTATCCCTTTATGCTCTATGTTTCAACTGGAGGGAAGTCATTTTGCCTTGATCTGGCTTTTTTTCCTTTGTCTGAGGCCTTTTGCCTTTTTATATAGGTCCTCTCATATGGGTGGTGGCTGTTTTTCTGGGGTCTTCCCAGCCGCTTCTCAATATAGCCCTTTTATACTGTAAAGCTTTTAATTAATACAAGTTACCATTTCAAAAAAAAAAAAAAGTTATGTTTATGTGGACTCTAAGAATAAAATAACATGGTATAATTGGATTAATCAGGACCGCCCCATTGGACGTCCATAGACCATTAGCACAGACAAGGCCATGACATGAGTGTTATTCCGTGACTCATAGGTCAGATATGTTATTCATTGACTCATGTTATTCCTTGACTCATAGCCTCATAGGTCAAATTCATTATTCCCTGACTCATGGGTCAGATACGCTATTCCCTGACTCATAGGTCAAATATATTCCCTACTCTCAGGTTAGTTGTATTAATCACCTAACTATAGGTCAATCATTCGATTGACTATAGGCTAGCCCCCTTATTGGTGTTACAAGGCATCCAAGAGGTGTATGATCTATGACCCTATCAGTGGCGGACCTAGGATTTTCGTTTAGGTGGGGCCAAACAAGGACAGGCATCGAAAATTGGCATTAGTCTGCAGAATCTTAATCAGTGAAGAGAATCTTTTCAGATGACATATATTGAAGTATAGGAAAATTAAGATGGACCAAGACTCTACACAGCACAACTCACAATAATTTTTATAAAATAAACCCTTTAATTTTTATTAACACTATTTATACAAGGGGCACCTTACATATACGTTGCATTACAAAGTGGCATGACCAAACAAGCCACACCACAAGACACTCATATATTTTCATTACACTTTTAGATACTCTCTCTATGCCACACTCACATGACACTAAAAGTTTATGTTGCACTCACTCACCACACCCATGATCTCAACGCAAAGGATCTTCTCCATGAATTGAATTGGAGGGGGGGATTTTGGTATGGGAGTGGGAGGGTTTGAAATGTGATTCTGGTGGGTTTTGTGGACAGATTTGATGATGATGCCAATGATGATGGGGCTATGGGGGTGGGCATTGAGAGAGTTGGGTTGGGAGAGGGGCCGAGGGAATGGAGAGGTGGCATAGTGTGGATTGCTTGTGTTCCGTCAGAAGGCCATCTATTCACAACTTACCAGACATTTCCACTGGTGATCAGGTGATGTATTGGTCGGCAATCAAATTTTAAGTTGAGAAAACAGGGGGTGATTAGAAATAGTAATGGTTGGATCATCCTTAAAAAATGTGGGCTAATAACATGACAAAGAAGATTGTACATTTCTGGGTTGTAGCAAATTCCACTATTTTGTTGCTGACAGCTTTCTTAAGAAACAGATTTACCTTTCTTTTCTCTCTCCCCACCTAATCCATCATTCGTCTAAGATAGAGATTCACACTTGTTTACATTCCTAATCTACAGTTACAAAATTTCATGCATGTAGGTGAAAAGTTGGGAGTTACTTTACACTGGTTGGAGGGACATGTGGGGCGATCTTCCCATATACATGGGGCACATGTGGTGCATGGTGCAGAGCATTGTTCTACTTCATGCAGATTACCAGATTTGATCTGGGGCGACCGCCCCAGATCATCATAACATGGGTCCGCCCCTGGAGCCTATGATGTACGATGGTTTGGTGGTTGTCCTAAGGCTAGTATTAGATCCTTAATCTAATTTTAAATGAAAAAGCAATTGCCTTGTTTTAATCGTGGAAATCTTCTCTATTTTTATGATATCACACACATACATGTAGACTTAGAAATCTATTCACTCAATGTTACTGATTGTTGTTTTTTGCCCCAATCCAGGTAACCAGAACCTAGAAAATGAGCTTGCAATAATCAGGAAGTCATAGGACATGGGCATTGAGATGGCAAAGGACGGTAGTACAATTAGGGAATAAGCCTCAATGTTTTAATTTCCATTGTTTTGAACAATAAAGGTTTTATTTTTCTTGCATTACAATTTCTTTATAAATCTCAAGATTTATTTAATTTATGCCCTTGAATCTGAATTTTTTTATTTGAATTATGATTGTGATTGTGATACATTATTAAGTCACGATTCGAAATTCGAAGGGCCCTGGGTTCCAGGTGGTTACAGTTAGCTCCTGGTGGAACCCGAAGACTTGGGTATATTGATGGAACCATCCTTGAACCACCTAAGAGTAAATTTAAGCATTCGGAATGACAGAAAATATGTTGGTTATGAAATGGATCCTTAACTTTATGGAAAATACTACTGCAAAAAGTTTTCACTGTTGCAAATTGGAAAAAAAGTTAGGGATTCAATTGTTGCATCTTATGCCAAGGAGAGGAACCATGTGCCAGTTGACAACAGACCTAACCCAATTGAGACAAGGGAACATATCCCTTTTTAATCAGTAACAAAAGCTTCATTAAAACGAAGGGAAAACATACAACAGAGCACCCAACCAAGAGAGGAAGGGGAAGAAAGGTATAACAGCATATACCTATGATTGAAGGAAAGCAACAAGAGAATAAAAACAAAATGAACAAAAAAGTTACGTCATAAAAGTTACAAGCCTACAAACCAAAGGTATCTTTCTACCCCTTGCTTAGCCAGTGAATCGGCAAAGTCATTAGCTGATCACCCAACAAGAAGAAACTCCACAGAAATAGAAGAGGACAACACTTTAATTTCATTAAAGTAAAACTGAAATCTCCAAGGGGGGTTTGCCAAAGAAGAGACCCAGGATATGGCATTCCTAAAGTCGCTCCCCACCTCATGTTTGGATAAATGAGGACCGGAGTAAAATGAAGTGGATTTCACATGTGTGGAGTGGAGTGAAGAGAAGTAGGTTGAAGTTAAAGTAGAGTACTTCACTTCACTCCATTTGGATACTTATTTTGAAGTTAAGGTTTGGAGTAGAATCCACTTTTACTCAAGGAAATTGAAGTATTTAGAGTTGAAGTGAAATGAAGTACATGTGGCTCACAACATTACTTCATCTATCGGGCTAGACTCATCCAAATGGGGTAGAGTTGAAATTTTAGACTGTTAGGGCCCATTTAACTTCACTCTACTCTATTTTTGCCTATCCAAACAGGCCAGCATGTTTGGATAAATGAGGAGTAGAGAAAAATGAAGTGGATTTTCACATGTGGAGTGGAGTGGAGAAGTAGGTTGAAGTTAAAGTAGAGTACTTCACTTCACTCCATTTGGATACTTATTTTGAAGTTAAGGTTTGGAGTAGAATCCACTTTTACGCAAGGAAATTGAAATATTTAGAGTTGAAGTGAAATGAAATACATGTGGCTCACAACATTACTTCATCTATCGGGTTCGACTCATCCAAACGGGGTAGAGTTGAAATTTTAAACTATTAGGGCCAATTTAACTTCACTCTACTCTATTTTTTGCCTATCCAAACAGGCCCTAAAGGACTACTACACTAAAATTCTAGGTATGTGGAGAGAGCTTGGATTAATATGAGCACGTGCTTACGGGAATAGAAAATGAAATCGGAACAAATATATGAATTATTGGTAGGTGTCAATCAGAGCACAGGCATTAAGTGAAGACCCTCTTCCACCAATGTGGACCATGTTTTCCCTTCTTAAAGGGGTGGAAAATCAAAGAGAACTTATGCTTGGTCTAGATCAACCACTGACCAAACACAACAGATCCACACTTGTTTCCAATGAGTCTGCTGGCTGTGGAGGTGGTGGACATGCCTAAGGCCCCTGGATTCAAAGTAAATGAGGATTTATCCTGAAATCATTGCCATCTTTTGTAATAGAAGGCCATCACTTTTCCAGTAGCCAAGGGTTTGCAAAACAAAGCAATGAAGTGGTAAGACTCCATTTGGATCCTCAAAACTTAGTTGCTATGCACCCAGCTTACTATAATTCTGTTCACCTAAAATTGGTTATGACAGAGAATAAACACCACTAACAGGTGACTTGCGTTATCCAGACACATGAACCCTCCTTTACACATAAACCGAGTGATCTAGTTCAGTTTACTAAGATCCGAACAGGCTTTAACTGTTGAAAAAAAAAGGGAGGAATGCTATAAAATATGCAACAATTGAATGTAATATTCAAATGACCAGCATATTCAATTCACCTTACCACAATATAAACCTGAGAGGAATGCTAGAGAATAAGGAAAGGTTCCAATTCATACTACTAGCAAAAAAAGCTTGAAGGAAAAATGATGAATATGTACTATTTGGCACTCTGTTAGAGCCCGTCGACCTCACATTCTGCTGGTAGAAATATGAGAGACAGATTTGTCATTTTCTACGCGTTATTTGGGTAAGTCTCTATTAGGAACAATAGGACACAAGAGTCCCTTGTCGAATGTTCAAATCTTTTTAACATAAATGGATGGTAAGAATTGTTGGGAAGCCCCACATCCCACATCACCTAAGTAATAGGCTTGACATGTCTTCATATACCTGTATGGACCTTCCACCTATAAGCTTTTAGGTTGGTATATGGTCTCTTACATGGTATCAGAGTGGGTTCTGATCTCGTTGTTCCTGTGTAGCCCACGTGACAGGCCCGTCCATGAAATCTGTTGGGCCTGCACGTGAGGGGGAGTGTTGGGAAGCCCCACATCCCACATCGCCTAAGTAATAGGCTTGACATGTCTTAATATACCTGTATGAGCCTTCCACCTATAAGCTTAAGCTTTTAGGTTGGTATATGGTTTCTTACAAGAATTATAATAGAAATTTTTCATGTTACCCATATTTGTAAAAGTAGAGAAGCTACCATCCACTAAATGATACTTAACAAACTTAAGAAAGGAAACAGGTGAGCAGATAAGAAGCTTACATGATGGAAGATATAGCAAATACATTCAGGCATGAATCGAATGTTTGAAGCTTCACCCCATATAAGAAGATAAAGTCCAATATAGAGAAGATTCAATTGTCGCATGTCAACTTTAGCTAGGGGCCTGCACAGAAAGAAAACTTAAAGATCCAGTAAATGAAGAAATCAGGAGTTCAAGACTTCTCGCATGGGATAAACACCAAAAATCCCAATTCAATCATGACATCAAAGGCCTTCATCCATGATTTGGCTTGCAAAAAGCTGACTTACTTGAGGTTTGTAGGAATATGCAAATATGCACACCATGAATTATAATTCTTGAAAATTTTGTTCATTAGCACCGGTACAGTTTCGTTATGCAGCTGTAGGAACAGAATACTACATCAAGCTTTCATGTTTGAACAAACTTAGCCTTCAAAATATAGAAAACCAAGAACATAATACTCTTCGATGAAGGAAAAGGAAATACCTCGGTATAACTTTCAGGAGGCATGTTCCTTATGCCAATATTTGCAAGTAGCAGAATTAAGTGCTCTCTCTGATTTGCCACATTCCCTTTCTTTTCAAACCAATCAATGGAAGAAACAAAAACAATAATACAATTATCTGAGAACTGAACTTATAGAATATATATACATACACACACATATGTAAATATAGGCCAATACTCCTGTGAGAACCAATTCGCATGGTTCTTATGGAGAGAACCACCTGGTGGGGCCTACCTATCACTAATCCAAACCGATCACTAAACAGGGACCCCCTGATAATCATTGATTCCAGGGTTTGGCACCCATCTAAATGGACTGGACTGTTGGATCGAGGTTCAAAAAAGTTTTTTCATAAAGTTGTTAAACTTGTGGCCATGGATGAAGGATTTAGCGGGATGAGAATGGCTACAAACTTTATACCCGGCATGGTCCCACTTGGATCTTTCCACCCCCCAGTCCCATCCCCAGATTGTACCCACAAAGGGACAGCTAGTTCACACGGCTAGTTCACAAAGAGGAACATGGCCCATATATATATATATATATATATATATGATCAAGAGGTGCGTACCTCACACATGGGGCACACTGATGATCAATCCAAGGGACCCACAAAACTGGGATCTCCATAATAGTTACCAACTCTCAGGGTTACACCAACCAAATGAGCTGGACCGTTGGATCGATTGATTTTTTTTTTTTAAATATAAATCCGTCATAGCTCGTAGGTTGTTGATGAAGGGATTAGGATGATCGGGGGGCCCAAATTTTATTAAGAGGTATGGCCAAACCAGATCTTTCAAACCCACCCAGCCCCATCCCCATGCGGGCCCCATAGCGAGTTGCGCATGTATAGAGTATGGATCCCCTGCACACAATGCTCATGGGGATTTCCATGCGCATCTCGTTGTGCGGCCCATATGGGGATCAGGCTAGGGGATAGAAAGATTTTGTTGGGGCCTACCTGTGAGCCCACCTAGTCATCCTAACCCCTTGATGAATGGCCCGTGAATTTTTACCCCCTATAAGATTTGCATAGTTGATCCAATGGTACAGCCCATTCGGATGGGGTCCACTATGATGCATATCCACCATGGAGTGTTGTTGGATAGAAAGATCTGGATAAAACCTACCTATGAGCAAAATTTCAACTCCATTAGATCATCCTAACCCCTTGATCTATAGCCCTAAAATTTTAATGGTTTTAGAGGCATCATTTTCTTAGGATTTCAATCCAATGGTGACTAAAAGTTGGCTGAGTGTCAAATTTGGACTTGTGATAATTCACGAGGGAGAATGTGTGTGAAAAGACTAGATTGGCCCAAGATGGGCTCCATGATTTAAACAAATAGGGGAGCAAAACGGGGAGTTTTTTTTAAATGGGGGGTTTTTGAGAATTTCTCACCTATATTAATATATATATTGGGCCCTACTCCCATACATCCTTATGCTACATCCTTACAATAAATACCAACTATTGGGGCCCACCTGGGACCCCACATATCAAATTTGAAGTATGCCCCTAACCCCTTCATCCGTGACCCATAGGTTTAATGGGTTTATATCTATGCACGCATCAGGTGCGCGCTAGGCGCACTAAGCATCCGTGCACACCTGGCTGTGGGCATACTTGGGGTTGGGACCGTGGGTTTTGAAGATCTGGGTGGGACCCTCCTCTCTACAAACAATCATCCCCATGCAATCATCCTAAAACTATCCTATGGGGCCTACAAGTTCAGTCCATTTGAATAGGTGTACAGTCGATCCAACAGTCCAGTCCATTCGAATGGGTGCAAACCTATGGAGGTATGTGTGTGTGGTCCAGTCGGATGGACCATTAGGTGGGCCCACTAGGGGTGTGCACCGTGCGCGAGATGTGCACTGGATACTGATGGAGGGGGGGCGGGGAGGGGGATGAAAAGAGACATCTTGGATGGGCCCAGATATCATGTTTGGGGTCAATCCCATGCCTCCAATCCCTCCATTTGTGGCCCACAAGTTAAACAACTTTATATTAAAGCAAAAATTTGACCCTCAATGAAACGGTCCAATCGATTCGGATCGGTGAAAACTCAACGGATCTAGTGTAATTCAGGGGGTTCCATGTGTGGATGGCTCAGATGAATCATAACGTCGGCCCCACTATGTTGCCCTCATCGCATTATAGTGAGGGACTGTGCATATGAATATTTTCTATGACCCTCGATCTAACGATTCAATCCATTCAGATCGGTGCAAACCCATGGGATCGGTGACTATCGCGGGGGTGCGTGTAGTATATTCGGATGGGTCATAAGGTCGGCCCAACTAGGTGATATATACCGTCTATACAAGATTATTTACCTATATATGTTTATCCCATACGCACCCTATGCATATTGCGTACCCTTAGGCGCCCACCTGATGGTCCATCCGAGTGGCGCCCCCACCAAAATAGTACACATGCCCCCTAGGTTTGCACCCATGCAAATGGACTAAACCGTCGGAACGACTGTACAGCCATGCAAATGGACTGGACTTCTGGGCCACATATGATAGGGATAGGATGATTAGATGGGGGTGGTTTTTTGTAGTTAGGAAGGCCCCACCCAGATCTTTAAATACCCCCTCACCCCAAGGTGGGCCAGCAGGTGGGCCAATGTTCTGCTCAGAGGTATCTCTCATGGATTTACGCGAGAGGCAACTGTTTTTCTACCACGTGAGATCCAACCCCCTCACACTCACTAACCCTGCATTAATTTGACACAAATATGAATTAAACTCACCGTTGGATTAAATTTCATGAAAAATGTAACTTAAGAAACCATTAAAGTTGAAAGCCTCTAATCGAACAGTGAGCAAAATTCAGATTAGTGCCAAATTAGGGTCTGCAAATCCATGTGGGGCTAGTGACTAGAGAGTGTGAAGGGGTTAGATTTATCATGGGGTTCCCATGAGATGGTGAAAGGGTTACCCTCTAATGCAAATCCGTGAGAGGTGCCTCTTACCAGAACATCCCGATTGGGGCAAAAATAGGTCAAGAATTTCAACTTTTCGCTAGGACTACCTGCATGAAGAGGAAAAATGTTCTCTATGCGCACCAATTGGGGCACATCATGCATAGATTCACCTCTTGGTTTCTGCTCTTTTTCTTTTTCTTCTTCTTTTCTCTGATATAATTAGAGATATGGTTTCTTTATTTCCTTGAAAGGGAAAAGCATATATCACATGACTCCAACTGGATATAAGAGCTACTCTTAGACCAGCAGAAAAGGTGTGATCCACATGAGTGGTTTCCCCTTTCTGATGAAAGAAAGGGAAAAACCAATTCAGTTCAGCTGGTCCTCTAGTTGCATCCTAGAAGAACATAGTAAAGCAGGAGAGGAAGTACTCTCTCATGTAAGGTCTTTTTTTTCAACAGTAACTCTCTTCATGTAAGTAATATTTCAGATAATAGACAGGTTTATTCACGTCCGAAGAAACCTCAGAACTTCATGCCAACAAGTATCGGCATGAACTTCTATTAGTGCAAATGATGCCAAGGGAAAAGGAGTAAAAAATTCAGACTACCATGTAATACCTGAAATCCAAACTCTACCCAAAGCCAATCAAGCAAATCATGGATAGGTTTATCCCCGTCATCAATATTATGTGGGCCACTGGCTGTTGAACGAATTCTCGGCTTTGGAAGGTTATCAACCATACGGAGAGCACTTACCGCTGCTTTGATCTATATGTTCCAGAGAGATATTAAAACAGAAATACAAACAAAACTACAGTAAAGGCCCTGTTTGTTTGCATTAGAATGCATAGGATTTGAATCCATAGGGTAGTTAAAAATAAAGATCAAAGGTGGATTTCCAAAAATGAGCATCAAATAGCATCTTCTTTTGATTCTACTTCAGTAAAAGAACATCATATTTGATGCTCATTTTTGGAAATTCACCTTTAACTATCATTTTTAAACACCCTATGTATTCAATTCCTATGTATTCTCTAATGCAAGCAAAAAGGCCCTAAATAAACAAGCATAAGTATAAGACCTCAGGAAGTGTCATGATTGTAGAAGTGACGACACCAACACCAAGTCCATGCAAGGGAAGTACGTTATAGTGTACAAAATGCTCTTTCTCACGTTTAACTTCTCTAGCTAGTCTTTTTACCTACAAATGCAAGAACCAATCCATAATCCATATTTTACGTGCATATTGACCTCCAAATGCAAAACAAAATGGTATGCCATCTCAATTGATACAATCGATAGCTATTTGATAAATATCATACCTCATCGTCAATTTTCTCTTGCGGTACCACAGTTTCCAGAACATCATATAAGACAGATGCAATCTGATAGTTTTTAGCCATCTCCTCGCTATTTAGAGTTTCAAGAACCCAAAAAAAAAAAAAAGTAAGACACTGGTATAAAAATCATTGCATGCTCACAAGTTACAATATCAGTAACAGTACAAGTCCCAATGGAAAAATTAGAAAGTCAATAGTTTGAAGTCAAGCCTCACGGTTTCCTCTTGAAGGCACCTTCTTTGATCCTATCTCTATAGAACAACTGATAGAACTTTATAATCTCTTTTGGATCACTTGTCGTTAGAAGTGGATGCGTTTCATGTTCATCCTGCCATCAAACAAATCGTACACAAGTTTAAATGGTCATTACTTCCATACCATTGCTTAAGAAATACTAACCCTCAAGATCCAATTAGCTTACAGGACTCACTTAAGAAAAAAAAAGGTGAATGTCCAAAGAAGAGGGGCTGAGTCCGCGGTGGGCATGTTCTCTACAATGCCACACCATTACATGCATGAAAGTATCAAGGAAGAATGAGGAAATTTGAGGAAGTCTGTGTCAATGTGTTTTAATGGCATCATATTTATAATAGTTTGGGGTACAGATTTAGTTACAACAAATAAGGAATAATCCCTGTAATGACAATCACAAAGGAATCATATCTATAAGATTACAAGGATATTACTATTTACAAGGGTGATTAAATTACCACAATTGTCGGAGGGAATATGAAAACAAAGTGTTCCCCCTTCATGAGTAGTCTTCTTTATCTTCACAATGCAAGCAATATTAAAATTGTACAATACCCTCAAACCATGTTTTCCACAAACACTAAGCATATTTTGATTGTCTGTCACTTCATTAGTGGCGCGCAGTCCAAGCATCAAGATGAAAGGATACGAGACCCTCACTCCTAGGCTTCCTGAGTGCCACTCCTATTGCTATTACACAAAGGCGAAGGAAAGAAAGAAGAAAACTTCTGCAAAATTCAATCTCACCAATATTGCTCTCAAAAACAGATGTTACATGCATATTTATTCGTCCCAAAGCAAACTAGTTCTATCCTAACCATCAATTAATAAAAAATAAATCACAGCCTTTAATTAGGACTAGTAAGCAAAACAAGTAAAGAGATAGCAAGATATTAACCTAGAAAGAAAACTAGCCTGAAGAGATAAGGATCGCATGCCTCATGCACTAGCATCGATAAGACAGTTCTACTCCATAGGACTTATCAGATTCCCTCAAGTTTTCGCTCATGATTAACTTGCTAACTTCTTCACAGTATCTAAACTGAAATATTATCACAACTTTCTACTTAGCAAATTGATGATTGGAACCTCTCAACATTAATTTGAGGGAGAGTAGAAACCAGTCAATTAACTCTGCCAGTTCTTTTGTCGAAACTGCCGATCCCAAGCCCAGCTAAAGAAGGAAGGGTGGTTGCATCAGGTACGTTGACAGTCAGTGCAAGACTTTTGTCACAACTACTACCCGAGTCTGAGACACTAACATTGGCCGAAGATACACTGGAATGGCAGAACAGAATTCATGAGTCTGACCCAACATAGTTGAAACAAGGCTTTGGTGGTGGTCGTGGTGGTGATGATGATGAGAGACTGATCCTACGGGCCACCAAACATATTGTGTGAAGAGCACCATTCTTTTATTCTTCTGACGTGTACAATACTAGTGGAAATCTATTGATGCTACCCAAAATAGTGTGATTGTATGACACAACTACACTGTGCAGAATAGTTAAAACATCCATGTATACAGATGAAGAAGTCAATAGGCAGTGTACTTCTCATAATGAGAAAGAAAGACAAAGTGTGTATAAAAGAAATCTTTTATATGCATTCACACATGTGGAAGAACTCAAATGTGTGAGTGTACAAGAGTAGTTGTAGTCATGAGGGAAGTGGGGAAATTATCTTCACAAAAAACTTGTAGAGTTGGGAGGATTATTTCGGAGATTTTGATTTCTTATATTTATTATCTTCCTTACTTGGTTAACCATTCAAAAATGAAGCGATGGTTAATCATTCAAAAATAAAGTGATCTTCCTTAATTGGTGCTGTAATCTTATTGGTGAAAGTACATTATAAATAGAGATGTATTCCACGATGGAATCATCTGAACTATTCATCCAGTTGCTCTTCTTTCTCTCCTCTCCTTCATCCATTTCTTCTCTCTTCCTTTCAATTTATGGTCAATCATTCTAAAAAATAGGGTGAAATATACCCTTACAGTTTCACTATCAAATTGTCTTGTTCTTTGATTTGATGTTTTTGTGAGATGTAGGCTCTCTAAACATAATCTAACAAAACCATCACCTGGATGCTCTTTATCACTTTAAAAAACTAGGCTTTTAGGGCCTAAATCATTTGGGCTTTCAAACTTTAGCCCATTGGGCCATCTTGGTCTCTTCATGTCAACATTGGCAGCTTCTTATAAGCTGTTAAATTTATAGTGACCTCCATTGTTCTAGGAATTCTGTGAGATAAGGCAAGACTCTAACAAGAAGGTAACCCAAAAATAATGCAATCAACTAGAAACTAAAAAATCGAGTATACACTACAGAGAACATTTCAAAGCACCTGGCTAAGGTCATAAAATCAATCAATGTTATTTTTCAAATCATCCAGCACATTAAAGTAATAATTCTTAATACTAAAAGGGAACGTATGTCACTCAAGATTAAAAGGCATTAATGACTAAAAATCATCTCGATAAAGGATGCAAATGGTAATTTAGAAGCAAAAAGTTCATTGTTTATCATCTTTACCCTTTCCAGCCTATGTAAAAGAAATGTTTTGAATTGACGAACACCACGTCCAGTTGAATTAGGATCCAAATTATGAGCCTTCTCAAATGCATGGAAGCGACCTGTTGAACACAAGCAAACAATTGTAAGTGTATCACCGTAAATTTTAATTGGAAGTAAAAACAAAAAATACAAAATTACGCAAAAGGTGTTTTCTTCTACCAACCAAATAGAAAAAGGAATCCACTGCACTTACCAATGTTGTTCTCCTTTGGAAACTTAATCAAAAATACCAAATCTTTCTTACTTGACTCATGTAGTAAGATTAACACTGTTGCTTTTTTTTATGACGAGGGTACCCCTGGGTTCTTTAACCCAACAGGACTAATCCCCCAGTTGGCACCCGTTAAACCAACACAAACGCACACCGGACAGATCTAAGGTGGTTTCGAACACAATATTCGGATAGCAAAGTGCAAACCCACGCCTTATGTTGTGTCGAATACTCAGAATCCCAATTTGTCTAATCAGACACTCTTATCGCACTGGTGCAAATTAAGACTCTATTTCAGTTCAAAACACAGAGGAGAATAACTCACAACGACCCATATCTCAAAGCAGGCATTTTGAGCATATTTTGAAATATTGAACACTTAAACTCATCTCAACTCACAGGCTTGTCGAGTCAAGTCAACTCATTGAGCTTCCAAGTTGAGTAAGGTCTCCATTTTTAAACTACTGATTTGAGTGCAAAGAATACATGACCGTATACTAATAAGAGCATAGCAGCAGCAGTCCAATGCAAGTACGAATTCCCCTAATCAAACAAGCATTCTGCGAGTAACAAGTGAGGATTTTGAGAAGATGGGGGCGGGGGGGGCCGCTTACAGAGATACGCGATGCGAGGGTTGATTGGCTCGAGCTCATTGGCGACTCGAAGGATGGGGACTATGGAGGCAAGGGACGAGGGTACCATCTGCTCGCTGTCGATCGGCTCTAGGAGCTCTTCCTCGCTGGGATCCATCATAGTCGGCTGCCGTGCTACACCTGTCGGCTGCCGAGGCACGCCCGTCGGTTGCCGAGCCACCCGCCGGGAGCCCGACCTGAACGTACCGCCCCTGCTCCCACTGGAGCTCGCCATCTATTCCAAAACAAATACAAAGAAGAAGAAGCCACAAATGCAAATGTAAATGCAAATGCTGCTTTGGGTTGTTGTTAGAATTGTTGTTGATGATGTTTGGGTGAGAGAGTAAATGGAGGATTGGAGAGATGGGAAAGGCTTTTGAGGGATTGCTTTTCATGGCTCAATCTCTCTCTCTCTCTTGTATTTTGTAGGCTTCTTTTTGCTTTTGGGTTTCTGTGGGGGGGAAGTAAGGAATGAGGAAAAGCTCCACTCCAAGTATATTTGTTTTTTTCTTTTGAACTGGTGGGGAAGGTTTTTGTTCGGACGCTGCTTTTGCTTTTTTCCGATCACAGCTTCTTTTGCAATCTCACTTGCAGTTCCCCCAAGCTATCGTAGCTTTTTTGTTGAGTGCTGGAAGAGGGAGGGAGGGCAACTTTTTGTTTCTTTGGGTTTTTTTTTATAGGCTTTGGGTGAGGTGAGGTTTTCTGTCATTGGCTTATTGGAGGATTGTGATTTGTGAGTGTGGGTGGATCCTTTGGGCTTTAGCCATTAACCCAAGAGATCCAAGTAGATTTTTTCTTTTTTCTTTTTTTTCACACACAGTCAAGGGGGATGGGACCCATCAACGCGTGGGGAGATAGCCGATGGAAGAAAGGGAGGAGGGACAACATATCTCGGGATCGAACCCTCAATAATTGGGTGAAATACGAGTTTGCTAACTAATTGAGCTATCTCTTGCTCCAGAGATCTTGAGTTGAAGTAGTGGAACTTTACATTCAAGCCCACCTATTAAAATTTGAACCATTAGAAGTAATGGGCGTTCAAATATAAGGGGGTGTCCTAAAAATTTATATTGATTCGAGTTTTCCCACTATTAGACTATTTGAGGAACATAATCAATACAACAGTGAGAAAAACTCAGATTGACTTTTTTTCTTTATTGTTTCTTTTTTTTTTCTTCTTTTTTCGGTTTTTTGGGTTGCCCAACTAAGGGGTTGTAGCCCATGACCAAAAAAAAAAAAAAAAAAACAAACAAACAAACTAAACTAAACTAAACTAAACAGAGGAAGAGGGACTTGCACACACAAAGGGAGAACCTTAACAAGTGGGGAGTGAATGCTCGCAGATGCGAGGATAGATAATCTGCACATGTCTTACTCACACTTGCAAGGAGTGAGGGAGACAAGGATCAATCCATGGACATCCGGGTGAGATGTGGGGTCAGAGGAATGCCTCATTCTCAATTCGGATTGACTTAAACTTTGAGGATACATGATACCTCTTATATCTAGAGCATGTTTATTTTGAACGGTTCAAATTTCAATGTGAAAGCCCCACTACGGAGTTCCATTATAATTCGGGATTTCTGGTCACTAAAGTTAGATGATAGACCCCACTATGGAGTTCCATTATAACTCAGGATTTCTGGTCACTAAAGTTAGATGATAGACAGTTCTTGTTTTTTCTTTTTCCTTTTTGTTAGAAGATAGACATGTTATTAAAGTGATAGATCCAGACAATGACTGGATTAAAGTGATAGACCCAGACAATGACTGGGATTAAAGTGACATTTGGGAGTGGGGATTTTGGTTTGATTGCTTCAAAAGTCCAATGCTTTCTTTCTTTACACGAAAATGAGAATCACCGCTGCAAGGCCAGCTTGGAAGCAATCATTCATCATGAAGAGTAAGGAATCCAGGAATCTAAGACAAGTTTGTGAGGCCACACATTCATTAGAAAAAAAAAAAAAAAAAGTGAAGTTTTGGCGGATATGTACATTCGAGAGAGTTGAGTGACTCTGCCGTGAAAATTGCCAAACACATTCACAGTGGGTGGAGTTGAGTGGTGTTGGTGATTCGGTATCACACACATATTTAGCAATTGATCTCTAGGTTTTCAAGTTAAAAGTAATACTTCCTAACTAAGTAGTCCAACTTAGCGAGAGAAAAAAAAGTGTCATGAAAATTTATTGACAAAGAAACACAATTATGAAGTTTTATGATCCAAAGGAGAATAGTTGGCCGGGTAAAGTCTTCTGTGGATGTATATCATATTGAATTTACAACTTACAAAATCCACACGTAAGATGTTCCCAAGATCTCTGTGTGTGTTGTGTGTGTGAGATTTGGTGTAGGCGAGAATCATTAGGTTTGTACTTCCAATTTTTCTTTTCGTTGTCGCTCAGTCATAAATTATAATCCATCGACTGCAATCCAAGTCACAACCCTCAACCCTAAACTTAATTTTAGTGCCTCTCCCCAAGGTAACAAGAAGAAATTTCAGGGCAGTGAGCTGTTCATAGGTTTCTGGGTTTTGGGCCCTAGCCATTCTTTTTGTATATCTAACACCCTTTTTGGACTTTGTTTATGCCTTTTGGGGTGTTCCCTTCTATTTTCTTTGCCTTCTAAAGAAAAATAAACAAAACCAACAAATAAACTTGTACTGGATTGGCACTCACCATAAATTTGACAATCATTCAGCTAGTTCTCAGAGTTGGATGCAGGACCAAAATATAGATAATTTAGCATCATAAATGCTTAAAGGCTAAAGATGAAGGGTCATGAACTTATGATAATATGATGGTTTTTTTTTTTTTTTTTTTTTTTTTTATGTGTGTGACAACTTTAGGTGCCAATGAGGTCATACACAGGTACTAAGCTCCTGGTTATACTCAGCAAAATTGGTCGAGGACATGGGACCCTCTTGCCATATGATACTATGAATTCTATGCATAGGTAGGAGTCAACCCTCAAGGGGTAGCTCAATTGGCCTAAGACTACGATTTGTACCCGGAGGTTGTAGGTTCGAAACTGCACTACCATACTGGGGATACATAGGAGTTTACTCACGATAAATTGACCAACAGAAGTATCAAGCTAAGGCAGCTCATACCATGATAATTAACTTGGAAGAATGCCAATAAAATCATATAACTTATGTGTAAACAAGAGAATAAACTGATTAAGAACCCCAATTAATAGAAGAACTTTATCCAAAGTTTGGGATCTATTTATTAATTCTCATTTAACAGTAAGAAACAGACATTGATAAGGTAATTGCAACCATCTAATTCTCATCAGAGCTGTCATTTGTACTCTGGTCAAAGAATATAGTAGCATATGTATCTTACATATTTATACAGCAATAATATAAAACAGAAGTGGTTTTCATGATAGGAAATCAGTTTTACTCCTTGGTACTTTGGAGAGCTCCATTTTATTTGTATTTTCTGTTTGTTTGTATTAAAATACATATGAATTGAATATATAGGGCATATAGAAATGAGGATGAACGGTGAATTTCTAAAAACAAGCATAAAATTGCATCTTCTTTTGATTCTATTTTCCTAAAATAAAGTGTTATCACCTCTAATCTTCATTTTTAACCGATGCATGTATTCTAATGCAAATAAATAAGCCCTATCAAACTGTATAACAACGATATGCTTATAGTTCATTCCAGAAAATGGCCCATGGAAGTTGTTTCAATTATTGATATATATTGACATTATGTAAGTGAATTGGTGATCGTACGTAAGAGCTACTAAGTACTAGGAAATTATAATATACAGTCTCAATATTTAGGTGAAGATGGCTAAGTAAAAGATGGTCTATTTATGGAGTCCTACGCGTTTTTAGGCCTTTTATGTTGAACATTTGTAGGTCTTACACCATTGCTTAGAACTATAAACACTAAAGTCTAAACTTGAATTGGCCTAGTCCACCAGAATCGATGCAAAAGTCTTGGTTCAATTGGTAACAATTTCAAGTAATATATCAAAAGAATGTATAAATATGGGGATATTAATGTACATCCATCCCTTATTATATGGTGAGGGATAAACTTGATAGGACCCACCTACAACCCCACTGATCATGAAACTTGGGGGGATGGAAAGAGTAATATCGGATGTGCCCATATATCAAGTTTGTGGTCAATCCCAAGTCTCTAACCCCTTCATCCACAACCCACAAATTTAAGGACTTTACATTAAAGAAAAGAAAAGATTTGACAAATGATCCAACAGTCCAATCCATTCAGATTAGTGAAAACTCAATTGATCCATTGTAATTTAGGAGAGTCCTATGTGTGTGGATGATTCAGATGGATTATAAAGTCAGCCTCACTATGCTGTCCTCACCATAAAGTTAACCTCACTATGTTGTCCTTCACCATAATATAGTGAGGGATAGATGTGTATGAATATTTTTCACATATATATATGGGAGATGCTCATATGGGAGATGGTTATATGAGAGATATCTCTCACCTTACTATGAAACATAAGGTGGAGCCTCACATTTAAGTTGTTGGCATTGGATATGGGTGTGCGGCCCCCCATCTTATCTCTCATAGGAGCATCTCCCTATATATATAAAAATATATATAGGGAAATTCTAAAAAACACCCAATTTTAAAAATGCCCCTGTTTTGTTCCTCTTTCTTCTTCTTCTTCTTCTTCTTCTCTCTCTGTCTTTTTTTTTTTTTTTTTTTTGTGATGGGGCCGATGTTGAGTCAATTTAGCCTTTTCACACACTACCCCACCATGAATAGTCGTAAATCTAAGTTTGATACTCATCCAACTTTTCATCACCGTTGTATTGAAATCATGATAAAATGATGTCTTTAAACCATTAAATTTTAGGACCATGGATCGAAAGGCTAAGATGATCTTATGAATTCGAGATTTTGCATATAGGTAGGCCTTACATAGATCTTTCCATCCAATGGACCTTCATGATCATTATGCACCTTAGTGGGCCCAACTAGAAGGAGCGTTTTCTCCTAAAAAATGCACGGGCGCTGTGTAGCGTTCCCATATATATATATGGGGAATATTCATGTGCATCTATCCCTCACCATAGGGTGAGGGGCACTTTCCCTTTTTGTACATGAAGACAAAGAAGTGTACATCACCCTATGTACTTGAAAAGTCACTTTTGTACTTGAAAATCCCCATTTATGAAAGTGTCCCTCACTTTATGGTGAGAGATGGATGCACATGAATGTTTCCCTATATATATATATATATATATATATATTTGATCACAGAGGGTGTCTCGGCCCATTGGGCTAGACTAATCCCTATAGGCCTAGGGGGAGCTAGGTAAATCCCTTTTGGCCCTAGTGTAGTAGCATAGTTTCGAATTCTCAACCTCTGTGAACAAACCGTGGTCTTAGGACAACTTCGTTATCCCTCGGGGTTATTTGTAATGTATATATGCATGTACCAAATTATTGAGTTTTTTTTTTTTTTGGTGAAGACTTGGCTTAAGTTGATCCAACTCCTTAGCTTCGAAGATTGAGTTCAAGTCTAGGTTTTTAAACATTGGTGGGCAGCGATTGTAGAGATGTCAAATGGGCCAGGCCGGCCAAATTTCGGTTCGAACGGGCCACGGGCCATGCCTGGAGTGGGCTAGGCCGTACCGTGCTTGGCGTGCCTCTTTTAATGTTTTTCAATTAATTTTTTTCATCTTTTCGGTATTACACGGGCATTCATCACATTACAAAAGTTTTCTTTTTCATTTTTTTTTTCTTTTCTGTTATGCAAGAACTTAAATCTCTTCAAGTTCGAGCTTTGTTTGAACACTGGAATAATTCAAATGCTATTAATTTTCAATTCACCCTGCCAATCAGATCTGAATTCATGAGATATGACACTTAGATGAAATGAGAAAGGAGTAGCTTTAAACATGAAAAAATTGAACTATGTTGACATTCATTGGATGATTGGAATGGTCTGAACCAAACAACTTTTGATCAGTGACACTCAAAGATACCCCATGGCCCATGGCCCCATATAACAAATTGTTTGGATTATCACATTCATGTGGTGGCGTGGTGGGAGTGTGACATTGTCTCCATAAATTGTGCTTCTCATTCTGTTCTATCAAGAATACTCACAGTAGAATAATGTTTCCTCTTTTGGAACTTCAAGAGAAGAATCTACAAAAGAACCAGAGCTTATACAGAAAGATGTATTGGAGAACATGGCTAAGAACTTCCCATCAGCTTATTTAGATGTGGTTCAACACACTGATCTCTCCACATTAACATCAGCCCCACTGATGCTCAGGTTTCCTTTGGACCTCATATTTTGGCCCACTTGCAAAGGGGACGTGACGGTTGCGGGCAACGCCATGCACCCAATGACACCCGACTTGGACCATGCTCCAATAATCCATCATAATACTTCTTCCCCATTTCTTCTTTCCCAAACCCTAGGAATCTCTTCTCCTCTGAAACTGAGTCAGGTATTATTTTCTTCTGCTTTTGAATTTTGATTTGATTTCTCCATCATCATCTCTTATATGTAAACATTTGATATATGTCATGTTTTTTTTTTTTTTTAATCCTTATTTTTTATGTGATGAGCCTCGGGGACTGTGCCTAGCGAGCCGACCCTTTTGATGTAAGCCGACCGAAATGGGCTAGACGTGCCCGTTCCCTCGGCCCAGCATGGCACATGGCACTAGCTATGCCTGGTGGGCCAGGCCGCGGGCCGTGTAGTGCCGAAACGGGCCGCCCCGGCCCATTTGACATCTCTAGGGGCTACCCATGACTTCCTTTGAAAAAAATCTGCTGTAGGGCCTAGCAAGGAACTTTCTATGATTCCGCTGTTTGTCGTTGGTCATTATTTTCAGTGCAGGTTCATCTGTTTACGCTTTTTTTATTTGGCAAGTAGCATCTTTTCTTCCTCCCTATCTTGACTTCTTTTCATATATATATTGATTGGTGTATGGTATGCATTGAAGACATGTGGCATTGTTGTGAACCTCTCACTCTTCAAGCATTGAAGATAAATACGATTTATTTTAAAAGAAATAAAATGCTACTTACTAACTTTACTAGACATATTATCTATCTACGGCACGCAACCTATTTGTCTGCATTTTACTAACTTTATTAGACATATTATCTATCTACGGCATGGAACCTATTTGTCTGCATTATATAAGATATTATTAAGTAACTAGTTTACTGCACCTTTCTGGCCTATGTATTTTGGATGTATTAGTTAGTAATTTAAGATGATATGAGAACTATTATGTTTCGAGTTTGAAATCACGCAGGGCAAAATTATCTTATGCCGCGTTGAAATCTTGAGCGGGCCTGTGCTTCAAATATTTTGAGATTACTAGCAAGTAAACCCCATGCTGCGTCTTATACGAGCATGTACTTCGAGTCTAGATAGTGCCCCATGTTTATGGGTGATTGTTAAGTAGGTAGTTTGCTGCATTTTTAACGTCTAAGCATTTTGGATACATTGGTTAGCAACATGAGACATATAAGAGTTGAATATATAAAAATTTATGGTCAGGTAAGCAAAATAGATGGGAATGAAAAAGATGAGGGTGAAGTATATAAACTAGGGCTGTTTGTTTACGAGGAATTCTAAAAGGAATTCTCTTAGTACGAAATTACTGACTGGCGGCAATAGTTGTCAGATGCTGTCACTTGAGAACTCTGAATTCTCATTTTTAATGGTGGAGATTCACAAGACTAGTCTCGTAAAACATCACTTTTGCCTGTAAAAATAGCATTCCAATGTAATTCATACTGAACAACACTTTTATCATTTGGAATTTCAGTTGTGGGGGTAACAGTTGGAGAATTCAAAAGCCCCACGCAAGCATTCTCAGAATGATTGCAAATGCCTTTTTTTCAATGAACTTATCATTGGGTGGATAGTTAAAAGGGCCACCAGCCCCACAAACATGCAAATGCCCATGTTTTTACCCTTTAAGGCAAAAAGAGAAAATTGTAGGGCACTAAAGACCCCGTACATGATACAGAGGTCTGAGGTCTCTCTCTCACTCTCTCACAATGCACAGAGTAATGGAGTCGCCAAAGATGGTCACTTTGGGAAGTTCAATCCTAGTGCCCAGCGTTCAAGAGCTGGCCAAGGAGAACATGATCAATGTCCCACCTCGCTACCTACGTCCTGATCAAGACCCACCACTCATCAACTCTCCCCTACCGTCCATCTCGATCCCAATCATCGACATGGACAAGCTGCTGCAACAAGAATCCTCAGCTGCTGAATTAGAGAGGCTGCACTCAGCTTGCAAAGAGTGGGGCTTCTTCCAGGTATCATTTTTGTTTTCTTTGTTTAATCTTTGCCTTTGATTCTTATTGATAAAAGTAATCAACACCATGGATTGCAATTTGCACAACCACATGCTGCTACGCTGAGGCATATGTGTTCACCTTGATGAGATGATCAAGGAGGAGGGTATAAAATCTTCCAATCTGTGAATTCCTCGTTTGTATGTTATCAAACATGACTCAAGATATTCTCAGCTATAAATTCCCTATTGGGTAGTGAGGAATCCTCAAATTAAAAAATTCCCCACTCGTAACCTAAACTAATCAAAATCAATGCCCTCATCTTATATTGTTTCCTTTCTAAGGGCATGTTTGAATGCATAGGAAAATACAATAAAGTAATATTTTATAAAATATAATTTTTCATTTTGTAAAGAAAAAAATCTTTTGCTTTTGGTAACTCAAGAAAAATACGAAGAAAAAACGATTTTCTTTCAAAAAGCTCTATACTTCTTCTGTAGCTCTCTCATATAGAAAACTTTCTAGAATATAAAAATCTTTCAAAATGAGGTTACCAAAGTGATAAAGTGGAGAACTTCACCAAATTTATCCTGATCTATTTGTTTACATGTATGATAATTTAAAATAAAAATAAATGCCACATCACAGTGAAGGTGGGATAAAGTATATGGTAAAGTAAATTGGGAGAGAGTGGTGAAGTAGTTTCTTTTGCTTGACTTCTCTTTATTACACTTTACCGTATTTTATATGATAAAGAAAGTGACTTGTGATAGGGTTTATGGTAAAAAAAAGTGGCAACTAAACTTTACTTTACCACACTATTTTTCATCTAAACATGGTGAAAGGATAATATGTCATATATAAGTCAATGTATGTTTGTTTATATGTGTGGTAAAGTAAAATAAATGTTGATGTCGCATCATGGTAGAAGATGAGGTAAATTAAATAAGATAAGATGAAGTATGTGGTGAAGTAAAGTAGTAGAAAGATAGTTGTAAAGTAATTGTCCTTTGTATTGACTTTACTTTATTACACTTTAATTACATAATTTAATGTGATAAAGAAAAGTGACTTATGATAAAAGAAAATTGGCAGCTGGACTTTACTTTACCATACTACTTTTCATCCATATATGGTCAATTCCATATAAATTAAGTATTTAACAAAAAGATTGTTCTAATAATGAACTCTACTACGATCAATAACATTAACTTGTTATTATTTTAAATTTTTTAAATATATATATTAAAATTATAGTACCTTCCAAACAACTCAATTTAAAATACGAAATATTCTTCAGAAATTGCCAAATAATAAAAATATTATAATATTTGAAAATTACACTATTCTATTCTATATTATTTTATTCTTTCAATATTTAAATCTATACATATTGTATTCTGTAAACAACCAAATGGGCCCTAAATCTCACTTCATAGGAGTTGAGCTGATGGTAAGATGGATCACTTAAATTTGAATCCTATTGACCTTTGCGTATTCTCACTTATTTACAAGTTTATTAGTTACAATATTGATCCTTATTTACAAGTTTATTAGTTACAATGATCAAATGGTTACAAACTTCAAAACTGTAACTCCCTGGGATGGGACCCATCCCCTAGCTTATGGTGAGACCTTCTGAACCCTCCTTAGTACACTGATGTGCATGAGCACTTAGTTCCTCATTAGTTGTGGGGCAGCGTT
Organism: Camphora micrantha; assembly: GCA_003546025.1. Taxonomy (NCBI): domain Eukaryota; kingdom Viridiplantae; phylum Streptophyta; class Magnoliopsida; order Laurales; family Lauraceae; genus Camphora; species Camphora micrantha. The sequence goes on along the minus strand of QPKB01000012.1, from coordinate 1,789,505 downwards.
CCTCAGTTTGTTAATTGTCATTTATGATGCAGGAGCTGTGCTCATCACAGATACCAAACATGATTTTCTATTACATTGGGGCTCACTATTTTCCTCCTGAGAGGGACTGTGGTGCATGTCCCCAACCAGGGACTCTAGTATGAGCCCTTTCAATTGGTAATGTGAGAAAGAAGTTTATAGAGCCAATAGGGATAGTACTGTTATGAACCATTTGCAAAGTCATTTAACAAACAAGAGTCAACACTCAATACATGAATCTTGATGAAAAAGAAGATGATGAAGGAGAGGAGCAAACTCAGTCAATGAAAACAAAAAAAAAAAAAAGGGTTTCCTAGGAACAAAAGATTAAGGTGTGTGGAAGCCTTATACCTGTATTCATTTTAATAGGGTAAGGGGTGGAGAATGCATTTTCTAAGAAAGTTTGCCACCCCCTCCTATGTTCTCACCGGTATAAGGCTTTAATTTGGGCTGGGCCACTGAACCCAAATCTGACCCGCTTTGGGAACTCAAGATAGATACATGCTGACCTTTCATCATGAGCATGGTCTGAGCCTGGGGATGAGATTTTTTACTATAGTTCAATGGGTTGGGCCTGTGTCTACCTAAAAGCATAACTTAATGGCCCAGCACGGCCTGATAAATTCAACACAAATGGCCTAATTATTTAGTAATGGGCTAAACTGCGGCCTGATTATCATGTATATATGAGACAATATAGAAGCTGACATCTTACTAGTGGCTCTCCCCAGTTTGCACACATGTTCACTATTTGCATGATTGAATATGCAGGAGGACCCATCTAGCTTTCATGGGGCCTTAAATCTTGTATATGAAAAGAATTGATACCTGTTGATACTTTCCTTATTTTTTGTTCTCATTGTAATTATTTTGTATTAGTAGTTATGGTAATTAGGTTAGTGATGATATGTGGAAGGAGGTAGGTTATGGCTTTAGAAGTAAAAGGTTTTTGAACTTGAGAAGTTATAATATGTGGGTAGTCATTTTCTGAATGACAACACTCATGTCTATTAGAATCCAAGAAGTTTAAGTTAATGCCTTTTAATTGATACTCCAGACAAGCTTTGTTTTGTTTTTCTTCAAGCATTTGGTCGCAAATCTGGACTAGTGTGAAGTGAACTTAGGTTCAACTAATTGAGAAGCAGATGTTTTGATATTTGGACTTTTGCATACTCTTTGGAACCAACCCACCAGATTGTCCAGGGAGATCCAACCTGGGCCTCACCAGGCACATACTTACCACTTGGGTATTTGTGACTCCTATGCATTTTGCCCAAACTATGTAATTTTCCTATCAGTTGAAGTTGCTGTTTTTGCAGTTAGTAAATCATGGAGTCAGCTCCTCATTGGTAGAAAATATGAAGTATGAGATTCAAAATTTCTTCAAGCTTCCATTGGAAGAGAAGAAGAGGTTTTGGCAGCAGCCAGGGGATTTGGAGGGCTTTGGACAGATCTTTGTCGTATCAGAAGAGCAGAAACTTGATTGGGGTGACATGTTCTACTTAACAACCCTCCCACATCATATGAAGAAGTGCCGTCTATTTGATCACCTCCCTCTATCCTTCAGGTCAGCAAATGAAAACCATCTCTGCCTTCCAATTGGAGAACATTCCATCAATCTAGCCAGTCAATTTCATGGGCCTCAAAAAGATTCTCATCAACTGACCCATTTGTAACCATTTAATCAAATATTATAGTGCAGAGTTTAGGGGTTCCAAAACATAGTTTTTTCCTCTGCGGCCCCGCCATATGATTGCGGGTCACAAGCCCAATGAAAGGAGGAAGGGTGCACTGGTGACTGGACATGAGTTCTGCTCTAAAAAGATTTTCTAAACAAAATTTGAGTCTCCTTGAAAAAATTAGCACTCAGCCTACATCAATTAAATAGGATATGATTTTCGGAAATGATCGCACCGTTGGTTTATGCAATGGTTAAGATCATAGAATTAAAGCTGCTTTTGGGTCATCACCAATTTGAAATGCAGCCCATCAAGTGTAAGGTCTGATCAACAGGCATGCTCACGTGTTGCATGGTACAGATGGCTGTACCTGTTATACATTAGAGGCTAAAAATTCCACTTTTGGCATTACAGAGAAACCATGGAGGCTTACTCGTTGGAGATGGATAAGCTTGCCATGAGCACCTTGGGGTTTATGGCTAGAGCTTTAGGCATGAAGGCTGAGGAGATTAGAGAGCTGTTTGATGAAGGTTTCCAGTCAATGAGGATGAACTACTATCCTCCCTGCCCTCAACCCGAGTCTGCGATTGGCCTCGCGCCTCACTCGGATGCGTCGGGAATCACTATCCTTCTCCAAGTCAATGAAGTGGAAGGCCTTCAGATAAGGAAAGAAGGCATGTGGATTCCTGTCATCCCTCTTCCAAATGCTTTCACAATCAACGTAGGAGACATTATGGAGGTAAGTTGTGAGAAATGTTTTTTTTTTTTTTTTTTTTTTCTCTCTTTTAGATTGATGGAGTAGTTGATCAACTCCTTATTGGCTAGTTACAGCAGGGACATTGCCATGGGACATGAAAATTTGACATAAAACTGTTGTATAAAATCAATATTGTACCAATATGAAAGCTGTTTTGAACTATCTAGGTGACATGGGATCAAATGATCTGATCAAATTGAAATGTTAATAGCGAAAAGATTAGTAACTCGGAGCGAATTAGCCCATAACAAGTCGATTCTATGGGAATCAGGGAATATTACTGTTATTATAATTTTTGCCACTGTACAGCATCTTAATATTTGCATGTTTTGCAGATTGTAAGCAATGGACTGTATCGTAGCATTGAGCACAGGGCGACAGTGAATTCGGTGCGCGAGAGGTTGTCTGTTGCCACATTCCATAGTGCGAGAATGACAGCAGTGATTGGGCCATCCCCAAGTCTGATCAATCTGGAAAGCCCTGCATTGTTCAGGAGTGAACATGCAGAGAAGTACTTCAAAAATTTCTTTGCTAGGAAACTGCTGGGCAAGTCAAACCTTGACTTCATGAGGATAGACTATGAGGAAGGCAATTCTACTGCTAGTTAAGAAGGTGTTGCCGTTATCAGTAAATACATTGCTTCTAAAGCACATAGATAAGTGTTTTTTTTTATCCTACTAGGTTGGGCCACCGGCCGGTTGTGAAATTAAGGTGCCAACACCACTCAACCATAAGTATGTCGGTGGCAAGGGTTTGGTCTATTTGACATGTATGTAATTGATGCTAATAAAAATAAAATATAATAAATGACTTTAATTGGATGGATCACCTGAGTCGGGGATCACCCTCTCCTTAAAGCAAATGAGTTACCATCAAATTTGCCTCAGACCGTCCCTGGTCCGTTGCAGCTTCTTTTGAAGGTGAAAAGTGGATTTTCAAGAAAAGAGCATCAAATTAAAGCTTCTTTTGAATCTATTTCCCTAAAAAAAAAATGTTAATTTTGATGTTACTTTTTTGGAAATTCACCTTTAATCTTTATTTTGAACCATCATGTATATTCAATTCCTATGTATTCTAATGCAAGTAAACAAACTTTTTAACCAAGATAGGCTTATAGTTCAGTCTAAAAAACGGCTAATGCGAGCTATTTGGTTTATTGAAATATATTGACATCTTGTTAAGTGATTGGTGATCATAAGAGCTGCTAAGTACATGGATATTATTTTAAAGTCTCAATACTTCAGCTAAGATGGCTCGTAGATGATCTATACATGGTGTCTTTTGCGTTTTTAGGCCTCTTATGTTAAACATTTTTAGGTCTTTCGCCATTGTTTAAAACTTTAAAAACTAAAGTCTAAACTTGAATCGGCTAAGTCAATTAGAATCAATGAAACTATGAAAGACTCATAGCATCCACAGCTCACTCAAGACTTGAGTTCAATTGGTAACAATTTCAACCAATATATATCAAAAGTATGTATATTTATATGGGGCTAGCTCTCCTAAGCTCAAGCTTAGGATTAGGTAAGCTCAAGTATGTGATGAGACCCACTTGGAGACCAGCATGGGGATGGAGATGAGGGGGATTTCAAGGACTCCCTAGGATCGTCCTCTCTACAAAAAAAACAGCCACAACCATGATTTCTATCATCTCCATACGGGCCCGTAGTTCATTCAGATCGATACATAGTCGATCCAACGGTCCAATAAATTCGGATTTGACCGAAAGTTTGTGGACATGTGCAATTTAAGGGGGTCCTGTGTTTGATTCATTTAGATGGACCAAAGGTGGGCCCTACAAACATGAAAGGCAAAGGTGTATCATCTCACAAAAGTGCCCACGGATCAATCCTTAAGTAGATAGGTCGTCTCACAAGCTGTGTACTACTCACCCATCTAGCAATAAAAAAGGACTTGTGTTAAGTTGATCCAACTCCATAACTTCCAAATTGAGTTCAAGCCCGAGTTTTCAAACATGGGTTAGCAGGGGTGACCTGTGACCCACTTTGAAAAAATTAAAAAAATATACTGAAGGGTTCACCTAGTCACTGGTCAGGCATTATTAGTAGGGCCTGATTCATCTGTACATTAATGCTTTTATTTTTGGAGGCATTATTAGTAGGGCCAGATTCATCTGTACATTAATGCTTAATTTTGTTTGTGGCTTGTAGCCTTTTTTTTTTTCTGTGCCCCCTATCTTGACTTGTTCTGTTCATATTCGGTTGTCATCTGGACATCACTATCTAAGTAATCACCTTGTCTGTTTGCATTTATATTATATAGGAGTTGAACATATAAAAATTCATGGTTAAGTGAGCTCCAATGATGGATTACTAAAAAAGTGAGATGGAAATGAAAGAAGGTGACGGTGATGTATACAAGATAGTGATGCTTTTTTTTTTTTTCTTTTGATCGGTAACAATAACTTATATTAAAAGAGAATAGAATACAAACAAAGAGTATAAGAAGAAAAGAAAAAAAAGAGGGAAAAAACCAAAGAGGTACAAGAGTAATGTACCCCCTCACACCACAACTACATAATAAAAGCCTCACAAGGGGAACTCTCTCAACACCTTGCTTGGCTAAAGCATCCGCCATCATGTTTGATGACCTACTCTTATGCTGAAAGCTAACGTTAATGGTGGTGGATAATACTCGGATTTCAGTGAAGAGGAACTGAAACTTCCATGGATAAGCTTTCGATTTGAAACCCAACTCACTGCATTAAAAGAATCACTCTCCACGATAAGATTGCCATGGTTGTACCTTGAAAAACACTGAAGAGATTCCATAATAGCTAAAACCTCAGCTTCATTAGAGCCACAAACCCCCACATATTTGGAGAACACAAATAAAACATCTCCATTGTAATTTCAAAGTACCCATCCAATACCAGCTGGTCCAGGCTTCCCTCTTGCAGCCCCATCAATATTGAACTTAAACAAACCAATAGGAGGAGGAGACCAAATAATAGATTTTCTTATTTTGACTGGGCCACACCCCATACATGATTCCCAATTAATAAGTATGTCATGAGGACAAAAATTAGAGAATTCCTTTCTAGCCAAAGCCCACTTTGCAATCGTTAAAGTGATCTTAGAAATCAACTCCGCAGAAGTTGAGGAGGACCCCTTAAAAATTCTATCATTTCTTTCCTTCCAAGTGGACCACAAAATAGCAAATGGAGTTATCCTTCAAAGAGTACGACAGCATCCAACAAAACAACCTCCCAACCAAGACTATGCTACATCAGCAATCTTCTCAAGACAGCACCAATCAACACCACACCTACCAATAAAATGGCCCCAAACAATGCATGTAAACTCATAATGAAGAAGAAGATGGTTCACCGACTCCAACTCCTTATGACACATCACACAAGTGTCAGTGATGGTGGATGATGTCAATCATTTTCTCCTCAAGTTATCCGCTATTGAGATCTTAGCTGTCATTGCTAACCAACAAAAAGCCTCCACTCGGAGAGGAACCAAACCTGTCCAAACAAGTGAAGAAGGAGCTCTAGGGAGATGGTTCCCCTCCAAAGTTGAGTAGAAGGCTTTCACGGAGAATTCTCTGGATATGGATGGCTTTCAAATCCTAAAATCCTTAGAAACCCTGCAAAAAAAAAAAAAAAAAAAAAAAAAAAAAAAAAAAAAAAAAAAAAAAAAAAAAAAAAAAAAACCGTTAGAGAGAAGACTCAACAACTCCCCATACTGGACATCCTCTAGCAAATGAAGACTTCTTCTAAAGGTAACACCCCACAAAGTACAACCATCCCTCACCTCATAACAATCACTGACAACAGACTCCTTATTGGACATTAATCTAAAGACCCTAGGAAACAATTCACACAAGGGACCCACCTCAACCCAATCATCCAACCAAAACCTAAGAACCGTCCCATCCCCCACCACAAAACCCACCCCTTTGGATAACACTTCCCCACTTACAGAAGACGAATCCCCAACTGAAGCAATTGCACCCCACAAACTCGATCTACGAAACCTATGACTCGGATTAGGCCACAGATCAGACCCTAAGTGTAGGGTGTGATTGCAGTAATAATTTGGTGAGTCCAGGTTGATCCACAAGGAGTAATGCTTTTTGTGAAACTTTCCAACTTTGACCTATCCTAAATAAACACTAAATCTGGCCTGAATGAAAAATAATTAAATTACATCAACTTTGTTAAAATAACTAAATTTAAAAAGATTTAATTACAATAGTTTCCAAAAAAATAAAAATAAAACACTAATCTAAATAAAGAAACCTTATTTAGATATTACTAATTTTGCTAAAAAAAACCTACAAAAGAATACACAAATCAAACAACCAATTTAATATAAAATGAATCAAAACAAAATTTCCTAAATTAGATCCTAATTACCAAAATCACTTTTTTTTTTTTTTGCAAATATGAATGATCTATAATGCCCTAAATGCTAACAAAGCAATTTTATACAAGTTTCTAAAAATCTGATGTATGCTGTAAAAAATTCTAAGTATGGAAACTAATGCACATGCCCAATTTCACTGGACTGTACGACTAGTCTAAGATGATATGAACCTAAATCTAATGGCTGCAATCAATACTCTAATGATGCATGAACACAACAGAAAAAGAAAAATGGAAAAATGACTTAAAACGAAAAAGATATGATCACCTAAAGATGCCTAGTTGAACCAATTATAATGCTGAAATTTGGTATAGGCTTTGTTGGGTACCCCTGTTTGTGCTTCTGGTTAATACGGTTTTCCGAGGTTATTTTTGACTGAAATTCTGGGGTTTCAAAGTCCTATTACTGTACTTTAAATATGCTAATTTTCAGATCAAGACATTCACGTTTACCTGGTTTTCAAATCGTGAACTTTTGTAACATAGTCGGGTCAATTCTGCTGAAACTGTGCATAATTTCTCCCTATTCACATACCAGGTCCGAATTTAATCTTTCTAATAAGTCATCAAAGATTGTAATTTCAGCAGCGAAAGCCTATTCTAATGCAATTTCTAAATATGATGCATGTACTAAACACTTTCCAACCATAGATTACGCATCTAATAAAAATAGAAAGTTTCTACTAAACATGTAAAGATTGCAAGTTTGGGTTTCTAAATCAAGAATTTGAAAATAAAAAAATGATTAGAATATTAACTTAAAAAAATAAAAACAAAAGGGGTGGAAAAAATAAAAAGCGAAAATGATGTATCAAAGACCTAAAAACTAGACAATTATACAAGTATTGAAAATGCGATAATGAAGTCCTCTCTTCTCAAAGTAGGAAAAAAGATGCAAGTGGTTACTTGATGTCTCTCGACTTTTAATTTAATTTTTTATTTTCAAAAACCTAGATCTAATCATGTGAAATATTGTCTCCAATCAGAACACATGAAAATACTAGAAATAGGAAACCAAACCACTTACATAAAGAACACGCAGAATCAATCCAAGTAGTGTCTTTATTCCTTGATCTTTGGGTATGAGAAATTAATGTTCTTCTCCTTTTCATTCTCTCAACATGGCCTCTCAAGTTATGTCTAAAAGAATCAAAAGAAAGAAGAAGAAGAAAGGGACTTAGAGAGAGAAAGGAGTGGTGTGGAATGGAACGGAGAGAGAAAATCTCCAAAGTTGCTACCCTAAAAGTCTTGGACGTCCAGCCCCTTTGGCTGGTCTCTTTTTATATTTTTTTAATGCTCCTTGTTGCCAAAAATTCCCCTCCTTCATATTACTTTTGTTTCCTCTTTTGCATTGATTCCTTTTTTCATCTCCAAGCTACTCTTCTCTCTTTAGAAAGACTTTGACTTTGAGAGGATTTCCTTGCCTTATTGAATTCCTTGGAGAGCAATTATTTCTTTGTAATGTCCAATATTATCCCAAAAGATTTCTACATGATATGCATGGGAGAGCTTTCCAACAATTCAAAAGCTTTGCACATAATGAAGGCTTCCATGCGTGGGACGTCCTCTACATGTATGAGACCCATGTGGGACCCCATTTTGATTTAGAATAAATCATATTCATTGCATATCTTGTGCTGATGTGGATTCCCTTTTTGACATGGTCTTCATGGATAATTCTTGCCTTTGAAGATTCTCAAATTATGGAAGGCTTTGATGTTAGACTTTTGGAACACTTGTGGGCCCTATTTTTGAACATGTAACACTTAGTGGGTCCCCCACATGGGACGTCCAAGCTTGTCTTGAGAATGTTCCAAATCTGGATTTCAATTTTTATCTCACATTTTGAACACCTGCACCTTCTTGGAATTTCTTCAAAATCCGATTCTTTGATGTGAGTTGTAATATTGGATGAATGGTGGACCCCACTTTCCTAATTTATCCTACAAATTGGAATAGACAATTTTAATATTAATCATATATAAGAAAAATAAAAATAAAAATAAATATGAATCATGTATGGGACCCTACATGCCTAATGACGCACCCAAATGATAAACTTTCTAAAAATAGCACATGATACCAAAATTAGCAAGTATGCATTGATGAAGCAAAAAAAAAAAAAAAAAAAAAAAAAGAAAAGAAAAAAAACAACTAATTTTAGGGTGATAAATGAGATGAAAAACCTTAGTTTCATAAAAGACATGCAATGTGATGAATTTTGACCTTTTTTGACCTTTTTTTTTCAAATATATCTCCAAATACATGTAATCATGAAATTAAGTGTAATTTTATGCAATTAAACCTAATTAAGTCCACAAATGCTCATGAAATGATGACCCAATGACCTAATTCTGTGGACTTATCAACCACCACCTCGAATCATCCACCCCATACTTGTTAGCAATGACCTTCCTCCAAAGAGCCTCCCTCTCATCTCCAAACCTCCACCACCACTTCACTAATAAATCCACATTTTTATACTCCAAATTACCAAGGCCTAAACCACCACACGACTTTGGTTTAATCACCTCACTCCACTTCATTAAATGCAATTTCTTCTTATTACTCTTATCCTCCCAAAAAAAAGTCCCTACAAATACAGTCTAGTCTTTCCGCCACCGCCTTCGGCATCTTGAAAGGCGACATATAGTACACCAGGATGTTTGACAAGCAAGCTTTTATTAAAGTGATCATTCCGCCTAATGATAAATATTGTCGCTTCCAAGAAGACAACTTCTTCTCAAATTTGTGAATGACTGGATCCCACAAAGACTTAGATCTTGACTTCACCCCTATCGGAAGCCCCAAGTAAAACATGGGTAGTCTCCCCCATTTGCAATGCAATATGGCTGCCAAAGAGTGAGTGGTCTCTTTAGAGCACCCAACTCCCACCAAACGACTTTTGAAAATGTTAACCTTCAAACCTGAAACCAGCTGAAAACACTGCAAAATTCTTTTAAGAGCCATGATTTCCTCCCTTTTAGTTGAGCTGAAGAGAATCGTATCATCTGCAAATTGCGAGTGATAACCTCCCCATTTCTACTAGCCTCAGACCCACTTATCACTCCCATCTCTCTAGCTTTCACCAAAGGTGAACTTAGAGCCTCCACCACAATCGTAAATAAAAAAGGGGAGAGGGGATCCCTTTGCCTGATGCCTCTGGAACCTTTGAACAACTTCGAGAGAGAGCCATTGACCAACACAGAGAAAGATATAGTCGAAATACACTCATGCATCCATCGTCGCCAAGTTTCCCCAAATCCGAATCTGAGAAGCATGTAATTGACAAAATTCCAATCATCATGATCATAAGCCTTCTCCAAATCAATCTTTAAAAGGACCCCATCAACTTTGGACCTTTTTCTTGAATCAATTAGCTCATTCGCAATCAACACGCCATCAAGAATCCATCTTTTTGCCACAAAGGCCCCTTGGAAAGGACTGATAATTAGAGGCATAACACTCTTCAGAAGATTTGTCAAGATTTTAGCTAACAATTTATACCAACACCCCACAAGGCTAATAGGTCTATATTCATGTAGTTCCATAGGATTAGGCACTTTAGGGATAAGGGTTAAGAAGGTTGCATTCATCTCTCTATTAATTCTTCCCCTCCTATGAAACTCAGAAAGCATATCACTGAAATCTTCTTTAAGGAAATCCCATCCTGCTTTTATGAAAGAAAAACTAAACCCGTCTGGACCTGGAGATTTATCCCCATCACATTCTTCTAAGGCTCTAGCAACTTCCTCCTCCTCAAACTCCTTTTCCAACTATCTTTGATCATCTTGTGGAATTGAGGGAAAAGAAACCCCATCAAGCTTAGGCCTCACAACATTCTCAACACTATAAAGATCTTCGAAAAAATGAGCAACCGCTTCCTTGACTTCAGAAGGACTCTCCAAAACTCTACCACCTTGTCTTATTTGTCCCAGAAAATTTACTCTACTCCTCGTAGAAGACAAACGATGGAAGAAATTAGTATTTTTATTACCCTCCTTGAGCCAAGTCACTCTTGATTTCAGCCTCCAAGAAATTTCCTCCTGTCGATTTAAGTCACAAATCCTTTTGGTAGCAGTACGCCTAGCTTCGATCTCTTCTAGCCTCAAATCCCGGCTTCCCCCTTCTCTATCAATATCATCCACCAGTCTAGAAAAAGTTTCTCTTGATTCATCAATCCTACCAAAGATGTCTCTATTCCACTTTTTGATGCAATCTTTAAGAACTTGAAGCTTTCTACATAACTTATAACCAGAGTAGCTTGTAACTTCCACTTGATTCCACCATGAACGAGCCAAAACCTAGAAGCCTTTGTTCTCCAGCCAACAATTCTCAAAACGGAAAGGTTTAGGCCCCTGATCAAAAGAGTTAGAACACAATTTGATAGGAAAATGATCTGAGATTAGTTGCGGAAGGGCTACCTGAATGGTACCAGGAAAATGGTTATCCCATTCCTTAGACAATAAAAACCTATCAATTTTACTCATAGCCGCCCGATGTCTAAGATTGGACCATGTATACCTTCTCCCTTGGAGCAGAAGATCAATAAAATCATTATTACTAATAAAATTAGAAAATAACTCCATCGAGTGAGAAGTGGAGCTCCTCCCTTTCTTCTCATGAGGAAATCTGACCATATTAAAATCTCCACAAAAAACCCAAAGAACACCATTGAGATTTAACATGAGAAAGAAAATCCAAAAAATCACCTCTTTCGAATTGCACATTCGGCCCATAGACATTGACAAAAGCCCAAACAAACCCATCACTAACTCCTCGAACCCAGATGGACAAGACCCTATCAGCCAAGAAGACATCCTTCATCACGAACACCTCTTCATTCCAAATAGAAATCAGCCCACCTGAAGCCCCAATGGAGCGTACCCAACTCCAATCACACCTTCGATTTCCTCAAATTTCCCGAATACAATTGTTAATATTAGATGACACTTTAGTCTACTGAAGAAGTAAACAGTCAATTTTGTGCTGCTTGATCAACTTTCTAATAGCTAGCATTTTCTCAGGCGTACCAATCCCCCTTACATTCAGAGAGACAATAATCATAATGATAAGAAAAGCACCTCAAAAGGACAAGGGTAAATAAGAAATATCAAAACTTACCCTCAATCTCAGCAACCTCCATCTCAATTAGCTGATGTAGAATCTTTGCTTCATTTTCTTCTAAAGAGACATCCAGTCCTTTGCCTAAATCAAGAGCCTCAAAAGCTTCCTTCGTAACTGCAACAACAATGGCCATCTCACAATTTGAGGCATGCTCCACTAGCCCACCTTCCCTAACTGGATTGGTCGTATTACCGGCATTGCTCTTGCTTTCAGCACTGTCCCAGTCTCCAAAAGAGCAAATCCTTGAGCATCTGCCTCATGGGAAGAGTCATCTTTATTCCCCTCTACCCTGAGTGAAGTGGACCAAATTGGCTTCCTACCCCTTCACCCACGCGTAGGTCTTGCAGCCCGAAGAAAACGAATATGTTTTTGCCATATAGTCCTTAGAGCCACACTTGAAGGGATAGACCCATTAGAACTCTGTTTAAAGGAGGGGACTCCACCAGCCTAAGAGTCAAGCACAACATCATCGTCTGAGATGGGGCCATGAGCTACTTCTAAAGAAACATCACCTGTGGGCCTTTCAACTATCTGACCCAAAACTTGTGGCCCACTCTCTAGCATGTCTGACCCAGTAAAAGTAGTTTTTTCTTTTCTAGAGAGTTGCTTAGAGGACTTTTTTCCGATGAAACTGAGTGCTGACATGTGGATGATGGGGCTCCATCACCTCTATCCCTGTCATCAGCTCCGAGCAATGTGGTAATGACTAGAGGCTTTGGGGCTCCAACTTACAAGATAGTGATGTTGATGGAGCCTTTTAACTTTTCTATAATTTGATCTACTATAGGGTGATGCATGGGTATTCCATTCATCATCTTCGCTTGATTTAATTTCCACCAAGGAAGAGGTTATGTGATAGTCATTTTTTTAATATCAGCTTTAATTCGCTACTTATTGCATGAATTCTTACGTATTGTATGCAAACAAAAAAGCCCCAACACAATAGGTGTGAAACTTTTTCCGAATTTTATTTTGATTTCATATGTCAAAATTGTGGATCTAAAGTCCAAAATGTTCATTAGAGCCAGTTTCTGGAAGATGGCTAATCACATCCCCTTATTATATTTTCTTTGGGAAAAGGATTGCACTATTAAATATCTTTTTTTTTTCATAATACCCTAAAATTTACTAATCAAGACCAACATAATTCTTATAAAAAAAAGACCAACATTAATTTGTTCGGATTTGGATATGGGCCGTTGGAGTCAGAGGTGAACTGGGATCCGACCATAAACAGACCAACTATTATCAACCTCACTATAGCTGGACTCAGCCTGTTTGCAGGCCCCCATTTGGTCCTCCAGGTTTACTGCATTTTTGGGATTTATAGGCCCCACCAAATAGAAGGAAGATTTATTGGTTAGTGGTATTCTCACTTGAATTCTCCTTGTCCAAAATTTCTTACAAGAATGCAGTTGTTGTCCCTTAAATGCCACCAAATCCCACCAACTAGAAGGAAGATTTATTGGTTAGGGGTATTCTGAATTCTCAATTTGAATAGTAAAAACTCACGAAATTGGGCCTATCAAATATCACTTTTGGCCAGCAAAATTACTTGACTTTGAGCTTTTTAAATGTTGGACGACACTTTATCATTCGAAATCTCACTTTGAGGACAACAATTAGAGTAATCAAAATTCGCATAGACTAATCATTCTCATAATTCTTGCAAATGTCCTTAGTTCAACGAACTTTTCATTGGGTGGATGCTTAAATTGGAGGCCCCTCCATATAAAATTGTAAGGAATAATGCGCCCCAATGTTACTTAATTCTACTTAATATGGAGGGGCCCCAATTAATGCCTCCCTTATGAAATTTTCAGGAATAAGGAGACTTTTTTACCCATTTGAAGGGACACTGGCCCTCCAAACATGCACATGTCCATTTTTTTCTTAAACAAGAAAAGAAAAGAAAACTGTAGGGTGATAAAGTCCTCATCTGTTTGACACTTTACTAGATTAGTAAAAGTCAAGTAAAGCTTTCATTTTTCAGATAAGGGGTCACATCAATAACACTTTAATTCAAAACTCCCTTCATTTTAAAAAAAAAATGTTAAAAAGCAACATCCTTTCTCCACTAAAAAGACGGAAAAGCTTCAATTTTCTTTACTAAAAGTCAGAAAGATTTCATACCAAACAACTAAAAATAAAATACCAACATTACCTCGTTTTATTTTATTCTCTCTTGATTTTATGCTTTACCATACTTTATTTTATATATAAAATTACCAACCCGGCCCTTGAGGATATAGAGGTTTCTAATTATTTTAGAAAATTATCTCTCTCTCTCTCTCCCCCTCTATCTATAAAAAAGTCCTCATACAGGATACAGAGGTTTCTAATTATTCCCGAAAATCTCTCTCTTTCTCTCTTAGCGCAAAAGATGGCCACCTTGGGAAGTTCAATTCCAGTGCCCAGCGTTCAGGAGCTGGCCAAAGAGAATGTGGTCAATGTCCCACCTCACTACCTATGTCCTGATCAAGACCCACCACTCATCAACTCTCCACTACCATCCATCTCGATCCCAATCATCGACATGGACAAGTTGCTGCTCCAAGAATCCAAGCATAATATTTTCATTCAAGATGCGAAAGCGTGTAGCAATTTACATTTACAATTCATTTCTAAATCATAAGACTAATGGCATGTGTATACAATTTAATGTCAGAGTGAGCAATGATCATATTAACATTTTCCAGTAGCAAGTTAATTGTTTATACAAAAAATCAGTTAATTAATCACTCCCCCAAAATAAAGGCAACAGAGGCCAATACATCCAAAAGAATGTGTTAGTTAAAAAACCCCAAAAGTATGATCCCAAAATGTGTCGTATCTCAAGGCTTGACCAAGATGACCATTCAAATAATGCCTTGGAAAACATTAAAACATATTTAAGCAATAATTTCCATAAGAGAAAATGCATCATCAGTTAGAAAACATATGTACAGTATAAAACATAAAAAGATTCCAAGGAATAAGAAACTTGCAAGATGGCAACCACACTGAGTTAAATCCTCCATCACTAATGTGATGAGAGCACGCTAGAGGCGTTGGTCTCGGACACTTGAAGTGACAAGAATTGACTAATCATATATACATGTAGCTAGACAAGACCACGGCCGCGGAACAGATAACGGGATAGGCAGGATCCAGACTGCAGCTGGCAGGGGCAAGAGGGGGACGCCAAGTTGGTGGATAAAACCAACAAGGTTGTCCAAGCTTAGTGGTACCGACATATAGGTGGCGAGAATACAATCAAGGCATATACATATATATACAAGTAGGTGTGTAACACCTAAACAGGCGGGACAGGGTGCCCATAGGCACATAAATCACATTCATGTTTGGTCAGGCATATACAAGGCTAGCATGACACTAAAAGTGTATAAATCATAATTTCCACGTCGAGACCTTGGGATCGTATCCGTCAAATTAGTATACATGACTTTGAGATCTCATATCGAAAGTTCGTTAGATGGTGCCCAGTTTTTAAACAATATTAAGGTATCAAGGTGTACACATCGACCAAGAAGGGTTCACAAGTGGTTGGGATAAAAACCCCTTTATTCATCTTAAATTTCTAGAATTATGGAGAAAGGTTGGTTACTTGGCGGTTAGCTGTTGATGGGTTTGGCGGTTAGCCGCTGGTTGACCGTGGGTTGCCAAATAGGATACCACATACTGGAATTGTAACTGCCTTATTTCGGTTAGCTGGCGGTCACTAGGCTGCTAGCTGACTAGGTGACCGCTAGCTGACCGCCCCACTTCAGAACTAAAAACAACTCTCTGGAATTTCTGACCGAACCTGATTCAGTTAGCCGCCAGTCACCAAGCGGCTAGTCCACAGGTGACCGCCTAGCTGCAGGAAATTCAAATTGAGTTCAGATTCAAGCATTTTCTTCCTCAAAATGGTTCTCCTTATTTCCCATCCGTTTCCTGCAATAAAATGAGCTAAAAAGCTCATCCATTTCATCATTCCACTCCTTCAAATCCAACCATCCAAACCTCCATCAATCGCTTCATATAAACAATAATCCAAGCATAAAAATGTCAACTCAATTTAAACCCATTTCAAAACTGAATTCAATGGAATTCATCAAAATATAAAAGCATCAAAACATATGTTTAGTAAAACTAAACTTTAAAACAAATCAAGGTTAAACATGATTAGTTCAAAAGTAAGAATCAAGAGGAAATCCATGAAAACAATACAAGCACATTCATATCTCATTCATTCACTTGCCTTAGGTCCAAGCTTGTAGCTCAAGCTCCTAATCACACTCCAATGCCACAAAAACACCAAGCTACATAGAAACCCCCAAATCAACCCATTTAGAACCCTAAATTGTCAAAACAAGGAAATAGAAAGAGAGAGCTTCCAATAATGGATATGTAGGCTCTCTAAGGCTACAAGAATACAAATCTAGAAGATTGGAGAGATTGCTTACTTGAAAGGTCCTTAAATGGCAAGAGCTAGCTCAAAGGAGATCCTAGAGTAGGTGGATTCCTCTATAAAAGATATCAAGGGGAAGCCTTCAAGGAGAGGAAGAAGATGATGAAATGCATTTCTCCATTTAGCAAGAGTAGTAGTGGATTGAGATGGAGAGAGCAAGAAGAAGAAGAAAACCCTATGCAGCCTTCAAGCAAACCTTCTTTCAATGAAAAGTAGCTAGAAAGAGTAAAGTGGAAAGTGGGTTCTCCTTATATAGAGAATGAAGGTGGGTCCCACAACTAACCAAACTTGTCGGGCTAAAAACATGTTTTTAGGGACCTTGGATGAATTCAACGAAGAAGGAAGAAATGTTCACTGAAAAATCTAGTTTCCAAAAAGTATATATTTTGCGTGTTTTGGAGATATTGAAAATAATGTCCAGATTTTGTGTAAAAAGACTGTTTTGCCCCTAACATTAGAAAAGTAGGGTTTCGGGGTTTCGAACGAGAACAGAATTGACATGAAAGTTATAGAGGTTAACGAAATGAGTCAAATGGAGTTAAAACACGAATTTATGGAATCTCGAATAAACTCCCTTATTCATGTAAAGTTACTAAAAGAAACCTCCAAAGGGTCCCACTAAATCAAGAAAGCACTCAAAATTTCCAAAGCTATTTAGAAGCTATTTTAACTCAAACTTAATACAAATCCACTAATCCCACTTAAAGCTAAAATAAGAATTAATTAATTCTAATCGCAGTCACTCGGGATGGGGTCTTACATCCTCCACCCCTTGGGATATTTGGTCCTCCAAATTAAATCACAACTAACCTCAGGTAGTAGGTGTGGATACTTCTTCTGAACTTGATCTCGTAGTTCCCATATTGCCTCTTCTAGTCCATGATTTTTTCAAAGTACTTTCACCCAATGAATTGTCCGTGTCCTTAACTCTTATTCCTTCGTATCAATGATCTGGATAGGCTTCTCAACATATGTAGTATCTTCTCTGATTTCCAAAGGTTCGTGACGGAGTACGTGTGATGGGTCGTGAATGTATTCTTCAACATTGACTCATGGAAGACATTGTGTACGCCGGAGAGTTCGGGTGGTAAGGCTAATCTATAAGCCACATCACCAACCTTGCTCACGATATCGTACAGTCCAATGTACCTCCTGT